>CM053609.1:38212967-38239757 GCA_028646535.1 Procyon lotor | reverse complement strand
TAATCCAATCAAGAAATGGGCAGAAGACATGAACAGGCATTTCTGCAAAGAAGACATCCAGAAGGCCAACAGACACATGAAAAAGTGCTCAACATCACTTGGCATCAGGGAAATACAAATCAAAACTGCAATGATATACCACCTCATATCAGTCAGAATTGCTAAAACTAACAAGTCAAGAAATGACAGATGTTGGCAAGGATGCGGAGAAAGGGGAACCCTCCTACACTGTTAGTGGGAATGCAAGCTGGTACGGCCACTCTGGAAAACAGTATGGAGGTTCCTCAAAAAGTTGAAAATAGAGCTACCCTATGACCCAGCAATCACACTACTGGGTATTTACCCCAAAGATACAAATGTAGTGGTCCAAAGGGGCATGTGCACCCCAATGTTTATATTAGAAATGTCCACAATAGCTAAACTATGGAAAGAGCCTAGATGTCCATCAATAGATGAATGCATAAAGAAGATGTGGTATGTGTATACAGTGGAATATTATGCAGCCATCAAAAAACCAAAATCTTTCCGTTTGCAATGACATGGATGGAACTAGAGGGTATTATGCTAAGCAAAATAAGTCAACCAGAGAAAGACCATCATATGATCTCACTGATATGACAAATTTGAGAAACAAGACAGAAGATCATAGGAGAAGGGAGGGAAAAATGGAACAAGATAAAAACAGAGAGGAAAAAAACCATAAGAGATGTTTAATCTCAGGAAACAAACTGAGGGTTGTTGAACAGGAGAGAAGTGGGAGGTATGGGGTGGCTGGGTGATGGACATTGGGAAGGATATGTTCTATGGTGAGTGCTGTGAATTGTGTAAGACTGATGAATAACAGACCTGTATCCCTGAAACAAATAATATATGTTAACTAAAAAAAGATGTTTTTTAGTAGAAGCGCCAAAAAGATGTTTCTAGGAAACTCACTTCAAATATAATGATAATAGGCATGTTGGCAAAAGGGTCATTGATCAGGAAGATGTACGAATCCCAAATGTGTATATACAAAGCAACAGAGCTGCAACACATGTGAAGCAAAACTGATAGAAAGGAGAAATAGACAAATCCACAATTATAGTTGGATTTATTAAATAATAAGCACCCCTTTATCAACAATTGATAAAATTATAGAAAACCAGCAAGGTTATTGAAGAACTCAAAAATAATATCAACAAATAGCATTTAACAGACATGTTTAGAACACTCCATCCAACAACAATGGAATACACATTGTTTTCAAGTGTGAATGTGATTATTCACCAGGATTGATATCTTGAACCATAAGATGAAACTCAAAAAACTTAAATCATGTAGAGTGTGTGTTTCACCACAGTGAAATCAAATAAAAATCAAGAATAGAAAAAGATTACCGGAAAATATCCGTACATTTGGAAGTTAAACTAATCCATAGGTAAGAAAGGGAAATTTTCAAAATGCACTAAACTAAATAAAAATGAATATATAGGGGATCCTGGGTGGCTCAGATGGTTAAGCATCCTTCTTTGGCCCAGGTCATGATCCTAGGGTCCTGGGATCCAGCCCTGTGTTGGGTTTGCCAATCAGCAGTAAGCCTGTTTCTCCCTCTCCATCTACCTGCTACTCTCCCTGCTTGTGCTCTCTCTCTTTCTCTCTGTCAAGTAATATAATCTTTAAAAAAAATGAATATATAACCTGTTAAAGTATATAGGATGCAAATAAAGCAGGGCTGAGAGGGAACTTTATGGCAACTGAATGCATGTATTATAAAAAGAGGAAAATTCTCAAATAGTTATCTAATCTCCTACCTCAAGAACCTAGAAAAGGAAGAGCAAAATAAAACCAAATCAAGCAGAGGGAGGAAATACATTTTTTTAGAGGGAGGAGATATTAAAGATAAGAGCATAAGTCAATGAAATTGAACACAGAAAAACAATAGAAAAAAATCAATAAAACAAAAGCTAATTGTTTGAAAATATCAATAAGAAGTTGAGAAACTTCTTGGAAGACTGAAAAGAAAAAAGGAAGAAAAGACACAAATTACCATTATCAGAAATGAAAGAAGGAAGATCACTACAGATTCTGCAGATATCAAGATAATAAGGGAACAATATAAACAACTCTATAGAGGTAAATTTGACTACTTTGGTGAAATGGACTGCTTCCCCCCCAAAAAAAACAAACTAAATTAATGTTTTGAACACTCCTATAACTATTAAAGAAATCGAATTTATAATTTTAAAACTTCCAAAAAAGTTTCCCAGGGCAAGATGATTTTATTAGAGGAATCTAACAAATGTTTAAAGAAGAATTAATACCAATTCTACCAGATGTCTTCCAGAAAATAGAAGAGGAGGCAATGCTTTCCAGTTCAATTTTTGAAGCCAGTATTACCCTGACACCAAAAGCAGACAAAGACAATACAAAAAAAAAAAAAAATTACAGACCAAAGTCCCTCATGCAAAATCTTAAAATATTGGCAAATAGAATTCAGCAATATATTAAAAGAATGATATAATGTGAACAAGTGGACCTATTCCAGAGATGCAAAGCTAGTTCAAGATTTGAAAATCAATCAATGTAACCAACCATAGTAACAGGCTCAAGAAGAAAAAAAAATCACATGATCATAACTATTGATTCAGAAAAACATCTGACAGAATTTAACACACATTCAAGATGAAACTCTCAGAAAAATAAGAAGAGTAGAACTTCCTCAACTTGATTAATAGTGTCTACAAATACTCTATGGCTAAATGGTAGAAAACTGAATGTTTCACCACTGAGATCAGGAGCAAGTTGAGAATGTCTACTCTCACAGATCTTATTCAGCATAGTACTAGAAGTTCTAGACAGTTCAATAGGGCAAGAAAAGAAAATACAAAGCATGGAAATACTAAAAGAAGAAATAAAACTGTCCCAATATTCAGGTAAAATATTTGTCTATATAAAAAATCCTAAGGATTCCACACACACACACACACACACACACAAATCTTCTAAAACTAATAAGTGAGATTATCAAGGTCTTATGGTATAAGATAAAAAGACAAAAGAAATTGTATTTCTATGTACTAGCAATGTACAGGTGAGCTCCAAAATAAAAATACAATATCATTTGTAATCTATAAAAAATATACTTAGACGTAAATTTAACCATGTATGTATAGAATTTGTATGCTGCAAACTACACAAAACTGAGGAAAGACATCAAAGAAGACCAAAATAAGTATAAAGACATAATGTATTTATGGTTTGAGAGAGTCAACATAGTAAAAACAATCAATTTTTCCCAAATTGCATACAGGTTAAACAATTCCTATCACAATCCTGGCAATAGTTTTTGTAGATATAGGTTATATTATTCTAAAAATTTTCATGGAAAGGCAAAAGAACTAAATAGCTAAAACAATTTTTAGAACAGAATGGAAGGAATCATTCTATTTGATTTCAAGACATTATATAGCTATTATAATCAACTGTGTGGTCTAGTGGGATAGACATATAAATCATTGAAACACAACAGAGGACCCAGAAAAAAAACCTGCAAAACTATGTCCAACTGATTTTTTACAAAAGTGTAAAAGCGATTTAATGGGAGGAAAGATATCTTTTTTTTTTTTTTTTTTTGACAAATGGTGCTGGAGCATTTGGACATCCATAGGTTTAAAAAAGTGAACCTTGACCTAAGCTTCACATCATATACAAAAATTAGTTTAAAATGGATAATGAACTTTGGGGCCCTGGGTGGCCCAGTCAGTTAAGTGTCTGACTTTGGCCCAGGTCATGATCTCAGGGTCCTGGGATTGAGCTTCATGTTAGCCTCCCTACTCAGCCCCTCTCCCTCCCACTCATGTTGTCTTTCTCTCTCTGTCTCTCAAAAAAATGAATAAAATCTTTTAAAAAATGGTCATGAACCATTTAAACCAATTTAAATGTAAAAGTATAAAACTTTTAGAAGAAAACATAGAAAAGTCCTCAGGATCTAGGACTTTTAGATTTGACAGTAGAAACATGACCTAAAAGGACAAATTAATTGGACTTCATCAAAATTAAATGCTTTTGCTCCAGGAAACACCTGTTAACACAAGCTATAGAGAGATAGAAAATATTTGCAAACCACATATTTGATATATCTAGTCTGGACTATGTAATGAATTCCAAAAACTCAACAGAAAAAAAATCAAACAGCCAATTAGTCTTTCAAGCGAAAGACTTGAAGAGATATTTCACCAGAGATCATATACAGATGGCAAATAAGCACATGAAAAGATGTTCAACATCATTAGCCATTAGGAAAATGTAAATTAAGACCGTAATGAGATATCACTATGAAGCTATTAGAATGGCTAAAATTCAACTAATGACAACATCAAATGTTGATGACAATGTTGGAGAATCTGGATCAGTCATACATTGCTGGTGGCAATGTAAGTAATACAGTCAATGAAAAACAGTCTGACACTTTCTTAATAACCAAACATGTAACTGTTGCTCAACCCAGCATTTATCCCAGAGGAATGAAGTTTATGTTCACATAAAAACGTAATATGAGGGGCGCCTGGGTGACTCAGTGAGTTAAGCCTCTGCCTTCAGCTCAGGTCATGATCTCAGGGTCCTGGGATAGAGCCCCGCATCGGGCTCTCTGCTCAGTGGGGAGCCTGCTTCCCCCTTTCTGAAAACAGCTTGAAATCCTTCTATCAGTGAATGGTTAAAGAAACTGTGATACATACATCCATACCAGGAATACTAAGTAATAAATACGAACAAACTCTTGATACATACAACAACCTGGATGAATCTCCAGAGAATTGAGTGAAAAAAAAAAAGCACAGTCTCCAAAGTGTACATATCCTATGATTCCATTTATATGACATTCTTAGAATGACAAAATCATAGAAATGGAAAATAGTTGTTGCCAGGGTTTAGGAGGGACTAGGGGTGCTAGGAAAGTGGGTGTGTCTGTAAAAGGGTAACATGAAGGACTGCTGTGGTGATGGAAATATTCTATATCTTGACTGTATCAATGTCAGCATCCCAGTTGTGATTTTGTATTATAATTTTTAAAAGATATTGCCATTGGAGAAACTGAGTAAACTGTTATGGGATCACTCTGTATGATTTCTTACAACTGCATGTGATCTAATTGTCTCAAAATAAAAGAGTTTAATTTTAAAAAGGAGGAAGGGATTAAGATAGTTTGGGCTGTCACCTACTGTGTCATAGAGAGTTCGTGAGATACTCCCACTCTTGCAAATGGTCTGTTAGGGACAAAAATTACTGGGCAGTAGGAGCTAGGGGAAATGGGATTCCATTAGGGACCTAGGGAGAAACAGTTGATTTTATTACCATTGAGGATTTTTCTTTTGTTGTTGTTGAGAGTAGGAAGGAGGGGGAGGAGAAGAGAGAGAGGATCTTAAGCAGGCTCCATGCCCAGCTCAGAGCTCTACGTGGGTCTTGATCCCACAACACTGATATCATGACCTGAGCTGAAATCAAGAGCCCGATGCCTAACTGAACGAGCCACCCAGGCTTTCAAAGGATTATTCTCTTTATTGCTCTTTTCCAGGCTGCAGCTTGGGAACACCTGGTACTCAAAGTTTGTAAAGGCATGTAAATAGAATTTAGTAGAACTTGTTTTTTTAATTAAAATTTATTCATCTGCATATTGTTGACTTACAATGGTATATTAGTTTCAGGTGAACAACATACTGATTCAGTATCTCTGTACATTATGCTATGCTCACCACAAGTGTAGCTACCATCTGTCACCATACAATGCTATTATAATATTGACTATATTTCCTCTGCTGTACTTTTATGTCCCATAACTTATTCATTTCATAACCACAACCTTGTACTTCCCACTCCCCTTCACCCATTTTGCCAACCCCTTCCCACCTGGCGACCATCAGTTTGTTCTGTATTTATAGGTCTAAATCTGCTTTTTGTTTATTTATTCGTTTTGTTCTTTAGATTCTCCTTATGAGTGAAATCACTTGGTATTTGTCTTTCTCAGTATGACTTAGTTCACTTAGCATAATACCTTCTAGGTCCATCCATGTTTTTGTAAGTGGCATGATCTCATCCTTGTTTATGGCTGAATTCCTATGGATATGTATAGATAGTACATACACACACACACACACACACACACACACATATATATACACATATCATATATATATATAGTGTGTATATATATATATATATATTATACATATATATCATTTATATATACCTTCCACATTTTGATTGTTGTAAATAATGCTGTAGTTGGGGCACCTGGGTAGCTCAGTCAGTTAAATGGCTGCCTTCAGCTCATGTCATGATCCCAAGGTCCTGGGATCGAGCCCCATATTGGGTTCCCTGCTCAGTGGGGAGTCTGCTTCTCCCTCGCCTCCCCCTGCTCATGCTCTCTCTCTCTCCTTCTCTTGCTCTCTCAAAAATACAAATAAAATCTTTAAAATAAAAGAATAATGCTATAGTAAACATAGGGGTGAGTATATCTTTTTGAATTAATATTTTCATTTTCTTTGGTAAATATCCATTAGTGGAGTTATTGGATCAAATGGTATTTCTATTTCAAATTTATTTTAGGACCCTCCATACTGTTTTCTATAGGGGCTGCACCAGTTTGCATTCCCAGCAACAGTGCGCAAGGGTACCTATTTCTCCACATCCTTGCCAAAACTTATTTCTTTTGTTTTTAATTTTAGCCATTCTGACAGGTATGAAGTGATATCTCATTGTGGCTTTGATTTGCATTTCCCTGATGATTAGTGACATTGAGCATCTTTTAATGTGTCTGCTGGCCTTTTTATGTCTTCTTTGGGAAAATGTACATTCAGATCCTCTGCCCATGTTTTAATTGGATTATTTGGTTTTTTGATGCTGAATTATATAAGTTCTTTATATATTTTGGATATTAACCCCATATAGGATATATCATTTATAAATATCTTCTTCCATTAAGTAGTATGCTTTTTTAAAAGATTTTGATGATAATTTCCTTAGCTATTCAATCCCTTTTTATTTTGGGGTAGTCCTAATAGTTTATTCTTGCTTTTTTTCCTTTGACTTAAGGGATATATCTAGAAAAATGTTGCAACTGTTGATGTCAAAGAAATTACTGCCTATGTTCTCTTCTAGGATTTTTATAATTTATAATTAAATTTATAGTTTCAGGCCTTTAATCCATTTTGAGTTTATTTATGGGTATTGTGTAAGAAAGTGCTCCAGTTTCATTCTTTCGCATGCAGCTGTCGAGTTTTCCCAGTACCATTTATTGAAGAAACTATTTTTCCCCCATGGTATTGTTTCATTTGTCATAGATGAATTGACCATATAATTATGGGTTTAGTTTGGGGTTGTCCATTCTTTTCCATCGATCTATGTGTTTATATTTGTGCCAGTACCACACTATTTTGATTACTACAGCTTTGTTTTTCTTTCTCAAGATTGCTTTGGCTATTTGGGGTCTTTTATGTTTCTGTCAAAAATTTAGGATTATTTGTTCTATTCTCTGAAAAACACTATTGGTATTTTGATACAGATTTCATTGCATCTGTAGATTGCTTTGGGTAGTATGGATACTTAATAATTTTGATTCTTCCAAACCATGAGCATGCAGTATCTTTCCATTTGTTTGTGTTGTCTTTAATTTCTTTCATCGATGTTTTACAGTTTTCAGAGTATATGTCTTTCATCTCCTTGGTTAAGTTTCTTCCTAGGGAGTTTTTTGGGTACAATTGTAAATGTATTTTAAAAATTTCTCTCTTTTAAAAAATTTTTTATTTAAATTCAATTTATATAACATTTACTGTATTATTAGTTTCAGGGGTAGAATTCAGTGATTCATCAGCTGCATATAACACCCAGTACTCATTACATCAAGTGTCCTCCTTAATGCCCATCATCCAATTACCCTATCTCCCAATCCACCTCCCCTCCAGCAACCTTCAGTTTGTTTTTTACAGTTTAGAGTCTCTTATGATTTGCTTCCCTCTCTGTTTTCATCTTATTTTATTTTTCCTTCCCTTCCCCTATGTTCATCTGTTTTGTTTCATAAATTTCATATATGAGTGAAATTATATGGTATTTGTCTTTTTCTGGCTGATTTATTTTGCTTAGCATAATACCCTCTAGTTCCACCCACATCATTGCAAATGGGAAATTTCATTCTTTTTGATGGCTGAGTAATGTTGTGTGTATATATGTATATCTACATATATATATATATATATACATATATATATATATATGTATATATATATATATGTATATATATATATATATATACATCTTCCTTATCCATTCATCTGTCAATGGACATCTGGACTCTTTTCATTGTTTGGCTATTGTGGACATTGCTGCTATAAACTTTGGGGTGCATGTGCCCCTTTAGATCACTATGTTTCTACCCTTGGGATAAATACCTAGAAGTACAATTGCTGGGTCATAAGGTAGTTCTATTTTTAACTTTTTGAGGAACCTCCATACTGTTTTCCAGAGTGGCTGCACCAGTTTGCATGCCCACCAAC
Organism: Procyon lotor; assembly: GCA_028646535.1. Taxonomy (NCBI): domain Eukaryota; kingdom Metazoa; phylum Chordata; class Mammalia; order Carnivora; family Procyonidae; genus Procyon; species Procyon lotor. The sequence continues at coordinate 38,231,232 of CM053609.1, read as the reverse complement.
AGTGTAAAAGGGTTCCCCTTTCTCCATAGGCTTGCCAACATCTGTTGTTTCCTGAGTTGTTAATTTTAGTCATTATGACTGTTGTGAGGTGGCATCTCATTGTGGTTTTGATTTGTATTTGATTTGTATTTCCCTGATGCTGAGTGGTGTTGAGCATTTTGTCATGTGTCCATTAGCCATTTGTATGTGTTCTTTGGAAAACTGTCTATTCGTGTCTTCTGCCCATTTCTTAGCTGGATTTTATATATTTTTTTTGATATTGAATTTGATAAGTTCCTCATAGATTTTGGAAGAAATGGATAAATTCCTAGAAACATATAAACTACCAAAACTGAAACAGGAAGAAATAGAAAACCTGAACAGATCCATAACCAGCAAAGAAATTGAATCAGTAATCAAAAATCTCCCAACAAACAAAAGTGCAGTGCTGGATGGCTCCCCAGGGGAATTCTACCAAGTATTTAAAGAATTAATACCCATTCTTCTGAAACTGTTCCACAAAATAGAGATAGAAGGAAAACTTCCAAACTCATTCTATGAGGCCAGCATACCTTGATCCCCAAACCAGACAAAGACCCCACTAAAAAAGAGAATTACAGACCAATATCCCTGATGAACATGGATGTGAAAATTTTCACCAATATATTAGCTAATAAGATCCAACAGTACATTAAAAGGATTATTCACCATGATCAAGTGGGATTTATTCCTGAGCTACAGTGTGGTTCAGCATCTGCAAATCAATCAGTGTGACACACCACATTAATAAAAGAAAGACAAGAACAATATGATCTCTCAACAGATGTGGAAAAAATATTTAAGAAAATACAGCATCTTGATAAAAACTCTCTGCCATGTAGGGATAGAGGAAACATAACTCAATATCATAAAAGCCATATACAAAAAACCCACAGCTAATGTCATCCTTAGCAGGAAATAACTGAAAGCTTTTCACCTAAGGTTAAGAACACAACAAGATGTCTACTCTCACCACTGTTGTTCAACATAGTACTGGAAATCTTAGCCTCAGCAATCAGACAACAAAAAGAAAGTCATACAATTTGTTAAAGAAGAAGTCAAACTTTCACTCTTCACAAATGACATGATACTCTATGTAGAAAACCTAAAAGACTCCAGCAAAAAAATTGCTAGAACTGACAGGAATTCAGCAAAGTCAGAGGATATAAAACCAATGCACAGAAGTCAGTTGCATTTCTGTACGCTAAAAATGAAGCAGTAGAAAGAGAAATCATGGAATCAATCCCATTTATAATTGCACCAAAACCCATAAAATACCTAGGAATGAACTTAGCGGTAAAGGATCTGTACTCTGAGAACTATAGAACACTTATGAAAGAAATTAAGGAAGACACAAAAAAATGGAAAAACATTCCATGCTCATGGATTGGAAGAACAAATATTGTTAAAATATCTATGCTACCCAAAGCAATATACACATTCAATGCAATCTCTATGAAAATACCACCAGCATTTTTCACAGATCTGGATCAAACAATCCTAAAATTTGGAACCAGAAAAGACCCTGGATAACCCAAGTAATGTTGAAAAGCAAAGCAAAGCTGAAGATATCAAAATTCTGGACTTCAAGATGTAAATTTCTCTTTCTGTGACTCTGTTGTTGGTATATAGGAAACTACTTATTTGTGGGTATTAATTTTATGCCCTGTAGCTTTACTGAATTCATTTATTACTTCTACTAGTTTTCTTGGTAGAGTTTTTAGGGTTTTCCATGTATAATGTCATGTTATTTGCAAATAGTGACAGTTCAATTTCTTCCTTACCAATATGGATGCCTATTTCTTTTTCTTGTTGAATTGCAGTGAATTGGAGTTCTAGTACTTTGTTTAATAAAAGTGATGAGAGTAGACATCTTGTCATGTTCTTGAAGCTTTCAGTTTTTCATCATTGAGTATGATGTTAGCCGTGGGTTTTTCATATACAGCCTTTAATTTTTTTTTTAAGGAAACTCCACACCCATCGTGGAACCCAGTGTGGGGCTTGAATTCATGACCCTGAAATCAAGACCTGAGCTAAGATCAAAAGTTGGATGCTTTACTGACTGAGCCACCTAGACACCCCATCATATATAGCTTTTAGTCTGTTGAAGTTTGTTCCCTCTAATCCCACTTTACTGAGATTTTTTTTTATTATGAATGATGTTGAATTTTTGTCAAGTCCTTCTGCATTTATGGACATGGGCATGTGATTTTAATCCTTTGCTTTGTGAATGTAGTCTATCACCTTGATTGATTTGTGAATATTGAACCATCCTTACATCCCCAGAATAAATCTCACTTGATTGTGGTGAATGATCCTTTTATTGTACTGTTGGATTCAGTTTGCTAATATTTTGTTGGAGATTTTTATATCTATGTTCATCAGGGATATTGGTCTATAGTTTTATTTTTCTAGTGTCTTTGTCTAGTTTTGGTTCAGAGTAATGCTGGCCTCATGGAATGTGTTTGGAAACTTTCCTTTCTCTTCTAATGCTTCCTTTAAATATTTGGTAGAATTCACCTGTGAAGTCATCTAGGCCTGGATTTTTGTTTTCTGGTAGTTTTTGGTAACAAATTCAATTTTTTTTACTAGTAATTGGTCTGTTCAGATGTATTTTTTCTTATTCGGTTTTGGAAGATTGTATGTTTCTAGGAATTTGTTTATTTCATCCAAAACCAAGAAAATACATATTCTTTTCAAGTGTGCATAGAACATTCTCCAGAATAGATCTTGTGATAGACCACAAAACAATTCTCAGTAAATTTAAGATTAAAATCATGCCATACATCTTTTCTGACCACAAAGAAATAAAAGTATGAAACTAGAAATCAAACACAAGACAAAAATAGAAAAAACACAAACAAATGGAGGCTAAATAGCATGCTACTAAACAATCAATGGGTCAGTGAAGAAATCAAAGAAGAAATTTAAAAATACATGAAGACAAATGAAAATGAAAACTCGGTGGTCCAAAATCTTTGGGACACAGTGAAAGCAGTTCTAAGAGGAAATATATAGTGATATAGGCCTACCTCAAGGAATAAGAAAAAGCTATAATATGCAATCTAAACTTACTCCTAAAGAAACTAGAAAAAGAACTAACAAAATCCAGTGTGAGTGGGAGGAAGGAAAAAATAAAAATCAGAGCAGAAATATATGACATAGAGAATTTTTAAAAAATAGAAAATATCAACTAAATCAAAATCTGGTTCTTTGAAAAACAAAACTGATAAACTCTTAGACTCATCAAGAAAAGAGAAAGAACTCAAATAAGAAACAAAAGAGAAGTAACAACTGATACCAAGGAAACATAAAGAATTATAAGTTAATGCTGTGAAAAATGCTATGTTAACAGATTAGAAAACTTAGAATGTAATAGAATTTCTTTAGATGAGTGTTTAGTCTGTGGTTATATTTACTTCCATTCTCATGCTCTTAAGCAAATGCTAATTATGTAATTTGTTTAGGGTATGTTCAACATTGCTAGATGTGTGATGGGGGAGACAGATCATGCTTGTTGAAGAGGGATATGAAATCAGATGCTATACCTTAGATAAAATTGAAAGGAAGGAGAAAATTTTAGAAGTAAAAGATTGATCTTATGTCTTAGCTAGATAATTCAGAGACAGTTAGCTATAATTATTTCATTAGTTATTTAAGGAACTGGCGAATTTGTTCTATGTTCTTCTATCCTTTAGTATTTGTTTTCAGTGATGAGCTAATCACTTCTGTTCCCTTCTTCACCTAATTTCCTCCTCCATGTGGAATGTGTAGCATTATGCAGTTCTAAGCAGCAGAAATGAGAAAACATCTCCCTTGTTTTTAAATTTTTCTTAAAGAAAACCTTTTTTTCCCCCTTTATTCAACCTTATAGTGCAAAAGGGGAATACTTTTCTGTTGTAGTTTATGGTCTTTCTGCTAGAGGTCTCTATGATAGGCTCAGTCTCTTTGCTGTGTTATTCTGAAATGAGTGTGGCAAAATTTCAGATCTGGAGTTCAGGAATGCTTTCTGCAATGGTGATCAGGTACTGTCATCATTCCTCACTCCACCTGGGCTGTGATCCAAACAGAACACCTGGTCTAGGAAAGGTTTGAAGCAGCCCAGAGAGCTACCCAAAGAAGACTTCGAAGACTTGGTATCTACAGAGAACACAGATGTTTTTCAGCAGGAAAACGGTGATTCTAGAAAGGTGTAGCATACAAAATTTGAGTAATCAAACTTACATAAGTCCTTAAGGTATGATGATATTAGTATGTATAGAGGCTGTTTGATTTTCTTGTCCAAAAATGTACCCATCACTGGTAAGGGTACATACTGAGAATTTCTGAATTTCTGACTAGAGACTAGAGACGCTGAAAAAAAATGGCAACAAAATTGGTAGTGATTTCTGCTCAACTTTTTAATCTGAAAACAATACATATGATCAAGGGTCTTTGTGAAATGTGGCACAATGGAGATGAGCATAATAAAGGAAAAGAAATGGGACAATGAGGAGGATAGGAATAGAAATTTCTGAGGACCTAGAAAATAAGGCTGCAAGAAACTCTTTACAGAAAATGGCACTGGAAAATCAGCTGCATTCATTTGCTAATTTGTTTGTTCATTTATTTATTCTTCCAGCCAACAACAACAACAAAAGTATTTTTGAATCCCTATTATATCCCAGGCAAGGAAATGAAGGAATCTCTAGCATATTAGCTTATTCTTTTTGTCTCTTTCTGGATCTAGTGTCACTTTCTTATGGGGTGTGTGTGTTTCTGTCTGCTTCTTTCCATATTTGTTTTTCAGTTCTTGGACTTGTCTTTCTCTCTTTGACATGAAGTTTAAGCCCAGCTTCCACTGTTAAATGACCTACTCTTTTGGGATTTCTTTGTTCTTTCTCTGAGAAAGAATATCTGACTGACTCCATCCTTTGGCCCTGGCTACATTATCAGATTTTGGTAGGTTTATGCATTGACTGTTCAGTCCCTCTTTCTACCAGGTAGCTAATCAAAATAGCTGTTGCCAAAGGGATGGAGGATATTATTCACCTGGTATTAGATAGGAGGTTTGATACCTCGTTGTGGTTTTGACTTGCATTACCAGAGTGAATGTGGGTGGTGGGACGGGTAAAATAGGTGAAAAGGATTAAGAGTACACTTATCTTGATGAGCACTGAGTCATAGATGGAATTGTTTAATCACTGTATTGTGCACCTGAAATTAATATAACACTTTATGTTAACTATACTGGAATTAAAATAAAAATTAAAATATTAATATTAATAAGAGGTTTAAGCCTTCATTGCTATGAATGAGACAGGCAACAGTACTCAACACAATGTTATCAGAAAATTAGGTAGTAAATTTGTCTATATTGAGGAGAAACTCCCTCAATCCTTTTTAATGCTCCAAATTATATTTTTCTACCTTTTTCACAATCTCCAATTCATGCAAGATTTTACTTCTAAAATATTTTCAACTATGTTCCTCAAACCTCTGTACAATTATTTCTCTAGAATAAATGCTCTTTCTTCAATAGCTCTCTTGGCTTGAGAAACGGCTTGAGTTTGCTTTCTCCAGTTTTGTCCCTTCAAATTTGTTCTTCCCCTGGTAGCCTCAGTGATCTACATAAAATACAGATCCTACTATGTCATTTTCTGGCCTGAAAACCTTCCCATAACAATTAAAAACAGGATCCTTATGATGACAGGCATGCCCGTCAGTCTTCCCATCCCACTTAACATTACAAGTAATAAGCTATTTGTAATTCATTAACACATCATGTTGTTTCCCATTTTCAGGCCTTTATTTACACTGTTTCCTTTGCCTGCAGTGTACCTTACCTTCTTTTAAGAAGCCATTAGAGAAAGAAAAATAATATATTTACTCCATATTTACCACTTCTGATTCTCTTTATTCTTTCTTGAAGATCCATGTGGTGTCATTTCACTTCTGTTTGAAGAACTTCTATATTATTTTTTGTAGTTTGGGCCTCCTGATGATAAAATTGCACAGGTCTCCTGGTGACAAGTTTGCATGGTTTTCTTTTATGTGAAAATGTCTGTTTCACCTCATTATTGACATATATTTTTGCTGGATAAAGGAATTGGAGTTAATGGGTTTTCCTTTCAACACTTTAAAGTTGTTGTTGCAGGAATGTGGAGGGAAGATGGTGGAATAGGAAGATCCTACGCTCACTTCATCCCATAGATACAACTAGATAACACCCACATCAGTGTAAATAACTCAGAAAATGAATAGAAGACTGGTGGAACAGGCTCTCCACAGCTGACTGTAGAGAAGAGGCCATATTGAAGAGGGTAAGAAAGGCAGAGATGTGTTGGGGAGCTAAATGGACCCGTGGGACTATTCATGGGAGAGAGGGATGTGGTAGATGCAAAGGACCAGAGGGGCATAATTTCATGAGTTCTTACAATCAGTGAGGCTTAACACTTAGAACTTTAAAAATCAGCAGACTCTGCTCTGGGAGATCCTGGAAGACAAGGGAGTCCCTACCCTCAAAGAGACAGCATAACAAACATGCCAGGGAGATAGAGCATAGAAGAAGCATTTGAAAAATTCCAAGGGTATACAGGAGAGAGTTATGTTTACTAATCTCAGAGCATGTGCTGAAGGGACAGGGATCCCTAGGAGACTTCTCCAAGAGCAAGAGGGCTGGTGCGCATCCTTCCCCTAACCCAGCGTAGATGCATGGACACCTATGAGAACCAATGCAGCACAACACTCTCCACCTATCTTTTCAATCATGTGCCCCACCCCTGCATGCTAATGTGGATCTGCTTCTTCCAACCCAGACTACTTGGGCAGGAGTTTTGGGCCGCTGCCAGTCTCCTCCTGCAGTAGACCTGCATGGGCCTTTCTGGCGCCCAATGCCCCACCTGCATGTCCTCCTGCAGACACACCCCCACCAGCCCTGTGGCAAGTTTTCTAAAGCAGCTCCAGGTCCTATCTGACAACCAACCTATAAAAACCTTGCTAACTCCAAATGCCCCACCCCCACATTCTCCTGTAGACTTGCCATGTCCAATAAGCCCTTGGTCAGAGCCCATTGAAAGAGGTGCCAAAAGTCTGGGATTGTGCAAGCAGTCCCAGCAGGAGCCAGCAACACTCCAAAATCACTCCTGCCTTGGAGACAGGAGAGATTACCACACACACCAGTCTGTAGCATCAGCAGTGAGCTAGGGGCAGACATCTGGTCTGACTCCAGGCCCTTCCCACCAACAAAACTTACCAGGGGACAACACAGAGAAAGAGTCCTGCCATTTTGGGCTACTGCATTTCAGGTAAATGCCTGGTACGACTCACCTCAAACCCAAGGCAGCCCTGGACTGGCCCAGTAACAACACAGGGATCAAACCCTGCCCACAATAGACAAAGAGAGTCATACTACACGCTCTACAGAACCTCTTCTTCATACTACTACTTCATACTACCACTACTGTCCAGAGCAAGAGACATACATAGCTGACTTTCCAAACACATAGAAACAGACACAGAGAGACAAAATGAGGGGACAGAGGAATATGTCCCAAATGAAAGAACAGGACAAAATCATAGCAAGAGAGCTAAATGAAACAGAGATAAATAATATGCCTGAAAAAGAATTTAAAGTAATGGTCATAAAGGTACTCACTGGACTTGCGAAAAGTGGAAGACCTCCATGAGACCCTTAACAAAAAGATAGAAAACAAAAAAGAAGCAACCAGAGATGAAAAACTCAGTGATTGAAGTTAAAAATACACTAGAGGGAATAAATAGTAGATTAGAGGAAACAGAAGGATGGATCAGGACCTAAAGGACAGAGTAATGGAAGACAATCAAGCTGAGAAGGAGAGAGAAGAAAAATAGTAAAAAAATGGAAATAGACTTAGTGAACTTAGCAGAACTAGTAAGTATAATAACATCTATATTCTAGGGATCCCAGAAGGAGAGAGGAGAGAGAAAGGGGAGCAGAAAATGTATTTGAAGAAATAATAGCTGAAAACTTCTGGAGAAGGAAACAGAAACCCAGACCAAGGAGGCCCAGAGAGCTCTGAAAAAAATCAGCCCAGGAGTTCTACACCAATACACATAGTAATTAAAATGGCAAAAGTGTAATAGGAGAGAGAATTTGAAGAACAGCAAGACAGCAAGAGAGAATTTGAAGAACAGCAAGAGAAGAGAAAACAGATACAAGGGTAACCCCAAAAGGCAATCAGCTGATTTTTCAGCAGAATCTTTGAAGGCCAGAAAGGAGTGGTATGATATATTCAAAGTAGTAAAAGGAAAAAATCTGCAACCAACACTCTATCCAGCAAGACTATCATTCAGAATAGAAGGAGAAATAGAGTTTCCCCAGACAAACAAAAGTTAAAGGAATTCATGACCACTAAACCAAGCTGACTTGAAATGTTGTTGGCTTGGTTTATACTTATACTTAAAGGGGACTCTGAGTTGCAAGATAAGATCATAAGTAGGAGTAAGAAAAGTAGGAATCACAAAAGCAGAAAAAGTAACTATATTTATAAAAGTCAATTGTGGGATTCACAAAATAAAAAGATGTAAAATATGACACCATATACCTAAAACATGGAAAGGAGAGGAGTAAAGAATGAGTTCAAATTTAAACAACCAACAACTAAATATAGATTGCTTTATGTAGAAAATATTATATACAAACATAATGGTAACCACAAATCAAAAATTGGTGATATATTACAAAAATAAAGGAAAAGGAATGCAGGTATATTGCTAAAGAAAGCCAGAAAACCATGAGAGAAAAGAGCAGGAGAAGAAAGGAATAGGGAATAACTACAAAAGCCATGACAAAACAAGAAACAAAAAGGCAATAAGTACATACCAATAAATAATTACTTTGAATGTAAATGGACTAAATGTTCCCAAACAAAGACAGAGGGTGATGGAATAGATAAGAAAGAAGATTCCATCTCTCTGTTGCCTAGAGACTCACTTTGGAACTAAAGACATCTGCAGATTGAAGATGAAGGGATGGAAAAGCATTTATCATGCAAATGGAGTTAAAAGAAAGCCAGGGTAGCAATATTTATATCCAACAAAACAGACTTTAAAAAAAAGACGGGAGACAAAGAAGGGTACTATATAATCATAAAGGGGATAACCTAACAAGAAGATATAGCAATTGTAAATACTTACGCACCCAACAGGGGAGCACCTTTATACATAAAGCAGCTTTTAACAAACACAAAGAAGTAATTGATAGTAACAGAGTAAGAGTAGAGGACTTTAACACCCCACTTACATCAATGGTTAGATCATCCAAACTGAAAATCAACAAGGAAATAGTGGCTTTGAATGACACATTGGAACAGATGGATCTAACAGGTATATTCAGAACATTCCATCCTAAATCACCAGAATACATTTCCTTTTCAAGAGCAAAAGGAACATTCTCCAGAATAGATTACACAGTAAGCTATAAAACAAATCTCAACAAATTCAAAAAGATTGAAGTCATCTTTTCCAACCACAATGCAATGAATTAGAAATCAACTGTGAGAAAAAAAATCTGAAAAGAGCACAAATTCATGGAGGTTAAACAGCATGCTACTAAATAAGGAATGGGTCAAACAAGAAATCAAAGGGAAAATAAAAAAACACACAGAGACAAAAGAATGTGAAAACACAATGATCCAAAATCTTTGGGATGCAGCAAAAGTGGTTCTAAGAGGGAAGTTTATAGCAATACAGTAATACCTCAAGAAGCAAGAAAAATCTCAAATATATAAGCTAATCTTATACTTAAAGGAGCTAGAAAACAAACAAACAAAATCCAAAATCAACAATAGGAAGGAAATAATAAAAACTAGAGCAGAAATAATGAAATAGAAAATAGAAAACCAATGCCTCAGTTCAGTAAAACTAGGAGATAGTTTTTTGAAAAGATCAACAAAATCCATAAACCTTTAGTCAGACTCATCAAAAAAAAAGGAGGGGGAGAGAAGATTCAAATAAAATCAGAAAAGAAAAAGCTGAAATAACAGACACCACTGAAATACAGAGGATTATAAAAGATCGTTATGAAAAAGATCAATATAGCAATAGCATTTTTCACAGAATTAGAACATATAACCCTAAAATGAATAGCCAAAAGCAATCTTGACCATGAATAGCGAGAGCAATCTTGAAAAAGAACAGAACTGGAGGTCTCACAATCCCAGATTTCAGCATATTCTACAAAACTGTAGTAAATCAAAACAGTATGGTACTGGCACAAACATAGACATACAAATCAACGGAACAGAATAGAGAGCCCAGATATAAACCCGCAATTACATGGTCAATTAATCTTGAACAAAGGAGGAAAGAATATGCAATGGGGAAAAGACAGTGTCTTCAACAAATGGTGCTGGGAAAACTGGACAGCTAAATGCAAAATTAAACTGGACCACTTTCTCACACCATTCACAAAAGTAAACTCAGAGTGGATAAGGATGTAAATGTGAGACCTGAAACCATGGAAATCCTAGAAGAGAGCACAAACAATATTCTCTGACATTGGCCATAGCAACATCTTTCTAAATATGTCTCCTGAGGTAAGGGAAACAATAACAAAAATAAACTATTGGGACTTCATCAAAAGTCTTTAATCCATTCTGAGTTAATTTTTGTGAGTAATTTAACATATGGGTCCAATTTCTTTCTTCTTTCTTTTATATATGAATATCTAATTACTCTAGCACCATTTATTGAAAAAACTATCTTTTCTGCATTGAGTATTCTTGGCTCCCTTGTCAACTATTAGTTGACTGTATATGCTTGGATTTACCACTGGTCTCTTGATTCTGTTCCATTTGTCTGTATGTCTGTTTTTATCCCTGTATCATACTGTTTCAGTAACAATATCTTAAAACTGTAGCTATAAAATTTGAAATCAGGAAATGTGATGCCTCCTACTTTGCTCTTCTTTCTCAAGATTTTTTTGGTTATTTAGGGTCTTTTCATGGTTTCATACAAATTTTAGAAGTGTTTTTCCCACGTCTGTAAAAAATGTCATTGGAATCTTGGTAGGGAGTACATTCAATTCATAGATAGATTTTGTTAGTATTTATATTTTAACAATATTACTTCTTCTAATACTTGAACGTACAATATTTTTTTCATTATTTCATTTATTTGATTTCTTTCATCCATGCCTCCTTATAGTTTCCTGTATCCAACAAGTTCTGATATGTTGTGTTTCAATTTTCCTTTGTCTCAAGAAACTTATTTTGCTCTTGATTTCTTCTTTCATGTATTTGTTGTTCAAGAGAGTGTTGTTTAAGGGGTTCCTGGGTGGCTCAGTCAGTTAAACATATGTCTTTGGCTCAGGTCATGATCCCAGAGTCCTGGGATGGAGCCCCATGTCAGGCTCCCTGCTCAGCAGTGTGTCTGCTTCTCTTTCTGCCCACATCCTTTACCCCATGCTTGTGCTCTTTCTGTGTGTCTCAAATAAATAAATAAAATCTTTTCTAGAAACAGAGTGTTGTTTAATTTCCATGTTTTTGTGATTTTCCAGTTTTCCTCTTGTTACTGATTTCTAGTTTTATGCCACAATGGGCAGAGAAGATACTTGGATGGTTTCAATCATCTTCAATTTCCTAAAGCTTGTTTTGTGACCTAACAGATAGTCTATCCTAGAAAACATTTCATCTATGCCTGAGATGAATGTGTATTCTACTGAGCAAACTATATGTCTCTTATGTCCCTTTGGTCTATATTATTTCCTTATTGTTTCTCTGTCTGGATGATCTATCTGTTGTTGAGAGTGGTGTGTTTAAGACCCCAACTATTATTGTATTACTGTTTATTTCTCTTTTTGTTCTGTTAGTTTTTGCTTTATATATTTAGATGTTCGAATGTTGGGCACATGCATATTTACAATTGTTATGCCTTCTTGATGTATTGACTCTTTAATCATTATATAATGACCTTCTTTGTATCTTTACCATTTTAGTTTTCAGTCTGTTTTGTCTGAGATGAGTTTAGCTACCTCTGCCCTTTTTTCTTCTTCACTTCTTCCTCCTCTCTTCCTCTCCTTCCCCCCCCCCACCTGCTCCTTCCCTTTCTTCTCCTCCTTCTCTTCCTCCCTCTTCTCCTTCTCCTTCTTCTTCTTTTGGCTATCATTTGTTGTCTTTTTCCATCCCTTCACTCTTAGTCTATATGTGTTTCAAAGGCTACAATGAACCTCTTGTAGGCTGCATGTTTTGGATATTTTTTTAATCCATTCAGCTGTTCTGTGTCTTTCAATTGGAGAATTCAGTTTGTTTATGTTTAAAGTAATTGTTGACAGGTAATGATTTACTACTAGCATTTTGTTAATTATCTTCTCAGTATTTTATAGATTCATTGTTCCTTGTTTCTTATCCTGATGTCTTTTCATGTGTTTTGATTCAGTATGCTTTGACTTCTTCTTCATGTTCTTTTATATCATTTCTATGATTTTCATTATAATTACTATGATGTTTCCATAAAATGTCTTAAACTTTTAACACTCTATTTTCAACTAATGCAAATTTAACTTCAATAATATTTGTAAACTGCACACTTTTACTTTCCCCCCTCAGGTTATTGCTGTTACAGTTTACATATTTTTAAAAAGATTTACTTATGCAAGTGGGGAGAGGGGCAGTGGTAGAGAATCTTCAGGCAAATTTCCCACTGAGCATGGAGCCTGATGTGGGATTTGATCCCATAATCCATGAGATCATGACCTGAGCCAAAATCAAGAGTTGGATACTTAACTGACCTGAGCCAGGTGCCCCACAATTTACATATTTTTTACATTGTGTAGATAACAACAGATTATTTATTGTGGGTGTTTTTACTACGTTAATTTAGAAAAAATTTTTAAACTAGAGTTGTAAATAAATTATGCACTACTATTACCATATTGCAGAATCTAATTATGACTCTATATTTATCATTACCGGTGTGAGTTTTGCTACCTCTTTGTGTTTTTATAATGTTAATTAGCATTCTTTTACTTCCACTCAAAGAACTCCCTTTAGTATTTCTAATATGGCAAGTTTGGTGATATTGTACACCTTTAGCTTTTGTTTGTTTGGGAAGGTCTAATCCCTCCTTTGTTTCTGAAAGAAAGTTTCTCTGGGTATTAAATTCTTGGTTGACAGTTATTTTCTTTCAGTATTTTGAATATGTCATCTGATTCTCTCCCGGTCTGAAAGTTTCTATTGAGAAATGTGCCAATAATCTTATGGGGGTTCCCTTGCATGTGACTTCTCTTTCTTCTCTTCCTGCTTTTAAATTTTTTGTCTTTGACTTTTGATATTTCAATTTTAAAGTGTCTTGGTGTAGTCCTATGGAGGTTCAACCTATTTGAGATTTTTTGGGCTTTGTGGATCTGGATGTCTCTTTCCCTAGATTTGGTAAGTTTCCAACCATTATTGCTGTAAATATACTTTCTGTCCCTTTCTCTTTCTCTTCCCTTTCTGGAATTCCCATAATTCCAAAATACTGTGAATACTGTTTCTTTTCATTGTGTCTCATAATTCCTATAAGTTTTCATTCTTTTTCTTTTTCCTTTCCTTTCCTTTCTTTTCTTTCTTCCTTTCTCTCCTTTTCTGTTCTGGATACTTTCCAATGTTCCATCTTCTATGTTGCTGATTCTTTTTTTGCATGGTCCAGTCTACTTTTGAAATGTTAGTGAATTCCTCAATTCATTTATTACATTTTTCAAGTTTAGAATTTCTGTTTGTTGTTGTTATGTTTGATATTTGCTATTTCTTTGTCAAACCACAGATTTTGTTTAGTCATTGTTTTTCTAACTTTGTTTAGTTGTTTGTTTTCTTGTATTTCACTAAACATCCTATAGAGGATTATTCTGAATTATTTGCCTGATAGTTGATATATTTCTATTTCTTTGGGTCTGTTATAGGAGCTTTAATCATTTCTTTTGTTTTTTTCGTGTTTACTTGATTTTTCATGATCCTTGGCATCTGTGCATTCAAAAAACGGGGCTCCTCTTCCAGACTTTACAGGTTTGCTTTGACAGAAACAGTTCTTCACAAGTCAGCTGAGTTTGGGCTTCTGGATATGTCTGCTGGTAATGTGCTTGGGTAGGTTGTCTAATATTATAGTATAATTTTTAATGGTCTAATTTTGGGTAAAGCAACTATTTGAGCTCTGAGGACAGGGATGGAAGGCTGTGGCACTGGTGAGAACTTTCAGATAAAACTGCTGTCTTTGTTCCCTGACCAAGTGTGTCTGCAGTATGAGTTCTGCAGCTGTCTAAATAATCCAGCCAGGCTAAGTAGATGATTAGGGCTGTATATTAAGTAATAGGTGGGGTTATGAATTAGCTTCCCTACCCTGGTATGACAGTGGACCAGAGCCCAGGGCCCAGAGCCTGTATAGATCATTGTTTAGGGCCTAAATCTGGCCAGAGTGTGCACTATTTCCTGGTGAGCTACCCTGAGCCTTGGTTATGAATTAATGCCTCTGGCCTGTGCAAAGCATTTGAACTCTCCATGCCTGGTACTGGCTTTGCCCTAGGAGTAATCAGCTTCTCCTACCTAATTCTTGGCTTAAGTGTTATTGGGCTAGACAGTTTCCATGAATTGTCATTAGCCCTTCTGCTTAGATGGGATTAGAAAATACTCTGCACAGTGAGTGGGCTGTGACACAGCCTCTTGCTTAGATGTCATCAAAGTGGCCTCTAAAGCCAGGAAAATACCTCATCTGAGAATTAAAATCAAGAAGATCTGCACTCCACTGAGTTCCCTGGTCAGAGTACACCCCCGAGTTGGTTTTGCAGATTAACAAAGGCACTGATTGGAATTACTACTTGGCTACTGCAGGTATGAACTCAGTCTGACAGGATCAGTGTGCTGGCTGTTGCAAGCCCCTCCCTTCTTCGCTTTCACAAGAAGATTCCATTTGGCTAGGCCCTACAAATTATCCTACAATCCACATGGAGTGGAATCGGAGTAGGCACTTCTGCAATGTTAGGGACACTGTTTGTCTCTCCTGAGTTCTCTTTTCCCACTGGAGGAACCAGAGGCTCAGGAGAGACCTCTGCATGGTGCTGCACTAGCCTGGGGGAGGGGCATGTGGTCAGTTTATAGGTACTTTTCTTACTCTTCTAATGCAGTCTGTCTTGGTCTCTGATGTACAATGGAGTGCTTCAGCTTCATCCTGTTTTCTAGGATTCTCTCACTGGTGTCTTGTTCTTGTATAGTTGTTAGTTGCTAAAGGTAAGGTGAAGGAGTCAGGAATAACCTGTGTCATATCTTGGTGACATCCATTGTGTTAATTTTCTTTGACTACATTAAACTTTTTTCTTTCTTCTTTGTTTTCAGAAATTTGTATATGATGTTTAGGCATTATTTTCTTTATATTTATACTGCCTGGTGTTCACTGAGCTTCTTGAAGTTGTAAATTTACTTCTTTCATCAAATTTGGGGAATTTTTAGCCATTATTTCTTTACACATTTCTTCTGTCCTATTCTAAATCTCTTCTTCCGTGACTTCAATAACTTATGTATCACATATATTAGAATGACTAATATTATCTTACAGGCCCTTGAATCTCTGTTTATTTTTTTAATATTTTTCTCTTAATTATTTAAGTTGAATCATTTCTAATGATTAATCTTCAATTTCACTGATGTTCCTTTGTCACCTTTATTTTGTTTTTCAGCCCATCTAAAGAATTTTTCAAAATTTCACTGACAATAGTTAGGATAGCAACTTTAAATTCCTTGTTCACTAATTCCTAATTTGGGTCATCTGAAGGTCAGTTACCATTGATGGCTTTTATTTTGAGAACAGGTCACATTTTCCTGTTTCTGCATATGTCAAGTAATTCTGGTTTGTACCTTTAACAATGGTTAATACTAATATTGTAGAGTTTCTGGATCTTATTATATTCCCCCAAAGAGTTGCTTTAGAATGAAATTAAGTTGGTCAGACTCAAGCTGAAAACTTTGTCTCTTGTGAAACATCTTAGGTCTCAAAGCCATTATTAGCTGAGCTGCTTGAAATCTTCCCATGCATGTGTAATTCATTGGTCATCTAGAGCTTTGGGTATAATTTATACCTAGAATTTTGTCTCTTCTTCTCTGATGCTCTTTCAAGTCATTCCAAACTGTTGTCTGGTTCTTTAGACCAGAAAAACTGTGGGTTTTCTATTTTAGCCATTTTGTGCTGTGCCAACTGCAGCTTGCTCTTATGTTAAAAGCTATAATAATGGGAAGCTCATTCTATGCCATTCCCTATACTCAAGTATACTTTTTCTTCCATAAAATTGTCTGGTTTTGGTACTATCCAGCTCCTACAGGTGATTTTATTTATTGTGTTCAGAGTTTATTGTTATCTGCATAAGTTTAGGTCCAATAGATTACTCAGCCATACCAGAATTTGAACTCTTTTCTTCTCTTTTTTACCTAAAGAACATCCATTCATCAGTTAATATATATGTGTGTATACACACACACACACACACACACACACAAACACACAGTTGGCCCTTGAACAACATGGGTTTGACCTGCTTGAGTGCACTTATACATGGATTATTTTCAATCGATATACTGGAAAATTGTTTAGAGATTTGTGAAAAGTTGAAAAACCTTTCAGATAAACCACATAGTTTTAGAAATACTGAAAAAATTAAGAAAAAGGCATGTTATGAGTGTATCAAATATATGGAGATGCTAGTCCATTTTATCATTTACTACTATAAAATATACTATCATTTACTACCATAAGATATCTCTTGGGGCACCTGGGTTGCTCAGTGGGTTAAAGCCTCTGCTTTTGGCTCAGGCTCAGGTCATGATCTCAGGGTCCTGGGATCAAGCCCCGCATCGGGCTCTCTGCTCATCAGGGAGCCTGCTTCCCCCCTCCCCCTCTCTCTACCTGCCTCTCTGCCTGCTTGTGATCTCTTTCTCTCTCTGTCAAATAAATAAATAAAAAATCTTAAAAAAAAAGATATCTCTCATTTACTACCATAAAATATACACAAATCGATTCTAAGAAGTAAAGTTTATCAGAATTTATGCATACATTTACAGAGTGTACATGGCATCATTCACAGTTGACAAACTTAAGATGAGGCATTAAATCATAACTGCATAAAGTTAACTGTAGTACATACTGTATACTACTGTAAGAATCTCATAGCCATCTCCAGTTGCTATTGCAGTGAACTCAGGTGTTGGTAGTATTTGCTTAAAATGCCATGTGGTGCTAATCATCTCTGCATGTGCAGTAAACTGCATATCAGCAAAAAATGATCGGTGGTTCTTACATATTTTTCATTGCATTTAGTGCAGTGCTATAAACTTTAAATAATATCATGGGACCCAGGCAAAGTGTCAGTAGTGGTGCTGAAAGTCCTCCTAAGAAACAAGTCATGACTATACAAGAAAAAGTTGAGCTCCTTGGATATGTACCATAGATTACTCACCATTTCAAGATAAATTAATCCAGCACTGAGGATCATTTTAAAAAAAGAAAAGGAAATTCATGAAACCATCACTGAAGCTATACCAGTAGGTGCAAAAACCTTGCAATTTTTGCAAAAATACTTTTTAATCTCATATTGAAGGTGCAGCATTGGTATAAGAAAAGCATATCTATAGACTCTAATATAATTCAGGAAAAAACACTCATTATGTGACAATTTGAAGCAAAAGGAAGGTGAAGGACTTAAATCTGGAGAATTTATGTCAGCAAAAGATAGTTTGATAATTCTAGAAAGAGGTTTAATTTTTAAAATGTCAGGATAACAGGAGGAGCAACTTCTGCCAACCAAGAGGCAGAAGACAAGTTCACAGATACCATTAAGGTGGTAATGCAAGTTGGTGCAGCCTCTTTGGAAAGCAGTGTGGAGATTCCTTAAGAAATTAAAAATAGAGATACCCTATGACCCTGCAATTGCACTACTGGGTATTTACCCCAAAGATACAGATGTAGTGCAAAGAAGGGCCACATGTACCCCAATGTTCATACCCCAAAGTTCATTTCCAAACTGTAGAAAGAGTCAAGAGCAAGGAGGGCACGTATTGCATGGAGCACTAGGTGTAGTGCATGAACAATGAATCTTGGAACACTGAAAAAATAAAATTAAATAAAAAAAAAAGAAAGAAAGAAAATCATTGAGAAGAAAGGATATCTGCCTGAACAGATTTTTTTTTTTAAAGATTTTTTTTATTTGACAGAGAGAAACACAGTGAGAGAGGGAACACAAGCAGAGGGAATGGTAGCGGGAGAAGCAGGCTCC
>CM053609.1:38181779-38212867 GCA_028646535.1 Procyon lotor | reverse complement strand
AATGACTGAGCCACCCAGGTGCCCCGGCCTGAACAGATTTTTAATGCAGACAAAAGTGCCCTATCCTAGGGAAAAAAATGCCACAAAGGACATTTATTAGTAATGAATAGAAGGGAACACTGAGATTTAGAGCAGGAAAGGGTAGGCTAACTATTTTGTGCAAATGTAGTCAGGTTTATGATCGGTACTACCCTCATCTGCAAAGCCACTAACCCCAAACCTTGAAGGGAAGAAATAAACACCAGCTGCTGGTCTTTTGGTTGAACAAGAGGGTCTAGACAATGAGAACACTTTTTCTGGATTGGTACATCAGTACTTTGTCCCTGAAATCAGGAAGTACCTTGCCAGTAAGGGACACCCTTTTAAAGTTCTTTTGATAGTGGACAATGCCCCTGGCTCTCCCAGAACCCCAAGAGTTCAATACTGGATATGGGGGTGGGGGGAGCTCAACTTTTTCTTGTATAGTCATGACTTGTTTCTTAGGAGGACTTTCAGCACCACTACTGACACTTTGCCTGGGTCCCATGATATTATTTAAAGTTTATAGCTCCACCTCCTCCACTTCTTTCCCCTCTGCCACCACTGAGATAGCAAGACCAACCCTTCCTCTTCCTCTTTAGTCCACTCAGTGTGAAGATGATGAGGATGAAGACCTTTATGATGACTCAGTTCCACCTAATGAATAGTAATAATCATTATGCTGTAATTTCAATAAATTTTTCTGTTGTGTACATGTCTTCACGTGAAAACCTAATAATTATATGACAAGAACTATGTAAGATGTTTTTGTGTCACCGTTACCATTGTTGCCCAAGAGTTCATCATGTAGAACATTGTATGTGAGACTGGTATGGAAGTGGACAGCCCATCCACACATAGGTATAAGATGAGTGATGGTTAATATAAAATTAATAATGTGTTAGTTTTCTTACTGTTTTATTGCTTACTTTCAAAGATTTACATTTCCATACACTGTCCCATTCTCTCTCTCTCTCTCTCTCTCTCTCTTTCTCTCTCTCTGTCATAGTTGGAGAAACTGCGTATCAGACAATCATCACAGATAAGTGGTTATTTTTTAAATGTAGCAATGTTTCTATTATGAATATAACTATAATGCTTATAGGCCATAAAGGTTTTATAATAATTTATTCATTAGTATATAGGTTAGGCTACCATAAAGCAGTCATATTGCTGCTTCTTCATTATCAATGCATGAATCATTATCCCTGTAAATAAAAATTCTTTTTTTAATATTATCTTTTTTAATAGTCATGTCTAGTGCTAGTAACATGTGTGACCTCTACAGTGTTTAGTATCAAATAAGATAATATCAATGTAGGTACTGACAAAAATGAAAAAAGTTATTTTGTTAACAGACATCGTAAACTTATGGTATTGATAACAACAGTACAGTACTGTAAATGTTTTTTCCTTATAATTTTCTTAATAACATTTTCTTTTCTCTAGCTTACTTTATTGTAAGAATACATTTTATATGTAAATATATACACACACACACACACATATATAGTACATGTAGCATACAAAGTGTGTGTTAATTGACTGTTTATGTTATTGGTAAGACTTCCAGTCAATAGTAGGACATTATTTTGGGGGAGTCAAAAGTTATACACAGATTTCCAACTTTGTGAGAGATTGTCGCCTCTAACCTCCACATTGCTCAATGGTCAACTGTATGTGTATAATTTATACAGAAATGGTTTTATATAAATATAATTTATATATACATAATTTTTGTGATTCTCTTCATGTTGGTAAGTGTGTAGTGTCCAGATATTCAAACCAGAGAGTTTAAGAGGACATGTCCAATATAACTATAAGCTTAGGCAGCTTAGGAAAGTTATGGAGACAAGCAAGTAGATGGTTCCAGACCCAGCAGTGGGAATGACAATTAAAATTAGGAACTGTGTGGGGCACCTGGGTGGCTCAGTGGTTTAAAGCCTCTGCCTTCGGCTCAGGTCATGATCCCAAGGTCCTGGGATCAAGCCCCGCATCGGGCTCTCTGATCTGCTCTGCTTCCCCCTCTGTCTGCTGCCTCTCTGCCTACTTGTGATCTCTCTCTTTGCCAAATAAATAAAATCTTTAAAAAAAAAATTAGGAACTGCGGCAGAATCTATCCCATTGAGCAGTCATTAGTGGCAGGGGTCAGAGAAGAAGGCAGCCACATAGTAGGTGGATAGGTGCCTGGAGTTTTCTCCTTCCATTCACATCAACCAATTTAAAATTCTTTTTTTTTTTTTAATTTTATTTATTTATTTTTTTCAGTGTTACAAGATTTATTGTTTTGCACTACACCCAGTGCTCCATGCAGTACGTGCCCTCCTCAATACCCACCACCAGGCTCACCCAACCCCCATCCCCCTCCCCTCCAAAACCCTCAGTTTGTTGCTCATAGTCCACAGTCCCTCATGGTTCATCTCCCCCTCTGGTTTCCCCCCATTCACCCCTCCCTTCCTTCTCACAATGCCCTCCATGTTTTTCTTTACGCTCAGCACGGGACCATAAGGTAATTGGTTCTCTCTGCTTGACTTATTTCACTCCGCATAATCTCTTCCCTCAAGAAATTAAAAATAGAGCTACCCTATGACCCTGCCATCGCACTACTGGGTATTTACCCCAAGGAAGCAGATGAATTACAAAGAAGGGCCACATGTACCTCAATGTTTATAGCAGCAATGGCCACAATTGCCAAACTGTGGAAAGAACCAAGATGCCCTTCAACAGATGAATGGATAAAGAAGATATGGTCCATATATACAATGGAATATTATGCCTCCATTAGAAAGGACGAATATCCAACCAATTTAAAATTCTATTCACTTAGTCTGGAATAGCCTTAAAACTGAATGAGTCTGACCTTTAGTCTAGTGATCGTCAATGATTAAAATTTATTCTGCTAGGGGACACATCAATCCTGGTCCCAGAAATGTCATAAATTTTATTCATTTCATTAGGCCTTGAACCTGTATTGGTCCTTAAAAGGTCCCTAAATACAATAAAAATACCTGTAGAAAGGGTAACAGTTTAGAAGTTAATAGTTAAAAATAGTTCATTAACTCATAGCTAGCCGAGGTCAAGACCAGGCAAGAATGGGACACAGGAGAAATGTATGAAATTGTTGAATCACTATATTGTATACCCAAAACTAATATAACAGTGTATGTTAATTATTCTTGGATAAAAAAATTGTAAGTATAGCATGTATAGCAGTGGAATGGGTATGATGCAAGAACAGAAATTATAAAACATTTCCATACCTTTGTGGAGTGTCACTGTTTGAGAAGATCATTAGCCAGTTTTCCCTTCAGAGCCTTCCAAATCCCAGACACTTGGGGTATGATGAATTTTTTCCCTTTCTTTGATAAAAAGATGAAAAATCATTTGTGGTGGTAGACCACGATTCGTGAGTCTTATTGAGATTTTGTACACCTTTCTTAGAGAAATAAATTCATACAATAGCAATCTGTCTCAAATGAAATAATGGAGTTGTGATAGCACACATCACTGTTGAACATTTCATCCCAAAAAGTAACTGTAAGAAGATTTAATTTTGAAGAAATATATTTCTGATGTGACAACAAATATGTTTACTGCTTTCTAGTAACCTGATATAAAGTATGATATGGTAAGAATACTAAAAACAGAAATAATAAACAAGAATAGAAGTGCCATCGGCCTCTGCATTGCCAAAGGAAGAGTAAATTATTTTTAAAAGTTTATACTAATGGAAAACACATGGCAAAGCTTGGATTAGAAATGCAGCAATCAACATCTAGGTATGCCTTTAACACCCGATCATTCAACATTTTCCAACTCACTCCTGTTAGATTCTTTTTAAACACGTACGTGCTAACTACTTGGAAATCAAGTTCATTCCTCAAAGTTTTGAAGTTGCTTCCTTTTCAATCTTGTTCACATTAGAGTAGCTTTAAGCTCTAGGGGCGCCTGAGTGGCTCAGTGGGTTAAGCCTCTGCCTTTGGCTCAGGTCATGATCTCGGGGTCCTGGGATCCAGCCCTGCATCAGGCTCCTTGCTCAGCAGGGAGCCTGCTTCCCCCTCTCCCTCTGCCTGCCTCTCTGCCTACTTGTGATCTCTTTCTCTCTGTCAAATAAATAAACAAAAATCTTTTTAAAAAAATAATAGAATAGCTTTAAGCTCTATTATAGGGATACATTCAGACCAAGAGCTTCAGTATGTATTTACCAGACATCCTCTTCTACTCATTTCAAGTACTAAGGAGGATAACCATAGTGTCTAAAGTGACTTGTCAACAAAGTTACATACTAGGACTTAGAGAACAAAAGGAAGCATTTTATATACCTCCACTTGGTACTTTAGCTGAAAATAATTTTTTTCGGACTTTTTTTAAAATTTAATTTAATTCTTTCAGTGTTCCAAGATTCATTGTTCATGCACCACACACAGTGCTCCATGCAATACATGCCCTCCTTAATATCCACCACCAGGCTCACCCAACCCCCATCCCTTCCCCTCCAAAACCCTCAGTTTGTTTCTCAGAGTCCACAGTCTCTCATGTTTCATCTCTTGCTCCAATTTCCCCCAGTTCACCCCCCAAAAATTCTGAATTAAAGAAATACATGATGCCAAATAGCATAGCAGTTCTTTCACATGTAGGATATTATTAATCCAAACTTAGTGACTACATTCAAAGTGATTTTGTGAAACCAAAAAAATTTTTTTTTAAATTGTATTTATTCATTTGAGAGAGAGTGAAAGAGAGCTTACTCACTAGCAGGGGTAGGGTGGGAGACAGAAGGAAAGGGAGAACCAGTTCTCTGCTGACCAGGGAGCCCGATGCAGGACTCCATCCCAGGACTCTTTTAAGGGCACTAATCCCATTCATGAAGGCTTCACTCTCATGATTTCATGCAATCCTCATTGCCTCCCAAAGAGTTCACCTCCTAAATACCATCACATTCAGTCTCATTTCCTCCAGTTTCAATATATGAATTATGGGAGGACACAGTCTATGATAAATATATCAACAAACGCCACAGTCTTTTCTCTAATATTCCTGATGTGTGATTTCATTTGACTTCTGTGTGAATGGTTATAAAGTGATGAAGAATTAACTACCCTACAAGACAATCCATTTTTTTTTTTTTTTTAAGATTTTTTTTTTTTTTAATTTATTTGACAGCGAGAAACACAGCGAGAGAGGGAACACAAGCAGAGGGAATGGTAGCGGGAGAAGCAGGCTTCCCGCAGAGCAGGGAGCCCGATGTGGGGCTCGATCCCAGGACCCTGGGATCATGACCTGGGCCGAAGGCAGACGCTTAACGACTGAGCCACCCAGGCGCCCCCAAGACAATCCATTTTAACAATGTGATTATGAGGCCTCAGAGAGGAAGGACCTAAATGTACAAAACTATGAATTATAATTTAAAAATAATCATATCTACCACCTATTGATTGTCATAACAACACTATGGTATGGATCTTTCTATTTTACAAATAAAGAAATTGAGGCTCAGGGTAGGTAAGTTATATTCCAAAGGTTGTGCAGCTATTAGGTGGTAGATCCAGGAAACCTCAGATCTATCTGAGTCTAAAGAGGATGTTCTTTGCACAATACCATATTGTCTGTCTTTTTTTTTTTTTTAAGATTTTTTTTTTAAAAGATTTTATTTATTTATTTGACAGAGAGAGAGAGATCACAAGTAGGCAGAGAGGCAGGCAGAGAAAGAGGGAGAATCAGGCTCCCCGCTGGGCAGAGAGCCCAATGTGGGGCTCGATCCCAGGACCCTGAGATCATGACCTGAGCTGAAGGCAGAAGCTTTAACCCACTGAGCCACTCAGGTGCTCCTTTTATTAAGATTTTTATTTATTTGTTTGTCAGAGAGAGAGAGAAAGAGCGCACACAAGTAGGGGGAGAGGCAGACAGAGGGAGAAGCAGGCTCCCTGCCGAGCAAGGAGCCCAATGTGGGACTTGATCCCAGGACCCCCGGGATCATGATACAAGCCGAAGGCAGCCGCTTAACCAACTGAGCCACCCAGGCGTCCTCCATATTGTCTTTCAAAATATAATTCTGTTTCTTTCAAATACTTTAAATGTCTGGATTACCAAAATAGTTTCTTAGCTAGGACGCCTGCACACAGTTTCTCTTCTCCTATTCATTTTATTCACTGCTGTTGGGTGAATTTTCCTTAAAAAAATTTTTTTCTTAAATTTTCATACCGTTCCCAGTTCCAGACCCTTCAGTGTTTTCTGATTATTATTTGTACCTTATTGCTCACTGTGCCCCATCATAGACCTTCGTCCTGGACATGCCAGTCTCCTCTTCCCTTCACTCCACAGCCACATGATTCTTTTGTTTCTTTATTTTATTTTATTTTAAGATTTTATTTATTTGACAGAGAGAAACACAGTGAGAGAGGGAACACAAGCAGAGGGAATGGTAGCAGGAGAAGCAGGCTTCCCTGCCGAGCAGAGAGCCCAATGTGGGGCTTGATTCCAGGACCCGGGGATCATGACCTGAGCCAAAGGCAGAGGCTTAATGACTGAGCCACCCAGGCGCCCCGATTCTTTTGTTTCTTAATGCTTGCCAAATGTTACAGGTCCCCTATGGACCAGACCAAATGTCTCCTTAACCAGGAAGTTTGTCTTATTTCTCAGGAGTTCTAGGAGTGTTCCCTTCTGGAATTCCTACAGTGTCGATTACATGCTGTAGCCTTTCCTTAATCACATACTCAATCATATTGTTGTCTTAACTTATGCAATTTTTCAGTCTCATTTCCTCCAACATCATTTTAAACATTTTATGAACTGCTAACACATTTTTATATGTAATGGATTTTCCTATCCAGCCTGGTTTTTACCCCTGAAATAGCAGGTATTTTATTGGTACACTTTTTATATTTGGCTATACACATAACATCAGAATAGGCTTTTTTTCCCTTAAGCTTTGTATTTTTAGCATTTCTAAGGGTGAAATTTTGATTGTGACACACATTAGAGAAAATAAGTGATTATCCTGGTTATAAAATTAAAATACTACTCTAATTAAAAAAAATACTACTCTAATTAAAAAATGTTTGTAGTAAAAAAAAGGCATGGGGTTGGGTCATAAAACCTAGCTTTAATCCCAAATCTACTGTTAATGAACCACATAACCTGAATGAATTTTTAAATCCCTCAGAAATTGATTTCCTTATAACCGTAGAATGAGGGGCCTTTACCAGATTGTGTACTCTCTAAAATTATATGATTCTGTAGAATAATTTCATTCGAATTTTAAAAATACTTTATTTTAAGCAGATTGGCATTTTGTTCTAGCTAATATTAATGATATCTTAGATACAATTTCCAAGTTGTGTTTGCTTCATGCATACATTTAACTAAATTCCCATTAGCTTCCTTCTACCCATCCCAATAAGACTTTTATGTATCCCTATATATTTATTAGCTCCATACTGTTGAATCAACTACAAATATTTATTCAGGTCACACTCAAAGTAATGAACTTTATAAAGATCCTGATTTCACAATACCCTTTAAATTCCTGTTTGTTTTCATAATGTTTCCATAGCAAAATGCTATATTTTATACATTTTCATTACTGTGTAACATTATTTCAAAGCAGATGTGGTGGCTACATAGACCATTTAAACATTCCTAATTTTTTTTCAAATATTTGAAGAATTGAATTATGGAAGACTAGTTGTGAATTTTCAAGTTCCATTCAAAGTAGAATAAATAAAAAGCACTGTTTGTTTGAAAAGTTTATCATAAAGTACATCCCATTTAAAAGTGACACTGTGAGAGATGACGTGTGCCATCCATGACTTGACTTGTAGCTGAGATAGCAAGCATTATTGAAAAACACAAAAATATTGGCTTTATCAGGGCAGGACTTGAGGAGATCTCTGTCATGTGAGGGACGACAGATCAAAGTATGGTGCAGCTTTGCAACCAGATCTAATAATTATTGCATATAAACACTGACATAAAGAAGATTCTGAATAATTACTGCTAATGCTCTGCTTTTGCTCAGGAAAGGTTATGGATCGAACACACTCTTGTCTGACTTAATCTGACCAGAATTACACAATATTTGAAGGTAGGGAACAGCTGCTGAAAAATACTTAACAAAGAATAAAGGGTGTGAATATGTCTTGTTGCTTATTGCCAGTTGTCAATCTGTTGAGGAAGAATATCCAGAAATTATATCTCCCTCCCCAAAAAGATTATATAACATGTTTAGGGACCATAGTGAGATGGAAAAAATTTTTTTGACTATTCATTTTATGTATTAAACATGACTCTTATAAGAAGTTTACAGGTGAGGGGCGCCTGGGTGGCTCAGTCATTGAGCGTCTGCCTTCGGCCCAGGTCGGATCCCAGGGGCCTGGGATCGAGCCCCACATGGGGCTGCTTCTCCCGCTACCATTCCCTCTGCTTGTGTTCCCTCTCTCGCTGTGTTTCTCTCTGTCAAATAAATAAAAAAAAAAATCTTTAAAAAAAAAAAAGTTTACTGGTGAGCAGTATAATTGTATAGTATTAGATTAGTCTGTTTCTTAAAGCTTAAATTAAAAAATATTTTTCTGATAATAATTTTAAGCAAATCATTTCAACAAACCGCTTAGACATCTATATTAATTAATATATAATTTAATTAATTAAATTATATATTAAATTATAATTATTATTATAATTATATTATATTATAATTATTAAATTATATATTAATTAATTAGAATTAATTAATTAAAATTAATATATAAATTAATAAATATCATTTATATTAATATAAAATATTGAAAAACTAATCCCAATTTTAATAACATTAGCTTTTTCTATAGGTGAAGAAAAAGTGAACTTTCCCCATATGAATTTATGTTATAAAGTTCTTTGATAACTGAAGCTGGAAAGCACATTTAAAGTTTTTCTACTAAACTTATGGGGCGCCTGGGTGGCTCAGTGGGTTAAAGCCTCTGCCTTCAGCTCAGGTCATGATTTCAGAGTCCTGGGATCAAGCCCCACATTGGGCTCTCTGCTCAGCGGGGAGCCTGCTTCCCCCGTGCCCTCTGCCTGCCTCTCTGCCTACTTGTGATCTCTCTCCTCCCTGTCAAAATAAATAAATAAAAATCTTTAAACTTATAACCAAGAAGAGATAAGTTAAAACTAAGCTGGTTGTGTAATCCTATTGTCCTACCTAGACTGGCCTTATTTTCTTTTTATCCACTTACAATTACTTTATACATTTTGATGTATATTTGATTTATTTTATTGTTTGCAAAAAAATTGTATTGTTTGTTGAGAAGGACTCAGAATATATAAGCTGGTTTTAATGACATTAATGTTTATGCTGCTGTTTTTCATTCTGGTTATTTACCTTAAAGAAAGTGTTGAAAAATGAACAGTCACGTCCTAAGAATGCTAAAAAGAAATGTTTAGCTCTGGATATTTTTAATGAAAAAAAATGAAACCAACAATTATTGCTCAATTCCTGATATATCTATAGCACTGCTGGAGAAAAATATAAAATCACATCAGTACTCTAAATTAATAGAAGGCACTTTTGAAAGATATAATCTATGCCTTAGAAGTTGTAACAGCTTTTTTAAAATTCACCTTAGTACAAAAGGAATCAAATAATTATTAAAAGAAGTTTTTGATCACAATTGAAATGGTGATTAAAGTTACTTATTCATAGGGGCGCCTGGGTGGCTCAGTGGGTTAAAGCCTCTGCCTTCGGCTCAGGCCTTTGGCTCAGGTCAGAATCTCAGGGTCCTGGGATCGAGCCCTGCATCCGGCTCTCTGCTCAGCTGGGAGCCTGCTTCCCCCTCTCTCTGCCTGCCTCTGTGCCTACTTGTGATCTCTCTCTGTCAAATAAATAAATATTTTTTTTTAAAAAGTCACTTATTTAAAATAAAACCTAATAAAAAGTAGAGGGGGGAATCTAACAGAAAGAGATGATGTGGTACAAATTTAAAGTGGCATACATGAAGAAAGCTGGATGAATCAATTCAGGCCCAAGCTTTGGGTTTTCAGATATGGACTGATTCGAGAGAAGTATGCAACCATCCTTTGGCACCAGATTCCTCCAACATACTGTTGACAGTAATTGCCTTCCACTCATTTCCCTTCTAACATGGCTTCTAATTCTTCTGCTTTACTATAAATACCCTTCCTGAAGCCAGTATCTTCTCCCTTGCCAAATCGCCAGTATCTTCTCCCTTGCCAAATCCAGAGGCCTTTTCTCAGTCTGCCTATTGCTCAATTTTTCCATGGCATTTTCGATGAGTAACCTCATATTTGTTTCATTTTACCTTTAGAATTCTAAATATTATAAAAGTAATATGTGTTCTTTGTATGAATTAGAAAATACAGATTTTTTTAAAAAGATATTCAATTTCCATGAACATTTTAGTGGAATCTTTTGTTGTTGTTGTTGTTGTTGTTGTTGTTGGGTTCTGTTTTTGTTTTCATTTTCATTTTAGTGGAATCTTTCCTGTATTTAAATACATTTATATACTTGGCATATCTGTATCCTCAGTTAGGTTTGTTGGGTCAGATATAGGAGTCATTCCTTCATTAATAATCAGAGGTCTCTGGTTTTTGCTGCACCTGTTTACAGAAGATATTATCCATTCTGCAATGTCCTTCAAGTATTTCTGGGGGCTTCCAGGGGGTATCTGTCCTGTACTCACAAATATTTTCTTAAAGATGCTGCTACTGTTCTGGGGGCTATCTACTCTCCCTCCCATCCAGCATCCTGGACTCTGCGGAACACCAAAATTGACCATCTAGAGCCCTTTAATTGTAAAAGGTGAGTTGAGCTCCAGAAGTAAAAAAAGAGGAGGAAAAGAAAGTGACTAATCAAAAGATAGTCAAATTAGTTATATACTATTAGATAAAATTGACTAAAAAGCATTATTGAAGATAGATTATTACATAATAATAAAAGGTTTGTTTCACCTGGACTTAAACTTTGCTTGCTTCTCCCACATTTCAATTCCAAAATGTCCTCCTTTCTTCACATTTTAATGTATCTGAAGTCAGAAGGCATCTTATAGTTAAAGTCAGATTAGCAGCAGAAATAAAAAAGGTTTGCTTATAATTATCATTCACATTAAATCTTGCAGAATGGGTGTCAGAGGCATGGAAGAAAAGTTTGGACAAAATAGTGGCGCACTCTTAATAAATGCTGCATAACCCACACTTTGATGATCTTATATGGAAAGAATACTATATGGAGAAGGGTGGACATTGATGACTCTTACTTGAAAAGTAATTCCAATAGGTCAAACCAAATTGGAGGAGTTTTTCGGAATACCTTAACCAATCTTTTTTTCCCACAGTTTTATTGAGAAATAATTTACACACAATAAAATTCACCAATTTTGTGTAGTTTAATGAGTTTGGCATTAACTATAGCCATGTATCCACCACCACAGTTATTATAGAACATTTCCAACAATTAAAAGTACTTTGTGGCCCATTCCAGTCAATGCCCTCCTCCCAACTACAATTTCAGGCAACCATTGATTTGCTTTCAGTCATTATGGTTTGCCTTTTCCAGAATTTAATATTAATGGAATCATATAGTATATAGTCTTTTGTACTTGACATGTTTTCATTTGTCTTGGTTAATTATCTAGATTGTTGTGTTACATGGTAACTATTGGTTGAAATTTATAAGTCACATTCAAATTGTTTCTTGTATGGTATGAAGTAGGAATCAAAGTTAACTTTTTTATATGGATTTATAATTATTCCAGGAATACCTTTAAAAAATATTATTTCTCCATTGAGTGCCCTTGTACTTTTATTAAAATGTGTGGGTCTGCTTTTAGGCTCTCTTTCTGTTCCATTGATCTGTATGTCTATTTTCTTTTTCAGTACTACATTGTCATGATCACTGTGGTCTTATCAGGTATTGTGAGTCCTCCACCATTGCTGTTCTTTCTCAAAACTGTTTTGGCTAGTGTAGTTTCTTTGTCATTTTATACAAATTTTATAATCAGTTTGTTAATTTCTAGAAGAATCCTGCTGGGATGTTGATTGGAGAAAATTGATATTTTCCTAATACTGAGTATCCTAACCCATGAATTTAGAATATCTTTACATTTATTTGTTATTCTTTGGTATCTTTCACCAGTGTTTTTGCATTTTACAGTGTATGGATTTTGCACACATTTTGGTAGATTCATACTTAAGCATTTCATGTTCTTTTGGTGCTATTGTAAATAGTACTGCATTTCAAAATTCAATTTCCAACTGTCCATTGTTAGTATTTAGAACTATAGTTAGTTTTTGTATATCTTACAGTTTTGCTAACACCTCTAAATAGTTCCATGGACTTTTTTGTGTAGTTTATTTGGAGTTTTTCAAATAGATAATTGTGTCGTCTATGAATAGAGACAGTTTTATTTTCTTCTTTCCGAGACTGATTGATTAATTTACCTTATTGCACAGGATGGGAGCTTCAGTTCTTCAGTATGATTATGAATGACTGGTAAGAATTGAAATTCTTGTCTTATTCCTCATATTAGGGGAACGCATGTGTTTTTTTATCATTAAATATGAGGTTAGATATAAATTTTTTTGAGATGCTCTTTATTAGGTTGAAGAAGTTCCTTTCTCCTCCCAGTTTGATGAGAATGCAATGTTTAGTCTTCCTAAAAAAAAAAAAAAACCAAAAAACAAAAAACAACTCCACAAATTAGGCATTATTATTAATGGGAATTTTAGAAGCATTATTTATTTAGACTTACATACAAGTTTACCATTTTATATGCTTACTATCCTTCTGGCATCTCCAAGTGTTCTTCTGGTATGATTTTCTTTCTTCCTGAAATACATCTTTTAGAAGTTCCTTTAGTATGTTTATGTGGGTGGTGAATCTCTCAGGTGTTATTTATCTGAAAATGTCTTGATTTCCCTCCTCACTCTTGCAGTGTAGTAGTAGTAGTGAAAGCACAGTTCTAGACTGAAATTCTTTTTTATTGCTTTGAAGATACAATAAGATCCTCTCAGAATATGATTAATGAAGATGAAAATTTCTAATTGTGTGAAAAGAAGAGTGGGCTTATTGTGGAAATTAAAGAAATGGGTCACCTGATTCTGTCTGGTGGTTGGCTAGTAGTTTTAGTGGTCTAGCTCTACAATTTAAATCTTTGCTCAACTCTTTTTTTTTTTTTAAAGATATTTATTTGTTTGTTTGTTTGTTTGTTTGTTTACTTACTTACTTACCAGAGAGAGAGAGAAGGAGAGTGGGAGCACAAGTAGAGAGAGCTGCAGACAGAGGGAGAGGAAGAAGCAGGCTCCCTGCTGAGCAGGGAGTCCTATGCTGGGCTGGATCCCAGGACCCTGGGACTATGACCTGAGCAGAAGGCAGACACTTAACCAACTGAGCCACCCAGGTGCCCCTAAAATCTTTGCTAATCTTGATTGTGGTTCTGCATTACTTGGAGTTGGCTGTCTGATTCAAAATAAACACCAGTCGAGCCAACCCTGGATCCTGTCTCACTGGCTAGAACTTCTAGGACAATGACAGCAATTATAATAACTTATAGTAATCTTCTATATAGCTGGGGCCCATTTAGTCAGTCTAATAAAAGGAGAATGGACTAGAAGAATACAGGCAATCAAGGGCTTACCCTCTGCTTCTTTGTGTCCTGACATAACATGCTTACTGTTTCTCATGGGCCTTTACATCCTCTTTCTTTATCCTTCTGCATCCTCAACCTTGTCCACTCAGAAGATAAAAATTTACCCCACCCCATTTGAAAATGGGGGCTAGAGAGAAGGCAGCCAATCATTAATGATTAATTGATGATTAGTCATCCATCAGTACTCGATTCAAAATCTCATTATAATGAGGCTTACTATTCTGGGATCTCACTCATTATTTAACTGTTTCTGGCTTCTACCATTTCTATTGAAACATCTACTTTCAGTCTAATTCCTTGTTTGTAGGTCGTCTTTTTTCTCTTTGGATGTTTTAAAGATGCTTTAAAAAGATCTTTTGGATTTTATAACAGATCTAAGAATAGATTTTTAACTTCACCCTCCTTGTGATATTCTGTGCTTCTTGCATCTGTACATTCATGTCTTTCCTAAATTCTCAAAAATTCTGAGCAATTAACCTCTGTAATATTGATTCTCAACATTTAAAATCTGATTATTTATATGTCAGATCTTCTCAGTCTAACTTCTATAATTGTTTAACACTTCTCTTCTATTTACTATGTCTTTATTCTCAATTCATTCTGGGTAGGTTTCTTAGATATTTTATGGTTAACAAATTATCTGTGTAATTGGTGACATTCAACCCATCCACTGAGTGTTTTTATTTCAACAAACATATATTTAATGTCTAAAAGCTTCAAATGATTATTTGTCACATCTGCTTGATCACTCCTGATAGTCCTTCATTGTTTGCTCATCACTATAACTTTATCCCTTATTTTAAAAAATATTTTCTAAATAGATATCCTATATTTCACAACTGATAAAATTTTAATATCTCCGTTTCTTGGGGGTTTCTGAGGGGTTTTATTTATTATTTCTTTTGATTTCTTACTCATGGTGACTTGCTTCCTTTATGCCTAGTGATTTTTGATGGTGCATTCACATTTTCTTGATCTCAATCCAGGAATCTGGGCTTAATTAGGGATATTTTCTCAGAAGAGGTTTGGTGTTTGATTCTGCTGGGAACCTAGGGACATTACCAATGTGGAAATATTTTAGCCTTTATCAGCTAGTTTAGTAGCTTACAGCAAGGGTCTCAGGTTCACCTCCTCCATATTACTGTTGAGCTAAGCCTTTTCTTTTTTTAAGATTTTATTTATTTACTTGACAGAGAGAAGTCACAAGTCAGCAGAGAGACAGGCAGAGAGAGAGGAGGAAGCAAGCTTGACTGAGCAGAGAGCCCGATGTGGGGCTCGATCCTCGGACCCTGAGATCATGAGCTGAGCCAAAGGAAGAGGCTTAACCCACTGAGCCCCCCAGGCACCCTAAGCCTTGTTTTCTGAGCACAGTTCTTTTATGTGCATTTTCTTGGGTAGTCCATTTTATTCTTAGTTGTCTATTTGCAGAATCGGTTTTGTGTATTTGACGGGACAAAGAGATGGAGTGAGAGATGTCAGGAGGACACAGAAATTTTCCTTACCTCTGCGGACTCAACATTGCATGTATTTGTTTGTTTGTTTGTTTGACAGAATCTGGTTGTTGTACAGGATGAGGGTGCCCCAGATGACCTAGCTCACAGTTCTGTTAAAGAAGTCTCTTTTAGCTTATTTAAAAAAAAAAATAGGGTTTATTTTTTAGAACAGATTTAGGTTTACAGAAAAATTGAGGATTTAGTACAGAGAGTTTCCATATACCCTGAACCCAGTTTACTGTATTATTAACATCTTACACGAGTATGGTACACTTGTTAGAACTAATGAACCATTCTTGACACATTATTATAAAGTTCATAGTTTATCCAGATTTATTTGTTCTTGAATCTAATATATTTTTCTGTCCCAGGATTCTATATGGAATACCACTTTACATTTTGTTGTCATGTCTCCATAGGTTCCTTGTGGTCGTGACTGTTTCTCAAACTTTCCTTGCTTGGGACGATCTTGATAGTTTTGTGAAGTACTGATCAGGTATTTTGCAGGATGCTCCTAAACTGGAATTTTTTTATTGTGGTAAAATATATATATAACATAAAATTTACCAGTTTAACTATTTTTTATGTACACCATCGGGTGGCATTAAGTACATTCATAATGTTGTGCAATGGTCACTATTATTCACTTCCAGAACTTTTTCATCATCCTAAACAGAAACTCTGTAGCCATTAAAAAATAACTACCCAGTCTCTCTCTTTTCATTCCCTTTTAACCTCTAGTCTATATTCTGTCTCTGAATTTGCCTATTCTAGGTATCTCACGTAAATAGAATCATGTAATATTTGTCCTTCTGTGTCTGATTTGTTTCACTTAACATGTTTTCAGAGTTCATCCATGTTAAAGCATGGATCCAAATTGCTCTGTGTATATATACCACATTTTGTTAATAAGTTTTATTAGTTGCAGAAAGTTTGCTGATTCTTTGGCAGTTTCTCCAAAGATACTTTGCTGATTCTTTGCAGTTTTCTCCATAGATACCTATATCATCTTTGAACAAAGAAATTTTATCTATTCCTTCCCAATGTATGCCTTTTATGTCCTTTTCTTGTCTTATTACCAGGGAGGACTTTAGCTATGATATTATATAAGAATGATGAGAGAGGATGTCCTCGTTCCTGATCTTAGGGGAACTATTCAGTGTCTCACCATTGAGTATGATGTTCACTGTAGGTTTTTTGTAGGTGTTCTTTACCAAGTTGAGGATGTTTTTCCTCCAAGAATTTTTGCCGAGAAATTTCCTAGCATAAAAGTTGTTGGATTTTCTCAAAAGCTTTTGCTGCATCGATATTTATGATCATATGATTTTTTCTTTTTTATCATCTCTATGTGCTGAATTACATCAGTTTTAGAATGTTGAATCATTATTGTATATCTGGAATAAATCCCCCACTTGGTTGTATTGTTTAATTCTTTTTGTATGTTTTTGGATTCTATTTGCTAATATTTGTTGAAGATTTTTGCATCTATGTTCATGAGCGATGTCAGTGCATTGTTTTCTCTTCTAATAATGTATTAAACTGCTTTTACTATTAAGGTAATGCTGGACTAATAGAATGAATTTAGAAGTGTTCCCTCTATTTCTATTTTCTAGATGACATTGTGGAGAATTGGTACCATTTCTTCTTTAAACATTTGGTAGAATTCACCAATTAAACCATCTGTGCCTGGTGCTCTTTCTCAGAAGGTTATTGACTCAGTCCTTGACTATTCAGATTATCCATTTCTCCTTGTGTGAATTTTGGTAGTTTGCATCTTTCAAGGAATTGGCCCATTTCATCTAATTTATCAAGTCTCTGGGTATGGAGTCGTTTATAGTACTTTTTCATTATTCTTTTAATGTTTGTGGGATAATTAATGATGATCCCTTTTCCACTTCTGATCTTGGTATTGTATTGCTTGTATTTTTAAATTTTCTGTGGATTATGACATTTTGACATCCTAAAAAAATCTTTCTGCCTAGTGAGAGACTGTCTCTCCTGGGGCTAGGCAATTCTCAGAGATAGCAAAGGGCTCAGCCAGAAGCATGCCTTTGGTACGCAAACCAAGCAGTCCAGAGTCATAGCTCCTTTACCTGTACTGTACACGCTAGGAGGCAATATTCCTCTACCTTAATTGTCCCGGCACCAGATTCCACAGAACTAGGGACTGCCCCTATGCCCCAAAGCTTGCTGAAATTATTCAAATTAGCCAACCCTAAGCTGCCTTGCCTTTTCTGTAGAAACCCCAATGACAGTTCTAGCTAGGTTTTCCCTTTGCTTCTATTTTCTGTCTTCTTACCACCTGAGGCTTTCCTACGTAGTGTTTTGTTTTGTTTTGTTTCCTATGTAGTTTCGTGTGGCATGCTATGCCTCCTGTTTCTCTCTTGTGTCTCTGCTTGTGGTCATATCTGACTGACCATCACATAAAATAACACAGAATAGGTAATTTTAGGTTTTCTTTCTTTTCCTTTGGTTAACCTGGCTAGAAGTTTATTGCTTTTGTTAATCTTTCCAAAGAACCAGATTTTTGGTTTCTGTGATTTTCTCTATTGTTTTTCTGTTTTCAGTTCCATTGATTTCTGTTCTAATTTGTATTTCTTTTTTCTCTTTAAGTTTAAATCGCTCTTCTTTCTTTCATTGCCGAAGGTGGAAACTTACATTGTCAATTTCAGGTTTTTCTTCTTCTCTAATATACGCACTTAATGCTAAGTATCGTAAAAACCGTTTTTGCTGTATCCAACAAATTTTGAGAAGTTATATTTTCCTTTTCATCTAGTTCAAAATATTTTTTAAATTTCTCTTGAGACTTCTTTGACTCATGTATTATTTAGAAATGTGTGCTTCATCTCCAAATATTTTGAGATTTTCCAGCTACTTTTCTGTTATTTAATTCTAGTTTAATTCTACTGTGGGCTGAGGACATAGTTGGTAAGATCCTCTTATAGATTGAATTGTGTCACCTCAAAAGATATGCTGAAGTCCTAAATCACACTTTCCATATCTGTAGGGGCTTGCCACAAGTGTGGGGTGAGTGTCCTCAGGTACTCCTAGCCAATAGCATCACTACTGGTAGGCTGAGATTGACATGAGACAGTGTCCTTGGCCAATATTACTACAGTATTTATGAGAAAAAATGCCACGTGAAGACAGAGCCACTTGGGGAGATCACTGTGTGATTAGAGGCAGAGATTAAAGTGATGCGCCTGCAACCCAAAGAATGCCGAGGAGTGACGGCAACCACCAGAAGCTGGAAAGAGTCAAGGAAGGATTCTCCCCTACAGTTTTCAAAAGGAGAATGGGCCCTGCCAATACCTTTTTGGACTTCTATCCTCTAGAACTGTGAGACAATAAATTTCTCCTGTGTTAAGCCACCCAGTTTGCAATCCTTTGTTACAGCAACCCAAGGAAACTAATATAAATTTTATTAAATTTATTAATATGCATTTTATGGCCCAGAATGTGGTCTAT
The DNA here is from genome assembly GCA_028646535.1 of Procyon lotor. NCBI lineage: Eukaryota > Metazoa > Chordata > Mammalia > Carnivora > Procyonidae > Procyon > Procyon lotor. The sequence goes on along the minus strand of CM053609.1, from coordinate 38,194,248 downwards.
TTTGGTGAATGTTTTATGTGACATTGAGAAGAATGTGTATTATGCTGTTGTTGGAGGGATTATTCTCTAAATGTCAATCAGATCAAGATGATGGATAGTGCTATTCAGGGCAATTATATCCTTACTGATTTTCTTCCTTTTTAAACTCTCAATTATTTGAAAAGGGAATAAATTTTGGGGGGAAAATCCCCAAATTTATTAGTGGATTTATCTTTAACTCTTTGCTGTCCTTTTAGGTGTTGCCTTATGCATTTTAACACTAAATTGTTTGGTGCACACATATTAAGAATTGTTGTGTCTCCATGGAGTGTTAACCTCTTTAAGTAATGCTTTTCTTTGTTGCCAATAATTTTCCTTGTTCTGAAGTCAGCTTTGCTTGAAATTAATACAGCTACTCCAACTCTCCTTTCATTAGCATTACTGTGGTGTACCTTTGTCCATCCCTTGAACTTTTCATTTTAATAATTTATTTTTTTGTTTTAACAACTCGATTGATGTATTTCACATACCTACCATTCACCCATATAACATGTACTATTCATTGGATTTTAATATAGTCGACAAGGTTGTGCAATCATCATCACAATAAATTTTAGTACATTTACATTACCCCCACCAAAAAACCTGGCAATCTCTTGCAGGGGAACCTGCCAGTCCCCCATCATCTCTCAAATTAGGCAAATAGTAACCTACTTTTTGTCTGTATGTATTTTTCTATTCTGGACATTTCTTGTAATATGTGGTCATACTGGAATGGAATTATATAATATTTGGTCTTTTGTGAATTGCTTCTTTCACATTTCATGTTTTCAAAGTTCACCCATATTGTAGTATGTATCAGTACTTTATTCCTTTTTGGTGCTGAATAATATTCCATTGTATGATTATACCACTTTTATTTGCTCATTAATCAGTTTATGATCATTTGGGTTACCTTTTGGCTATTCTGAATAATGCTTCTATATAAATATTTGTGTACAACTTTCTGTGAAGGTATATGTTTTCTTTTTCTTGGGTATTTACCTAGAAGTAGGTTGCTAGATCACATGGTAACTCTGAGTGCAACTGCCAGGCCGTTTTCCTTAGTGGTTGCACAATTTTATATTCCCAGCAACAGTGCATGAGGGTTTTAATTTCTCCATAATTCTCCCAACTCTTGTTATTGTTCATCTTTTACTTTATGGTATTTATCCTTTGAAACAAAATGTTTTTGATTTGATGATGTTTCATTTACTGATTTTTCTTTTGTGGCTTGTTTTTGGTGTTATATCTAAGAGATCATTACTTAATTCAAGGTGATGAAGATTTTCACCTATGGTTTCTTTGAAGAGCTTTATAGTTTTCTCTCTTAAGATTAGGTCTTTGATCCAGTTTGTATTAATTGTAATACCCAATGTGATCCAGGGATCCAGTTTCATTCTTTTGCATGTGCATATCCACTCATCCCAGTGCCACTTGTTGAGAAAACTATTCTTTCTCCCACCGAAAGGTCTTGGCACCCTTGCCAGATGTTAACTCTAGTGAAAACTTTTAGTAGTTTTAGTAGGTAACTTTGTTTAGAATGGAGTCAGGAGACCAGTAGGGGGAGCTCTCAAATTCTACCACTTGACAATTACAAATCCAACAGGAAGAGGCTGACGTGCACGTGGATACACTTTACTATCCCAGTAGGAGGAAGGGTGTTCCTCATACCTTGGCAACAGCCCAGCCAATAAGAGACTGTCACCGCTCGGCCAATGGAAAGCCATTATACTGCAAACTCCCAGTTTATTTCAATGGACTGTTGTTGACAATAGCTTTCCCAACATCCCCCTTTCCTGTATGAGAGCAGTTATCGCCTTTGTTCCGTGGATTTGCTTATATAGTTCGGCTCCAGTTTACTTGTTCCAGATTACAATTCTCTGCTATTCTCACTCAAATAAACCCATTTTTGCTGGTAAAAAAAATAACGTAGTTTTATCTTTTAAGGCTAACACCCTAAATGTGAAAGTTTATTTCTGAACTCTCAATTTTATTGAGTTTGGAAATTTAACTATTTACTGTGTTTCAGCCACAATCCTAATCACGAATTCACTTCTCATAGTAACTCTTTGAGATGGTCACTATTCTTACTCTCATTTTATAGGTGAAGTAGCCAAGATATAGAGTGATTTACCCAAGACCAAACAACTAGTAAGTCGCAGAGCCAGGACCTGAACTAAGGCTGACAAATTTGAGAGAACTAGCTTTTAATCATGCTATAAATAAATGTGAGAAATTAGAACTTAGGATTCGAACGAAGAGTTCATTTTTTAAAAAAACAGGTGGAGGTCGAAGTGGCCAGTAAGTTTGGAAAAGCACAAGAGTAGGCGCTTGACTAGCTTGTTTCTTACTGAGTTTTAGGAACGGACTTGCCTTCCTTGGTTGAAACCTTTCCAACCCCAACTTTAAGAATTTCTAGGGGCGCCTGGGTGGCTCAGTCGTTAAGCATCTGCCTCCGGCCCAGGTCAGATCCCAGGGGCCTGGAATCGAGCCCCGAATCGGGCTCTCTGCTCTGCAGGAAGCCTGCTTCTCCCGCTACCATTCCCTCTGCTTGTGTTCCCACTCTGCTGTGTTTCTCTCTGTCAAATAAAATCTTTAAAAAAAAAAAAATAATAATAATAATAATAATAATTTCTAAGTGGACAAACCGGGTGGGCTTCTGTGGTTACCCGGGCAGCGCACAGCTGGGGTCGCTCTTTCAGCCCACAGTTAGAGCTGTGGTCTGCCCACTCCCCTGCCCTCAGGCCCCACCCCTGCCTCCGGCTGCTCTCCGCGGAGAGCCGAGGAGGGGACGGAGTCTGCGCTCAAGGCGCTGTGCTATCCGGGATGAGGTAACTCTCGCGGGAAGATGCATTCGTTGCCTCGGTAACAGCGTCTACGGTCGCGAAAGATGGCTGGGCGAAGTGATGGTTCCCGGGTCAGTTCAAACAGACTCCGGGGTAGTGACTAGCTTCTTAGCGGGCCAGAGAATGCGGAACCTCATTTAAATTCGGGTCTGAAAGTCTCTTTCTCTTTTTCAGAGGCGGAGCGTTCCAGGCACTTCGCTCCCGCCGCGTGCTCAGCAACCTGCTGCGTCTCGGCGGGACTTCCTTGCCAGGGAGGAAGAATATAAGTAAGAAATTAGTTACCCAAATGAGATTGCTTCCAAGTACTTTCTTGGTGACTGACTGGATATTTGGGCTCACTCACTGTTCACCATTCTCTTTTCAACATCCTGGTTCGCTAGTCTTCATCTTCGCTGACTTCTTAGGTGTTTGAAAGGGGTGAAAATTTAGCCCAAGTAAACATGTTCATCAGCAAAGATGATACTGTTAGAGGTGATTTGGATAGCAGGAATTGCCAATAGTTCAGTTTCTAGTTTAAGAAAACCCACTTAATCTGGAGCCCTTGGAAGTTTGATTTTGTAAATTTCATAGGCTTGGTTTCGAAACTGAAAGCGTATTTCCTTTCAGTGCAGTAGGAATCCCCGTTCTTATCCACATTTGGTGGAGTTAGGAGGATTTCCTTTTCTTATTTGCTCTCTGTAATTACACCTACTCTGACAACACTTGGTTTCATTCTTGGACAGATTTCACTCTTCATCCCCCCAGTTTTCACACAGGAGCCAGGGTAATCATTTAATTTGATCAAGTCAGTCCTTTGCCTGAAACTTTGCAGTGGTTCCCCATTGCACTTAAGAAAGTCTGATTAGATCTGACTCCTGTGTCTTGTTTGATCTCGTGACCTCCTTAATGCCCATCCTCCACCTAGCCCGTCCCCTCCAGCAAACCTGTTTGTTCTCTATATTTGAGTCTCTTATGGTTTGCCTCCCTCTCTGCTTTTATCTTATTTTATAAAATTAAAGCATATTTATTTATTTATTTATTTATTTATTTATTTATTTTAAAGCATATTTAAAGTTAAAATGGAACTCTACTATCTTTTGATAAACTAGGCACTTGTCAATTTGCCATAGCATATAGGAAGATAATCATTCTCCTCTGTTTAATAAAATGGGTCTATTAATCCAGCTCAAGAGTACCTAAGGAACTGATCTCTTGTCCTTGTACAGGTCTGAATTAGCTGTGCTCAACTCCAAATGGTTATTTTCATTACCATATACCAGATAGCACCAAATACCTGCATTGGTTAGGTTAATTCGTTTACTTACTTAAGGGTATATTTTGCACCTGGCTCTGGTGTGTTGTTATGGTCCTGCTTAAAATCTTCTTAAGGACATCTACAGAAGCTATTCTATTTCAGCGGAAATCGTTTTGTGGTAAAGGTGGCCAGTTGTTACTTGTTCTGTTATGTTTACTCGGTTGTGCAAATCTGAGGCATATATGAAAAGAGTAGCTCCCAGGCTCATCCTGAAGCTGTAGATTACTTCTGTGCCATGCAGAAGAGTAAAAAGGCCATTCTTGTAGGCAAGAATGTGAGTTAATAAGAGTATCATGCCACATGTTCTTGGTAGTAAGCATATATCGGATGTCTTCATTTAGCAGAACACAGCATTTCTTGGGGATCTCAACACAAAATCTTCTATAATCAGCTCCTGCCTAATATTTGGAGGATGAGAGGATAGACCACAGAATATGCTGATGGCTTAAGTCAGTAGGTTTTCCATGTTTCATGCCTATGTTATAAAATCTGAAAGCTAAAGAATAAGATTATGTAACATCTGTTTTAAATGTCCTGACAGCTGGTAGGGCAAGCCCCACCCCTCCCCGTACCATGTGCCCATAAATGCCAATTACATTGGATTCATAGATAATTTGCAGAGCACTGGCATCTTTATGCTATTGAATCTTTCCTTTCTTGAATATGATACATTTCCATTTACACAGGGATGAGGTTTTCTTTGTGGTATCCTTTAATATTTTATATTACTACATGAAACTATCACATATGTAATCTGTTTCAAGGTGTCTTATAGTTTTTGTGGCTGTAGCGAATGGCTTTTTTTTTCTTAAGCATGCGAGTCTTGGGACGCCTGGGTGGCTCAGTCGATTGAGCCGCTGCCTTCAGCTCAGGTCATGATCCCAGGGTCCTGGAATCGAGTCCCGCATCGGGCTCCTTGCTCAGCAGGGAGCCTGCTTCTCTCTCTGCCTCTGGTTGCTACTCTGTGTGCTTGTGCTCTTTCTCTCTGACAAATAAATAAAATCTTAAAAAAAAAAAAAAAAAGCATGTGGGTCTTGAACTCATGACCCTGAGATCAAGACTTGAGCTGAGACCAAGAGTCAAACACTCAACCAACTGAACCCCCAGGTGCCCCAAAAGTTGCATGCCCTATTGATGCAGCCAGTCAGGCACCCCACCTTGCATTTTTTATAACGACAGTTACATCATATGCAAATTATGATAGTGCTGTTTCTTGACAGTTTCTCGTGCATCTTCTTTTCTCATTTTAGTTAGGACCTCCATTGCAGTATGGAATAGAAAAAGTGATAGTGAGCATCCTTGGTTATGATTTTAAGAAGCCCGCTTAATTTATCACTGTGTTTGAAGTTTGATGTAGAGTTCTGCTAGATTCTTTAATCAGTTTTAAGGACATTATTTCATTTAATTCCTATTTTGAATGAATGTTAAATCTCATGTTGATTGAAAAAATCAAGGGGCGCCTGGATGGCTCAGTGGGTTAAAGCCTCTGCCTTCGGCTCAGGTCTTGATCTCAGGGTCCTGGGATCGGGCCCAGCATTGGGCTCTCTGCTCAGCAGGGAGCCTGCTTCCTCCTCTCTCTGCCTACCTCTCTGCCTACTTATGATCTCTCTCTGTCAAATAAATAAAATAAATCTTTAAAAAAAAAACAAAACTTTTTTTCCCAAATTAGTTTAGGTGATTAAATGCTCTCTCCCTCACATAGACACATTTAATGTTTTCATATATTGAACTACCAAGCAGATTTTTTTATTTTCCTTTAAAGACTGCTGGATTTGATTGCTATAACTTTATGTAGGCTCATCACCTCTTTGAACGAAAGTTTTGTTTTGGCCTTACACTTCTTTCTAGTTCTTTTCCTTCTGATTTCAATATCAGTATTATCCTGGCCACATGAAATAACTGAATAGTTTTCCTTTTTGCTTTTTTCTGTTCTTGGAAGTTTTTTGTAATCAGGGATCATCTACCTTTTGGTTAAAATTGTGAAATTGAGTATGATGTATTTTTTTTGTTGGAATTTTTTTGCTTATCAATTCAGTTTTATTAAAGATTTTTCATTTATTTACACATACTAAGGCCTCCAGAATAAATTTTGGTTATTTGATAGTTTTCTAGAAAAGTGTCCACTTCATGTATGTTTTAAAAGATAATAGCATAAATACGCTCTAATATGCTTATTTTTTATTTTAATAATAGTTAATACTTTTTAAATTCCAGTGTAGTTAGCATCAGTGTTATATTCATTTCAGGTTCACAATATAGTGATTCAGCAATTCCATATATCACCTGGTGCTCATCACAATTGTACTCCTTCATCCTCATCACCTGTTTCACCCATCTTCCCACACCCTCCCCTCTGCTAACCATTTCTCTACAATTAAGAATCTGTTTCTTGGTTTCTCTGTCTCTCTCTCTCTTGCTCCCATTTTCCCCCTTTGCTCGTTTGTTTTGTTTCTTAAATTCCACTTATGAAAGAAATCATGTGATATTTGTCTTTCTCTAACTGATTTATTTCACTTAGCATAATACTGTCCAGCTCCATCCACATCTTGCAAAGGGCAAGATTTTTGTCCTATAGTCTCCCTTCAATGCACGTTGAATGAATACAATGAATCTCTTTTGTATTTTTATTTTTGTTTCTCTGTATCTCCTTTTAGGTGAATTTTCTCTTATCTGTCATATCATTCATTTCCTTTTCAGTTCTTGGTATTCTTCAGTGTAGCCATTGAGTTTGAGTTTTTAAGTGCAATGACTGTTTTTCATTTACGTAATTCTATTTGGTTCTTTTCTAAATTCAGTGTTATTTTGTAATAAATACTCTTCTTGCCTAATGGTTTCTATTCCTGCTTTTGGGGGAGTGGGCAAACGAAAAATGATGATTTAAAAATCTTTTTAAGGGGCGCCTGGGTGGCTCAGTCGTTAAGCGTCTGCCTTCAGCTCAGGTCATGATCCCAGGGTCCTGGGATCGAGCCCCGCATCGGGCTCCTTGCTCGGCAGGAAGCCTGCTTCTCCCGCTACCATCCCCTCTGCTTGTGTTCCCTCTCTCGCTGTGTTTCTCTGTGAAATAAATAAAATCTTTAAAAAAAAAAATCTTTTTAAAATAGATTTTAGATTTAGATTTTTAGATTTAGATAATCCTGTTTTTATGGTACAAATTATGTTGTGTCTATTAATTCTCTGTCTTGGCAATTCCTTTATGCAATTTTTTATCTTTGTGAAGTCATTTTTAGGAGGGTTTACTTTCTGAGAGAGTTCCATATATTCTAGATAAGTGTCCTTGTAGGTTGATTTCACATTTACTTTTCCTAGCTTATTAGAGTTTTCACTGGTTTTGGTGGGGGCTTTCTGTACTAAAATTTGACATAGGGTCCTTATACCATCTGGGTAAGATGAATTTGCTGTGTTTACTCACAAGAGTCTTTTCCACCCATGGCTCCAGTTTCATTTCCGTTTACCAAAGGTTAGGGGTAGTGTTTTTGTAGTCTGTGTTTCACAGGTGTAGCCTTTCATGACCCCCATATATGCATCAGTTTTTAACTGTTAGACACTTTAGGCCTCTGTTCCTGTTTACTTCTCTCACTTTGAGTTGCTGCTTTATTTTTAGTGCCAGGGTATTTCCCTTGCCTGAGCTGGAGCTTAGCAATATTTCCTACATTACATTTTATCCATCATGTCCATCAGTTTGGAGCAGAATAGTGCTCTGCGATATCTCAGAATACTATATTGACCAGAAGCTTCTGTTTAAGTTCTCATGATTCTTGTTAAGGAAATATGAAAAAATCAAGTAATGGCATCCAAACTACAACTTCAAGTCTTTATTAAATATTTTTCCTTTGATTAACTCGTCCTAAGATATAAAAATATTTCTTAAAACATTACACTGTTTTAAGAAGGGATATAGTACTACTTTTTTTTTTTCTGGGAGTGGGGATTGTCAGTGATTTTTGTTACTTCTGAATCACATATGTAATAACAAGATGTTTTAAAAATTGCTCAACATGTTCCCTTCATATAATTTCCGAAGGGCCTAGATGGTCTAGAAATGTGAGCTGTGGATAAAATTAAAAAGTTTTATGCTTTTAGGGGCTCCTGAGTGGCTCAGTGGGTTAAAGCCTCTGCCTTTGGCTCAGGTCATGATCTCAGGGTCCTGGGATCAAGCCCCGCGTCAGTCGGGCTCTCTGCTCAGCAAGGAGCCTGCTTCCCCCTCTCTGTGCCTGCCTCTCAGCCTACTTGTATTCTTTCTCTCTCTCTCTCTCTGTCGAATAAATAAATAAAATTAAAAAAAAAAAAAAGCTTGAAAAAGTTTTATGCTTTTGAAGATATTTATTATCATGTTAACCTTTAAAAGTGAAAAAAGGACTTTAACAGTAGGAACAGTTGAGTACATTATGTTAAGTGCAACTCATTACAATAGTGTATAGCCATTTAAGGCATGAATTATAAAGATTATGTAAAGCTAAGCAACTCCTATATTTCTATGGGAAAACATAGTATGAAATTGTATACAGGTGAAAATCAGGAGGGAATATGAAAAATAGAAACATTTAGATGATGGTGATAGGATTATGAGCAATTTTGTCTTTAAAAACCCTTTCCTTCGGTGATATTGCCATTCTTCCATTCAAATTGTGCCAAACTAGTACTCCTGTTCTTTGCCAGATTCCAAATAGATTGAGGGGGAAAAAAGGAGTGGCAGGTGGAGGTCAAAACAAGCACCTATGTTTCTGAAGCTGATATTGAAGTGTAATTGAGAGGAGAGCCACATTAGGCTTGCTCACTAAACCCCTGATTTACCTCCCCAGTTGCAGCAACATCCCCAGACTAAAGCAGGCCTCTCCCCCATTCTGCTCCATTCCTGCCCCCATTTGGAGTTGATCCCAAGAAGATGAATAGTGGAACTGAATCCCACCCACCCAATTTATTTTACCCAAATAAATCATTACACCTGAAGGTGAGGGCCAGAGAGAGGCCAAGAGTCACTATTTGAATTTCTGCCACAAAAGAGGAATCATGAAGAGTAGGAAGTAAGTGTTCTAATAGTAATGGTAATTTTAGAGTAAAAATGTCATATGTATGTTTTGGCATTTCTTGATCAGTTAAAGTGTAGTTATTGAAATTTAATTACTTTTGCTTTTGTTAGAATCTTTAGTATATCCCAAATACTAAATTATTTTTTGCTTTTAGGCGTTTGAATGCAGAATTGGAGGCAAAAACAGCTGATCTGGTTCGACAAGCTGAGGAAGTAATAGTAAGTGAATGTGCAATTATTATTAATTTCATGTGAGTGCTAGTTTTTTAACTTTCTAAAGTTTCCCAAAGCATAAATATTTAGGTCAGTGAATTATCACAGATTGAATATGAATATGAATATATGAATAGATGTATATATGCATGTGTGTTTTTGATATGCACACATTTCCTAAAAGCCACTGAAAAAGCATTTTCGATTTAGATGTCAATGGACAACCATCTGATTATTAGGAATGTTGATATTTAATAATCTTTCCCACTACTTTAAAATTAATGTTTGAGAACAGATGTATAGAATAAATGCTGGTAATTTAGTAAGGATAGAAATAAAATGAGGGATTCCTGGGTGGCTCAGGTCATGATCCGAGGGTCCTGGGATTGAGTCCCACGTTGGGCTCCTTGCTCAGTGGGGAGCCTGCTTCCCCCTCTCTCTCTGCCTGCCTCTCTGCCTGCTTGTGCTCTCTTTCTCTCTCTCTGACAAATAAATAAAGAAAATCTATAAAAAAAAAAAAAAAGAAAGAAAGAAATGAGCTCAGGACAAAAGTTGAATAAAGGATAACAATCATAACATCCAATTCTCAGATGATAATTTGTTTCTTAAATTCTGCAGTTGGATTTAATTCAAATTCTTAGGGCTAGACTAGTCAGATTTATAGTTAGGAAAAAATGTAGTGAAGTTATATCACTAGATAAAGTCGGTGTATTTTGCCCCACTCTGGCTGCCAAATTGGTTATTCCTATTTTAAGCAGCAACTTAAGCCTTAGCATTCCCATTATTTATTAATAGGATATACTAGTACTCCTTAGATGAAAAAAGTAGCTGCTTTCAAACTTTTTTCAATTTTTACTCTAATTATATTTTTTTCTTTTAAATTCTCCACCCATCCTCCTTGGGGGTGTAGTGGAAAATAGGCAATTTTTTTTTTTTTTAAAGATTTTATCTATTTATTCAACAGAGAGAGATCACAAGTAGGCAGAGAGGCAGGCAGAGAGAGAGAGGGGGAAGCAGGCTCCCTGCTGAGCAGAGAGTCCGATGCGGGGCTCGATTCCAGGACCCCGAGATCATGACCTGAGCCGAAGGCAGAGGCTTTAACCCCCTGAGCCACCTGGGTGCCCTGGCAATAATTTGTTATAATGCCTTTTACAGATCCATCATTATTTGTTAGTTTTGGAATAAGAATATTTCAAGTAATAGATAATGGTTACAGATTTACTAGTTTCATTTATCATCAAATATTTTACTAAAAATAAATTTTTATTATATCTTTTAGTTTTTGCCAGTGTCAAAGAGCAGGAAAATAATTAACAAACCCAGTGTTAGAGATTTATTATACATTCTGCTCCAAGAATTCTCTAATAAGGATGACTCCCTGTCTGCTTCTTAAAAGACTAGAATAGAAGCCTGGGAAGGGATGGGGAAAGGGGAGAGGACATTCCTGTGCCACGGAAGCTAAAGGATATAACTTTTGCTGCATTAAATTTTTGTTCACTCATTTTCACTTCAATTCACTTCACTATCATTGCCAAAAGCTTTTACTCTTAGTGCTTCATGGTCTTCACGTTGAAGCTCTGGGGCATGGGTGGCTCAGTCAGTTAAGCATCTGACTCTTGATTTCTACTCAGGTAATGATCTTAGGTTTGTGAGATCAAGCCCTGAGAGTTGGGCTCTGCACTGGATGTGGACCGTCCTTAAGATTCTTTCTCTCTGCTCCTGCTCCTCCCCCACTGCCCCCACCCCAATGCACTGTCTTTCAAAAAAAAAAAAAAAACAGCTTTGCCCAATTTAAGACAACTTTTTCTATTCATTAAACGAATTTATGCTTTAATTTCCTGTGAGCCTAATTGCCTTGGTATATTACACAAATTGGAAGACTAATATAGTGGGCAAGCAGGAGGTAGATAAGATCAGATAAAGGAGGGGTGCCTGGGTGGCTCAGTGAGTTAAAGCCTCTGCCTTCGGCTCAGGTCATGATCTCAGGGTCCTAGGATCGAGCCCTACATCGGGCTCTCTGTTCAGCAGGGAACCTTCTTCCCCCTCTCTCTCTGCCTGCCTCTCTGCCTACTTGTGATCTCTCTCCTCTCTGTCAAAATAAATAAATAAAATCTTAAAAAAAAAAATCAGATAAAGACATTGGTACATTTTCTCTTAGAATTGACTTTCTTAATCCAGAATGAATGGAAGGTGAAACTACATTGTTACAGACCTTATGCTCTTACCATACATAGCATTTGAATTCTGTGCCTTGATTTCATGGAAGCTGTGGACAACTCTGAAATGATTAATGATCAGAAAAGAACTTGACTGTATCTTGGTTTTATGGTTTTTCTCTATATGATTGATTTATTTTTATTCATTTAACTAGAGAGATCAGCAAGAAGTACAATCAAGGCCAGTCTCAACACAAATTAAATCCTGTGAAAAGGAAGAGGATTGCAATTTAAGGTAAGTAACTTAAATTCTCAAACACCATTTTTTGGATGATGTATGTGGATCTTTTGTTACATAAAATCTTTTTTGCATGTATTAGAAATCTATAATTTGAAAAATAATGTAATATATATTAATAAAATGGAGGCTTATATGAACCAGACATGATGTGAACCCTTTACCTATTTTATGTCATTTAATCCTCAAAGTATTATTTTGAAATAAATATTATTGTCCTCATTTTAAAAATGAGAAAATTGGAGCTTAGCCAAGTTCAGTAGCTTGCCCAAGGATATATAGATAATATGTGATTTCACTGAAATGCAAACCATAGTTGGTAAAGATTTCTGAACCTGTTCTTAAATAGTATGATACCTCTCTTTAAAAATTCCATATGAAAATTAGATAAAAATTAGTAAAAATAAAATCTTTTTTTTCTTGAATTTCATGTGAACTTCATATATGTCAAAAAAAAAATTAAGGGGGGTGCCTGGGTGGCTCAGTCGTTAAGCGTCTGCCTTCGGCTCAGGTCATGATCCCAGAGTCCTGGGATTGAGCCCCGCATCAGGCTCCCTGCTTGGCAGGAAGCCTGCTTCTCCCCCTACCACTCCCTCTGCTTGTGTTCCCTCTCTC
>CM053609.1:38162782-38181679 GCA_028646535.1 Procyon lotor | reverse complement strand
ATAAAATCTTTTAAAAAAATAGGGAATCGATGTATTTAGGGAAACAAAGGATCTGTGTAAATAGAACTGTAAAATCTTACAGCACAGACAGTGGTGTTCAGCCAACATTCTGTCTCTTGCTGTGAGCAGAAGTCAGATTATTCTCTTCCAAGCCAATAGATAGGAGTTATATTTTGAACCTCCAGCTGACTCCTATTCTGCCATGATCAGTGAAAATCCAGTTGACGAAACCTCCCAGCCTGGTATCTGGGTGACCATGTGGAACTTATGGGCAAAAAGGGCTCTCTATCTTTGCATCAAGCCACTGAAATTTTGGGGTTGATTTCCTACTTATCCTAACTAATACAGCAACTGGTATTGAGAATCAGGTGCCATCTGACAAAAACTTGGAAAGTGTGGCTTTAGCTTCGTAGTTAGGTTGTAGCCAGCAAGGAAACTGATCCTAGAGGCTGGAAAGGTAGAGAAGTAGTATTAATGTCATGGCAATGGATTTAGTAAACTGCCACCTGGCAGGACAGGTGTCAAATGAACTTGTGCTCTCAAGAAAGAAGTTGGAAAACAGAATATTAGTAGTACGTGCTGTTACTATTAGTTGTATTCTTTCCCCACTGAATGGTCTTGCCAGTCTTGTCAAAAGTCAGCCGACCAGAGGCGTGTGTTTTTATTTGTGAACTCTCAATTCTGTTCCATGGATCTATATATCTGTTCTTAATGCCAGTACCACACTGTCTTGATTACCCTTCCTTTGTAGGGTTATCTACTTTTAGACCAAAAGAATTATGAGATAAAATTGAGAAAATCTTTGAGGAACAAAAAGCCTATTAAAGCTCAGTCTTGAAGCAAAGATCAGACTAAAGATGTGGTCTTCATGCTATTGATAAAACTTTATAATGGATTAAAATTCTTCAGGGCAAGGATCATTTTGAATGGCATCTAGTGAAACTTCCAATTGGATAAAATGGCTCCAGGCAAAGCTCTAACTAAAGGTATAGTCTCCCCCATAGAAGCCTGACAACCTCAAAGTAAGCCATTTTTAAAGTTGGGGAAGGGGGAGAGAAGAGGGTGAGGTGTTTAGTACAAAGAAATTTAGTCTTGGAAGGAACTGTGGATGGAGTAATGGCACATGGAAATGACTGGAATCAAACAGATATGAAATCTACTAGTTTTGGGGGAGTTGTGCCCTCTAAGAAACTTCAAATGATAGATTAAAACTGTTTGTGACTGTTTAAATCTCAAAACAGCTGTAGGTCCTCCCAGTCTTCTAACATGAAGAAGCAGGCTGTGAGAGCAGCACGGCCCTAACAGGATAAAATGTTTAACACCTTACAGGGCTTACAAACAAAAAAGAAATGTGTTACTTAAGCAGCAGTGTATTTAGCTCATACTTAAAATATTGGGACATTATTTACTCAAAAGTACTGCATATGATCCAGCAATCCCCTTTAGCTGTTTACCCAAGAGAAATGAAGACACATGTTCAAGTGAAAACCTGTAGACGAATGTTTATAGCACTTTTATTCCTAATTGCCAAAAACTGGGAACAGCTCAGCTATCAAGTGGTCAACAGATAGGATAAACAGATTATGGTATATCCATGCAATGGATACTGTTTGTCAGTAAAAAGCAATGAACTATTGATGCAGCAACAACATGGAAGCTAAGTGAAAAAAGCTAGATTAAAACATATGTGTACTGTATGATTGCATTATTTTTGAGGGTTTTTTTTCAAGTTTTTATTTAAAATCCAGTTAGCATACAATGTAATATTAATTTCAGGTGTAGAATTCAGTGATACATCACTTAATATACAACACTCAGTGCTCATCACAGTGCCTTCTTTAATACCCATTACCCATTTAGTCCATCCCCCTGCCTTCCTCCTCTCCAGTAGCCAATAGTTTGCTCTCTAGAGTTAGAAGTCTGTTCTCTGGTTGGTTTGCCTCTCTTTTTTCCCCCCTATATTCCATTTATTTGACATTCTGGAAAAGGTAAAACTATAGGGACAGAATCTGATTAGTGGTTATGTGCGGTAGGGGAGGGAATTAACTACAGAGGGTCACAGTGGAACTTTTGGAGATGAAGGAAATATTTTCTATATTGGTTGTTGTGGTGGCTACATGACCATAAAATTTGTTAAAATTTATGGAACTGTTTGGGATGCCTGGGTGGCTCAGTTGGTTAAGTGTCTGCCTTGGGCTCAGGTCATAATCCCAGGTCCTGGGATCAAGTTCCACATTGGGCTCCTTGCTCAGCTGGGAGCCTGCTTCTCCCCCTGCCTGTCGCTCCCCCTGCTTGTGCTTTCTGTCTCTTTCTCTCTCGGACAAATAAATAAAACCTTAAAAAAAATTTATAGAACTGTAAAGGTACCTGGGTGGTTCGGTCGGTTGGATGTCCTTCTCTTGGTTTCTGCTCAGTCATCTCATGGCTTGTGGGATTGAGCCCCTCATTGGGCTCCTTGCTCAGTGGGGAGTCTGCTTGAAAGATTTACCCCTCTGCCCCTCCCCCTACTTTTGTGCTCTCTTGCTCTCTAAAAATGAACAAATCTTGGAAAAAATTTATAGAACTGTAAATCTAAAAAGTGTATTTTAAATTGTTTGTATCATTTGATACACACACGTGAAACTACATATCCTTATTATATGTAATGCTTTCTTATATTTTATGGGAAATGATGTTTAGCAGGTATCAAAATTCCAAACTTTGGATTACAAAGATTAGGCACAGCTTTTATCAAGTAACCTAAATGACTGAAATAATGATAACAACAGCTAATCCCTAGATTCCGTCGAAGCAAGTGAGAGACTGATTTCACAAGCATAAAAATAAATCTGTTGGTTTCCTTTCACTAAATTTTCCTTAAGTGCAAAGTGGTGATGACGCCTCTGTTTACTTTGATCAGGTGGCTCTTTAAAAAAAATGCTCCTGTTTGAACAACTGGTTTTTACCACGTGAAACATGCCCCTTGACTATTAGTTGGAAATTGCTGAAGATGAGGGCTAATTCTGCAAACAGGCAATCCATTTTAGCTTGGAACAGTAGTTCATGTAAATGATGGTGGTCAGGCAGTATATATTTTAATATAGGTCTTCAATATTCAAGGTTACTCTGCCAAACAATATGGTCGGGAAACCAGAATTTAGTTTGCTAATAGTATAGCATACATACCCTTCAGTCTGCTGGAAGCAAGGTTTACCACACAAATCATTTCAGTTATGTTACACACAAACCTTTCATGGAGAAGTATAACAAAAATAGCTAGAATACAGTGTTTTAATTCATTTTTCATGGAAGTACACTGACAAAATAATATCACTGTCCTAAACCTGAGGGAGACTGATAACTGTTAAATGTCTTTTGGCTGATACATATGTGTATCGGGGGAGGGGAGATGGAAGATGCAGAAAATGTAAGGAAATGGAAAATATTAATTTGATATGAAGGCCATTAAAGAGGACACTTAAAATTTGTGTAAAACTTGGTAACATTTTCAAGTCGTATGTGAGAATGATTGTTTAGTCTCTCTGTAATTTTAAGGTATTTTGAAAGCCGCCTTTTTTCTTCCCAGAGCTATTTCTAGTTCTTTAAAATGTTGTATATGATATTGTCTGAGTATATTTTTGTGTTTAATATTGAAATAACTTATGTATGACTAGTTGAGTAGGTGGCATATGATGGAAAGTAATTTTGTTTTTGTGTCCTTATGGTTATGAATTCTCAGGATATAATGGAGGGTTTTTTTTTGTTTGTTTTGGTTTGGTTTATGGGTTTTTTTTGGTTGTTTTTTTTCCCCAAATATGTTTATTTTATTTTTTGGTACAAGATTAATTGTTCATGCACCACATCCAGTGCTCCATACAATACGTGCCCTTCTCAATACCCACCACCAGGCTCACCTAACCCTCTACCCCTCTCACCTCCAAAACCCTCAGTTTGTTGCTCAGGGCCCATAGTCTCTCATGGTTCATTGCCTGCCCCTCTGATTTCCCCCTATTCCCCTTTCCCTTCCTTCTCACGATGCCCTCCCTGTTTTTCCTTATGCTCCACACATAAGTGAGACCATAAGATAATTGACTCTCGGCTTGACTTATTTCATTCCACATAATCTCTTCCAGTCCCGTCCATGTTGATAGAAAAGTTGGATATTCGTCCTTTCTGATGGAGGCATAATATTCCATTGTACATATGTACCATATCTTCTTTATCCATTAATCTGTTGAAGGGCATTTTGGTTCTTTAAACAGTTAGGCGATTGTGGCCATTGCTGCTATGAATATTAGCCACTGCTAACTACATGTGGCCCTTCTTTGTACTGCATCGACTTCTTTGGGGTAAATACCCAGTAGTGCCATTGCAGGGTCATAGGGTAGCTCTATTTTTAATTTCTTGAGGAATCTCCACACTGTTTTCCAGAGTGGCTGCACCAGCTTGCAGTCCCACCAACAGTGGAAGAGGGTTCCCCTTTCTCCCCATCCTCTCCAACATTTGTTGTTTACTGCCCTGTTGATTTTGGCCATTCTAACTGGTGTAAGGTGGTATCTCAGTGTGGTTTTGATTTGAATCTCCCTGATGGCTAAAGATGATGAACATTTTTTTCATGTGTCTGTTAACCATTTGTATGTCTTCTTTGGAGAAGATATCTATTCATGTCCTCTACTCATTTTTTGATGTGATTATCGGTTTTGTGAGTGTATTGAGTTTGAGGAGTTCTTTATAGATCTTAGATATCAACCCTTTGTCTGTAGTGTCATTTGCGAATATCTTCTTCCATTCTATGGGTTGCCTGTTTGTTTTGTTGCCTGTTTCCTTAGCTGTGCAGAAGCTTTTTATCTTGATGAAGTCCCAAAAGTTCATTTTTGCTTTTGTTTCCTTTGCCTTTGGAGACATGTCCTGAAAGAAGTTGCTGTGGCTGATGTCGAAGAGGTTACTGCCTATGTTCTTCTCTAGGGTTTTGATAGACTCCTGCCTCACGTTGAGGTCTTTAATCCATTTCGAGTTTATCTTCGTGTATGGTGTAAGAGAACAATAGATAGTAACATGGTAGGTTTTCAGAAGTATTAAACATATAATAGGGATGATTGAAACAATTGATCAGGGGGAGGAAAACTCTTCCAAAAAGTCAGATGATTAATATTTTCGTATTTGTGGGCTTTACCGTCTTTGTCATAACTACTCAAATTTGCTGTTGTAGTGAGAAAAGAGCCATATATAATGTGAAGTGAATGGTTGTGGGTGGATTCAGCCCATGGGCCATAAAGTACAGACCCCATAAACACTCTTTGTTTTAAATCACAAACATAATTAAAAACATATTTTGAAAACTGTGCATAAAAATGAATTGTATTTTAGAGGTCAAGCTTCCAGTAATGAGTTAGTCATGGCAATGTAATGTACAGCACAGGGAATGTAGTCCATAATATTATAACAGCTTTGTATGGTAATAGATGGTAACTAGACCTGTTGTGGGAACCGTTTTGTAATATATAAAAATACTGAATCACTATGATGTACACCTGAAACTAAAAGGCTGTTGTATGTCAGTTACACTTCAATGAAAAAAGAATGTGAAAATGTTTTAAAAAAAGTGAGTTGTATTTTAGATATATTTATTCATGCATTTGACAAAAACTTATTCAGTGACAGTTTAAGAGCTCATATGCTAGGTACCATGCCAAGTACTAGGCGTAGAACAGTGAGCAAGGCAGACATGATTCCTACATGATAATGGGGAAAACAAACAGTGACCACGTATTTAAATGCATTTACAAAGGATAACACTGGATGAGCTCACACTAAGAAGCCTTGTAGTGAATCATTTTGTAAAATTGATAATCCCTGTGCTCACACTAAAAAACCTTGTAATCAATCATTTTATAAAAACAATAATCCCTGTGTGTTACCAATAATCACTCCTTATGATTTGCATTTGTTAAAATTTGTGCTCTATTTCCCTACGAAAATCTTGGTATTATAGTATATCTTCTTAAAAGTGAATTATTTAATCAAAGAACTTTTGTTGTTTATGACACTTATCAAAAATAATTAACATGTGCATAACTAGAATCATAGCAAAGTCTACTTGATAATTGTCTATTTTCCCTTTCAGATACAATTACTGTTGAATTTTATTGTGTCTCTGTTTAGTAACATCTATTATTAATATGTCGTGTTTATTTTTGGTCTGTAGAGGTATGTTGTCTGAAGGGATGGTTCATCTACATTCAGAAACTCAGGTATGAAATCAAACTTTTGGGGTGCCTGGGTGGCTCAGTTGGTTAAGCATCTGCCTTCGGCTCGGGTCATTATCCCCAAGGTCCTGGGATCAAGCCCTGCACCGGGCTCTCTGCTCATTGGGGAGCCTGCTTCTCCCTTTTCCTCTGCTTCCTGCTCCACCTGCTTGATATGCTGTCAAATAAATAAATAAAATGTTAAAAAAAATAAACTTTCTGTAAATGTAATTGCATTCTGTAGAAGTTAGGTTATTTTTTAGACTTTTCTTAGAATAAAACAGAGGAGTATGACTGTAGAAATAGAGGATAAGCCTTGATACTTAGAAGAGATGCCTTGATGAAATGTTGCTCATAAAATATATTAGAATGTTTTTTTGTCTCATAATTTCACTGAACAATTTGGGTATATATTGGAAAAAATTCTAAGTAAAATGAATCTGTAACCTAGGTATTTTTAGTTTTCTCTCTGAAGCCGAAATTCACTAGATATACCCCTCAAAAAAGAAAAGTATTTCTACACAGAGAAGGTAATTTGAGAGGTTTATTCATTCATTTAAATATTTACAGTGTGAAGATCACTCTTGCAGGTGCTGGGCAAATTGGGATCTACAAGTTCCCCACCTACTGGGATCTAGGCCAAGGGAGCAGTATATGTGCAGGTCTGTCTGGGGAATAATCAGTGAGGAGAACTAAACTCTGTGAGCCAGAAATTCCAGTGTAATGTTCCACTAGCTAGCTGAATATCCTTGAATTCTGGAGGCTCATTTTCCTTATCTTTGAATCTGTTGGTGCTAGTGATATCTAGGTCTTTTCCAGCTATACATTTCTGGTATTCTTTAAAATACAATTTGATTAGTTCCATGAAAATAGCAATTCTTCTGTGTAGTAAACTCGCAATTCTGTATATTACAAAATTGCTTTCCATGACAAATGATTAGAATCTAATTAATCAATAATTTAAATTCTTTTGATGTAGCCAAAGACCAAAAATATTGATGCAGTAAACAAGGTTCCAAACAAACTGCACTCTGCAAATAAAGGAAGGAAAACAAACTCAAGGTATAGTACAGTTTTACAGTTACTACTTTCCTTTTTTTAGTTTGATGATTCACAGTAACAACATTTTAATTATTAAGCTCTTTGTTTCTACAGATCTTTTTACACCTCACACTGTATATATCTTATCTGCATTCAATAATTTAAAACATGTTCTACTCAGAAATGTCTTGTAGCAGTTACTAAACATTTTATGTTGTTCTCTTAACCAAAGTCGCCACATTTCAAATTTTTAAGTGTTAGTGAGATATTTTCTTATAACTAAGACCAGAATGTAGGTGTCTTTGTCTGCCTAGTGCTCTCAGACTAGTCTACTTTTTTGAGCATTTTGTAGAACACTATATACATAATTGCCTATATTGACATACAGAATGATTTGATGTGCTCTAGTAAGAATATAGTATCATTGTAATTTACATTCTATTGTTTTTGGTGAGAAAGAATTCGAGACTGTTCTTAGTATTTTAAGCTTGAAAAGGGGACCAAGAGGCTCTTTAGGAGACCTAGAAAAGGAAGGTCACACCTGCAGTGGATTGTACCAACCAGCTTCTTTTTATTAAATGTCTGTTACTTACCCAAAATGATATTTGTATTCTAATCCTAGGAAAATCTTTTGTTAACGTCTGTGTATTTTAATTGGCTAAATAACTTTTTTGTTTTTCGAATAAAAGAAAAAAAGAATGAAGGGATAATGAAGAGAAAATAAGTCTAAAACAGAAGAAAAGAGAACTAATGTAACTGGCTATCTTATTTTCAGACTTCAAAATTACTTTTTAACTAAAAGGTTGTTTTTCTAAATAGAATTCTGAAGGCTTTGCTTATGTTGTAAAAGTAAGTTAGGCTTTAAGTAAAAAGTTAAAAATAAGGCTTTCAGAACCGTAAACTTAATGGATTAGGACTGGCCCATTCCTTAATGCCTTCACTAGTGACTTTTATTTCATATTCCTTCCCTTGTTAAGAAAATCAAATCTAATTTTTTGGTTGACTTTGATTCTGGTTAGAATGTGTTTCTTTAGGTGGAAAAAAGTTGATTTTGATTGAGCTAATGACTGTTCATTCTAATTTTTTTCTTAAGGGGTATTATTCAGTGTTTGCAGAATTATGGCTAAAAGCAATATCACTTTATACACTCAAGTCCTTCTTGAGCAGCATGTAATTTAAAAGCCACAGTATGGATTTGACCTGGGAGGCTAAGTTCAGCCCTCTGAATTTTGACGTTTACTTGTTTGGAGGCAATGTCTAGCAAACTGGCTTCATAAGTCTTTAACTCTGTTAGCTCTGTGATTCATAAAAATTGAAAGTGAATAAGTCTTTTATAATATCATCCTTGGAAGTGCCAATTGTAGATTTCATCATAAATTTAAAATTAATAATTTTGATCTGCTATGTTATTTGAATAAAAAAAGTCCTCTCTCCTTTATATATTGACATTGTATGTAGTATATGAATGTGTATATATATGTGTGTGTTTATTTATAGTATAAAATTGAAATACTCTGATGTACAGACTGCCAATGATGTTGCTATTCCAGAGGATTTCTCAGACTTTTCTCTTGCAAAAACAATTAGCAAAATTGAAGGGCAACTGGAGGAAGAAGGTTTGCCTGATTGTATAGATGATGATATTTTTTGTGGTGTTAGTAATGACATTGGAATAGGTAAGTTTTCTTTTACTTTTTTCCTTATATCACAGTTACTTAGAAAAATATATTTGGGAACGATTTTTCTTGCATTTAAAAAATGTATTGTGATAGCTTGCATTTGTTTCAAAATCATCTTGTGGAACATGATGGTAGGAGGAGTGAGTGGAATTATAGATGAAATAAAATTGGTTTTGAGTCAATAATTGTTGAAAATGAGTGATGGGAAAGTGTTTTTTCATTGACATAATCTCTCTACTTTTCTATCTGTTTGACATTTTCCCTTATAAAAAGTAAAAATGAAAAAGACTATATGAAGGGTGCCTGGATGGCTCAGGTGGTTAAGAACCAACTCTTGATTTTGGCTCAGGACATGATCTTAGGGTGGTGGGATTGAGCCCTGTGTCGGTCTCTGCACTCATGGGGGAGTCTGCTTGAGATTGTCTCCCTCTCCTATGGCCCCTCCAACCTCTATAAATCTTTAAAAAAAAAAAAAAAAAGACTATATGGTATCAGTTTCATTAACCACATTTCAACTAAGGTTAAAATGCCCCCTAGCTTATTAAAGCATTAAAATAAATTTGGGTGGGAGGGCAAAGGGAGAAGGAGAGAGAGAATCTTAAGCAAGCTTCATGCCTAGTGTGGAGCCCAATGCAGGGCTCCATCTCATAACTCTGAGATCACAGCCAGAGCCAAAATCAAGAGTTGGACACTTAACCAACTGAGTCACCCAGGTGCCCCACATTAAAATAACTTTCAAAATCCAGTGTTTCTTTGAATTCCTTTCATTTATTGATACTATATTCTACTTATTGCATGTTAAAAGGATAAATGAACAATTGATGTGGCATCAGAAAACAAAATAATATTAGTTTTCTAATAAATGTAGTTTTCTTTCTTATAAACTCATTCTTTCTTATAAACTCATACTAAGTTTAGATTATCTAAAAACAGAATTTAGTTACCAGTAATGCCTCTAGAATCATTGAATTTGTGAGCTGCCTATGCGTTTATAAACAAAGAATAAGACAGTTACGTGTATTTGAATGTGGTTAGTACTAAACTATAGTAGTGACTTCAGGCAGGCCACTTAACCTCTCTATAATAGCAATTTCATTTCAAAATATAGCAGCTTGTATGAGATAGTCATAAGATTTATCTTTAAAAATCTGTTGATTCTGTTGATTCTTTGAAAACCATAACAATTTATATGTGTAATGATTATTGTGCTACATGCTAGTCATAAATGAGCAACTCATTTATGAATTTATTATATTTACTGACTTATCTAAGCTTTCTGGGGGTACTTTTCAGAAGACAAGGTAAGTGAAGCAGGAGTTGACTTTATGTCTCTGTCAAGATGCCTTCAAGGACACAGTGGTCACACATTGACTATTCATTCTTCAGTACGCAGTCAGCCATGGCCCTGTTAGAATAATCCTGCTTTTAGATACATAGAACCAGTACAAATAGATGACCTTAAATTACTATTTTCTTTTTATTGCTGAATCATTTCTCTGCCACTTTGCCTCCCTGCCTTCCCTTTCCAGACTCCTTGGCCAAGGTATCTCCCCCTCTGGAGGAGTTTTCTCTTATTCCATATGATTGCCTGAATG
This sequence comes from Procyon lotor, assembly GCA_028646535.1. NCBI lineage: Eukaryota > Metazoa > Chordata > Mammalia > Carnivora > Procyonidae > Procyon > Procyon lotor. The sequence goes on along the minus strand of CM053609.1, from coordinate 38,171,140 downwards.
GCTATACAGGCAAGAGGAAAAGATCAAAAGTAGCTTAGTAGCACACACTGCTCTCTAAGACTAAAGTCAGGGGGAGATGGGGAAGGGAGGTTAATGCTCTGGGCCTGCAGAGGTGAGAGCATTCGGCTCCTTGGCGACACTGAGGTTAGTTGGGGGAGAAAAAGAGATGGATGAAGTCATGCTCTCCCATTCTTCCTCCTTTCTCTTTAGGGACCAGCTACTACAAAATTCACATTTTTAAATGTATCATTTCCCTTCTATCCTGTGCTAACCTGGAGTGACATGAGAGGATTGAAGGAGATTTGAGGCTAGAGAGGTCTAGGTGGGTTAGAACCAGTCTCCGTTTTTCAGCTCCATGGTAGCACTGGGAGCATTTAGTAAGAAGAGCTTTGGAGTGGGAAGTGTGTATGGAGATGTTTTGTGCTCTATTGGGATATATCCTAATGACTCCTCAGAGAGGATAAACATTCAGGATGTTTATTCAAGATAAGATCCATGAAGGCAAAGCTTGGCTTATCCCTACTATGCCTGGGCCATTATAGAGACTTAATAGATATTTTTTAGATAAATGATCAAATGAATTATGGAGTGAGTTCGAAGTTCACTTTTCACTTTATTTACTTATATAGTTCTAGAAACATCAAAGATTTACTGCTGATAATGAATAAAAACTTAGATAGCAATGAGATAGCAAAGGCAGTTCTTAGGGATTGTGGGAGAAAGCTTCAGCAGTAAGGTATTAGTGTATTTCTCTGCTTCTAAGGCACATAGACTACATTTTAACTTCCATGAAATTGGGATATGTGTTAAAATCACTGGTATTTTATAATCACAGTGGCTGAGATTGAAGTTGAGTTTTGCTAGAGAGGTTTTATGTTTGTTTCTGCCAATCACCTGGGGACTTTAAATTCTGACTGAGGTATTTTGGGTCACATTGGTAAAGCACAAATTCAGTCTGCAGACTTAACATGAGTACTGTCTTGTGGTTCAGATTCTCAGAAGAGTTTTTTGTTGTTTTTCTTTTCTTTACTCAGTTTCAGGTTGAGATGTGAACAGTACTTTCTGTTGGGTGGACTGGTTTTTCATTTATCTTTATAGTGTGGGTATTTAGTGTCTTTGGTGTTCTCAGACAGGGATCTCCTGATAAATTCCCCATCTTGAACATTTTTTCCTCATAAAATAATGGTCTGTCTTATAATTGATGGCATCTTAGATTCAGTGAAAGACAGTAAATGTAATTATTTAAATCCACAGAAGCCCAGAACAGATTTCTAAAGGCCAAACTCCGTGTTATGCAGGAGGAATTGGATAATGTTGTATATGAGTGCAATAAAAAGGTAAAAACCTCTCAAAATAAATGCTTTAATATTCAAAGATATTTTAGGAGCAATTTCAAATTATTTTTAAAAATATTCATTGAGACGTAATTTACAGTTAAATTTTGAATTAATTATGTAAATACTGAATTTTATTCTATTTTGAGATGTTGAATTTTCTCTGAGCTAAAGAATATTAAATACTTGTTAGCAGTTAGAATTTTCTATGAAAGATTTACAAATGTAAGCTATTAAATAAAAATAAAACATCTGACTTCCGTTTTTGAGGATAAAATGGAATGCAGTTTGTTTTTCTTTGTGAAGTGAATATAAATATCTCAAATCATATGAAGCTCCATTTTGTTTTCTGCTTTATATTGTGATACCAAACCTTGTGCATTCTTCCACACAAACTATGATTTCCTAACTATAGGAAAATGAAATTCAGGATTTTAAGTCTCAAATAAAAAACCTTGAAGAAGATTGTGTGAGACAGCAGCGAACAATTAATTTGCAACGGTCTCAAACAGAAAAATATAAAACTCTTTTTGAAGAACAGAGTAAAAAATGTGATGGATTACAGCAACAGCTGTTTTCAGTGGAAAAGGTAATAATTTTGCTTGTTTTCCAGACCTACTGTTAAAGATACTGTAAAACATAAAAGTTACATGTTTGTGTGGGCACCACTTTTGTTTGTTCAGTTATTTTGTTAATATTTACTAAAAAGTCTTCCACCATATAAGAATATTTTTAATAGCTTTATTGAAATACAATTCACTTTACAATATGAATCACCCTTTTAAAATATACAGTTGAGTGGATTCTAATATATTCAAGGATTGTGTAGCTGTCACCATAATCAATTATAGAACATTTTCATCACCTCAAAAAAGACACTCCATACCCTTTAGCCACTGTACCCCAGTCTTCCCTCAGTCCCCTCAAGCTCTAAGCAACTTCTAATCTATTTTCTGTTGATAGATTTGCCTATTTTGGACATTTTGACATTCTATATATAGAATCATATAATATGAGATGTTTTGTGACTGACATCTTTTAAGAATGTTTTTGAGGTTCATCATGTTGTAGTACAAATCAGTACTTCATTCCTTTTTATAAAGTAATATTCTGTTATATGGAAATAAAACATCTATTTATCAGTTCATGGACATTTCTGTTATTTCCACTTTTTGGCTATTTTGAATAATGCTGCTGTGAGCATTAACATACAAGCTTTTGTGTGGACACATGTTTTCATTTGTTTTGGGTATATACCTAAGAGTAGAATTATTGGAACATATGGTAACCCTGTGCTTAACCTTTTGAAAAACTCTGGACTCTTTTCCAAACTAGCTGTAGCATTTGTACATTTCTGCCAGTAGTGTGTAAGGGTTCCATTTGCTATACATTCTTACCAACACATGTTAGATTGTCTTTTTGGTTATAGCCATTCTACTCATGTGAGGGATTATCTCATCATTTTGATTTGCATTTCTCTGATAACTAAAGATATGAGCATCTTTTCATATGTTTATTGGCCATTTATATATCTTCTTTGGAGAAATGTCTGGTCAAATTCTCTGCCCACTGTTTAAATTGGAATTTTTAAATTATTGAGTTAAAATATTTTGTTATATATTTTAGATATAAGTCCCTTATCACATATATGATCTCTAAATACCTGTCCTATTCTTTGGGTTGTCTCTTCACTTTCTTTACAGTGTACTTTGAAGCATAATTCTTTAAAATTCGAAATCCAGTGTATATAATTTTTCTTTGGTAGTTGGTGCTTTTGGTGTCAAATTTAACAGGATCATATGTTTTAAATAAGCTGTCTCACTAAAAAACTTATATTAATGTACCATTGAGATAATAAAAATAAAACATACTGCACAGTATTACTTTGTAAGACAGGATAAAAATGTCATATAAGAGATTTAGGGAGTAAGAAATTATGCCTTCATTACTGTATTTTTCTTTAGTGTGTTCATGAAAAAGCATACTTTTGACCATTTTGGTCTTGTATAATAATCATTATCTTCTGATAATAAATTTCTTAACATTGGCTTTATTGAGATAAAATTTGTATATAGTAAATCACCCATTTTAAGTATATTGTTCTGTGAGTTTTGACAAATACATCATCATTTAACTATCACCATAACTGAGATACAGAACAGTTCCACCATCCCTAAGAATTCCCTTATGAGTTTAGTCAAGCCCTCCTCCTACTTCCAATCCAAGGCAACCACTAATCTGGTTTTGGTTCTTATATTTTGGCCTTTTCCAGCATGTCATGTAAATAGAATCACATAGAGTCAATAGGCTTTTGAATCTGTTTTTTTCATTTGCATAAGGCAATTGAGGTTAATCCATGTTTGTAGTCTGTTCCTTTTCATTACTGAATAGTGTAATTGAATGGATATACCATATTTTGAGTACCTATATATCTGGAAATCAAAATTAATTCTAGTATCTGATAGTGTAAGCCAGTACTATCCAATATGGTAGCTGACTGAATGTAGCTAGTCCAAATGGTAACATGCTGTAAATTTAAAGTAAATATCAGATTTTGAAGACTTAATAAAGAATAAAAAAGAATATTTTTATATTGATTATGTACTAAAATATTTTTGGATATATTGGGATAAGTGAAGTATAGCATTAAAATTAATTTTACTTGTTTTTTTTTAAAGTAGCTACTAGAAAATTTAAAATTACATATGTGATTCCTATTATGTGGTTCATATGTTGGTCTAGAAAATATAGACAAGTATTCTTTTTTTTTTTTTTTAAGACAAGTGTTCTAAGAAAAAAACTGTTGTATCTGGGAAACCATTATTTTTGTTTTCCATGATACTTTATCATTTGTCAACATGCTATCAAGTTTCTGGTCATATCATCATTGTCATTTCACATAATCTTAAAACCTTGCCTACATCTTTGATTCCTTTCTTGTTCCTGGCCTTTATCTATGCATTCTTCAAATGTTTTGCATTCGTTTTTTCTTTTCAGTTTCCATTGCCCCTTCTTGGTTCAAGCTATTATTATCTTATTTCTGAATCCTCCTCACTGGTTATTTTATGTTCTTTCTCTTTTGCTTATCCATTGTCTCTTGTACTCGAGCAATAGATTGTTCCCAAAAGACTATGTTGATTATAACTCTACCTTTGTATGGGCAGAAATGAAACTATCATTTTTTTGAGTACTGTGTGTCAGGAAAAACATTTTACAGAAAGAGAAACTGAGTCTGAGAGCTTAAACAAAGTGCCCAGGGTCATACAGGTAGTGGCAGAACAAGATTCAAACCATGTTCGTCTGACTCCAAAGTCTCTGTCTTCCTACAAATCATGTAGACTCTTTCTCCAGGCCCTCAAAATTAAGTGGTCTTAAACACACAGCTATTCCAAAATCTCATTGCTGTTTAGAGTTAAAATATTTGAAACCTTTGAATCACAGTGAGTATTCTAAGCTGTTATGATACATTGACCAACTGAAGATTTTTATGACTTTCATTAGCTCTGAACTTCCAATCTTGAATCCTTATCTACCTACCAAGAAGAGAGGTGTAACAACTCTTATGGGTTATGTGGAACTCAAGATTGAATCTTTTTTTTTTTTTTGCTAATTCTACTCACTAAATAGCTCTAAAACCAAACCTCAATGTACAGTTGATAGAAATGCAAAACATAGCTTGAGTTTTATGGAACTACTTCTATAAACCTATAAAAGCCAACTATATGAAAAATTACTATATCTATTACACTAACAGGTAGACCCATTTCTAAAACATAAAAACAAAACATTTTATTTCAGCATTGAATTTTGTTTTTCAGTTAATGATCTGTTTTAAAACTTTACTAATAAATACAATTAAATATACTTATTTTAATTGTGCAATTCATTGAGCTTTAACAAAAGAGTATATATCCTTATAACCACTACTGTAATCAAGATAAAATTTCTGTCGCCTCCCCAAAATTTCCTGTATCTCCCTTCCCCTAAATGTGCAACCTCCAACCATGGCCCAACCACTGATCTGCATTCCTTCATTACAGACTAGTTTCCCTGTTCTAGAATTTCATATAGATGGAACCATAAGTATGTCCTTTTTTATGGCTAGCTTTTGTTCAGCATAATGATTTTGAGATTCATTAACATTGTTGCATATTTTGTGGTTCATTCCCTTATATTGCTGAGTAGTGTTTCTTTATGGATGTACTTTGTTTATTTGTTCATCAGTTGATAAGCATTTGAATTGTTTCCAACTTTGGACTATTAGAAATAAAGCCACTATGAATTTTCATACACAAATTTTTATATAGACATGTGTTTTTGTGTCTATACATCACTCCTGATTTCTGAGTATTACAGAAAGTATATGTTTAACTTAATAAGAAACTGCCAAACTGTTCCAAAGTAATTGTACCACTCTTCATTCCCATCAGCAATATATGAGTTCCAGTTAGTCTGTGTCTTCATCAGCATTTGGTATTGTCAGTCTTTTGAATTTTAACCAGATGAGTATCTCGTTATGGTTAATTTGTATTTCCTTTATAACTATTGATCTTGAGCATCTTTTCATATGCATATTAGCCACGCATATATCATCTTTTGTCTGTTGAAACCTTTTGCCCATTTAAAAATGTATTGAGTTGAGGTAGGACTTCATTTTATTTCCTTCTGTAATTCTTTTGCTAGAATATATAGTGAATAGTTTCTTCAATCATATTTGGCTTTTTAATTTTCTTAATGTTTTTCAAAAGAGTTTTAAATTTTGATGAACTCCAATATTTTATTTTACTTTAGTTTGTGCTTTTTTCATCTTATTCAAGAAATCTTTGCCCACCCCATGTGAGAAAAATCTTCATTATTCTTACAGGAGTTTTATGGTTTTAGCCTCTGTGTGTGTGTGTGTGTGTGTGTGTATACCTATACATATATATAGTATATGAATAAATCTGTAATCTGTTTTAAGTTAATTTTGTTTATATGGCATAAGAATAAAGGTCAAAGTTTATTTTATTTTTCATATAATCAGCATTTATTGAAAATACTAGTCTTTCTCAATTTAATTACCATGGCACCTGTGTAGAAAATGAATTGACCATATATGTGAATCTATTTCTAGACTATTCTGCTACATTGATCTATATGTTCAGTGATCTGTAGTTTGATACAGGTCATCAATCAATAAAACCATGTGGAGTGGAATTTTCTTTCTGGAAGGATTCTAATGGTGAATTTATTTTATTTAGTGGATGAGTCTATTTTGATTTTTTATAACTGTTTGAGGTAGTTTTGGTAATTTGTGTTTAAGAAATTTTCCATCTCATTTATCTTATCAAATTTATTGGTATAAATTTGTCCTTAATATTCCATTATTAAATTTATAATGCCTGCGTTATCTGTACTAATAATACCTATCTCACTCTTGATATTAATAATTTCTGTTTTCTCTTTTATTCTTTAACAGTCTAGCTAGATACTTAACAATTTCATTGATCTTTTCCGTTATCAGCATTTAGCTTCGTTGACTTTGCTCTTTTTGTCAGTTTTCTATTTCATTGATTTCTACCCTTTAGCATTTCCTTAATTCTTATTTGGGATTAATTTCATTTCAGGATTCTTTAGAAGTTTAAACAATTGATTTTTTACTTTTCTTCTTACATAAGCATTTTAAAGCTATAAATTTTCTCTAAGTGCTGCTTTATCTGCATTCCACAAATTTTGGTGTTGTCTTTTTATTTTCATTAAGTTCAGGGTGTTTTCTAATTTTCTTCATGATTTTTCTTGACCATTTGGATTATTTAGAAATGTATTGTTTAATTTCTAAATATTTGAGTTAAATATAACTCAAGATTTTTCATGTCTTTCTGTTAAATTTCTAATTTAATTCTATGGTGTGAGAATCTACACTTTATGATTTCATTCTTTTAAAATTTGTCTCCACCAGTTTTACAGTCCCACATTTGGCCTCTTGGTGAATACTTCCTATAATTTGAAAAAAATATGTAGTATGCGGTATTGGATGGAGTGTTCTATAAATATTAGGGCAAATTTATTGATAGTGTTCAAGTGTTCTGTCAGTTATTGAGAGGGAGGTGTTGGTGCTCTAATCTCTGACTAGAATTATGGATTTGTCTGTTTCTCTTTCAGTTATATCAGTTTGGCTTTATGTATTTTTAGTCTGTTTTGGATGCCTGCACATTGAGAATTAGAGTGGTATTGATTAACACATCTTTATAATTATGAAATACTTTTTTTTTAAATCTCTAGTAACATTCTTTGTTCCAGAATCTGCTTGCTTTGTCTGATATTAGTGTAGTAATTCCAGCTTTATATACTTCATGTTTTCTTGGTATATCTTTTTTTTCAACTTCCTACTTTTTATCTACCTTTATATTGACCTTTCATCTACCTTATATTGGGTTTATTGTAGCCGGTGTATAATTGGATGTTGCTTTTGCATCCACTTTGATGATCTCTTTCTTATTGGCATGTTTAGACCAAATACATTGATGCAGGTTTTGATGTTCAGATTTAAATTTATCATCTTGTTTGTTTCTTGTTTTTTCTGTTCCTTGTTACTTTTTTCCCAATTCTGAATTGAATATATTTTTAGTATTTCATTTTTTTCCCCACTGTGGGCTATGTCTCTTGTATTTTTATGTTATATTTAACTCAAAAAACATAAAATATATTTACATACATAAATTATATAAAACACAAAAAACATATTTACCATATCACAGTATACCTTCAAATCATGTTATATTCTTTCACATATAAGACCCTCACAAAAGTATATTCTATTTCTGCCTCTTTTTCCTTACGCTTTTACTTTTTTTTTTTTTTTTTTTAAAGATTTTATTTATTTGACAGAGAGAAACACAGCGAGAGAGGGAACACAAGCAGAGGGAATGGTAGCGGGAGAAGCAGGCTTCCTGCAGAGCAGAGAGCCCGATGCGGGGCTCGATCCCAGGCCCCTGGGATCTGACCTGGGCCGAAGGCAGACGCTTAACGACTGAGCCACCCAGGC
>CM053609.1:38118713-38162282 GCA_028646535.1 Procyon lotor | reverse complement strand
CCTCATTAATAGCTTTTTTAATTTCAACTTGGTTAGGGGGTGCCTGGGTGGCTCAGTTGTTAAGCGTCTGCCTTCGGCTCAGGTCATGATCCCAGGATCCTGGGATCGAGCCCCACATCGGGCTCCCTGCTCAGCAGGAAGCCTGCTTCTCCCGCTACCATTCCCTCTGCTTGTGTTCCCTCTCTCACTGTGTTTCTCTCTGTCAAATAAATAAAATCTTTAAAAAAAAAAAAATTTCAACTTTGTTAGATTTTATTTCTTTTATTTCTCCAGAAAGGGATTTTATTTCTCCTGAAAGGGATTCTCGAATATCTTCTATGCTCTTTTCGAGCCCAGCTAGCATCTTGATAACTGTCATTTTGAACTCTATTTCCGACATATTACTAATATCCGCATTGACTAGGTCTCTCGCCATTGGTACTGTCTCTTCTTTTTTTTGTGGTGAGTTTTTCCGCCTCATCATTTTATCAAGGTAAGAGTAGATGAGTGAGAGAGAAAGATACTCTGGAGTTCCGCAGTTTTCATTGATTGATTAACTAGGTCTTGGCTCGATATTCCTACTTATCTTCTGGAGGAGGAGCCCGTTGCCATGGTTCTCAAATGTCTTTGCCTGAGGCAGAATTGCACCACCCTTGCCAGGGGATGGGCTAAGCATTTTGCTTAGGTTTGCTCTCAGGAGTCTTTGTTCCCTGAACGCTTTCCGTACCACCCTGGAGGCTGGGAATGAAAATGGTGGCCTCCCAGTCTCCGGCCCAGAGGAGCTGAGTGCTGGGCGCCCTGCTCCTCCGCACGCCCTCAGGGGAAAGCGGTCAATCACTCCTTTCTCCCTTGTCTGAGGCCCACGCTCTGTGCTCCGCTAGCCCGTGGTGGAGCACCTCTATCTGTGGCACACAGCCCCATCTGGAATCCCCAAACCCCGCAGATTCCTGCTGCGCGCTCCCGCACCGCTCCTCCCGGAGGAGGAAGGAGGGGGTGTCTCCAGAGCTGCCTCCCGTGGGTGGACCCCCTTAAATTTTTGAAGAATATTTTCTACTAGATACAGAATTATCAAATGAAAGTTTCTGTCTTCTAGTACTTTTAACAATATCAACCCAGATATTGTCCTTTGGGTTATGTCATTTCTGACAAAAAGTTCACAGTAATTCTTTTCTTTCTACCTTTGTATTTTTATATCTTTATCTTTGTTTTTAAGACATTCTCTTTCTTACTTGTTTTCAGCAATTGCATAATGATGTGTTTTCTCAGTTTTGTGTGGGAAGCATTTATTCTGCTTGAAGTTTGTTGAACTTTTGGAATCTGTGGGTTTATAGTGTTCATTAAATTAGGAATATTTTGGCCATTATTTCTTCCAATATTTTTTCTGTACCCTGTCTCTCCCTCCTCCAACCTGTAACTTCAGTTACACTTTTGTTAAACCATTTGATATTATCCCACTGATAGCAATTCAGCAATATTAGGTCACTGATGTTTTTAGCCTTTTTTCTTTTATGTTTTTTATTTGAATAGGTTCTATTGCTGTCTTCAATAGTTCACTGATCTTTGCAGTGTATAATATGCTCTTAACCAAGTGAAATGTTCATTTTGATATAGTACTCATCTGTAGAAGTTCCATTTGATTCTTTTTTATATTCTTAATTTATGTCCTCATTATATTAACATAAATAAATAAAATAGCTGTTTTGACAGTCTTGTGTGATGGATCCATCGTATTTCTCATTTATGGATTTGTTTCTATTGAATTTTTCTTCTGGATATCAATCACATTTTCCTGCCTCTTGGTTTAGTTAGTGATTTTATGCTGAATGCTAGACATTGTGAATATTATATTGTTGAGTATCTGTGTTTAATGTGCTCTTTGAAAACAGGTAGTTTTTTTTGCCAGGTTAGTTCCTTTGAGGCCAGTTTTTAAGTTTGGCTTGGGTGTGTCTAGAGTAGTCACTAGGTGTGGGCCTAGTCCTCAGTATACTCAAAGGATATCCTGTGTAGATTCTTAAAGCTCCTTCCTAATGGAGTTCCTCCTTATTTGAACTCTTCTCAGAAATTCCAGCTGCCTCAGTCTCCTCCAACTTCCATCTCTGTCTCTTCAGCTTGGCAGAACTTGGCTCTGTTTGTATTTTCTCCTCCTATACCCACAGTGTGAATATTGCCTCCAGACAGAGTGCTGGGGTGATTGTAGTACTACTCCATTTATTTCTCTTCTCTCAGGAATCATGATCCTACTGTTTTCCTTTATCTCTAAATAGTTATTTAACATGTTTTGACTATTTTTTTGGTTTACAATGTGTTTTTATGTTAGGTTCTTACTATTTCATAATGAGCGGAAGCCTTAATCTCTGTTTTGTTTTGTTTTGTTTTTGTCAAAGTAGGTACACTCCACAGGTTTCTCTGACCATGGTAATGTCACACAATGCTTATCATTAGTAACTCATTTAAAAAAATAAGTCTTTCACTCCAGTTAAAATTGAGATTTGTATCATTTCCTAATGATGGTTTTGTTCTTTTTTGTTTCCATAGCAAAACTCCTCAAAAGCGATTTCTTATTACTTCAGGTCCTTATATTGCAAAGAAAGCTTTTAAATTTTTAACTATATGTATCCTGCAAAGCCATGATATTAATGGCCCTTATGTTTGTTTATTTAATATATATAGTTTACAAATTGCTATCACATACATATGATAGTTGTGTGTAGTAATATATTTTTATTATATAGATCTGCACCTCTCCCCAGTTCTTCCCTTCTCCCCCAGCTTACATTTCATGGTGTACTACTTAATTATCCATTATATATATTCTTAGTTTTATATGCCCATCATTCATGTAGAGTAGTGCCTGGCACATAGTAAGTACTCAATAAATATGAATAAGTAATTAGGCATAGATATCATCACTACCAATTTCAGATGGGGAAATTGAGTCTACCATAGCTCATAGGTTTTCTGAGTCCAAGTTTATTGCTTTTTGTACCTTAGCCACTCATTTCTAGAACCTTATCTGATCATCTATTTGTCCTCATCTGATTATTCCTCTTATGAATTATGGTGGCAGTTTGTGTTACTCTTAAAGCATTTGCTATCATTTTCTCAGTCTGTGGCTACTGTTACATAGCTCTGTCTATTCTTGCCTTCTCACAGTTCCTTATGAATGCTTTAAAAGTTAAGAGAGGATGGCAAATTATTTCTCATGAGATCTCATAGGATTTGAGATTTAAAGTGAGATTTTAATTTCTGTAGGCAATCTAGATTTTTCTTTTAAAGCTAATGTAAAAATCATGGTTTGAAATCTTTCCTAAAATTTTTCTCTAACAAATATGAACTGCTTAATTTTTTTTTGTAACAATAGATTTACTTTGTTATTTGCAGCTTATAATCTCTTTCATAAAAAATATTGGTATCTTGTCTGCACTTTGTAAAAAGTACTTGAGTGTGATTGAAAACAGTAATGTTTTCAAGTTTTTGGTAAGGTTTTCTCTTTCTTTCGTAGATTTGCTCATATGGGAATACTTTATTTTGTATTTTACTTTTCTAGTGCTTGTCTTTATTCTTTTTCACTTCCCCCAAGAAGGGGGCCATATTGATTCACAGATAGAGGAACATAATGTGGTGATGGATGGTTTTCATTTTTCTGTGAAGTAGGTTACAAAGTCACCAGCAGGAAAGAGAAGGGCAAAGATTTATTTTCATATTCTTATGGGCGGAGGCTGAAATGAGGCAGCTAGAATTGTGGACTTTGTAGTTAATGAGAATCTCTGCCTTTTCCTTGTGAACAGTGAGATAAATCAAGCTTGCTCTTACTGTAGCTACCACCCACAGAGCTGTGAATAAGGCTGGTGATAGCAGATGGTATTCATACACAGTTCAATTTGTTTAAAAACCCACATAAAGAGCAGCATGTGTTTTGTTGTGTTTTGCCCTTAATTACTTAGGGCCAGGGAGATCAGTTTTCAAATAAAACACAGTGATACAGCCAGGAGAAAAAAAATTATAGAAGAAGAAGAAAACAGACAACTGTATTTTTAACTGCATCACTTCACTTCCATGATATTTATTGAATATCTGTTGTATATAAGGCTCTGTACTAGGTATTGTAGGAGATGCAAAGAAGAGTGAGTTAAATATTACAAAATAAATTCAGCTGAATAAACACATCATTAGTGCCTCTTCTATGCCACTAAAGTTCCGGGAATACAGAAATTAAGACCATTTCTGCCCTCAATGAGCTTACATTAATTGTGGGAAAAATGAAGTAAACAGTTTTAGTTCTGCACAGCAGGTACTGTGATATATGTGTGTTAAGTTGTTGTAGAAGCTCTGAAGAAAGGGTGCCTAATCCAGCCTGGGAGTAGAATGAGGAAGATAATGAGGGAAGGCTTCTTGGAGGAGTTAAAATCCTCCTGAACACCCCTCGTTGAGTCTTAAAGGATGGATGGGTGCTGGCTATGTAAAAATGAGCAGGGAGGAGGGATCAGGGCAGAAGGAAGAGCATAAGATGAGCGAAGGTTCAGAGGCAAAAAACATCATAGCTATTTGGGAGATATATCTGAAAGTAACATCTTGCAGGAGAGGAGATTATAGTTCCACATTATGGTAGAGTTTGGAGTTTATCCTACGTATTCATGTTTCCTCTGTAGATTCTCTGCAACATCAGCATCTCATAGAGTATTTGCAGAAATGCAAGTCTAAACCTACCCCAGAATGTGGAACATGAATCCATAAGGTCTGTTGTTTTTGCTCAGAGTTGGAATTTTTTCCCTGTAAGGCTAATGTAGAATGTTCTGTTTTTAATAAATATTTATTATACGATAGACATTGTCAGGTTTATACAAACACAGTATTTAAGAGTTTGTGCCTTACATAGTTGTTTTGGGGAGGTTCCCAAAGGAAGAACTATAGTGACAAAGAGTTGCTTATAAAATAAATATAGAGGACCTCTATACTATATAAAAAGAGAGAGAAAATTCCAAACTAAAAGTAATTTGAAAGCCTAATTAATGACTACATCTTTAAGGATATATCTTCCTAATACCAATTCAGGGTAAGAATTTCCTGAGACCTCTGTCAATCAGTGCTCAGGCCCTACCCTTTGTTGTGTGTGTATGCGTGTATATAAGTGTGTGTAAAATTTGGAATGGAATACTATGCAGCCATCAAGAGAAATGAAATCTGGCCATTTGAAACAACATGGATGAAACTGGAGGGTATTATGCTAAGCGAAATAAGTCAGAGAAAGACAATTATCACATGATCTCTCTGATATGAAGAATTTGAGAGGCAAGGTGGGAGTTTGGGGGGGTGGGGGAGAGTAATGAAACAGGAAAGGATGGGGAGGGAGACAAACCATAAGAGACTCCTAGACTCATGAAACGAACTAAGGGTGGCTGGGAGGCAGGGGGCTAGGGATGGGGTGGCTGGGTTGTGGACATTGGGGAGGGTATGTGCTATGGTAAGTGCTGTGAAATGTGTAAGCCTGACGATTCACAGACATGTACCCTGGGGCAAATAATACATTATATGTTAATAAAAATTTTAAAAGTGTGTGTAAAATTTGGGAGAAATCAAGGAATATGGAAAGGGAAAATGTTGCAGAATAATAGAGGGAACTTATGATACATTTATAAATGTTCCATATATCTTTTACCATACAGGAATTAGAAAATAAAAGAAGACAACAAAAACAGGCTGCCAGTAACCAAAGTGCTACAGAAGTTCGGTTGAATAGAGCTCTAGAAGAGGCAGAAAAGTATAAATTGGAGTTAAGTAAATCGAGGCAAAATAACAAGGTATGAAAAAATTGAATAGTTTTGGTAGTGGTCACCTTTGGTACCTTCTTTTATGCAAGAGTCAAAAATAATTAGGTTTTAAGTTAAAATTCTGGATGTCATGGTGAGCATTTCTCTTTTCAGAAGTGCCTTCATTATCGATATGTTATCTTCAAGAAGTTAAGATTATATTGCTTGGGCTATTGCCATAATTGGGTGATAGCCTAACTCTTTGGAGGATTCAGTCATTTTTTTCATCCGTAAATATTTATTGTGTGTCCATATGATGTGCAGACATCTTTCTAATCTCTGGGGATAAATGGTAGGAAAAAGTCTCTGTGGTATCTCAAGTCTGTTTCCTTCTCTGAGCCCCACTTTTCTAATATAGAATGCAAAGGGCTACTTTACAGGGCCATGGTTCTCAAACTTGAGCATGTATCAGAATTACCTAGAAGACTTGTTAAAATATAGGTTTCTTGGCCCCACCCCCAGAGTTTCAGATTTAGTAGATCCGGGGTAAGGCCTGTTTTAACTAGTTTTAATAGCAGTTCCCTGGGTGATGCTGAAGCCACTGGTTCTGAGATGACATTTGATAATGACTGTTAAATGGTTGTAAGGATCACTGTCGTATCCTAGTATCTAGAATTAGCACTCAATTCCTGAAATATCTGTTGAATAAATGAAGGCTTAAGTATCATCGTGTATGAAAACCTTTTGTATATTCTAAAAATTTTGGCTATTAGTTTTTGGTTCTATGTCAACCCAAGAGTGATGCTCCATTGGGATCTCTCCCTTATTGTATATTATATTGAATAATTTAACAGTGGCTTGGATGATGAAGTTAGAAGCCACCTTCATTACATACACAAATGATACATTTTGGATTAAACTAGTAACACTTAAAAGGACATAGAAATAAACTGAACTTGATAAATCCTCCAACACATTTAACAAAGGCAAATATGTTACAGAGACTACAGAGTTTTGAGATCTCTCCTGTGAGAAAGTTTATGCTGAGCGATCAGATTGTGTTCATGTTGAAGAGACATCAGTGATGGTATGATGATGGGATTTTATTAATAGAAGTTATTAAATGAACAAGTTAGGAAGTCATCTTTAACATGCCAATAATTAGCATGCTATTGGAATATTATTTCCAATTTGGTTCACTCTAAAGCGATTTTGAAGCAAATAAAATTGAATAACCATGTGTATGTCAGGATTTGCTAATTCTTGGTTGTAGATGTGATCTCTGTTTTAACACACACATTAGAGAAGTAGAAGGAAAAACTTGTTTCCAAGACAACAATAATCCTAATCAGCCAGTTTACAAATTGACATACCGGATCCTCATTACTTAATTATAAAATCATCAACACTAGGAACAAATATGTTCAAGATCCCAAGTTTTCTGATCCCAAGTCTGCATGATGGATGATCAGTTTAAATACACTGGGAGAACATTTTGTGTAACTGTTTTCTATCAAGTAGACATTGTGAGATTAGAGTTAGATGTAACTTATTTCAGATTTCTGAAGAAGTATGTCTACAAGTCTTAAGTTTTTAATTTTTCAATTATTTTGCTTCATTTCCAACTTCTGTCTTTGAAGGATGTTTTGAGTATATGCTATTAAGTTTTTCCTTGTAGTCTAGTCTGTATATAAGTTTTTTTGTGAGGAGGTATACTTTTTTCCATGGTAATTCTTTGTGCCTTGCTTCTCATTCTGATTAGGTAGATAAATAAAATTATTCAGGTCTGTATGCTTAAGAAATAGTAAGTCCTCCTTAAAATAGGATAAGATTGCCTCATAGTGATTAGAAAGTTAAGGATTTATTATAAAAATGATATATTCTCCACAGAGGTTAGGAAATAAGTAATCTGGCCTTAGAGTAAGAGTAACTTTTGAAATGAAAAGTCGGTCAAGTTAAACCAGATGCTGCATGAGTGTAGGGACCTTGACTGTCTTATTCACTGCTGTGTTTCAGCGCCTTGAAAATAGTAATTGCCTCTGAAACGTGCTGCAGGAAGGAATGTGGAAAGACAACTATGTGACGCTTTAATTGGAATTCTTCTTAAAAACAGGGCATTTGACTAGATGGTTTCGTTGGAGTCCACTTAAAATACATCCCCAAGCCCATGTTATTTAGGAAAAAGATAATTTATAATTCTTCACTAATTCATTAAGAAATATTTGTGAGGGCCTTCTAAGTACCTGCCAGATCTTTACTAGAGGCTGGAGGTATAAAGGTGCTAAAAAAAAATAAATGTGGTCTGTGTAATCATGCATTTGGTAGTGTGTGTTTTTTAGACAATTCATCAAGCAAAAGTGAGGTGCAACCGTGCTTTGAGCAGGAAACAAGGTCAGGGGATGCTTTTTTAAAAATGTAATTCAAAGCTAAGGTCTGAATAATATTAACAAGTTATATGCTAGGAAGAGGTTAGGAACAAAAGGAATCATGTGTTAAAAATGTGTCAGGAAGGGGCACCTGGGTGGCTCAGTTGGTTAAGCAGCTGCCTTCGGCCCAGGTCATGATCCCGGAGTCCCGGGATCGAGTCCCACATCGGGCTCCCAGCTCCATGGGGAGTCTGCTTCTCTCTCTGACCTTCACTCCTCTCATCCTCTCACTTTCTCTCTATCAAATAAATAAATAAAATCTTAAAAAAAAAAAAAAATGTGTCAGGAAATGTGGCTGTGTGGCAGGAAAAAAGACAGTTTTTTTGTCTTTTTTGGCAACATTCCCAACAAGGGAGTGTTGCCAGGTGAGGCCTCAAACATAGGTAGAGGCCAGACCATCTAGATCATTCAGGCTGTGTTAAGTATTTTGGCTTTTATCCAAAGAGTAGTACAAAGCCATTGCATGGTTATTTTGAACAAAGTTGGGTGAGACCATGCTGTGATCATATGAGCACCTGAAAAGTATTTTTGTTTCTTGTGTGGAGAATTCACTGGAAGGAGGCAAGAACAGATGCTGGTTAAGAATAGCGGTGTGAGAGACGACAAGGTAGCTTGGCCTAAACTGATAGTGCTAAAAATGGAGAGAAACCAAATATCAAAATACATCAAAGAGAAAAAACCACTAGGACTTCATGATGGACTGGATATGGGATTGTGGGAAAGGGAAGCTTTCAAGATGATGTTTTGATTTTTAATTTTCAGAACCAGATAGATAGTGCCATTCACTGGAAAGTTGGGAAAGAAGATTGAGTTATTGTTGGATATCTTGAGACTCATCCCATTGTTGTGTGTGATAGTAGTTAACTTTTCATAATTTTACACAAGGTATAAATATATCAAACATACCACCTTATGGATGGACTTAGGGTTGTTTTCTAGTTTTTGCTATTACATATAAAGCTGCTGTGAACATTCACATATAAGTCTTTGTATAGACATCTGTTTTCCTTTCTCTTGGGTAAATACATAGAATTAAATGTCTGGGTTTTATTAGAGATATTCATTCAACTGACAAACTGTTTTTTCCACCATGGCTCTAACAATTTATATTCTCCACAGAGGCATATGAAAGTTTTAGCTGTTCCGTATCTTCACCAGCATTTGATATAGTCAGGCTTTTACATTTTACTGTGCCAGTGGGTTGCTAATGGTATCTGACTGTGGTTACTTTACATATTCCTAATGACCAGTGAATGATACCGAACATTTTGTCCTTATTTGCTATCTTGATATCTTCTCCCCCCCCCCCAGTTCTATTGAGATATAATTGACATACAACACTGTATAAATTTAAGGTGTGTAGCATAATTATTTGATTTACATATATTGTGAAATTATTACCACAGTAAGTTTATTTAATATCCATTATCTCACACTGATACAAAAAAATAAAAGCTTGGGGCGCCTGGGTGGCTCAGTGGGTTAAAGCCTCTGCCCTCAGCTCAGGTCATGATCTCAGGGTCCTGGGATCGAGCCCCACTTCGGGCTCTCTGCTCAGCGGGAAGCCTGCTTCCCCCTCTCTCTCTGCCTGCCTCTCTGCCTACTTGTAATCTCTCTCTGTCAAATAAATAAATAAAATCTTAAAAAATAAATAAATAAAATCTTAAAAAATAAATAAATAAATAAATAAATAAAAATTTAAAAAATAAAAGCTTTTTGCCTGGTATTGAGGATTCTTAGGATCTACTTGCTTAACAACTTTGAAATATACTATACAGCAGTTAATATAACAGTTAACAGTTGTATTAACAGTTAATAGTGTAGTTATCATGTTGTATAATAATACACTTCTAGTTATTTTTTCTTTTAACTGGAAGTTTGTACCTTTTGACCACCTTCCTCCAATCCCCCATTCTTCCCACTGCCATCCCCTACTTCTGTTTTTCTATGCATTTTTTACAATACTTTTTCAAAAGATTTTTTTAAGTATGAGTAAAACCACACACTATTGGTCTTTCTCTGTCTGACTTACTTCACTTAGCATGATGCCCTGAACGTCTATCCATGTTGTGAATGGCAGAATTTCTTTTTTGTGGCTGAATAATATTGCACTGATACCACAACATCTCTATCCATTCATCCATCGATGGACATTTAGGTTGTTTCCATGTCTTGACTATTGTAAATAATGCTGTCATGAACATGGGGTTGCAGATACTTCTTTGATGTGGTATTTTCATTTCCTGTGGATATATTCACAGAGGTGGAATTGCTGGATTATATGATAGTTGTATTTTAAATTTTTTGAGGAACCTCTAAACTGTTTTCCATAATGGTTTTACCAATGTACAATCCCACCAAGAGTGCACAAGTGTTCCCTTTTCTCCACATCCTCTCCATCATTTGTTATCTCTTACTTTTTGATGATAGCCATTCAAACAGGCATGAGGTGATTTCTCATTGTGGTTTTAATGTGCATTTCCCTGATGATTAGTGATGTTGAGCACGTTTTTATTTGCCTGTTAGCCATTTGTATTCTATCTTTGGAAAATATCTTCAGGTTCTTTGACCATTTTTTAATTGGATTGTTTGTGGAGTATTTTTAATATTGAGTTGTATGATTTTTGGACATATTTTAAATGTTAACCCCTTATCAGCTATATGGTTTGCAAATACTTTCTCTCATCTTGTTTTCATTTTGTTGATCATTTCTTTTGCTCTGCAGAAGCTTTTTAGTTTGATGCAGTCCCCTTGTTTTCCATTTTGTTATTGGTGCTTTATGTGTCCTATCCAAAAACTCATAGTCAGGACCCATGTCAAGGAGTTGTTTTCCTATATTTTCTTGTAGGAGTTTCTGGTCTTTAAGTCTTTAACCCATTTCAAGTTCATTTTTGTGAGTGGCATAAGATAGGAACCAAGTTTCATTCTTTTACGTGTGAGTATCCAGCTTTCCCAGTACCATTTATTGAGAAGACTATCCTTTTCCCCTTGAGTCTTCTTGCTCCCTTGTGAGATATTAGTTGACTGTATGTGTGTGGGTTAATTTCGGGGCTCTTCATTCTGTTCTCCTGGTCCTAAGTGTCTGCTTTTATGCCAGAACCATACTATTTTAATTACTACAGCTTTATGATATAGCTTGAAATCAGGAAGTGGGATGCCTCCCACTGTGTTCTTTTTTCTCAGGGTTGTTTTGACTATTTGGAATCTTTTGTGGTTCTATATAAATTTTAGGATTGTGTTGCCTACTTCTGTAATAAGTGCTGTTGGAATCTTGGTAGAGAAGGATGGCATTCAATCTATAAATTGGTTGGTAGTATGGAAATTTTAACAATATTCTTCTAATCCATGAACACAGGATACAGTTTCATTCATTTGTATCTTCTTTCATTTCCTTCAGTATCTTACAGTTTTCATTGTACATGTGTTTCACCTCCGTAGTTATGCTTATTCCTAAGTGTTTTATTGGTTTTGATGGTATTATAAATACCATCATTTCTTTTTCAGATAATTCTTTTTTTAGTGTATAGAAACATTACTGATGTTTGAATTTTAATTTGGTATCCTGCAACTTTATTGACTAAATCTAACAGTTCCCTGGTGGAGTCTTTAGGGTTTTCTTTTCTCCACCTCTTTCTTCTTTATTTTAAATTTCTGTATAGTTAACATACAGTGTTATACTAGTTACAGGTGATAGTTACAGTATAGTGATTCAGTAATTCCATATATCACCCAGTGCTCATCACAAGTGTACTCCTTAATCCCCATTGCCAGTTTTACCCATCCCCCCCACCTGCCTCCCTTCTGGTAACCATGACTTTGTTCTCTGTACTTAAAAGTCTTTTTCTTGGTGTGTGTCTCTTTTTTCCTTTGCTCATTTTTTTGGTTTTGTTTTGTTTCGTGTCTTAAATTTCACATATGGGTGAAATCATACGCTATTTGTCTTTCTCTGACCGACTTATTTCACTTAGTGTTATACTCTCTAGCTCCATCCATATGATTGCAAATGGCAAGATTTTGTTCTTTTTTATGGCTGAATAATATTCTGTCATGTATACATGTACAACATCTTTATCCATTCATTTATCAATGGATGCTTAGGCTGCTTCTGTAATTTGGCTATTATAAATAAGGCTGCTATATGAATATATATGTCATATACAAATAGACAGTTTTACTTCTTCCTTTCCAATTCTGATAGCTTTTATTTATTTCTCCTGCCTGATTGCTCTGGTAGGGCTTCTACTACTTGTTGAAGGGGAGTAGTGAGAATGGGAACCTTTGTCTTGTTCTTAGTCTTAAAGGAAACCCTTTTATCCTTTCACCATAAGTATGATGGTAGCTGTGGCAGCTTATCATATATGGCCTTTAATATGTTAAGGTACATTCCTTCTAAACCTAATTTATTAAGAGTTTTTATCATGAATGAATGTTGAATTTTGTCAAATGCTTTTTCTGTGTTAATTGAGATGATTGTGTCCTTTTTTCTTTTCATTCTATTGTGATGTATCACATTGATGGATTTGTTTATGTTGAACCATCCTTACACCCCTGGGTTAAATCCCACTTGATCATGGTGAATAAACCTTTTATGTGCTGCTGAATTTGGTCTGCTGGTATTATGCTGAGAATTTTTGCATCTGTATTCATCGTCTTAATTTTATCTTTTCAAAGAAACAGTCTTCGTTTTGTTCATCTTTTCTATTGTTTTCCTATCTCTATTTCATTTATTTCTGCTCCAGTGTTATCCTTCCTTCTGTTAGCTTTGGGCTCAGTGTGTTCTTCTTTTTCTAGTTGATTCGTAGAGTTAATTTGAGATCTCGTTGTATCTTAATGTAGGCATTTATTGCTATGAACTTCCCTTATAGAACTGCTTTTGCTGTATCCTAGAAGTTTGAGTATGTTGTGTTCCCATTTTTGTTTGTCTGAAGATACTGTTTGAGTTCCCCTTCGATTTCTTTGATTTATTGGTTGTTCAGCAGTGTGGATACTTTCTTTGGTGAAGTATCTGTAACAAGATTTTTACTCATTTAAAACAATTTTTAATCAAGTGTAATTTTTAGATAAACAATGAATCTTGGAACACTGCATCAAAAACTAGTGATATATTTTATGTTGACAAACGTAACACAATGAAAATGTTTCTTAAAAAGTTTTAGATTGGGGCACTTCAGTTGCTCAGTGGGTTAAAGCCTCTGCCTTCAGTTCAGGTCATGATTTCAGGGTCTTGGGATCGAGCCCTGCATAGGGCGCTCTGCTCAGCAGGGAGCCTGCTTCCCTCACTCTGCCTGCCTCTCTGCCTACTTGTGATCTCTCTCTGTCAAATAAATAAAATCTTAAAAAAAAAAAGTTTTAGATTAACATTAAAAATGTAAAATTAGTACAGAGCATTTTTGTAATCTTCAAACACAGTTTCCTCTGAAACTAAACATATACATTAGTATGGTACAGTTAGTATGGTTAATGAATGAATCAATAATGTTACTAACTAAGGAGCGTGCTTTATTCACCTTTCCTTAGTTTTTATCTCTTTGGTTCATTTTTAAAAACTGAGTTGACTTACTGTGAGTTATGAGTAAAAATTGAGTTGACTTGTTATTATAAATGAGTTGTAAGAGTTTTATGTATTCTGACTACATGTCTTTTGTCAGATACATGCTTTGCAAGTGTCTTATCCCTTTCCTTTTATTTTTGTAGCATTTGTTTTAAAGAGTAAAGTTATAAATTTTGATAAAGCCTAATCTATTGTTTTTCTTTTATAATTTGTTCTTCTTGTGTCCTAGTAAAAAATTTTTTGCCAATAAATCTAAGATCACTAAGATTTGCTCTTATGTATTCTTAAAGAAGTTGCATAGCTTGAGCTTTTAGGAAAATTTTTGTTTATGATATAAGGGTCAAAGGTCATTATTGGCATATGTGGGGCACTGTTTTTTGATAAGACTATCCTTTACCATTGAATTGCCCTGACACTTTTGTTGAAAATTAGTTGCCCACATACGTGTGGCACTATTTCTGGAATCTCTCTTCTCTTCCATTGATGTCTTTGTGTTTCTTTATGCTAAAAACACAGTCTTGATTATTACATCTTTATAATAAAATCTTGAAAGCATGTAGTATGATTTTGTTCTTTCCAGAAATTCCTTTGGCTATTCTAGGTCCTATGCATTTCCATATAAATTTTAGAATCACCTTGCCTATTTCTACAAAAAATCCTGTTGGAAGTTTCGATTGGAGTTGCATTGAGTCTGTGGATCAATTTGGGGAAAAGTGACATCTTAACAATACTTTGTTTTTTCGTATGATGAATAGAGCCTATCTACTTTGTAAGCCTTCCTCATTTTTTATTTTTTTTCTTCTTCATTTATAGTAGGCTAGTTTTTTTTTAGTTTTCAATATACAGGTCTTGTATGTTTTTTCAGACTTAGCCCTTAGTATTTAATTAACTTTCTTCATCTTATAATAAATTTTTAAAATTTCAATTTCCAATTACTTGTTGCTAGAATAGAGAAATGCAGTTTACTTTTATTTATTCTAGAAACATTGCTAAAGTCACTTTTTATGGAATCCTTAGGATTCTATGTAGGCCAAAGGTAGGCAGATCTTTTTTTGTAAAGGGCTAGCTAATAACGTTTAAGTTTTGTGGGCTACATATGATCCCGGTGGCATATTCTTCATTAGATTTCTTCTCTTGTCTTAAAATTTATTTAATCGTGTCAAAATAAAGGAAAATCATCCTTAGTTCATGTGAAAATATTTTGAATTTCAAATTCAATTTCTTTAATAGATACAGAAGTAGTCTCTATAGAGACTAACTATACCTTATTGTGTCTTTCAAGGAATCTGTCCATTTTATCTATGTTGTCAAATTGTTAAATTTATTTTTATGGTTTCATGTCTCACTTTTTTTCTGTTATTCTCTTATTGTCCTTTGAATAACTGTAAAATCTATAGTCATGTTCCTCCCACATTCTCATGGGGTTCTTTTTCTCCCTTATTCTTGATACTGGTCATTAGTATCATCTTTTCCTATTCAGTTTTTCTAGAGCCTTACTATTAATTCCATAGTGGACATATAATGCATTTGTTCTTTCTTTTTTTTTTTTTTAATTTTTAAAAAAATTCCAACATAGTAAAAAAAAAGAATTCCAACATAGTTAACATACAGGGTTATATTAATTACAGGTATACAATATAGTGAATGAACAGTTCTATACATTACTCTGTGCTCATCCTGAAAAGTGTTTTTTAATCCTGGGGCACCTGGGTGGCTCAGTCGTTAAGCGTCTGCCTTCGGCTCAGGTCATGATGCCAGAGTCCTGGGATCGAGCCCCACATCAGGCTCCTGCTCGGCAGGAAGCCTGCTTCTCCCGCTACCATTCCCTCTGCTTGTGGTCCCTTTCTCGCTGTGTTTCTCTCTGTCAAATAAATAAAGTCTTTAAAAAAAAAAAAAGTGTTTTTTAATCCTTATTACTTATTTCACCTATCGCCTTACCTCCTCTCCAGTAACCATCAGTTCTCTGTAGTTAACTCTTGGTTTGTCTCTCTCAATCTTTCTATCAAACACTCTCTTTTTTCCTATGTCATTTATTTTGTTTCTTACTTTCCACATACGAGTGAAATCTTGTGGTATTTGTCTTTCTCTGACTGACTTATTTCACTTAGCATTATACTCTCTTAGCTCTTTCTATATTGTTACAAATGCCAAGATTTCATTCTTTTTATGGATGAATAGTATTTTATTATGTATATATGCCACTCTTTTTTTAAAGATATTTGTCTATTTTTTATTTATTTATTTATCTGTCTGTCTATCTGGCCGAGTGAATACAAGTGGGAGAACTGCAGGCAGAGGGACAAGCAGGCTTCCCACTGAGCAGGGAGCCTGATGTGGGGCTCGATTCCAGGACCCTGGGATCAGAACCTCAGCTGAAGTTAGATGCTTAACCAACCTAGCCACCCAGGCGCCCCTATACCACTTCTTCTTTATCCCTCATCAGTTGATAGATAGTAGGGCTATTTCTGGTTATTTTAAATAATGCTATAATAAACAGATGTACATATATATTCTTTTGAATTTCTCTTTTTATATTCTTTAGGTAATACTGAGTAGTGGAATTACTGAATTATGTGGTATTTCTGTTTTTGAATTTTTGAGGACCCTTCATACTGTCTTCCACAGTGGCTGCACCAGTTTGCATTCTCACCAACCGTGCATAAGGATTTCTTCTCCACCACATCCTTAGCAACACTTGTTTCTTGTTTTTTAATTTTAGTCATTCTGGCATTTATGAGGTGATACCTCCTGTGCAAATCAAAACCATTTGCATTTCCTGGATGATGATTGATATTGAGCATCTGTTTATGTTCTGTTGGCCACCTACATGTCTTCTTTGGAGAAATGTCAGTTCATGTCTTATTTGGTTGTGGAGTTTTGAATTGTAGAAATTCTGTGTATATTTTGGATACTAACCCTTTACAGGATATGTCATTTGTAAATATCTCCTTCCATTCAGTAGTTTGCATTTTAGTTTTGTTGATTGTTTTCTTTACTGTGCAAAAGCTTTTTATTTTGACATAATCAAAATAGTAGTTTATTTTTGCTTTTATTTCCATTTCCTCAGGAGACATATCTCTAAAAATGTCAGAATTACTTCTTATCCTCTCTTTTAGGATTTTTATGGTTTTAGGTATCACATTTAGGCCTTTATCCATTTTGAATTTATTTTTGTGTCTGGTGTAAGAAAGTAGTTCAGCTTTCATTCTTTTGCATGTAGCTGTCCAGTTTTCCCAATTTTACTTGTTAAAGAGACTGTGTTTACCCCATTATGTATTGTTTCCCTCCTTGTTGAAGATTGACTATATAATTGTTGGTTTATTTCTGGGCTGTCTGTTCTGTTGATCTGTGTGTCTATTTTTGTGCCAGTACCATTCTGTTTTGAGAACTACAGCTTTGTAATATAACTTGAAGTTTTAAATTGTAATACTTCTAGTTTTGTTTTTCTTTTTCAGGAGTACTTCGGCTGTTGGGGGTCTTTTATGGTTCAATATGGATTTTAGGATAGTTTGTTCTAGTTCTGTGAAAAATGCTGGTTGTATTTTTTTTTTTAAGATTTATTTATTTAAGAGAGAAAGAGCTGGGGGGAGGGCAGAGGGAAAGAAAGAGGCTGCTTGAGAACAGACCGTCTGCTGAATGTAGATCCTAACTCTGGGATTGATCTCAGTGACCCGAAGATCATGACCTGAGTCAAAATTAAGAGCTGGATCCCTAACCAACTGAGCCATCCAGGTGCCCCTGCTGGAGAGGTATTTTGATAGGGATTGTATTAAATCCACTGATTGCTTTGGTAGTACTGACATTTTAACAATTGTACTTGCAGTCCATGAGCATGGAATATCTTTCCATTTCTTTGTGTTGTCTTCAGTTATTTTCATCAGTGTTACATAGTTTTCAGAGTACAGGTCTTTCACTTTGCTTAGGTTTACTCCTGGTTATCTTATTTTTGGTGCAGTTATAAATAGGATTTCTTTCTTAATTTCTTTTTCTGCTGCTGCATTATTAGTGTATAGAAATGCAACAGATTTCTGTACATTGATTTTGTATATTTCAACTTTACTTAATTCATTTATCAGTGCTAGTAGTTGTTTAGTGGAATCTTTAGGGTTTTCCATATAGGGTATTGTGTCATCTGCACATAGTGAAAGTTTTATTTCTTTCCTAGCAATTGGGATGCCTTCTTCTTTTTCTTTTCTTTTTTTTTTTTGTCTGATTCCTCTGGCTAGAACTTCTAGTTCTATAGTGAATAAGAGTGACAAGAGTAGACATCCTTGTCTTGTTCCTGATCTTAGGGTTAAAGCTCTATATTTGTTTCCTCTAAACCTAAATTTGTTGAGGTGTTTGCCTTTTTTTTTTTTTTTTGTATCATGAATGGATGCTGTACTTTGTCAAATGCTTTTTTCTGCATCTATTGAAATGATAATATGGTTTGTATCCTTTGTCTTAGTAATGTTGTCTATCATGTTGATTGATTAATGAATATTGAACCACCCTTGCATCCAAGGGATAAATCGTAGCTGATTGTGATGGATGAATGATCTTTTTTTTTTTTTTTTTTTTGGATTGTTGGATTTAGTTTGCTAACAATTTGTTGAGGATTTTTGCGTATGTGTCCCTCAGAGATAATGGCCTATAGCTATTTTGTCTGTTTTGTTTTATTTTGTTTTCATGGTATCATTATCTGATATTGGTATCAGAGTAATGCTGGCCTTACAGAATGAATTTGGAAGCTTTCCTTCCTCTTCTATTTTGGGAATAGTTTGAGAAGAATAGGTAGTATTCTTTTCTTAAATGTTTGGTAGAATTTTCCTGTGATTCTATTGTGAGACTTTTGTTTGTTGGGAGTTTTTTGATTACTGATTCAATTTCATTGCTGGTAATCAGTCTGTTCAAATTTTCTATTTCTTTCTGTTTCAGTTGGTTAGGTTATATGTTTCTAGGAACTTATCCATTTCTTCTAGGTAATCCAATTTGTTGGCATATGATTTTTCATAATCTCTTAAAATTCTATTTATGTGGTGTTGGTTGTTATTTCTCCTCTTTCATTTTTTATTTCATTTATTTGGGTTCTCTCTCTCTCTCTCTTTCTCTTTCTTCTTTTTTCTTTTTTTTGCTGGGTGTGGCTTGAGGTTTATTTTGTTGATCTTTTCCAAGAACCAGATCATTTTGTTGATCTTTTCCAAGAACCAGATCCTGGTATCATTGATTTGTTGTATTGTTTTTATAGTTTCTATATCATTTATTTCTGATGTAATCCTTATCATTTCCTTCCTTCTCCTGGTGTTGGGTTTTGTTTGTTCTTCTTTTTCTAGCTCCTTTTGGTATAAGGTTAGGTTGTTATCTGAGATTTTTCTTTTTTCTTGAGGTAGACCTGTATTGCCATAAACTTCGCTTTTAGAACAGCTTTTGCTGCATCCCAAAGATTTTGGACTGTTGTGTTTTCATTTTCATTTGTTTACAAGTAAGTTTTTATTTCTCCTTTGATTTCTTGGTTGACCCATTCATTTTTTTAGTAGCATGTTATTTAACCTCCATGTATTTGTGTTCTTTCCAGATTTTTTTTCTTGTGGTTGATTTCTAGTTTCATAGCACTGTGGTCAGAAAAAAATGCGTGATATGACTTTGATCTTTTTGACTTTTTGAGACTTGTTTCGTAGCCTAAATGTGGTCTGTTCTGGAGAATGTTCCATATGTGTTTGAAAAGAATGTGTATTCTGCTATTTTAGGATGTTCTGAATGTATCAGTTAATCATTTGGTTCAATGTGTCATTCAAAGCCAATGTTTCCTTGTTGATTTTTTGTTTAGATGATCTGTCCGCTGATGTAAGTGGAGTGTTGAAGTCCCCTACTATTATTGTGTCACTATCGATTCGTCCTTTGTTTGTTATTAACTGTTTTAAGTATTTGGGTGCTCCCATGTTGGGTATATAAATATTTACAATTGTATCTTTTTGGATTGTCCCCTTTATTATTATATATTGTCCTTTGTCTCATTACAGTGTTTTACAGTCTAGTTTGTCCAATATAAGTACTGTTACCCCAACTTTCCTTTGACTTCCATTTGCATGATAAATCTTTCTCCATCCCCTCCCTCTCCGTCTGCAGGTGTCTAGTTCTAAAATAAGTCTCTTATAGGCAGCATATAAATGGATTTTGTTGTTTTATACATTCTGTCACTCTGTTTTTCAGTTGGAGCAGTTAGTCCATTTACATTCAGAGTAATTATTGAAAGATATGTATTAACATTTTATTGTTTTATGGTTATTTTTGTAGTTTTTCTGATTCTTTCTTGCCTTGTTCTCTTCCATGGTTTGCTGACTTTCTTCAGTGATATACTTCATTTCTTTCTCTTTATTTTTTGCATACTTTTTGGATTCATGGTTACCATTAGGTGTGTATATAACATCTTCAGCATGTAACAGGCTATATGGAGTTGGCGGTCACTTAAGTTTGAATCCATTCTTCTACTCTGTTTTAGGTTTATGGTGTCATATTTTCCATCCTTTCATGTTGTGAATCCCTTGACCGAGCTTTACAGATAAACTTATTTTTACTGCTTTTGTGTTTTCTACTTTTCATAGTCTCACAAACGATTTGTCCACTCAGAGTCCCTTTGCATTTTTTTTATAGGGCTGGTTTAGCTCTTATGAACTCCTATAGTTTTTGTCTGAGAAACTCTGTATCTCTCTGTTCTGAATGATAGCCTTACTGGATTGAATATTCTTTAAAGATTTTTTTTTTTTTATTTGACAGAGAGAAACACAATGAGAGAGGGAACATAAGCAGAGAAAATGGTAGCAGGAGAATCAGGCTTCCTGCTGAGCAGGGAGCCCAATGCAGGGCTCGATCCCAGGACCCTGAGATCATGACCTGAGCCAAAGGCAGATGCTTAACGACTGAGCCACCCAGGCGCCCCTGGATTGAATATTCTTGACTACACATTTTTCCTTTTCAGCATTTTGAATATATCATTCTATTCTCTTCTGGCCTGCTGTCTGCTGAAAAATCTGCTGATAGCCTTAGGGGGTTCCCCTTGTATATAACTGTCCTCTCGTGCTGCTTTTAAGTTTTCTTCTTTGTCACTAATTTTTGCCATTTTATTTTATTCTTTAAAAGATCGTATTTCTTTGCGAGAGAAAGAGAGCTGATGAGTGGGGAGAGATGCAGATGCAGATGGAGAGGGAGAGGCAGACTTGCCCACTAAGCGGGGAGCCCAGTGCAAGGCTTGGTTCCAGAACCCTTGGACCATGACCCGAGATGGAGGCAGACATTTAACTGACTGAACCACCCAGATGCCCCTACTTTCCCATTTTAATTATTATGTGTCTTGGTATGGACTTTCTTGGGTCAGTTTTGTTGGGCAATATATGTGCTCCAGGGTCTGGATATGTTTTCTTCCCCAGTTTAGGCAAGTTTTCAGCTATTATTTTTTTAATTAAATACTCTGCTCCCTTTTTTCTTTCTTCTTCTTTTGGATCCCTATAATGCGAACGTTATACATGGGGAGTCACTGAGTTCCTTAAGTCTATTCTCATTTTACATAATTTTTTTTCCTCTCCTTTGCTCCGCTTGATTACTTTCCATTACTCTTCCAGGTCATTAATTTGTTCCTCTGCTTCCTCTAACCTGTTATATATTCCATCAAGTGTATTTTTAATTTCAATTATTCTTCATTTCTGATCAGTTCTTGTTTTTATCTCTGTCTTATGGATCTCAGTAATGTCCTTCACTCTTCTCAAGTCCAGTGAATATCTTTATGATCATTACTAAATTCTTTGTTGGGCATATTTATCTCTGTTTCATTTAGGTGTCTTGCTCTGATTTTGTCCTTTTGTTTCATTTGGGACATACTCCTGTCTCCTCATTTTGCCTAAGTCTTTGTTCTTGTGTGTTAGGAAGGTCAACTATCTCTATTGCTCTTGAATGTAGTAGGCAGAGTGTGTACTTTTAATAAAAAGTGATGCCAGTATTCTTCTACAGAGGATGTACAGCTACGGGGGAGACCAGGCATCTGGGTTACTCTGCAAGTTGCAGAAAGGCAGACAAGTGAGGGGTGCAGTTTTACCAGTGTGTGTATCCTCCATGGGAGGTTGGAGGATGCAGTGTTGGCAGTTTGCGCTGTTCTTCTGGAGGAGGGGACCTGCAATGAAAGGACTCCAGTCGTGGCTGAAGGCAGCAGGGCACAGTGTCAGCAAGTTAGGTAGTGAACACATATGCTGAGCTGGTTCCCACAGGTGGCCATGTGATAATGCTTGGGGGGCAGAGGAGGGACATGAAGCCTGCTGCTCCTTTGATCCCAGAGAAGTTCTTCAGGGAACTCTGAAATTAGTAACTAACTCCCAGTTGGTTTTTTGTTTTATTTTTTGTTTTTGTTTTCTAATTTAAGATTTTATTTAATTATTTTATTAGAGTGAGCAAGCAAGAGATAGAGCGCCAGTAGGGGGAGGGACAGAGGCAGAGGGAGAAGAAGACTCGCTCCTAAGCAGGGAACCTTATGTGAGGCTGTATCCCAGGACTCCGGGATCCTGACCTGAGCCGAAGGTCTGGATCTTAACTGACTGAGTTAGGTGCCCCCAGATGTTTTCCAAACTGCGGCTTCTAAGCTGTATCTCTGGTGCTGTTTGTTGCGCTTTCTCTTTAAGGGCGGGGACTCCACTTCCTATTGTTCCCTGGGCTTTCCCATAGCTGAGCCTGCTGATTTTTAAAGTTCCAGGCTCTAAAGTTCCACTGGTTGTTAAGAACTCAAGAAATTTGATCCCTGTGATTTTCACAGCTAAATGCCTTGGGGCTTTGTCTTCCTTATTCAGGCTACGGGAGCAGATAGTCTGTTTCTCAACCCCTTTCATGCCTGTGTCTTTCTCCCCCTGGTGGCCAGACCTGTGAGGTTTAGCTCCTAACTGCATCTCTACCTTTCCCACTTAATTACAATTTCTTGTAATTACTGTTAGCATTAGTTTATCATTTCCATCCCTTTACTTGTAACTCCTTTATATCTTGTAAGCAGCGTGCATTTGAGTACTAATTTACTTACTTGTTTATTCATTTGTTCAGTGTGACAGTTTGACTTTTTAAGTGGGATATTTAGAACTTTATATTTAATGTGATTATTAATATGGTTGTGTTTAATTTTGTTAACTTCCAGTTTTTTATTCCCATATTTTCTTTCTTTCCCTTTCTGCTTTCTCTCCTTTTGAATATTATTCTAATGATTCCATTTTATCTCTTGTATTCTCAACTGTTTTCTATGCACATTTTAGCATTCCTCGTACAGTTCTTTATCATTGTCTACCTTCAAGTAATATTATAGCACTTTATGAATAACGTAAGAACCTTTTAGTAGTATACTTCCATTTACTCTTTTATGCCATTTTTGCTGTTGTCATACATTTTACTTATACACAAACTCCACACTACATTGGTACTTTTTGCTTTAAAGAATTACCTTTTAAAAATTAAAAAAATTAATTTTGGCATAGTACACATAAAATATACCCTCTTGTATTTTAAATGTATAATTCATGGTGTTACACACATGCACACTGTTGTGCGGCCAAACTCCAGAACTCTTTTATCTTACAAAAATTAAAACTCTATGTTTTAATTTTTGACCTCTGACAACCACCATTCTTTCTGTCTTTATTATTTTGGACCACTGTGGGTACCTCATATACGTGGATCCATACAATGTTTCTCTTTCTGTGACTGGCTTATTTCACTTAGCATAACGTCCTCCACTTACATCCATGTTGTAGCATGTGTCAAAAATTCATTCTTTTTAAGGCTGAATAATATTCCACTATGTATATACCACATTTTGTTTATCCACTAGTCTGTGGACACCTGGGTTGCTCTCACTTTATGGCTATTATGAAAAATCCTGCTATGAGCACGAGTATGTAATTAATCTGTTTAAGACCCTGCTTTCAGTTATTTGGGGTATACGTCCAGATGTGGAGCTCCTAGATCATAATCATGTGGAATTGCTCTAATCATAAGATTAAAATAAATCTTTAATTTTATTAAGAAACAACCGTACTGCTTTTCCACAGTAGCTGCGTCAGTTTACATCCTCTCCAATGATGCAATGAGAGTTCACCAGTCCTCGTTTGTGTGTGTGTGTGTGTGTGTGTGTGTGTTTTGGGTTGTATTTTTTATAGTTGTCATCCTAATGTTTAATAGTGGTTCTGTGATTTTGATTTGCATTTCCCTAATTGGTGATTTGATCTCCTTTTTATGTGCTTGAAGTAAGCCATTTATATATATACCTTCTTTAGAGAAATGTCTAAAAAATATGCAAAGTATTCAAGCAATTGGTGGACTGTGCTCTGTTACTGATTTGGAGGAGTTCTTTACATATTCTGGATATTAACCCCTTATCAGATACATGATTTGCAAATATCTGCAAACCATTCTATAGGTTGCCTTTCACTCTGTTCATTTTGTCCTTTGATGTAAGTCCAGCTTATTTTTTATTTTTTCCTGTACTTTTGGTGTCCTATCCAAGAAATCCCTACTGAATCCAAAGTCATGTACTGTGTCCTCTGTGTTTTCTTCTAACAGTTCCATAACTTGGGGGTTCACATTTAGGTCTTTGACCAAAATTTGAGTTAATTTTTATATATGGCATGATATGGGGTATAGGTTCATTATTTTGCTTGGAGATAACAAGTTTCCTAGCACTGTTTATTCCCAGTGAATGGCTTGATACTTTTGTCAATAATCATTTGTCCTTATGTGCATACATCTATTTCAGGGCTCTCTGTTCCATTGGTCTATATGTATTTTATGAAGGTATCACAATGTTCTGATTATGGTAGCTTTGTAATAAATTTCGAAATCAGGACGTGTGAGACCTTCAACTTTGTTACTCATTTTCAGGACTGTTTAGCTATTTGTGTTCTTTAGAGATTCTGTAATAATATTAGGATGGACCTTTCTATTTCTGTAAAAAACACAATTGGGAGTTTGCTAGAGATTACGTTTAATATATCACTATCTTTTGGGTAATATTAGTATCATAACAATATTAAGTCTTTCTAATCTACTCACACAGAATTTCTGTCCACCTACTTGTGTTTTAATACTTTCAGTAGTGTTCTGAAGTTTTCAGTGTAAAAGTCTTCTACCCTCTACGTTATATTTATTCCTAAGTATTGTATTCTTTTTGATGATCATTGCTTAAGAATTTTCATTGTTAGTATAAAAAAATATAACTGAATCTTGTGTATTGATTTTTTATCCTGCAGATTTACTAAATGAATTTATTCTTACAGTTTACTTGTGAAACCTGTAGGGTTTTCTATATACATGTATTATCTGTGAACAGAAATAATTTTTCTTTTTATTTGGATGCCTTTTAATTATTTCTCTTCCCTAGCTGCTCTGACCAAGACTTCTGGACTAAGTTGGATAAACGTGGCAAAAGGAGGTAACTTGTGTTGTTCCTGATCATAGAGCTAAAGCTAAGCTTTTACCACTGAATCTGTTAGCTGTGGGCTTTTCCTATTTGGCTTTTATTATGTTGAAGTAGTATCATTCTGTTCTTCATTTAATGTTTTTATGAGAGTGTGTTAAATCTTTTCATATACTTTTTTCTATAATAATTGAGAGGATTGTTTGGTTTTTTTCCTTCACTTTATTAATGTGGAGTGTTATATTGATTTTCATATGTTGAACCATCCTTGCTCTCAAGAATATATCCCACTTGGTTGTTCTGTATAATCCTTTGCATGTACTGCGGAACTCAGTTTGCTGTTAATTTGTTGAGGATTTTCACATCAGTATTTGTGAGGGATATT
Source organism: Procyon lotor (assembly GCA_028646535.1). Lineage (NCBI taxonomy): Eukaryota > Metazoa > Chordata > Mammalia > Carnivora > Procyonidae > Procyon > Procyon lotor. The sequence goes on along the minus strand of CM053609.1, from coordinate 38,136,781 downwards.
GTTCTGTAGTTTTTTTTCTCATGTTTTTGTCTGGCTTTGGTATTGGACTAATGCTGGCTTTTATAGAATGAGTTGGGAAGTGTTTTGGTCTCTTCACTTTGAGATAAGAATTTGAGCATGCTTGGTGTTAATTTTTCTTTATTTTTTTATATAAATTTTATTTAATTTTTTTTTAATTAACATGTATTATTTGTTTCAGAGCTACAGGTCTGTGATTGATTAGTCTTAAACAATACCCAGTGCTCACCACAACATATACCCTCCCCAGCGTCCATCACCTAGCTATCCCATCCCTTTCATCCCCCTCCCCTCCAGCAACTTTCAGTTTATTTCCTAAGATTAAGAGTCACTTATGGTTTATCTCCCTCTCTGGTTTCATCCTGTTTCATTTTTTCCTCTCTTCCCATATGATCCTCTGCCTTGTTTCTCAAATTCCACATATCAGTGAGATCGTATGATAGTTGTCATTCTCCGAATAACTTATTTTGCTTAGCATAGTTCCATCCACATCATTGCAAATGGCAAGATTTCATTTTTTGATGGCTGCGTAATATTCCATTGTGTATATATACCTCATCTTCTTTATCCATTCATCTGTTGATGGACAGCTAGGCTTTTTCCATAGTTTAGCTGTTGTGGACATCGCTGGTATAAACACTAGGATGTCGGTGCCCTTTGGATCACTACATTCATATTTTTTGGGGTAAATAACCAGTAGTGCAGTTGCTGGGTCATAGGGTACCTGTGTTTTCAACTTTCTGAGGAACCACCATACTATTCTCCAGAGTGGCTGCAAGAGCTTGCATTTCCACCAACAGTGTAGGAGGGTTCTCCTTTCTCTGCATCTTCGTCAACATCTGTCATTTCCTGACTTGCTAATCTCAGCCATTCTGACTGGTGTGAGGTAGTATCTCACTGTGGTATTGATTTGTACTTCCCTGATGCCAAGTAATGTTGAGCACTTTTTCATGTGTCTATTGGCCATTTGGAAGTCTTTTTTGGACATAGGTCTGTTCAGGTCTTCTGCCCATTTCTTGATTGGATTTGTCCTTTAGATGTTAAGTGTGAAGTTCTTTATAGATTTTGGATACTAGCCCTTTATCTGGTATGTCATTTGCAAATATCTTCTCTCATCCTGTTGGTTGTCTTCTGGTTTTGTTGACTGTTTCCCTTGCTGTGCAAAAGCTTTTTATCTCATTAAAGATCCCCGTGTGTGGCTGTTCAGTTTTCCCATTACCATATGTTTAAGAAAGTGTCTTTTTCCCATTAGATGTTCTTTCCTGCTTTGTCAAAGATTAGTTTACCATAGATTTGAGGGTCCATTTCTTGGTTCTCTATTCTATTCCATTGATCTCTATGTGTTTTTGTGCCAGAACCATATTGTCCTGATGATCACAGCTTTGTAATAGAGCTTAAAGTCCAAAATTGTGATGCCACCAACTTTGTTTTTTGTTGTTGTTGTTTTATTTTCAACATTCCTTTGACTATTTGGGCTCTTTTCTGGTTCCATTCAAATTTTAGGATTATTTGTTAGAGTTCTGTGAAAAAAGTTGATGGTGTTTATTTGATAGAGATTGCATTGAATGTGTAGATCGCTCTAGGTAACATAGACATTTTAACATTATTTGTTCTTCCAATCCATGAGCTTGGAACATTTATCCATTTCTTTGTGTCTTCCTCAATTACTTTCATGTGTATTCAGTAGTTTTCTGAGTACAGATCCTTTGTCTCTTTGGTTAAATTTATTCCCAGGTATCTCATAGCTTTGCATGTATGGAAATGCAACTGATTTCTGTGCAGTGATTTTATATCTTGCTACTTTATGAATTCTTCTATGAGTTCTGGCAACTTTAGGGTGGAATCTTTTGGGTTTTCCACATAAAGTATCATGTCATCTGCAAAGAATGAGAGTTTGACTACCTCTTTGCCGATTCAGATGCCTTTATTTCTTTTTGTTGTCTGATTGCTGAGGCTAGGACTTCTAGTACTATGTTGAACAGCAGTGGTAATGTTGGACATCCTTGCTGTGTTCCTGACCTTAGGAGAAAAGCTCTGTTTTTCCCCATTGAGAATGATATTTACTGCAGGTTTTTCATGGATAGATTTTATGATATGGAGGTATTTTCCCTCCATCCCTATACTGTGAAGAGTTTCAATCAAGAAAGGATAGTGTACTTTGTCAAATGCTTTTTCTTTGTCTATTAAAAGGATCATATGGTTCTTGTTCTTTCTTTTATTTAAGTAGTGTATCACATTGATTTGCAGATGTTGAACCACACTTGCAGCCCAGGAATAAATCCCACTTGGTCATGATGAATAATCCTTTTACTATAATGTTGGATCCTTTTGGCTAGTATTTTGATGAGAATTTTTATATCCATGTTCATCAGAGATATTGGTCTGTAATTCTTCTTTCTGATGGGGTCTTTGTCTGGCTTTGGGATCAAGGTAATGCCTCGTAGAAAGACTTTGCAAGTTTTTCTTCCATTTATATTTTTTGAACAGCTTCAGAAGAATAGGTATTAATTCTTCTTTAAATGTTTGGAAGAACTCCCCAAGGAAGCCATCTGGCCCTGGGCTCTTGTTTTGGGTTTTTTTTTTTTTATTACTGCTTCAGTTTCCTTACTGGTTATAGGTCTGTTCATGTTTTCTGTCTTCTTGGTTCAGTTTTGGTAGTTCATATGTCTCTAGGAATGCATCCATTTCTTCCAGATTGTTTAATTTGTTGCCATATAGTTGCTCATAATGTGTTCTTATAATTGTTTGTATGTCTTTGGTGTTGGTTGTGATCTCTTTTATTTGTGATGTTATTAATTTGAGACCTCTTTTCTTTTCGGTAAGTCTGGCCATGGGTTTATAAATCTTATTAATTCTTTCAAAGAACCAGTTCTTAGTTTCATTGATGTTCCTTCGGTTTCCATTTCATTGATTTCTGCTCTACTCTTTATAATTTCTCTTCTCCTGCTAGGTTGAGGCTTTATTTACTGTCCTTTCTCAGCTCCTTTAGGTGTAAGTTTAGCTTGTGTATTTGAGACTTTATTTCTTGAAAAAGGCCTGTAGTGCTATATACTCCCTCTTAGGACTGCCTTTACTGCATCCCAAAGGTTTTGAACAGTTGGTTTTCATTTTCATTAGTTTCCATGATCCTTTAAATTCTTCTTTAATTTCCTGGTTGACCCAATTCAATCTTTAGTGGGATGCTCTTTAGCCTCCATGTATTTGAATTCTTTCAAACTTTTCTCTTGTGATTTAGTTCAGCTTTGGGGGACAAGAAAGAAAATGGCGGCCTCCCAATTTCTGGCTCCAGAGAAACCAAGAACTTGGTTCACTCCTCAGTGAGCCTTCAGAGAAAAGCAGTCAGTCATTCCTGTCTCCCTGGTCTGCAGCTGCACTCCATGCTCTAACTTCTAAAAGTTCCGATTTTGTGCTCCCCTGCTCTTTAACTTGCCAGTAGCAGGCTGATGGAGGCCTCCCCCTCCCCCCATGGTCTATCTTCCCATATATCGCCTTGGATTCACTTCTCTGCACCTCATACCTTCCAGAAAGCAGTCACTTTTAGAAGAGTGGCTGCTAATCTTTTCTTCAATCTCCAGTTGCGTTTGCAGGTGTTCAGAATGATCTGATAGCTATCTAACTGAATTCCTGGGACCAGATGAAATTAAGGTCTGCCACTCTGCCACCTTGGACTCTTCTTGGTGTTAATTTTTCTTTAAATATTAGGTATAACTCTCCAGTAAAGCCATCTGGTTCGAGGATTTCCTTATTGAGAGACTTTAGAGTACTCCTTCAATCGTCTAACTAGTTACATATATATTTGGATTGCCTAAACTCATTTCCTATTTCCTCATCATTCAGATTTAGTAGATTAGGAGTGTCCAGTAATTTATTTCGTCTAGGTTATCCAATTTATTGGTGTACCATTGCTCAGAGTATTCTCTTATCCTCTGTATGTCTGTGGTTTCAGTTGTAATGTCTACTCTCCTGTGTACAATTTTATTTCTGTAAAGTCAGTTGTAATATCCCCTTTTATTTCTGGTGTTGATTTGGTTTTTGTTTTTTTTTTTTGGTCTGGGTAAAGTCAAATTGGTTGATCTTTTCAAAGAACCAACTCTTCGTTTCATCGATTTTTCTCTACTACTATTCTCTATCTCTGCTCTAATCTTTAGTATTTCCTATTTTCAACTAGCTTTGGGTTTAGTTCTCTAGTTAAATTATAAAGTTATGTTTTGAGATCTTTATTCTTTTTTAATGTAAGCATTTATAGGTGTACATTTTCACCGTAGCTTTCACTGTATCCCATAAGTTTTGGTATAATGTGTTTACATTGTCATGTATCTGAAGATAAATCCCTTGTGATTTGTTCTCTGACCCATTGGTTAAGAGTACGTCATTTAATCCCCGCCTACTTATGGATTTTCCAATTTTCCTTTTGCTGTTGATTTCTAGATTTTATTTTAGTGTGAACAGGAAAGACAGTTTGTATGGCCTCAGTCTTTTAAAATTTACAAAGACTTGATTTGTGGCCTATAATCTGTTTTGGCAAATGTTCCATGTATACTTAAGAAAAAAGTGTATTTGGGGCCACCTGGGTGGTACAATTGGTTGAATGCTGACTTGGTTTCAGCTCAGGTTTTGGGCTCGAGTCAGCACAGCCTGTTTGGGTTTCTCTCTCCCTCCCTCTCAAATAAATCTTTAGGGGGGAAAAAAAGGGAAAATGTGTACTTTGCTTTTGTTGAGCAGAATGTGCTATATACATCTTTCTGGTTGTTACATCCATAAGTAGGGTATTGAGGTCTACTATAATTGCAGAGCTGTTTTTTTCTCTACCAGTTCTATCAGCAATTGCCTCATATATTTAGGAACTGATATTTGATGAATATATGTAATTGTTCCTTGGTGAAATGAGCATCTTATTACATAATGACCTTTTTTGTCTCTCATAACTGTTTTCACTCAGTCTATAGTAATACCAGACAAAATAGACACCCGTATGCTCCTTTGGGTACCATTTGCATGCAGTATCTTTTTTCAATGTGTCCTTAGATCTCTTATAGATAGTATACAGTTCAATCTTACTTTTTAAATGCAATCTAGGGGAAGTTTAATTCATTTACATTTCCAGTTATTACTGATGGGGAAGAAGTTTCTATTACCATTTTGACTGTTTTCAATGTCTTAATTTCCTAGGAGTCTCAGCCCTGCTTCTTCTCAGGGCTTTAGATGTTGCATTTTATTCCTCAGCCCATGATCTCTTGTCCCTACACATTCATGGTTCTGCAGACCCCCTGCAGGCCCTATGTGCAGCAGTTTCCACCACTGCTTCTGGCAAACTCCAACTTGATATGTAAACTGGGCCACCATTCCATCAGTGCTCTGAGTCAGGTGAGATGGTTCCACAAGCAGTCCCCAGACAAGTCAGAACATTACAGGCAATTTAAAGGCTTCCTTCCCTTATGCCAGGAGGGTAAAGGGGGAAGGGATGAGCATAAATGCCCTGAAAGTTCCTATCATTGTGAATGTGGCTTTTTCTTGGTTAGGTGTTTGCTTGGTTGTTACTGCCGCTTAGTTGGCTTTTATACTTCTCACAACACTACACTCTATTGTCAGTATTTCCATTTGTGTTTGTTGGGGGACAAGGACCTGGAACTTCCTAATCTGCCATCTTGGTGATATTACTATCAATTATCTCTTAAAGGGATTTATTTTAAAAAGTCTAATGTTTATATGTTATTTCTGGTACAGGTAGATTTCCTTCTGTTATCTTTGCCCTTTTGCATGAAATTAATTAACATTTAATTATAAGATTTTCCTGTACTTAGTTAAATTCTACTGACCTGTCAAAAGATAATTGGGCCTTTTTCTCCATCATCCAAATTGATGCAGAGCTCATTCGGATAATTTTTGCCAGGATTACAAACTTTCTCTCCCTTCTCAGGCCTGTGGCTGAATTCTCTACTCAGCTTTTTAAGCAACACCCGTTGCCTTTCATGTGTTCCTAGGGATTTCAAATAACCCCACATGGGTTATTTGGGGTATTTAAGTGTCTGCCGAGGATTTGAGGGCTCCATTCTTTCTTGGATTTTGTCAACTGGAAAAATCTGCAATCCTGTTGGCTCATTTCTCAGACCAGTAAGAAAGACTCCTCAAGTTTCATCTCCTGTGAACCCATGAAGTAGAAAATGCTCTCAGAAGCCAGATGAATATGGACCTCAGCCAGTATGTTTCCGTTTTTTCAAGAAGCGTGTCACCTTCCGTTTCTGCTTACTATTGATTATCTGTACCTTCAACTATGTTTTTGTCAACCTCAGAAGAGTTGGTCTACTACAAACTGCCATTACTGGAATTAGAACTGAATTATTTCTAAAATGTATGAGACATGAGCATCATTAATCAATAATTTTTTCTAGTAAAGACTGAAGACTCCATGGGATTATCTTTTCTTTTGCAGGATATAGCCAATGAAGAACACAAAAAAATTGAAGCATTAAAATCAGAAAACAAGAAGCTAGAAAAACAAAAAGGAGAATTAATGATAGGTTTCAAGAAACAATTAAAATTAATTGATGTTTTAAAAAGGCAGAAGGTGAGTCTGTCTTTAAAAAACAGTACTTGGGCCACTCTTCTAAAACACTTATGTCTACTTTAGATGTTTTTGACACACTTAGGCACAAAGTTTTATATAACATAAGATTTATATACTGTGTGTCGTGTAAGTAAATTAGTAATGTGGAGATATACTCCATGGGTATTCCTTAAACTATGTAGAAGAGTACTATCTTAGGGGACTAGTTTGCCTCTAAAATCACACAAGACTGAAAGATGATTCCCAACCACTCGTCCTTTCTGTATAAGAGTCACCTGGTGGGGCAAAGATATGAAGCCATGGTTCTGCCAATTTCAGGAATTAAAATGTTATTCTTTCAAAAGGTTGGTTCAGTAACCACCATGGACAAAAACTATTTTTTACAAGCTAAGCATTAAATGTATTTCAAATATCTTTATTAAAATTTGAGTACACATTCTAACAGAGCTTATTATTATGATATCAAATATACACACTTATCAATTTCTTGTTCTATGCCCTAGTCTTAATACTGAAATAATATTGATTTGTTACAAACACAGATGCATATTGAAGCTGCCAAGATGCTGTCTTTTACTGAAGAGGAATTCATGAAGGCACTTGAATGGGGAAATTCATAAATGATCGACTTGGTAGGTCTGTATGACCCGTCTATATATTTTATCTAACTCAAGTTTTAAAAACTTATTTTTACTCTTTGTAACTAATGAAGATATTTGGTAATGAAATCAAAGCAATTCCAGCGAATTCCCTGTTCAGATTTAGGGGATACAAAATTGATGTGTAGTAGGAATTTAACTTTTGATTCTTTTTTGTGACCCCTGTGCCCTCTAATGTAAAGTATTTTATGTCCTAGTTCATAAATTTGTTTTTATTGATAATAAAGCACTTTGAAATTCCTCACTCTTTATGTTTTTCTTTCTACTATAAGGAAAGCAGATAGGTCCTTGGCTGCCCAACTCCTCGAAGTAAAGTTCCTAAGAGCCATATACCCCTGGAGCAGCAGGAGTAGTATGAAGAAGTTAGTTTCCTGGGTTTGGCCAGTCATGTATTTATATGACTCAGATCTTCAAATTATCAGTACAAGAACAAGTTTGACTAAAGCACTTAATTTTATAGCTTAAAAATATTCTGTAATTTCAGAAAACAAATGAGACACTTTAGAAAATCCAAGATTATAGACTCAGTATTAACTGTAAAACAAAAGTTACAGTGACATCTAGTGGTGAAAACAATCTAGGTTTTACCAAATCTGGATGGTGTCACTTATCTTCACAAATTTCACTCCTTTTCTGATACACTTTCCTAAACTCTTCACCAAGCATATCGATATCATCCTCTTTTTTAAATACTCCCTACAAGAAAAATATTTATGGATTACTTCAAATGCCAGAATATTTCACCAAATGCTAACAAATGTATAGACTACAGATTTATGAAGTTCTCTCTTTCTAATGAAAGTTAATAGGTTTATGAAAAAAATCACTGTCCTCTAAAATTACAACTTGATGTGTATAGTAAATACTCTGATTTCCTGACTAACTGTCTGCTCCAGTGTAGGAATTTGTAATAGGAATCTGGACTCTTCTGCCTTCCTACTGCGGGTCACGACTGCTAGGATCCGCCGAATGAGAATTTTTTAAGGTATGAGGCAGGCCAGGGTGAAGACACTGAGCTTTGCCAGGCTCAGAGACAAGACTGGGTCTTGCAGGAAAGGCTCCAGGTTTCAAGTTAGGCCATGTAAGCAAGCCCTTTGAAATTTTCCATGGTTCTATTTACTGTTCTTTCCCCTTATACTATACAGTAGAAGGCTTTTAAGTATTTGATTTTATAATTTAAGAGAGCTAAAGAATAATTTAGGTCATTTGGGGATATATCAGGTTTGTTAGGCTTTCCACCATTATTTTACTTTTTAAATTATCTAAATCCCAGACTCTACAAAACTTAGTCTTCCTTTTACATTACTGTATCACCTTATATTAATTAATCTTATCAACCAATTAGACTGTAACTACCTCTGGACAATCAGTAACTACTCATTTCCCTTTCTCTGCACTGAAAACAAAAGCACTTGATTCTTCCATTCCTATATATGAAAGATGGAAATTTTATTTACATGCATCGAGATGTTTATATGGCTTATGAAACTCAGTTCCTACTTCGTTTATAGTCTGAATGTATCTCACTTGTACATGAAAATCTGTTATCTTTTGGAAATACTTTCAAAACCAGATTACCTAGTACCTACTTATAACCTCCCATTAGACAGCAGATCTGTCTCGGACATGGTTCAAGCACGTGCCTCTTCACAGTGTTACCAAATGACAAGCCTTTCCTGTATGTCATCAGCTTTAATGTACAAAGTATCACAACTGCTTTAGGGCACTTTAGTTTTAGATTCAGGAAATCCAGCTCATACTTCTAAGACTGTGCCAAGACCAACTCTCTCATTTTAGAGACAGATGTCAATGACTGCCTAAGCTCCCTCTGCTGCTTTGTGAACAGCCAGAAGTAGGCAAAACCCAGGCCCTCTGAAATCCTAGTTACCATGTATTTTCCCCACTATCAGAGGGCAGAAAGATTATACCTTGAGTTAAATCTCACTTACTTTAGGGAGATACCCTAGTAATTTTGTAGCATGTTCTTTGAGAAGTTTTAGTCTTTCTTCCTCTATAATTGCATTGAGGCATCCTTGTCTTCTTTGCTGTAACTGCCATTCTTCCAGTTCACGTTGCTGGAAATATCAATAAAATTTTATTGTCACAGCGTACATTAAAGAAATCATCAAACAAAACCTATTCTCACAGTGATGTAGATAAAACTATTGAACTATTTTTGACACTACAGAAAATACTATTTAGTATATTTATCTTTCATATTTATTATATATACAACATATCTCTATCCTTTGCAGTCACTATTCCCTTAAAGTTACAAAAAAAAAAAACCCAATAGTCATGACTGGGATTTCAGGGAGGCAAGTATCTATTTTTAGGACACTATCTCTTCATTACCAAGGAAAAAATTTTCAAATATGGGATTTCCTACTTTAAATACTTACATAATGTTTACCATATGCCAAGTGCTAAAGGCAGTTTACAGTGTAAAATAAAAGCTGGATAAAATAGAGTAGGAATATCTAAAAGGTAAATATTTCCATATATGTTAGGATTTTTAAGAGCCTGTAGGAAGCACAAAAGTAACAGCCAGAGTTCCTACAGACGAACAGTATTTCTCGGGAGAGAGTTCTGAATGCTCTTATATAACCACACCAAACTTCTGTACCATATACTATGGAGGAGAAGACCAGCTTTAGTGCTTAAAGAACTCTTACGGAGATGTACCCAAATAATCCTATTGGAAAGGGCAGGGTGCTAAAGGCAGACCACTGAAGCATGAATTCCCATGTAGAATCATAGTAGTAGTAATGTTAGGCTTGTCTTTGCGATAGTTTCCTAGAGTTTTTTCTTCAGACCACTCCTTGTCAAAGTCTTGTAAACTAGAAAAGAGTTTGTCTGTTTTCCTACAATGGGAGACAAGCTTCTACATAACCTACTAACTCTTCATAGTTATCAGAAAAAGAAGTATGCTAGGACACAGCCATTCCCAATGTCACTTAAACTTGTAATTGCCTCTCGTGACAATATCTTGTCTACTATAATACTATGACATAGCATTGATATAGCTTGTTGAGAAAAGACATTTTCATCTATCTATCTTGTTCCTGAATCAGAGTTGAGTGGCCCTTATTTCTGTTATGTCTAAGATCAAATAGGGTAATAGAATCTGCCATGGAATTGTTACACGTAAATTTTTTTTTTTTTTTTAAAGATTTTATTTATTTATTTGACAGAGAGAGAGAGAGATCACAAGTAGGCAGAGAGGCAGGCAGAGAGAGAGGGGGAAGCAGGCTCCCTGCTGAGCAGAGAGCCCGATGTGGGGCTTGATCCCAGGACCCTGAGATCATGACCTGAGCTGAAGGCAGAGGCTTTAACCCACTGAGCCACCCAGGTGCCCCACGTAAATTTTTTTTTAAGACTACATTTCTAAGGCTCCCTTACAGTCAGGTGTAGTCAAATCAGGACTTGGTTTCTGCCAAGTGGGAGAATAACCTGTCTACTAAGGCACCTTCCATTTGATCTCTGTACCTGTAGCCAAACCTAATCCTAATCCTAACTGCTCTGTTCCTTACAAAAAAGAGATACAAGAAAGTTCAGTAATGTTGTGAGGAAAGCTCACTTTTTTTGTCCAATGATGTATAGTCTCTACTTTGGGTAGAATACAAGATTTCTATTCCTAGGATGTAAGCACATTAAATATCCTAATAAAGACTTTTTATAGTAAATTAGGACACAGTGTTTAGAAAAGTCTGAAAGCAAGTTGTCCATTTAGGACAAATTCTGAATAGCTGGTGGGAGAAGACTACTTTCTGGTGAGTTTCATATTTTTGTCTACCTAACCATATGATTTTTTGAAGAGCTAGACAGAATTATAGAGACCTATTTAGGAATATCTTTAAAATCTAAAACAGAGTTAGAGCCTCACAGGACTGTAATGGAAAGGATTAATATATTCCATGCTAATGAAAATCCACCCTTGCCCTTGGGATGTGACCCAATCTGACACTTAAAGCACACAGCTTCATACTAGGAATATTTACATTAGAGAAACTTAAGACAAATTATTTGAAGTTATCTATGGTTTAAGTTTTATCTGATTTCCATTTACAGTTGACTTGCTAACTTTTCTAGGAACTTTCTAATTAGCTCTGTAAGCCATGAGATGGGACTGTTCGTCACTATTTCTACCTCTTTCTAGGCAAGGAGTATTCAAAGCTAAGGCTCAACCTCAGAAGTCTGATTTTCATCCTCAGCTGCTCTGCTCACCTGACAGTGTTGGTCACTCTCACTGATTCAACAACTGTTATTTCCCACTTGCTAGGCAAAATGCTAGGTGCTTATAGATTAACCCTTAAAAGAGTAAATCATGATTGGTTTGTAGCAAAGCTAAGGAACTGGGTTTTAATGCCGTAATCCACTTAAGTTTAAGCAGGAAGAGGACATCGTGAGTTTTTTAAATCCATAGTAACTAGTGGCAGATGGACTGGAGTCACATGGAGAACGGCAGAGGACAGTGTCAGGAGTCCACAGGAATGGTACTAAATGTCTGAACTAAGTTATGAAAAAGAAAAACTAGATTTAAGACTTACTGCTAAGGTGAAGTCAACAGAATTTGGTGGCTGACTAAAAATTACTAGATAGAAATAGGTAAAAATCTAGGAATGATTCCAAGGTCAGAGACTTGGGTGATTGACTATGTGGTCTTTAACCAAAATTCAGGCTACAGATATTGGAAAAGGTTTATCTGGAATGTTCACTTTTGGAAACCTAAATTCTAAGGCACCTACAAGATTTCCAACTTTGTCATTTAGACATGGCAATAAATATGGCAACAAAACTATGGCGTGACCTAAGTAAGAATAGAGGAGAGCCTAAGTATCCCAACACTTCAAGCAGCAGGCAAAAGACAGAGCTCCTCTCTCGTGGTTTTCTGTGATGCACCATCCAGATTCTCTTGCCTTTCAAACCATCTCTTGGTCTTGTCATTGTTTTTTTCCTCCTTCTACTACTCCCAAATAAGAACGTTCACCAAGACTCGATTGGCCCTCTTGTTACTCATCATAATATATTCTTTGGAGGAATCATCTTAGCTTGAACCGCTCTCTCTGTGCTGCTTAATGCGAGATACATATTTCTAGGAAAATTTGACCTAGGCTTTGCTCTTCTGGGTCAACTGCCTTAAGAATATTTTCAACTTTCATTTCTGTTCCTAACACACCATGATTAAAACTGAGGTATTATTATATCTTTTTGTTCTACTTCAGAACATAACAGCACTTGATAGTCTTTACGTTTCTCTTATTTAAAACCTTGGGAGTTATTTTGACTCCTTCCTCCACTCTACCCTTCATGGTCCAAAAAAGCTCTACCAGTCTCATCTTACTTTAAAAATATTTCAACTCTTCTCTTTCTTGCTTCTTCCAGGTCCTCATCACCTCTTTCTTGAATTACTGCCTTCTTCTCTTGCTAAAGACCATGTTATGATCACCAGTTTCCTGTGGTATCCTATTTCAACTCCTCTGCCTATCATTCAAGTTTCTCATTGTGGTATTTCCATATGCTGCCAACCTAGGATAGCCTTCTTTTATTCATCTTTTATGTATTTCCAGGCAAACTTACATAGTTCTGCCGTGAGTGTACAGTTGACCCGTGAACAACACAGGTCCCCTTACCTGTACTTTTTTTTCAATAAATACAATATAGTACTGTAAATGTATTTTCTCTTATTACTTTCTTAATAACATTTTCTTTTTTCTGGCATTAAGAATGCAGGATGTAATACATATATAAACTATGTGCTATTGAATCTTTATGTTGGCAGTAAGGCTTCTGGTCCTCAGTAGGCTATTAGTTACATTTTAGGGGAGTCAAAAGTTAATTGTGGATTTTTGAATGGGTGAGGGGGAGGGTTCAGCACCCCTCACCCCTGTGCTGTTCATGGATCAACTGTATTGCACAATTAGTAAATTATAACTACCAAATTCTGTAAATGTTTACATTGTACATTTAAGATATGTATTTAGTATAATTTTATACATAACCAAGCCTTTTGGGCATCTATATCCTATTTTTTGCACTTCTCTAGAAGCTACCAGAATTAACTTCCATTTATTTTGGTTCCTTTACCAACACTCAGCAGAATGCCTAACAGGTCAATATCTGTTGATTACAAGAAGATCTCAAGACTTCATCCCATCCACCCATACAGGAAAAGATCATCATTAAGATAATTAACTTTATTAATCCCTGCTCTGCCACTTACTTGCTGTGAAACCTTGAGCAATATATATGTCATTTCTCTATGCCTCAGTTTCCACATCTTTAAAATGGGGGTAGAAGAGTACCTAACTCACAGGGTTGAAAACTTCAAGTTATCACTTTGCTTGTAATGAGCTTAGAATAGTGAGTGACACAGGTAAACTCTCAATAAAGGTTCATTGTTACTGCTACCACTTCCATTAATTAAAAATATTGACCATATGCCTAATCTGTTTTCTTCATATTTAGATCTGTATATGTTCACAAATTACTTACTATTATCTTGTTTGGTTCTTAAAGTTCAACAATCTAGTGAGGCCAATTATGTCAGTATTATTTCAGGTTTATGAATGAAACATAAAATAGAGAAATCATTATGTCCAAAGGCACAAATCTAGTTCCTTCTCCAACTCTGAAATCTACATTGCCAGCTAAGAGATCTCCCCCCTGGGGCCTCAAAATTAATGTGGACGAAATGGAATTATATGCCCCCTTGAAATCTGTTTTTCTTTGTTTTCTTTACGACCTCACCCATTCACTGAAGATGGAAGCAATAGTATTATTTAGTGCTAGTAGCAGCAGCAGTAATCCTGCTCATACCTCTCCAGACCTGAGTGGTCACCAAGCCCCATTAAGTCTTTCTCCCTCACATCTCCCCTTCTCCATTTGCATGGGCTTTCCTCACCTATCACAGACTGACTATAGTCATGTCCTAACTGGTTTCCCTAGCTCCAGTCTTACTCCCCTCACTGTACCCCCAATACCCCTACTTAAGTCATCTTTCCAAGTGCAGAACTTATCATGTAGCCTACTTATTTCCTCAGTGGGTACCCCTGAATAAAGATCACTTTCCTTAAAATAGCTTCCAGGGTATTCATGATCTGTGTCCCCTCTACCATACCAAGATGCCCATACCTATATAATTATTATTACATGTACTTGGCCTATCTTTATATCGATTGTTTTTATATATTTTTACCCAAGACCACAAACTCATAGATACCATGGGCTTAGTTGTATTTATGTTCTCAACACCAGCCAACCAGTGCTTAGCACAAGAGAAAACATCAATAAATATATTCTAGATGCATTCATGAATGGTCAGAAATTGTCTACACCATATGATTAGTTAATAGATAACCTAACTGCGAGGGTCTCAGTTAAATGTTTAGTGGAAGAACAGATGAGCTGATTGTTGGTTCAGTGATAAAAAAAAATTTTTTTCTTACTTTGTCTGCAAGGAACTGGTTGCGACGCTCTTCAATGATTTTTTCCACAGCCCTCCTGTGTTCTAGTTGCTTCATTCTTTGTTTCTGAGCATTCATCAGTTCTATCCGATCATCCTCAGCAAGCTTAGCTAGCATGGCCTTTCTAAAGTTCTCTTCTTCCTCTTTTGCAGCCTGGAGTACTAATTCCTTCAGGGCCATTTGTTCAATAAAATGTTGCTTCAACTCCTTTTGCTTTCTCAATTTCTCTTCTGCTTCCTCCTAAACAACAATCCATATAAACAATTCAGTAACTGTTTCTTTACAGCAGACTTACAAAGAAAGGGTGGATAGAGTTTGGTTGAGTGCAGTGTTACAATATGAAATAAAAGTGAAAAACTAACCTTTTCAAGGTAACACTTTTCCCCATCCTTTTAGGATTCGTTGGATAAAGGACATATTACCTTTGGATTGCCTTCTTTTATTTAAAAAAAATTTTTTTTTTTTTAAGATTTTTATTTGACAGAGAAACACAGCGAGAGAGGGAACACAGGTAGCAGGAGAAGGAATGGTAGCAGGAGAAGCAGGCTCCCTGCTGAGCAGAGCCCAACGCGGGGCTCCATCTCAGGACCCTGGGACCATGACCGGAGCCGAAGGTCGATCCCTAACAATTGAGCCACCCAGGTGGCTCTATTTTTAAATTTTAACTTGTATATATTTTGGAAGGAACTGATATAAAAACTGCACACCGGAGACTATTATATCTGTGGTCTGTGAAATTTGTACCCACTGTGGTTCACATCACTGGTAAATATTTTCCAGATTAATAATCTAGAAATGACAATCACAAGTTTTGGGGAAAGTTCAAATCTACTGGGCACAGTTAAAGTTTTTTCCTATAGGCTTTAATTTTCCTAGTATTAATAAAAAACTTCCAACATAATTGAATAATGCTTACAGTGACCACCCATCTAACACCTGGATTCTATCATTAACATTTTACTATTTTTGCTTTATTGCCTATTCAGTTAGGACTGATGTGAATTTTAATTCCTTCTCAACTATAACGAGCCTTGCCTAATTCTAATACAATTTCCAGGAGGTAAGCCATATTCTCAAGGTATTCAAAATACTGCCTTAACAACAGCTGTATGGGCAGGGGTTTTACAGGTACCACAGAATATAAGGGATTTACTATAGGCCAGCAGGTGGCACAGAGAACCTCCAAGAGGTGGCTGGCCAGGGAACCAGCCACCATCTTGGTTACCATCTATTTTTGGTAGAGTTAACCTTCGTGGCTCAAATTCCATGATGGTAACTACCAAATCTAATTCCAATGACCCAGTCTTCTACATATGACTGTAACCTCACTTTGCCCACTTCGATCTTCACACCTTGAAGTGCAAGAATAACTTGGAAAATGACCTAGGTCATATGAAGAATTCTAGCTAAAAGAAGAGAAATGTGGTTTCATCTTTACAGTCTTTATAATAAAGTAAGACAAAAAAGGTAGGAGTGGGTTTTAATTAGGCCAATCTGGAGTATCAGTTACTTTGTTCATTATCTTGCATATTCAACCTCTTTTTCCTCACGTATCTCTATCTAATCTAGTCAAATCTCACCTCCAGAAAGTCTTTTCTAATCATTCTAATTCCTCTTTTGGGCCTTTGAGACCATTTAATTTTCCCAACATTTAATTTTATTTCATATGCCTGTGTCCTATCTCCTCACTAAGAATAAATTCCTAGAAGGCATTTTTTTAAATTATATATCATATCTGTTATTTTACTTTGTGTTCATCTGCCATGTATGATATAGAAGTCAGAGGGCTCAATGAAGACAGATACTGTCTCAGCTTTGAACTCCTCCAGAGCTTATCATACTACCTTGCACACAGAAAACACACACTGAATCAAATGAATTGTTGACACCTCCTACCACCCATCTCCCATGCAAATTTTAGTTGGATCCGATCAATAGTAAAGACATCTGAGTAAAAATCAGGGAAGTGTTAGCAAGACAAACCATTTTTTCCTACTAGAAAGGTGTTCCTGTACTCTGTGATCTGTCTGGATCAGGATTACATATATATATATATATGTAATATGGACTGCATAATTTTACAACTCATAATGTGGTTTAAGAAATAGTTTGAAATGGGGAGATCTGGCAAGATGCCAGAGGTATAGGACGCACAGAAAGCACCAGGTCCCAGAAGTCCAGCTAAAGAAGCAGAAAACCACTCTAAAAACCAGCAAACATAACAGGAGAGAGAAGAGAATAAGAACAGCAATTCTAGGAGCAGAAAATCGACCACTTTCAGAAGGTAGGACGTGTGGAAAAAGTGAATTTAAAGCGACAGGAAGAGGGACCCCGGGGGGAGGGGCCGGCTCCCAGCAGCCGCAGAGCCGCGGAGCACAAAATCTGGAACTTCTAGTCCGCTCCGCTGAGGGACATCACTCCGCAGGCCAACCAGCGGTTCAGCCCTCACGGGAACAGTGTGTTTTCAGGACCCGTGGGGTCACCAAGGGACCAGGGGAGCCCGAGTGCGGCAGAGCTCCCAGGTATCGGGGCTGAGAAGCCGGCAGCAGAGAAGGAGCTGCACAACGCCGCATAGGCCTACCTTGGACTATAGGAACTGAGACATATAGTCCATATAGGCCTGCCGTACTTCAAGCGGGGACCCCACGAGGGGCAGCTCCGGAGACACCCCCTCCTTCCTCCTCCGGGAGGAGCGGTGCGGGAGCGCGCAGCAGGAATCTGCTGGTTTGGGGACTCCAAACGGGGCCGTGCGTGCCACAGATAGAAGCACTCTGCCACGGGCTAGCTGAGCACAGAGAGCCGACTGCGGACAAGGGAGATGGGAGTGATAACGGCTCTCCTCTAAGGGCCTGTGGAGGATTGCGGCGCCCAGCACTCAGGTCCTCTGGGTCAGAGACTGAGAGGCCACCATTTTCATTCCCGGCCTCCAAGGGCGGTACGGAAAGTGCTCAGGGAACAAAGACTCCCAAGAGCGAACCTGAGCAAAGTGCTTGGCCCATCCCCTGGCAAGGGTGGTGCAATTCCGCCTCGGGCAGACATTTGAGAACCAAGGCTACGGGCCCCTCCCCCAGAAGATCAGCGAGAATATGCAGCCAAGACCTAGTTAATCAATCAGTGAAAACTGCGGAACTCCAGAGAATCTTTCTCTCTCACCCATCTACTCCTACCTTGACAAAATGATGAGGCGGAAAAACTCACCACAAAAAAAAAGAAGAGACTACTGATGGTGAGAGACCTAGTCAATGCGGACATTAGTAATATGTCAGAAATAGAGTTCAAAATGACACTTATCAAGATGCTAGCAGGGCTCAAAAAAAGCATAGAAGATATTAGAGAATCTCTTTCGGAAGAAATAAAAGC
>CM053609.1:38062122-38098592 GCA_028646535.1 Procyon lotor | reverse complement strand
GGGAACACAAGCAGAGGGAATGGTAGCAGGAGAAGCAGGCTTCCTGCCGAGCAGAGAGCCTTATGCGGGGCTCGATCCCAGGCCCCTGGGATCTGACCTGGGCCGAAGGCAGACGCCCAACGACTGAGCCACCCAGGCGCCCCGAGATACTGATTTCTGATACTGATTTCTAACCCCCATGTTCCAAGTGGGGGTTCTAGAAGCTACTGGGATAAGGAGAGTGTTTCATATTATCAGGATGACCAGGGGAAAATAAGTCTTTCGGTGTAAGCAAAACCCTGCACTGTGGAAGTTAAGAAAGAGCCATTCATCCTGCAGTGCATATGGTCTAAGCCTTTTATGTTCTCTGGTGGCAGTGTTGGGAGGCACAAGTAAGAGATGATACTAATAAGCTCTGATCTTGCAGATGCAAAATGCTGGGCCAAATACTGACTATAAACGATTTTGCCAACTGGGGATCCAACACTGGTGCTTAAATTAAAATGTGAGAGCTTCTCTTTCTCTCTTTCTCTCTCTTTTTTTTTTTTTTTCAAGACCTCTTTTCTTCCCTACAAGGAAACAGGCCTACAGCACTCTTTTCTACTAGCTAAAGACCTTACTAATTCTACTGGGGATCTTTAGCTTCATGAGCAAAGAGAGATAGAGCTTTTCTTTAAGCCAACATCCTAAGTAAATCAGCTGGGAACTCTTCTACACCTCGGGAAAGGTAAAAACAGCAACATGCTCCTGGGGTCTCCCCCAGGGGAGGATGTCACAAAGCGGGGGTGGGTATATTATATAGGCCTTCGTGACAAGCATTGTGAGCTAAGCTTTGGCTGTGATGTGAGGGAATATTTTAAAAGACTCGTTGCCAAAGGTGATGAGCTACCTCCATGCAGTCCCGGGAAACAATTGCTGGAGGCTGGTGAATTGGAGTCTGGAGAATTTTGAGCATTAGCTCCTCTCCTGAGCTGAACTCCTTCCTGCTATTTGACAGTTGCTATGTACAAAGCAGGTTAACCCAGTGCCTTGGGTAAAGGAAAATCCAAACTGAGCGTCCACAGAAGCATTATCCATCTGCTGCTTGAGCAGGGCGTTTGCATATTAGTACAGAGCCCAACGAGCAGCAAGAGGGTTGTTTGTGCTTGGCTTATGTTTGCTGTGTTTCAAAACTAAGGTGAAATCTGGCCTCAGATCCCTGAGGTCTAATTAATCCAGTAATGAACTGAGACAGCTTGATAGGCGATGTTCCCACCCAATTCCCAGACTGTTCTGTTCTGGGAAGATGTTTCCTAAGTTGAAAATGGGGTAAATGTAACGGTCCCACTCAAAAATGACAAATCTCATTGTAAAGTCATCTATAAATGAATCGAGCTGGTGATGCCTTAAAATATTCCTCTGCTCCTAAAGTTATATTCAAGAGTCTTACTGCCGAGCAAACATGATAGGTTTATTAAATACCCTATAGAATAATGTACTTGAAGTGCCTGCCTTATCTTATGCAATTTTTCTATTTAATCTGAGTTGTATGTATGCTACTGCAGCTTCAAAACATCTGGGCACAGCAATTTTTTTTTTCCTGCACCTGCAAGGGTAAGTACACACATAAACAAAAAAGAAATTAAATCTTCCGCAGAGCTGGGGAAAAAAAGAACCCAACCAGCCATGAAGCTCAAGGGAGCAGTATGACAAGTGCTGAGCTGTAAACAAGCTTGAGAGGGATTTAATTCTTATGACAAGTGCCAGTGGTGGCATCTCACATGGACTCAGCATATGCACACATTTCAGAGAGGAGCCACACAGGATTTAATGCAAATAGAAAAGAAAAAAGAAAAGAAAAGAAAAGAAAAGAAAAAGCTCTCAGTGCATCAGCTTCTCCTCATCTATAAATAGCCAAGCAAATCAGGATGAGCTAGTGTTGTAATTATCTTGATTTTCAGAATTTTTGCCACTCAGAAGAGATTTTTAGAGTCTCCTCCCTGCTCTTTATAATTATAGCTGCTGTTCCAACCTCTGCCAAGGGTTGGTGGTTGCAATGTGATATTCACCAGGTGGCTTCTCTACAAGCAGAGAAAATTACCAAGTTCTCTTGGTCGGTCCAGTTTTGTCATTTAGGAGCCAAATCAAAACTTCAGAGGGCAGCCATTCATCATCTTGTGACAGCCACTTCTTCACTTTTGTTTGTGACTTCTAGACTCTGGTGTTGTGGGGCTCCTGCACTTGAATGAACGGTATGACCAAGGTACCAGAGCAGCTGAGCTCCACGTTGCATAGAATCTCAGATTCCTCTATCAGGAGAGGATTAGAAACCAAGTCTTGTGACAGCCCAGAAGCTGAACCTCTTCCACATATAAAATGCCGTGTTTGATATCCTTATTTTCTCGATGGGTTCAAGTCCTAGAATGCAAGGTGGGAAAAGGGTTCTCGGGAGTGATTCTTAAAAACAGACGGGTGGGATGGGAGACCCTGCTCGTGTCTTACCTAATATCCTTCTCCTTTGTCAAGACTGGGTAAACTGCAGTCCTTGGGCGAAATCCAGGGCTGCTGGTTTTTATAATAAAGTTTTATTGGAATGCAGTGTCAGCATGTATTGCCCGTGACTGCTTGCACAGGGCAAGGACAGAACTGAGCTGGCACAACAGACTCCTTCAGACCCAAAAAATGAAACCGCAGCGCTTTACAGAAAGTTTGCTGATCCCTGTCTTATACTAACAGAACCCCATTTTCATCGGTGTCTACATGCAGTTTTCATTTTTATTTTTTTACGTTTTTGTTTAAATTCAAGTTAATTAACACGCAGTGTAATATTAGTTTCAGATGTACAGTGTAGTGATTCAACACTTGCTTACCTGCCAGTTTAAAAAAAATTCACTTTCTTTTTTAAAAAAAAAAAAAAGATTTATTTATTTTAGAGAGAGAGAGAGAGAATGTGCACATGAGAAGGGGGAAGAGGGAGAAGGAGAGAAGCAGACTCCTGCCGAGCGATGAGTCCCAGCTTGGGGCTTCACCTCATGACCCTGAGCTCACGCCCCTGAGATCACGCCCCCGGCTGAAGTCAAGACGCAGATGCTTACCCCACTGCACCACCCAGGCTCCCCCCACTCCCCAAATCACTGTCTTGAAACTAGGGATGGTCATGTGATCTAGTTCTGCCAACAAGATGCGAGAGAAAGTAAACTGGTGGGGCTTCCAGGAAAACTTTTATTTGTCTAAATTGTAAGGGAAGAGTTCGCCGACTCTCTTCCCTGAAAGTCATCCCCTTTTGTGGTATCCCCTCCCCAATATATTGGCCACGCCCAGCGGCCAATGGTAGCCTGATGTGATGGTGGTAACTCTCAGACTGAGCAGTTGAACATGACTGAATTTAATACCCACGGAGAGGTGGAACCAGGTGGAGTCCAGCTCTCTATTTGAAGACTTTCTTATTCTATTTATGAGGAGGCCCAAACCATTTCTGAATGATTTCTGCCACTCCTCCCACAATACTTCCTATCCCCTGCCCTCCCCTCTCTCCTCTCTGGGGCCAGTCCAGTGCGTCATATGGCAGGGAGTGAGGGAGTGGGAGACTGGGAAAGTGGGACAAGCAGGGAGTCTTTAATCAGTGGCAGGGGCGCCTGGGTGGCTCAGTGGGTTAAAGCTTCTGCCTTCAACTCAGGTCATGATCTCAGGGTCCTGAAATCGAGGAAGGGCTCTCTGCTCAGCAGGAAGCCTGCTTCCCCCTCTCCCACACCCCCTGCTTGTGTTCCCTCTCTCGCTGTCTCTGTCAATTAAATAAATAAAATCTTTAAAAAAAAAAAGTTTAAAATAATCAGTGGCATTTCCTCACTCACCCCGTGATATCCTGCTCCAACCGCATCGTGGATGGACTTTTCTCAAAATGTAACCGTTGCAGTAACAAAGTCGTTCCATGCCAAAAATGGTGGCTTCCGTGGGGATCCTACCAAAACCATGCCACAGCCCCCTCTGCTCCCCTCCCCAGGGATCAGTAAGACAGCACAGAAAACTTAAATAAGACATTAAAATTCCTGATCTTTTCTCACAAAAATCCGAAGGAAACATGCAGTCAAAGATTTTATGAAAAATAATGTGTCTGATACTTTCCTCCTTACCATCCTCAAAAACCTACAATCAAATATGCTCTCACTTGGTGTAAGACCCATGTTGATTTTTAAGGTACAAAGAGAGTCAAGTTCAGGAATTGAACTCCTGTAAATATTTACTGGTAGGAATTTTTCTGCATTTTTAAATGTAGCCATTTGTGTGAATGCTCCTTTCTCACAGATAGTCTGGAAAGCATAAAATCATAAAAAATACATTTGCTCTTGGCATTAAGAGTAAACATTATTTGGTCTCTTAATGCTCTTTTGGTTTGGTTGTAAATGGTTTGCACTTTGCTTAACTTTTCATGGTTTTGTCTACAAATTATTGTAGACACTAGCTACCATGCTTGCAATATTTTGTAGAAATAGAATCTATAAGGTGTTTAGTACTTCAAATAATCATATTTCCACAATTTAAATCAAGCATTCTTTGCTCTCCTTTCTTTTGTGAGTAACATCAGATTCACGAAATCCCCTTATCAGAAATTGCTTTAAAATCCAAGCATAGCTGCTGATACCCCAGCCTCTTCAACATGCATCTCTGAAAATAAAAATGGCCTGGAAATATTCCCAAATTAAAGCAAAACAAAAAAAACCCAAAAAGCACTCTAGAGTTTAAAGATTCTGAGTCAGGATGACAAATGTAAACAGACTGTTTACTTGAAAAACATAATATCTTTGAACTTTGAAGAGCAGTAGAACTTGCGTCACTGTGGAAGGCAGTATTCTACCATGGCCCCCAAGACCCCTACCCCCTGGAGCATACAACCTATATATCCTCTCCCCTCAGATATAGACAGTACCTGCAAATATGATGAGATATCAGATATCAGGTTACTAATAAGTGAATTGACTTTACTTAATCCAAAGGGGGATTATGTAGGTGGACCTAAGAGATAGGAGGTATGAAAGGGCTTACAGAGGAAGCCATATAACTATACCTGAGTACAGCCTCTAGGAGCTTAGAGCAACCCCTGCCCACCAGCCTGCAAGAAAGAGGGGCCTCGGTCCTCTAGCTGCAAGGAAGTGAATCCTAGCAATAGCCTGAATGAGCATGGAAGAGTCCCCCAGCCTTCAGATGAGTCCTGAACCCCAGCCAACACCTTGATTTCAGCCCAGTGAGATCTTGAGCAAAGATCTCAAAGCAAAGTTTACCCGTGGCTAGACTCCTAAACCATGGGAACTGTAAGATAATACATTTGTGTTGTTCTAAGCTGCTAAGTTTGTGATGATTTGTTATGCAGCAATAGGTATGCAACTATTATAATCACAAACCCAAAGTCTACCTCTGATAACCCTTACAGCTATGAGAGCTCCATGTTCTGCTGTGGGGAAGAGATGTCTCTCTTTAGAACTTTCCTGCTTGGACGGATGATCTGTTGACTGGATGTGGTACTTGGTAAGAACTGCTTAAAAGTTCATAAGAATGGCTTTATCAACAGTAAAATTAATTCATCAATTCATTCATTCAAAAATATCTGAGCACTTAACCACAAGCTGGGAATCCTTCCAGGCACTGTTTTATATGATTATTTTATATCTTGGTACCAAGTTTTCTGTTTTCTCTTCTAGATACTATATCCACCCTTCTTTTTATCTTGAGAGGTTAATTTTCTGGATTCAGCTAATGGAGTAACAGGAAGAGGAAAGAGTATAAAGAAAGTGAAGTCAGGGGCACCTGAGTGGCTCAGTGGGTTAAAGCCTCTGCCTTCAGCTCCGGTTGTGATTTCAGGGTCCTGGGATCAAGCCCGGCATGGGGCTCTCAGCTCAGCGGGGAGCCTGCTTCCCCCTCTCTCTCTGCCTGCCTCTCTCTGCCTACTTGTGATCTCTCTGTCAAAATAAATAAATAAAATCTTAAAAAAAAAAAAAAAAGAAAGTGAGGTCAGGAAACATACTTCCCTGGATTTTTCCCCATTGAGTTACTTTGAGCTAGCTGCCTCCTTCCACTCTTGTTGGTGTTTGTCTCCTAAGCTACCTTGTCTCAGAGTAGCGCCCCCTCTTGCTCCACCCCTGGACAGGAAGAGTTCCCCACTACTGCTAGCCCGGACATACTGCATTCTCCCTTGTGGTATACCTAAACCCTGACCACACCTCTGTAAACAGTTTCCTTATCAAACTCTTTCATTTCTTTGATGTTTGACCGTGCTCTCTCCTACCAAGACCAGAAAGACATAACACTAATGACCCCTTTGAAAATTTGGTATTTGGAACCACCGAATCAGGAGACTTAAATCCTAGTCTCAGTTCATCCTCTACATAACTCCAGGAACATGGTCTTTCCGGGACACTCTTTCTTTATCTTATCTCTACAATGAGAGAAGAGGTCTAAAGTATTTCTAAGGTTTTTATCAGGGCTCATAATCTATAAATCAGTAGGTGGGTTGTAAAATTCATTCTTTGAGATGTTCAGAGGAAATGCAATTTCCTGATTCAGACTTCTTCGTGAATCTCAACCCTTTCATGTTGGAAAAACTATATCCAGGCCAATCTACTGAACTAATAGAGCTATCCCTTTAGATAATATTTAGTCTCTCTACATAAAAAGCTCAGCCTCCTGAATTTCTTAGTTTAATCTTCAGACCCTTTGCCGGCTTCTTTCCAGGATAGCTTGTGTATGGAAGAAAGGGCTTATGCTATGTGGTCTCATGACTAAAGAAAGGAGTCCAGCTCCTTGAACTTGCTTGGTATCCTCTGGCTCCTCTGAGCTTCAAAGCACCATCTCTTACTAGCCTCACTGCCACTTGTCCTTCAGCCTTTCATAAGGTCTAGGGCAGAGGTTGGCGAACTTTTTCAATAAAAGGGCAGGTAGTAAATGTTTTAGGCTTTGTAGACCCTATAGTCTCCGTTACAGTTATCCAACTCTGCAGTCAAAAGCAGCCATAGACGGTGTGTAAACAAATGGGTGTTTATTTTATTTATAAAATAGGCCACTGGATTGGATTTGACCCCTGGACAATAGTTTGCTGACTCCTAGTCCAGAGGTTCCTTGGCTGACTTGGCTTCCCCTCACTCTCACTCACATAGACCCTGCCCCCTTTGCATCCTTACCATGCGGGACTCCAACTGACTCCATCTGGAATTCAGGTCTGAGGAGTCCACTCCAAGCCTCAGCACATGGGAACGAAGGCTCTAGTCTCTTTCTATGGTACCCCTCCCTGTGCTGTGTTTGCTCCTCAGTTTAGCTGGTGTTTCCATAGCTACCCTCCCTTAGAGCATTGCCCCAAGAAGAGAGAGAAAAAAATAAGAACTCTGGCAGCTACTGTGTCTGTTCTCTTCTTCTCTCTATCCCTTAGAGTCAGAAGGATCAGTTTTTTCCTCCCGACCTTTATTCTTTCTCTACCATATTCTTACTCTTAACATAGGACCATAAGTTTCCTGGTCTAGTTGGCTCTAGTGGAAAGAGTATGTTCTCTGCAGTGTGAGAGAACTCTTCAAGTTGATACTTCTAGACTTATTTTTTGATATGTTCAAGGGGAAACAAAGGAACTTTGAAAATTCTGCCTTGAGAAAATAATCTTATTTGAGGACTAACGTCTTTTTCTGCAAAATTCTATTTTGAATATCGAAAGCTGAGCATTAAGTCCTCCAGTCTTTACTTATGCCCTTGGAGCCACCACCACTAGGAAACACGCCTGAGTGCCTATGCTGGAAGTATGAGACTAGGGGAATGTCTTGGACTCAGGAAGCCAGCACCATGAATATTTTTTCTAAATACTACCCTGTTGCAAGAGAAAGGAGAAGCAAAATGAAGCAGCTGCCTAAGATGCACCAGAAAAGCCTTCTTAAGTAGTCATTTAATCCTTTATTCAAATAGGAATTGATCACTCACCTTACCCAACAGATGGGCTCTGAATGAAACACGCTTGCGTCTCGGAGGCACCTCTGAAAGGGATGGGGTGTGAGGAGTTAAAAAGACTTAGGCTATGGGGTCCCACAGAACCACATTCCCATTTCCGCTTTGCCCCCAATTGCTATGAAATCATGGACTCGTTCTTACTGTTTCTGAGTCTCGTGTTCCTTATTTCCAAACTTAGGCTCAATATGTAAGGTAAATACAGCTGCCTACAATAGGGCCTGATATCTAGAGTGCTCACTGAATGCACTTTGATAGCCACAGCTATTATCAGTAGAAGTCTACAATGTTTTTAATTCAACCAAATTAGTGGATACTCACAACTCTGTTTTGTAAACTCTGTGTTCTTCGAAAGGGTTTTTAGTAAATTGAATTGCTCCTGGATTGTATGGGACAGTGCTTCCCAAGTCTCCGCTGCCTTCCACTGTTTGTTCACCGCTTACAGGAGGCCTCCAGCAGGGGAAACAGTGCTAGGTTGGTTGGTACTGGATATCAAGTACAATTTGCGATAAGAATTACATAGAGTCGGCTTTTCTTTCTATTTATCTAGACTTTGCACTTTTTAAGATCATAATTCTTCGTTGTCAAAGAATAAACACACCAGCAGGACATACCACTGTAACTGACCAGACTGACATTTCGACTCTATAGTTCATGTCCAGGAAGGAGTGGGTTTCAGATTGGTATAAGCTATTCAGTAGTTTTAAGGCTTAGTTCCATCGGTCCCATTCGCAATAAAGAGACAAGAAAAACTTGCCCCCTGTTCTTTTGGCTTTATTCCTTTTTTTTTTTTTTTAAAGATTTTATTTATTTATTTGACAGAGAGAAAGGGATCACAAGGAGGCAGAGAGGCAGGCAGAGAGAGGGGGAAGCAGGCTCCCCACCGAGCAGAGAGCCCAATGCGGGGCTCGATCCCAGGATCCTGGGATGATGACCTGAGCCGAAGGCAGAGGCTTTAACCCACTGAGCCACCCAGGCGCCCCTGGCTTTATTCTGAATAATGCTTACGGGGAAGTGCATTATTAAATGAAGTCAAATAATAGGGGGCGCCTGAGTGGTTCAGTCGGTTAAAGCCTCTGCCTTCACTCAGGTCATGATCCCAGGGTCCTGGGATCCAGCTGCATTGGGCTCCCTGCTCAGCGGGGAGTCTGCTTCTCCCTCTGCCTGCCCCTCCCCCTGCTTGTGCTCGCTCACTCTCTCTGTCAAGTAAATAAACAAAATCTTCAAAAAAAATTAAAAAAAAATTTTTTTTAAAATGAGGTCAAACATTAAATGGTCCAGAACTATTTGAAAGTCAGCACCAATTGTTACATTCCCGCAACAAATTCACGCCAGAAAATAATTAGATTCAGTAGGAAGCTCACTAATGCTGAGTCTTACTCCACTGATTTGTATTCTCTGTGGGCAAACTCAGTGTTATTGCCTGAAGATTGTTTTATGGATTTTAGTTTCTTACTTCCCAAGAGAGAATTCAAATAGCCCCAGCTGCTGGGCCTATCAAAGTGTAGCTGCAGACATCTGCACCCTTTCCTGAAGTTCTTGATAGTCCCTATGCTTATGTAAATGTAATGTGACTGACCTTTGGCCCAAGCAGTCTAACTTTACCTGGAGAGCTTATTGGGGGTAGTGGAGGTGGGGAGAAGGGTGAGTTTCATGAAAACTCATGCAAAGAAGTGAAAACGTGTCTTTGGGGAGACGGTTTGTCTATGAAAATGAGGAAGTAGACCAAGAAAAGGAAAAACTATACCCACAAAGAATGCCCAGGTAAGAATTCCATAATAAGAACAGAAGAACTGTGGAAGACAGGAAATGAATTTGAGAAATTGATAGTGGATCTTTGGTACCATCCTATGTCCATTTGGCATTTCCTCTGTGTCCTCTCCTGGCTCTCTGTGTTTGGCCCAGGTTCCCCTCCTCTGATCTCCCCTTCCTGTCTGCTATTCCCTTAATCCTCATTAGGACGTACTTCTGGATCCCTGGCCTGGGTGATGGTTTTGCTAATGTGATGCCTTCAGAATGGGTATAAATATGTTGGCTCTGCAAGCCACTGTCTTTAAAGCCTAAAACGAGGCTTTGAGTAGCCTGGGACTTGAGTGATCCTGATGGAGAGAACATCAGTCTTGAAAGCAGGACATTTGGGGAGGTCATCATGGACCGGAAACTGCGACGAGAGACCAGAGTTCCTCGAAACATACCTGCTTAATCTAAGCAATGAGCCAGCTCAAAACATGCATATTAGAATATTAAGTTTAAGTTTGATGAAGATAGAGTTGCAACACTGAGAGAAGGTGGTGAGCATGTAAAAAAAAATATGATCAGAAGCCATAATGCACTTGGGGCTCCGAATAATTTTTCCCATTAGTTAATTTATTTTTTCATGGGCAGTGGCTGGGGACAGACTAACTTGCCAGGTACTCACTGTGCACCGGGAACTGGACAGAAGCTTTGTAAATATTGTCCAAGTTAATCTTTCCCACAAACCTGCAAAACAGATAGTGAATCAAAATTCTAGGCTGGAAGTCTAGAATTTTGAGGGTGTATTCCCAAAGCAGTTTCGGGAACTGACATTAGGATTGGTTCTTAAGAAAATCTGTGAATATCTTTCAAAATGGTGACTCCCCTGAACCCACCTGTCTTGGATGAGGTCTGAGATGAGGAGTGAGTGGGGCCACGGCTTTCACATACCCAGTGCACAAGCTTGCATCCACCTCACGGCTCTTCAAACAGCTTAGTCATGCTCTTGGTTTTGCCCTAAGTCTTAAGCCCATATGTCTTGTCACATCAGTGAAAAAAAGGCTGATGGGAATCACGACAGCGGTCCAGTAAGGGAGAATCAACAGGTCAGAGATGCAAGGAAGCGTAGGTCGCTACCCAGGGCCCACTGATGTTTACAGTGGTAGGGATGAATCCTGGAAAAAGTAGCGGGGGCAGCGGCAGGATCCCTGACATAGCTCGGAATTCCTTACATCTTTAGCTTTACAGTCCATCCTCTCCCACTGCTCCAGCCTCCACAACTTGACACATTGGTGTTTTCCCAACACCTTTTGAAGAAGAGCCTCTCTAGACACAAAGATGGATACTTACTAAAATCTCTACAGATTCTCATGACTGAGCATGCTCTCATTTATTCAATTAACAGTTATAGGAAGGCTGTACATTCTAGGCATGTTCTGGGTGCCAACATTAGACACAGTCATGTCCTCAAGGAGCTTGCAATTTAATCCAGGAGAGAGATACGTGGACAAGTAATTGCAATGCCATGTGATGAGTGCGCTGATCCTTGTATATATGGGGGCAGAGCAGAAGAAAGATCAAGGAAGGTGTTCATAGAGGGGGCCGTGTTGAATGGGTGCCACTGTGTGGGTGTGGCAGGTGCAAAGGTGCAAAGAGAGTGAAACAGTCTAGTGCCTTCTTAGGGGACAAATGGATAGAAAGGTTCAACAAGGTTGAAGGAGGTGGGTCAGATGGTGAAAAGATTTGAATGTGTTGCTAAGGACCTTGGGTTTTACTTTATAAGTTATGGGGAGGTTGAGGAATTCCTGATACCTTTTAGCTATGAAACAATGGAGATTTGTCTCAGGGCAGGTCAGTGCTCTGCACTCTTCCTTTTTTCCTCTTTAGGACCTTCTTCTCCTCAGGGGCTAAGGGCTGAGTTAATCACACTTCTGTTCATGGCACTCTCACTGTCGATGTGGTCTATGCACAGCCCCTTGTTTATTTCATTATATTTTATTTTTATTTCATTCATTTTCCCCCTTCAACCTTGCTCCCCAAACACCCATTCCTTCCTCCCCACAGAAGACAATCCACCCTGATGGACTTGGCAGATGTCCTCAGATATATATGTATGCTTATAACTTATGCTGTGTTCTTTTGTATGTGTATGTGTTAATTCACACAAGTTTTATGATCTATCTTGTGGTTCTATGTAGATTCAATTTATAGCTTCCTACTCCTGTATAATATCCCATAGAATCTATTCACATTTTCTGATCCTTTCCCCTAAAGTTGAACAATTTGAGGTTCACTGCTCTCTGGAAGTAAACAGTAGCAGTAAACATCCTCAAATATGTCCCCTTATGAATCTGGTAAGATTTTCTTTAGGATATGTAATCAAAGCTGGGGTTGTGAATGTGCGCTTTATAAATCCTTGGTTTACCAATTACTGGCAGATTGCTCTCCAGAATTATATCAGTATACACTCCTACTCATAATATGTGAAAGTACATGTCCCTTCAGCCTCACCAAATATGGTATTTTCTGACTTTTCAAAGTTAAGTGCATCAAATGGCACCTCATTTTAATAGTGATTTCTCTGATTGCTAATGTGGTTAAACATCTTTTCAGTGATTTGGTAACTTCGGATTTCCCTTTATGTGAATTTTTCATTTGTATTCTTTATTTTTCTACTGGGTTTTCTTTTTTTTTTTCTTATTTGTTTGTAAGTATTCCTTGTGTATTAAGACATAAATCCGAGGCACCTGGGTGTCTCAGTCGTTAAACGTCTGCCTTCGGCCCAGGTCAGATCCCAGGGGACTGGGATCGAGCCCCACGTCGGGCTCTCTGCTCTGCAGGAAGCCTGCTTCTCCGGCTACCATTCCCTCTGCTTGTGTTCCCTCTCTCGCTATGTTTCTCTCTGTCAAATAAATAAAATCTTTAAAAAAAAAAAAAAAAGACATAAATCCCTTGGCTTGCTTAACCATTGAAAATATATTTCCCGGGGTGTCACTCGTTAGTTTTATCCATAGTATTCTTCATTGAATGGAAATACTCAATTTTGATAAAGTGAAAACCATCAAGTTTTTTTCCTTACCTTATGACATATACCTTTTAGGTCTTATTTAAGAAATTCTCTCCAACCCCCAAGTTGACAAAGATACTCTGTACATTTTCTTCTTTTAGCTGTATAATTTTAATCTTTTCTATTTAGGATTTGTTGATCTGAAGTTCACTTTTATATATGGTGTAAGGGAGGGATCTACATTTGTTTTTCTCCAAATATCAAGAAAGTTGCCCCAACTCTATCTATTAAAGAATCTTATTAATTTCTTTCCACTGACATGAGATGTCACCTCTTTCATTTATCAAGTACCCGTATGTCAGTGAGTGTAATTTGGGGGACTCTATTTTGTTTCATTGTTCTCTTTGCCTATTTCTATAGCATTACCACAATGCTTTAGGATATCTCTTATTTCTAACAGGGAATGCCCTTGGCATTTATGGATTAATTTGGGGAGAACTGTTATTTTAAAACAAGTAAGTCATTTCACCCATTAACATAAAAAATCTCTACATTTATTCAGATTCTTTTTAATACCCTTTTAAGGGTATAAAGCTTTAGATTTTTTCTCCCTAGAAGTCTTATGCATGCTTTATTATTTCATTCTTAGACTTTATATAGTTATTGTTGTTAGTGTGAGTTGTATCATTTGCAAATTACATTTTCTCTTTAATTGTTAGTGTAATGAAAATGCCAGCTCTCTTGTTCTGCCAGGTTGTTGATTCTGAAGGTTTTCTATGTAGGTAATCATGTTGCAGCAATTAACGATACAAGGAAGTCTCTTCTCTTTCAATACTGTAACTTCGGATTTCTTTTTCTTTGTTATTACACTGGCCATGACTTCCAATATTATACTGAACAATAGTGCTAATAACTAATTTCTTGCCTTGTTTTTTAATCTCACAATGGCTGCATTTATACTTTCTCTTGTAAGTATGGTGTTTGCTGTAGGTGGCAATGCAGAGCTTTTAACATATTCCAGAAGTTCCCTTCTGTTCTTAGTTATCTGAGAGTTTATATTTTATGTTACAAATAGTTGTTGAATTGTTTCAAATTCTTTTTAGGCTTCCATGAGATAGCTGTATAATTTTTTCCTTTTTAGTTCGTCAATATGGTGATTTATATTACAGATTTTCTGTTATAAAACCATTCTTCATTCCTAGGATAAATCTTATTTTATTATATTATTTTTTAAAAATACTGCTAGGTTCAGTTAGCTAAGGATTTTTTAAATCTATTTTCACATGTGAAATGGGTATAATTTTCTTCTACTACTATATTTTGTATTGGAATCCAGGTTATACTGACTTCATAAAATGAACGGAGTAACCTCACTTTTTCTACTCTCTGTAACAACTTGCATATGGTAGGAATCATATATTTCTAAGAATTTGGTAGAATTTACTTGCATAATTGTCTGGGGCTGGAGGATTTTTATTCTTTTTATGCAAAGGTGAATTCTTTTATTATTTTTCCGATTTAAGTAGTGGTTTTAGTCTATTCACATTTTAGATTTCATCTTGCGTCAATCTTGGCATTTGTATACTTTTATAGACATTTATTCATTTTTGTCTAAGTTTTCAAATACATTAGTGTGTATATATGCATATGTGTAATTTTAAATTTCTAATTTTTTCTGTTTTGCTTGTTTGCAATTTCTCTCTCTCATTTTTTCCTCTTTATCATTCTTGCCTGAAGCTTGTCTGTTTTATTGATCTTAAAATAATTCAAGTCTCGTGTTAGCTAAATTTCTCTGTTTTGGAGGGTTGCTATTGTTCAGTACTTTATTGATTTCTCATGTTTCTGACTTCCTTCCTTCACATTTCTTTGGGCTTTCTCTGTTGTTCACTTCCAGCTTGCTGAGGTAAGCACTTAGTTCATTAGTTTAGAGTCTTTCTTGTTTTCTGATAAATAAAAGCTTATTAAATCTATAAATTTCATTCTAAGTAGTGATTTTAACTGGTATGTCTTTAATACCATTTATTTTGTTTGTTTGTTTTTAATACCAGAAAATTTTAAGGGTTTTTTTTTTTTTTGTTTCACATTTTTATTTAAATTCCAGCTAGTCAACCTATAGTGTAATAGTAGTTTCAGAAGTAAAATTGGTGATTCGTCACCTACATATAACACTCGGTGCTCATCACAAGTGCCCTCCTCAACAGCTGTCACTCATTTGGCCCATCCCCCTGCCCACCTCCCCTCCAGCAATCCTCAGTTTGTTCTCTATTGTTAAGAGTGATTTATGGTTTGCCTCTCTCACTCTGTTATTAAGTTTCCTTTTTGTTAAGTTTATTTAAGTAATCTCTATACCCACTATGGGGCTCAAACTCAGGACCTCAAGATCAAGAGTCACACACTCTGATGACTGAGCCGGGTAGGCACCCCTAAGTTTCCTTTCTAACCAAAGGGTACATCTTTCAGTTTCCGGACATGTACGTTAAAATTTTCTTTTTCTTATTACTGATTTCTTCCTACAGTAATTTTTTTGCATACAATCAAGTAATATTGTATCATTTGATTCTTTAGAATTTCTTGTGGCTTCCTCTGTGTCCTATTACATTGTTGATTGGTATATATATGTTTCACATGGGCTTGAAAAAGAAGTAGTGTATTCTGTCTTGAAGATCATAGGTATATGATAGGTAGATAGATTCAAGTTCTTAGTTTTGTTATTTAAATCTTCTTTATATTTGATTTTTTAAAAATCTGAACAAAAATTGGCCATATGGATTTAAAATCTCCTAATCCAGAGTTGGGAGAGTGTCAGTAAAGGAAGATTGGGCATGAGTTGGGTAATAGGGGGGAGAATTTTTTTCCTTCTGTATTCAAAATGACTGTATTATGCTGATACATTTTTTTTAAATTTTATTTATTTATTTGACAGAGAGAGACACAGCGAGAGAGGGAACACAAGCAGGGTGAGTGGGAGAAGGAGAAGCAGGCTTCCCTTTGAGCAGGGAGCCCGATGTGGGGCTCAAGCCCAGGACGCTGGGATCATGACCCAAGCCAAAGGTAGATGCTTAACTACTGAGCCACCCAGGCACTTATAGAGACATGTATTTTATTTACAGTTGTAAGAAGAGTAGAAGCAGAGAATAATGGAGGGAAATGCTTGAGTTTTGGCTGAATGCCTCCTCCCAGTGGAAGGAAAATGAAAGAAAATTTCTCCAGTTTAGGCCCAGTGGATGGCCTATAATCCAGAGAAAGGTAATGTGTATATGTTCATGTCAGTGAGAGTGTGTGTGTTTGTGTGTGTGTGCGCATGCATACATTTCAGGAATTGCAACACTTGGGCACCAAGCTGCTTTGCTTTGGGACATTCTGGATGAGGGGAGACTTTACTACCCACCTCCAAACTGCTGCTTCCTGACCAAAACATGTGGTTGGCAGGAATAAGTAATTCTATTAGAATCACTTTTCTTCATACTTCTTGATGTGTGAGTAAATCTCAACTTTATCAGAAATGTAGATGGAGGTTTCACATTAATGGAGTCATTGGGCCTGAGACTAATATTTTTTTGATGCATGTAAACTCCCCTGGGGCCCTTAGAAATATTTGGGAAATGGACTTTTTAAAAGACTGGATAATCCAGCAGGAACAAGGCTCATGGCCATTGTAGTTTGGCCATTTAAATGTAAAATGACTTAATTTGTATTCACGGACAGTGACATCCTGGTTTTTAGATGTGTATGCATCTCTGTGTGTGTATTACCATATCACATGTATCTAGGAAAAAAACCATATGTGGTGTGTATGTCATTTTTTCCTCACAGGTAGCACACACGGCTTTGTTAACTCGCTTCATCCATCTAACAATATGCCATCGATAGAGTATAATAATTAAAAATATTATTAGTAATCTGTAGTCAGGAAGTATTAATCCATTTGAAAATTCTAGGTATTTACCCACTACCAGCTTGCCTGATCGGGCTCAATTTACTTAGCAGGGAAGTATCCAAACATTTAACTATGCAAATGTGTAAAGCCAAATGAGACATCATTTAATTCCTTTATTGTCTTACAGTGAAAGAGAGCAAATGAGCAAGTTGATGGCTTTATGCCAATTATTTTTACTACGATTTCTTTTATGCTAAGGTATAGCTGAAGGCAAGCCCTCAAATTCTAGCACGAACACGCAGCAGCAATAACATGAATATTTTAGGGGCCATAAGACTCTTTTCATGGCTTATGGTTGGAAATAAAAAATTTAAGTTGCAACTGCTTTGGAAAATACGTCATAAACCACTGGGACTAAATGTAAGAGTTGTGTGTGTGGCCTCCACCCAAACATGCTTCTAAAAAACTCAAGTCCTATGTGTAAAAGGCCCTCCACAACGCAATGCCCTTTCCTCCTATCTTTCTAGGTTAGTCTTTGACCACTCACCCCACTTAATTCAGCTCCACAGCTCCTTCCAGTCTCACAGACTTACATGAACAGGACATGCATTTTCACATCAAGGAGTGTGGCCCGAGGACCATCTTCAGACCCTGAGGCCAGCATGTGAGCTGGGCCATGGCGCCCACCATGAGAAACTTAGCCAGACAGAGACGACTGGCTGAGCTAGAGAGAGCAGCGGGCTAACAAGGGTTAGGTCGTGACCCCCAGCATCACAGCTCCATTTCCTCCACTCCTTTCCACCAGACTGCACACTGAACTTCACCGAGTCCTCTTGCAGACTGCTTCGATTGATTAGAATGGTGACTGTGGCAGGGACCCCATGGAAACCTCAAAGACCAGTCCCAATGACAGCTTGTCTCGAGCATCCATTCGATCACATTAAGGGGGAGACATTATTACTAATCTGGAAGAGAGCTAACCAATTAGAGCATTTAGCCTATTTGTTTAAGGATGGCTTTCCCCATATAGGAAAAAAAAAAAAAAGTACAGTGTTCCTGTGTTTAAAGCACATCAAGAATTAATGAACCTCATTCTCTTTCTCTTACCCAAGGCATATCACTGCTTAAAACCACAAAGTGCTGACCCAGCCAGTGGTTCCAGAACCCAGGGCCTCAGCGCAGCATTTTAAAGACTCATCCTCATAATAAATTACTATTTTAGTTATAGTCCGGGTAACATATGGTGAATGGAAAACACTTTTTGTAGATTAAGCAACATAGTTCCCATTAATGGTTTTCTTACTTGAGAACTTAAAGAGATTTTAACGCACTGTTCATTTGGTGCATTTTCTGCTGAATTATTTAAAACACCTCCTTACTCCTTTAACTATGAATTTGCATTAGGAAGTACAATGCCAATTAAGATTCCTCCATTGCCTCCAATGCTCTAAAAATAAAGACAAGCTAAATTCTAACCAAAATGCATTTCTCTCTTTACACTCTGACCTTCCTGTTATCCTAAGCTTAGGCAAAAGACATAAACGATACACACAACTTTGCAGGAAGAGACAAGCCAGAAGATTAGGAAATTATGAGGGTAAGAAAAAATTGAAGGTTTAAGGATGGCTTTTGGAAAGTGCTGGAGACACAAGGAGCCTTCCAGCACATCTAGGTGGAAAACTCAGCATTTACAGTTGACTAGTACGAGTTCCACTGTCTCCAGAATTACATGATATAAAATATAAACCCAGGTTCTTAATCTACATAAAATCAGAAGTTAAAGATGTTGGCTCAGTAGGCTGAGCCAATAATAATAATAATAATAATAATAAATAATAAAAATAATTTTATTTGCTGTGATAAACAGAAGTGAAAAGGGAATACAGCCCATAACTTTGGTATGTTTCATTTGCCTGTTTTATTTTTGCAAAGCTGAGTGTTTCTCTTGCTCTCAGCAACCTCTTCCAAGGTGTCTCATCACTTTCTTCCCGTTGTATGGAGATTTGCTATTGACTTGAAGCCTGCACCGGATAACTTACTCACAGTAGACCGAGTCGGACTCTATGCCCTGTACCACTTCTCGGACTTCTCCAGACCACTGCCACCTGGTGTGTCTGCTGCTTGCTGCCTCCTGCCCCTTCTGTTCCGTTCAGAACACTCCACTTAAGGAAGCTCTTCCAAAGGGAGTTCTCAACTAATCCTTCTAACTCTAATCCCTCTATATCCTGGTACACGTCCACTTTCCTAAAGTAGCGTGCAAACATGATTTTGAGTTACTTTTGTATTGCCACACATTTCCACTTGGGCACATCCTGGCTGACTAGCACAGTGTCTTCACAGAGCTCGGTCCATGTTCCTGCAGGACCACTGGAAGGTTCGAGTCTCGATTTGAACCAGAGTGCCATCTATTGGTGTAAGTGTTGCAACACTATCAAAACGATTACATTCTACATATTCCATACGTGTGACACACACCAGTTCTCACCGTTTGATTAAAGAATAAGGAATGTGCTATCTAAAAGAATTACTTTGCTCCTACCCTTAGTAACACCTATCTTTTCAAAGAAGAAATGGCAACGAAATGAGAAAAGATCCCCATTTGGATCCTCTAAATAATAAAACCATCACCTCCAAAAGATGGGTGTGAATTCTAGACGGTGCCCTCCGGCTGTTTTGTAAACTTTGCTTTTAATTTATTGAAAAAAAAATCATATATGAAATGAGGAACTTCAGCAATGTAGAGTACAATGTCAGAATGCCAGTAAGACCGATGGAAAGGGCACTGTTTTAGGAGGAAGACTAGTTTTTATTTCTGTTTTATTCCAAGAACTTAGCCCTTCCATACAGTAAGCCTCCCCTACAAGAGCGAGCACACCTTTGAGTCCTAAACCTCTGAGTTAGCATGGTCTCTTGGCACGAAGTGGAGGGACTGTATTAAAAAAAAGCAATAGTAAAAATATTTAGTCCCTGTTTATCAGGCTAACAATTTTGCCTTTTAAATAATTTCTCAAACCATTTAATAGCTCCGTCTTTTCACTCACTCTAAATCCCATCGCACTATGGGTAAATTTAAGTTGCACAGAGGTGGGTCTGTAAGTTAAGAGAAAACTTTTCTTCCCTTGCCCAGAGGCTATCCCAGATAGCATGGGATCATTAGTGACCAGACGCCCCATCTATAACCCAGAGACAGCTCTCAGCTGTACAGAGAACCTTTCACTTCCTACATAGAGGTGAACTCGGAACTTGTCACTGGTTTTTGCACCCTCTTAATCTTCCTGTTTATTCTGCGCTTCATTAAAGTCAATCTCCACAGGGCAGACTGTCATCTGAGCTCAGCCTGTCCTGCTGTCTGCTCTCTCCAGAGAGCATCCTTCATCCTGATAAACGGGCTGTGAGCTGAGCACATGACTGAGCTCCTTAAGGTAAATAGATTACAGAGGGCTGCTCCTTCCACACTGGCTCAACAGAATTTGATAAGCCGGATCATTGACGTGGGCATCACGGTGGAGACAATGTTTTCTGAAAGATGGGGTTTCAGATGTACCGTTGTAAAATGAGATAGCGAAGATTTTTTTTTCATTGTGTAATACCATCCCTTTAAGGCTGCATTAGCTAGTGTTATTCATGTGCCAAGTGTCCCCCTCAGGATTTAGCATCATTTGTAGGATGTCTTCTGCGTGCCAGGCTCTCTGCTAGGCATTCGAGACCTACAGATACACATAGGGAGGGAAAGTGGCAGCCGCGGTGGGAGCTGGAGTGAAGGTCCCTGGGAAGCCATGAAACATGCCATGACAACGCCGGCCCGTGGGCTCAGATCAGTGGGTGCCTGTTGGTTGGACTCACAGGCCATGCTGTCCCACAGCAACTGTTGTATCTAGATGAAAAGGCAACGCTGGGGCCCGAGACTGGTCTCCAGGCAGCTCTGTTCCCCCCTGACTCATGTTGACAGATAAAGCAGCAAGTTATGCCTGGAGGGGCCACGACTGTCCTTCCTGCCTGATAAACCAAACACAGAGCGGACTATGGAGAGGACAAGTCTCATATCTCAGGCAGGGCGTGGAGAGGTGTCTTGAGTTCCTGAGCTGAGGACATTTGAGTCCATATGGCCACCAGCTAAGCACCACAGTCACTCCCCAATACTTGGGTGCTGGAACCATGTAACAGATACCCCAGATATTGGGGCAAGAGTAAAGGGATGGATAGTCCCAGAAGAAAGTGGAAACTTCCGTCCTGGATGATCGGGGCAAGATCTATGTGGAAAGTGTTACAAGGAAGCTCACTCCCTCTTAGCTGAGGAATTTAAGGTCAAGAAAGACTCCCACCCACCCTACACCCCAGTTTTCCCAAGGGTTGGGGAGCAGAAATCCAAGATCCTCCTCAACAATGATGGCAACTTCTGCCTGGGAGGCTCACAGAGCAGCATGAAGACTGGACAGCCAGGCAGATGGTGTCCTGTTCTGCCAGGGGTCACCCTGGCTCCTGTCTTGCCTCTACTCAGTGATAAAACCAGTGGTGAAGAGCTCCATAGGCAAGATGTCAAGGGCAAGGGCTGCAACCTCCCTGCGCTGCTGACCCATGCAAAGCCACCATCCTCCAAGCTTAGTTCAACTAACTACTCTGTCTGGTAGCCCTTCAAGTTCTCGCTGGACCACAACCATCTGTCTCTCCCTCCTCTGAGCTCCTCTTGCGATTTACAATTTAACGTTTTGCTATATTCGGTCTCAAAATGTAATTATTCCTTGTATGTTGTGTGACCACAAGGTCACATTTGTAATCTTCTTTGAGATGAGAGAGACACAGTATCAAACACGCAGCAGGTGTTTCATACTTAATCTAAACTGGGGATCAGAAAATAAAAGCTCGTAGAAACCTTCCTGTAGCAGACTAGGAAACAGATCTAGAGAATCGCTACTTTATTTACTTCACAAGCGTCTCATGAAACTTTCGAGTCACCGTGCTGGGCGCTGTGGAGGAGACAGAGAAGGACCCAGTTCTCATGCACCTGCCAGTGACACGTGAGAAAGAGGATGTGTGGCCTAATTACTAAAAGTGGAATCCATTAAGAAGGCGAAAATGAGCCCGTGTCTTGCATGAGGGAGGTAATGGGTCAGCTGAGGAACTGAAGGGGCGTTTGTGGAGAAGGTGGCACCTGAGCCTAATGAAGGATTTGATGCTCGGGAATGGGGAAGTGTGTACAAGTGGGGATGTGTTTTGGCCTTCGCCAAGCTCTACATCCACCTCAAAACCAGCCCGCAGAAGTCAGCTGAGACAACTGTGGTGGTGGTTACCACCCAGGCTGAGCCCCCGAGGGCTGGCTGAAGGGGACACTTTCATGTGACTGGCTCAGCTCCTGGCTCCTGAAGAGGGCTGTCTCTTTCCTCTCCTTTCTCAGCCTCACTCCCCCACCCCCAAGTGCAGGGAAGCTTGCAATCTCCCTTAACCTTGGGCAGCTGGCCGGGCTCTGACCTTGCCTTGCCCCAGCACAGCAGACCAAGGCACTCCTGTGGGCCCAACTCCCCACCGCCCACATGTGCCACGCACTGGGCACCATGTCTTGGGCCTGGGCCTCGTTATCACAGGGTTTAAAAGGTTTCCCTGGAGCCGGGAGGGTGGGCTGCTCACGTCTCTCTGTCTCGACTTGGTCCTTCCTGTGGAGGGAAGCCAGGCTTTTTCTGGAAAAAGCTGCGGGAGGCCAAGCAAACTTGGACCACACAGGTAAGAATCTTCTGAGCCTCTCTGCCAGTCCGCCCCCTTCCCACCCCCCACCATTCTTCCTTCAGCTGGCTCTTCACTGTCCTCCTGCCTGCACAAAAGTGTCCTTTGCCCAAGCCAGGATCCTCGGATTCTCTTGCTCATTCTCCTTGACCCTGCCTGTAACTCGGCTCTGCCCTCACCCCCCTCCGCCCCTCAATGCAAGGAGTAACCCCTTCGACCTCTATTGCCTCTGCTCACACAGCTCTCCCTTGCCGGGCACGCCCTGTGGTCAAAGAGAGCAATTCTCTACCCTCCCTGTCTGCTTGCTTCCTTTGTCTCTCTTTCCTTATTCTCTTTGCATGTAGGGGAGAGGGGAGAATCCTCGGGATGCCAGGACAGCAGCGTGGACTTGAGGTAACACAGAGATGCCGGATAATTCACCTCTGTTCTTAACTCCGCATAAAAAGCTGCCCCCCACCATTTCCTCTCCAGTCTTCCCTCTAAACTGGGTCTTCAGCCTCCTGCCCTCCCCTTAATTGGAAGCTGGGTGAAAGCCACACTGAGAGAAATTCTGAAAATGGCATCCAGATGAAAAGGGAACCTCTTGGACACTCCAGCAGCAGGTGAGGACCTCATGCCTTCTGCTTCCTTAGACTTCTGTCTGAATGCACCAGGAGTAGGTATGTGTGAAGAACCTCCAAGTCAGGGTTTCCCAGAGTGCCCTCTCTTGGCCCCGAGGCTTCTTCTCTCTCAGGTGTGTGGCCAATTCTAATCCACTGTTGCTCTAGAGCTGTAATAGCCTTTTCACTTATGTTTTAAGTTCCTGGATCCCAAAACTTAGTACAAGTAAACATTTATATACAGCAAAATATATGGTCCAGTTCTAACCCTTCAGTAGACAAGCGACCTCAAAAATGTCACCCTATTTGAGGTAGGGCAGCAAATCAAGGCTGTGCCCAATTTACTTTCTCCTACCTTCTAACTACTCCTCCCTCTCGTTGATGGCGCGTGGTTGGGGCCTTGGCTCAGCCGTCCCTCCATCGTTGACCGTACCAATGCCGCCAGGCTGAGCTCACAGCCTGGGGCAGCTGCCTCGGGACTTCCAAGAACTTCAGAACACGCCTCGCCTAGAACTTTTTGTGGGTTTGGACCAAGTGTAGAGGCTAGAGGAGAGACCTCAGTGCCGTCGTAAGTCCCAGAGGCCTGGTATTGGAGAGTATGTGCCGCAACCTCTTGGCCCCTCTTCTGACGGTGTGACAGCCCAGAGCTCTGAGAACTGGTAATCTCAGGACAAGCCAGCTCTGGCCACTCTGAGGTGGCAGGGAGGTCACTGGAGCGTGGTTCCACAGATTGCTTCTCTACCTCTACCTTCAAGACCCCGCCAGGGTTTGCGAAATGTCTTAGAGAAACTCACAGTTAAGATTCAGTAGATAATCTCTGGCAAAAATAACACGAAATGCACAGACAACAAGTACTTCATATTTATCTCAAGAGGTTTAACACCAGTGAAAACTGAAAATAGACCAAAAAAATTTTAGCTTTGAAAATTGTTCAATGGAAGCATTTGAACGTGTGATAAACTGTATTCTTCTGTCTACTAAGCAAATGTTTTAGAATCTGTGAACCAAGGCTGACTGAGTCCGGAAGCTTTCTCCAGATCTAAGCCACGGCTCCCTCTAGTGTTCCTGACTCCACCTTTGTTTCAGCCCTAAAATGCTTGGGACCTGCCATCTCTATTAAATGAGGTTTCAAAGCCCGGTTCAACTAGTTCTCTTCCTTTTACCCCACCACAGTGACTATTGATCAAAGACTTCTCCCTCTCTGAGCTCTGTTACCTCGTGTTGCTTACAACTGACATTTTATTACACTCAGTTCATAAAAGAACTGTTTCATATGGACTGTTTTCCTTGCTCCCATCACAGTTGTCTTTTTTAATTTATTCTTAAAAAATTCCTGTATAGTTAACATTAATTTCAGGTGTACAATAGTGATCAGACAGTTCTATACAATACTCACCGCTCGTCAACATAAGTGTATTTATCCTTCACCTCTTTCATCCCTCCTCCCACCCATCTCCCTCCTGGCAACCATCAGTTCTCCATATTTAAAAGTTTATTTTTTTGTCTTTTTTTTTTTTTTAATTTGCTTTGTTTATTCAATTCCACATACAAGTGAAATCACATGGTGTTCGTCCTCTTCTGGTTTATTTCACTTAGCCTCGGACCCTTTGGGTCCACCCATGCTTTTGCAAATACAGTTGTATCTTGGAAATGGGAAACCTATAATATCGGCCATGCCATAGATGCCTGATACTTGAAATTGGGGAATCAGTATATTAGAGTCAGGAGCAAAGCTAATGTAGTGTCCCCCCTTTGGAAAAAATGGGCAACAGACCCAGAGGGTTGATAGCCGCATCATTCACTCCACAAGTGTCCCCATGCTGGGCAAGGTGGAGGAGACAGAGGTGCCGACCAAATGGGCCCCCTCTCCTGCACCTGGCAATGAAGCAGTAAGGATGAGCTGGGCCCCCATGCCCAAAAGTGGAAACCGTAAGGGAGGTAGAGACAAGTCTGAGGGATCTCAGGTAAGGGAGGTAGTATGTCCGCTGACTGATTCAGGATGGTTTTATGGAGGAGGTAGCACTTGAAACTGATCTTAAAAGATTGGAACAGTGAAAGGTATAGTGCTATAAAAGCACATGTAGGGAAGGAAGCATGAAGAACATCAGAAGCTGACTGGGGTCCCTTCGAGTCCTCTGACAAAGGCCTTGAATGCCAGCAGGAAGCTTGCCCTCTAACCAGTAATTAGGAAGCTCTACTGAAGGAAGAACTTGGAAAAATGTCTCACTTCTTGAACGTGTATTGAGTTCCTTTTAAAAAAGCGAATTCTCCATCCTTGAAGGTGTTGAAGTACACAGTGTGTTTTTATCCAGCCATGTACTTAGGATTTCTGGGTAGGTGTGTACAGAAGACTCCAGCATGGACTGGATAATGCTAAGGGCCCTCTGAATTGAGATTACCCAGTTAGGATTTTTGAACCGGAAACTGGCCCTATGTTCTAGGAGACAAGGCTGTATTTCTGCTTATATTCAGTAAGTGGTCAATTACTGCTTCCTCAAACATCAAATGACATGAACATACTCGTGCTTTAGGAAGAGGAATTTGGGGGCAAGTTTCAGGCTAGAGGGACAAGGGAGAGACTGCACACGGGGAGACGGGCTAGAACACCATTATCTCTTCAATGCCTGCACAGGGTTAGTGGAAGTGGGGATGGAAAGTAGTTGATAATGTGGATGTTGAATCAAGATCACTATCTTGTTGTACTTATTTGTGACCCTCCTTGATAGAAAATTCTGTGAAACAAGAGTACCTTATTTGGCTTTATATCCCCACTGCCCAACACTGACCAGCATATAAAAGTGTTCAATGTGTTTTAAACGCATTCGTGTAGTAAATGTTGACGGGCTTTATGAGTAGGTAGGTGTGATGGTGTTATTGAGGGGCACTGGGTATCCCAGCTGCTGGACAAGGGGCAGCCAGAGTCTCTGGATCTGAGCCCAGAACTTGGGTGGTCCTGGTCCTGGGGCAGAGGGAACTCCGGAGACCACAGCTGCCTCTCCTTCCTCAGTCTGCAGTCTCTAATGCATGCTGGGTAGGCCCTCATCCTCACAACCTCATTGTGTTCTGGTCACTTCCACCCTTCTTGCCCTTGTCTCTCCTCTCTTGTTTTACTTCCCATCAGGATTTGACACAACTGACCATTTC
Source organism: Procyon lotor (assembly GCA_028646535.1). Classification (NCBI taxonomy): domain Eukaryota; kingdom Metazoa; phylum Chordata; class Mammalia; order Carnivora; family Procyonidae; genus Procyon; species Procyon lotor. The sequence goes on along the minus strand of CM053609.1, from coordinate 38,072,584 downwards.
ATTCTTGGAATATTCCCTTTGTGTCCAAGACCTGATTTTCTTCCTGTCTTGCTGTAGGGCTCAGTATATTCTAGTCATTCTGGCTTAAAATCCTCTTTCCGATGTTTAAGTCAATGGTTCTCGGTCTTAGCTGCACATTAGAACCATGGGAAGCTTCTTATTTTTATTAAAGATTTTACTTATTTGTCAGGGCACAAGCAGGGGGAGCAGCAGGCACAGGGAGAAGCAGGCTGCCTGCTGAGCAAGGAGGCTGATGCCTACTCCATCTCAGAACTCTGCGATCATGACGTGAGCCCAAGGTCGATGCTTAACTAACTGAGCCACCCACATGTCCCACAGGAAGCTTTTTAAAATCTCTTAATACAACTCAAGCTACACCGCAGACCAATTATAATTTTGAGGGGTGGGTCCAGGTTCAACATTAACTTAAAGCTCTCCTAATGATTCCAGTGGGTCCAGGTTCAATATTAACTTAAAGCTCTCCTAATGATTCCAGTGTTCTAAACCACTGTTCCAAGTATTAGTGTCCCATGAAGCTTAGTCTTAAATCTCGTCCCACCTTTGGCTATAGCCCTTGGCCAATGGGTTTTAAGAGCATCCTTAGGGGGCACCTGGGTGGCTCAGTGGGTTAAAGCCTCTGACTTCGGCTCGGGTCATGATCTCAGGGTCCTGGGATCGAGCCCCGCATTGGGCTCTCTGCTCAGCGGGGAGCCTGCTTCCCCCTCTCTCTCTCTGTCTGCCTCTCTGCCTATTTGTGATCTCTCTCTCTGTCAAATAAATAAATAAGATATTAAAAAAAAAAAAAAGCATCCTTAGTATGTTGACCTATACTTCCAGCCCCAACTTCTCTGAACTATAAACTCACACGAATGACTACCTATTCAAGATCTCCGCTAGGATACAGACGTCTCAGATTTAACAGGTGCAAATGGGAAGTTTGACTTTTGTCCTCCCTTGCAAATCTATTCCTCCCCAGTATCCTCCATCTCAGTTGATAGTATCCTCTGTCCAGTTGTTCTGGCAAAGACAACTTGGCAGCTGTCTTTGGCTCCTTTCTTCCACTCCCCATATCAAGTCGTCCACCTCTGCGTCCTGCTAGCTTTATTTCTAGAGCCCATTCTAGACCCGACCATTTCCCACCACCTTTCTCAGCCCCTGCCTGCTCTGCTGCTGTGGCTCATTTCACACTTGCTCCCTTAGAATCTTTTCCTCATACAGCTCTTGGAGGGATCTTGGAGAACACACATCCTATCCTATTCCTTCATCCTACATCATCTGGTGGTTTCCTATGACACTTAAAACAAAACTCAAACTCCTGAATTTGGCTTCCAAAGTTCTTCACGATCTGCTCCCTTCTCCTCTGACCCTTTTCTCATTCTTCCTTCATTTGTTCTTTTGCTGTTTGTGGAACACAGCTTTTGGTTAGGATGTTCTTCATCTAAATCTTCCCATGGTTTGATGATGACCATTCAAGCCTCTGCTCATATGTGACCTCTTCAAAAAGCTTTTTACTGACTTAGTCCCTTAAGGCAAAAATGATCACTGTGGTCCCCTATCCTAATCTTGATTTATTCTCTTATTAGCTGAAATATTTGTGTTCATTTCTCTGCCCCCCCCCCCCACTTAGAAAGAGAGGACCTAGTCGGTTCTGTGGCCGGTTTGTTTGTCTGCCGGTTCTTTGGCACTTAGTAGGTTCTCAATAACCTACTAAGTTGAATGAATTGTTGAATCCAGAATTGAAATTCAACTTGGTAGTGAAGCAGACTCTACCAAATTGTCACTGAGGTGGATGAAATACCTCAACAGGGGGCATAATGAATTCAAGATGATATTAATAAAGTTTCAGAGTATCTGGCTTAGTCTTTGGGCAGAATGTCCCCCACCCCCGTCTCCCCAAACTTCCTTTCTTCCTCTACTCATGGTGTCTGAAACTCTCCCCTTGGCAATTTAGATTCACTGAATTGAAACGTTTTCACCTTCCATAGAATTCTCTACTACAATTCAAATACTTTCAGCGCGTGTCTATTGACTAATAAAAGATTAGGGGGGGAGATTTCTCTGAGACGAGACCAAGAGCTGAGGGGACTAAGCACGAAGGGAAGGCAGATGACTGTCATACTAAATTGTCTTCATGATGCCATAATACCTTTGACAGTGCCCTTTGAGGAAATTGGTCCTTTAGAAAGCTATCAGCCTTAACAAGAAACTTTCTGTCCTTATTCTTTTTCTGTAATTCTTTTGGGACTAGCACCCTCCTAATTTCTCTGTCTCCTGTGTACTTCCAGTTCCAGTCCCAATCCCCAGTGTAACTTCCTGAGTGTGGGGATTTGATGATTTAGTCGTCTACCTCTAACGCTCTTCTCCCTTCTGATTTGTCTATCACAGTGAATCAACCAGCTCGACCTAGAGCCACAGGAAAGTAGTTGTGTATTTTAAATTCCTAAAAAATAAGTTATTAAATGTTGGTTAGAAACCTCTTTCCTTATTATACTTTTATCTTAATAATGTGTTAGGAACAAAGAATTTGGTTTCCCTAGTGTAAAAATTTGGGCTCTCTGAGAAGCGAACTCAGATGGAGACTAGCATGCAGAGTATGCACCTTGGGGTGCCTGGGTGGCTCAGTGGGTTAAAGCCTCTGCCTTCGGCTCAGGTCGTGATCTCAGGGTCCTGGGATCGAGCCCCGCATCGGGCTCTCTGCTCAGCGGGGAGCCTGCTTCTCCCTCTGCCTCTGCCTACTTGTAATCTCTCTCTTCTCTGTCAAATAAATAAATAAAATCTATAAAAAAAAAAAAAAGTAGATACCCTTAGGATCAACATTTTGGGAAGGAAAGGAGGCAGTTCTAGGTAGCCAGAAAAACTGAGCTCAGTGCAATCTCAACAAAGGCCTCAGCTCACCCTTTGGAGAATCTTCAGAGGTGCTGAGATGGCCCTTGACAGTCAACTCCCCTTGCAGTGAGGAGGCTAGGCTTTCATATTTTCACCTCCAGCAGACAGTGGATGCAAGCTGATCCTGGGTGGAGAGGGTGCTCTGTAGCCAAGGGCAATTTCGGGACCAGCCTGATCAGAGTGCTGCCCACTGACAGCACTACCTGAAGACAGGTGTGGGCAACCCCATACAGAATCCATTACACCTAGTGCTTTCAGGTTGATTCCCTTTTTGGTTATTAACATTTTTCTTATCTGTTGAAAGATAGTTGGATAAATTATGTCCTGAAAATCTCTACTGAATTGGCTTTACTACTAAGAAATCTTTCCTTATTCATGCTGTGCTTCTGAAATACTGTAACTTTTCTGTTCCTAACATATGTTATAATCATAGGTAGATAAGATTGTTGTTTGTTGATGTCATTCTTATTTAACATTTTGTGAATCATTCACAGGAAGCACCAGGGTCCTGGGATTATTTCTTAGCTCTCTGCAGTGGCCAATCTGGCTGACTAGAAAGGTAAAATTCCACTCTCATTAATCCTACATACTCCACTGAATCCAAGTCCCAGGAGTTTTCCTTAAAATAAATAAATAAGCAAACAAAATAAATCCCTCAGCCTGGATCATGTCAAAGGAACTAATTATTCAGGTTTCTCATTATAGTTTTGTCTATGTAAGGACTGTGGATTGGGGTCCTGAGTAAGCATAATTGAGAATTAATGTGTTCTGTGCCTCAGAAGTGGGAAATAAAACGGAAATGTCCCACATGAGGAAAAAAAACCCTATTTTTATTGTGTAAGTGAGACAATAAGATCCATGATTGTAGGCTTTATTGCTCAGGCCTGGCCAGCAGATACCAACAAAAGAATCCTCTTTCTGTGATGGTCTTTCACGCTGGCAAGATTCGTCTCTGAAACAGAACTAAATTACACCTTACCTTATTCATCTCTCTGCAAAAAGGTGGACATGAAAGAACAAGGAAGTTATAGTTAGTATATTCTGCACTGGTCTGAGCAAGCATTAGGCAAATAACAGGTTCTTGTATCAAACGATGTACTTGTTTGGAGCCCCAACATTGTGGTTGGAACCCGGAGTTGGTGCCAGTTGGTCCTTAGGCTTCTCTCTCTCTCTCTCTCTCCCAGCACCTGTGGATGATGAGAGACATTCAGGGCTTCCTTGCACCTTCAATTTATTGCTGAGGAGACTACGTTCAATGTTTCATTTGGATGGCAATACGGTCCAATGGCTTGGCATGTGACTCTGAAATTCTGGCTTCATTTAAGCTTTATTACCTTAGGCATCCCAAATTATCTCCTCTGCTCCTTAAGTTCTTCATCTCTAAATTAACAATGACCATAGTTCCTACTCCTAGAGTTGTTAAAAGCATTACATTAGATAATACATGTAAAGTGTTGATGGTACATAATAAAAAAATAGCCAATATTAGGTGTTATTTGCTGGGCATAAGAGGAGGTTAAAAATTACTTGCAGATTTCTGGAACAAAGAGGGACAACCAGCCCTGGTTGAGCTGAGAATTCTTTGAATATGAATAAGTAAATAGCAATAGAGAAGAATCATTTCAATACAGAATTGAAACCAATGAGAATTCCCTCTTTAAAGTTAGATGTCCCTGGGAGCTGTATTAGACAATTTAGTGTGGCAAAGGTAATAAATGTTAAGGTAGGAATAGCTGTTACTGTCGATGAAAGTCTAGCAATCGCTATTTCTTTCAATCACAGAAGACACACATCAGTCAAGGAATTGACTTCCCTATACCAGAAAGACTTCCCTGGCCGAGCAGAACAAAGATGTGGACTCACCAAACTCAACCCTGCTGTTCTCACAAAGTCTTAATTATGTAAGTAATAATTCCCTTATGTGTCAAAAAAAAACCTCAATAGAATCTCAAATTTTGATCTGGAAGCCAACTTAGTGAGGCTCTGCTCCACCAAGTTATTAATAATTGGTCAAAAATAATGTCTCCGGACTGTTCCTAGCACTCCTCTTCCATATTTTAGGTATTTAGTTTGGAAATCCTAAACTTCTGTGTTAGAATGCCTTTTTTTTTTTAAGTGTACTAAAGTTTCTTATATACCATACTGCTTTTTCTAGTTGCCTATGCTCCATATTTATTCAACAAATATTTATTGAATGCTCACTATGAACCAACTATATAGTAAGTGAATATTGTGGATGTAGAAAGAGGATTTTTTTTTTAAGGTTAATAGGCAAATATCTTTAAAATCTTTGAAATAAGTGTATGTTTTTTTTCTCCTTTGCATTCATGAGTCCAGATGATCTCAACTCCATTTCCTTGGAGTTGGGACCACATCTCTACAGTGTTCTAGTAAAATTTCCACTATCTCTGACATGGTATCATGCATCCACTTGACACACCTGTCAACTGATGCTAAAATATTGTTCTAGTCAATAGTGGACACAATTACTCCCAAGGGCAATGTGATTACCAAGAATGTAATTCCTCTTATTTGAAGAGAGTAACAGGTATAAACTCAGCCTGAATAAATGATAGAATTTTGTGGATTTTTTTTTTCCAGCCATCAAGCTTTAAGAGGTTTGGGGAGTTAAATATTATTTCTTTAAAATGAAATGCAGGGAAGTCAAGATGAAATAGAAAAAGGAAAGATGGAATAGTCAAAGAGAAGTTAAAATGGCAATTAGTACCTCTCTGAGATTATAACTGTTGGTAAAAGCTTTGGTATCTTGATCTACTATAAGTGAGGATAGTTTCTAAAATATAGAAGTTTTAGGAAGTATTGGAAAGGTTAGCATCCAATAGAAATTGAGAATAATCCAGACTTGCTTAGGTATTTTATAATGTACATGTCATTCCTCTATTGCTTCCTCCAGGCTACTTCTTTTGACTTAATGAATCTCAAATTTTTATTTTGGCTTTTACTGTGGGGGCTGTGAGAGAAATGCCAGGGTTCCACCCCTGCCTTCCTGAGTCAGACCTTCGAGTGGGTGGAGCTCATTCATCTCTACATTTTTAAAAAATGTATAAAACAAACATAACATTGACCATCTTAACCACTTCTAAGTGTCCAGTTGAGTGGCATTAACTATATTCCCATTACTGTGTAACCATCATCACCATCCACCTTCAGAACTCTTCGTCTTAAACTGAAAGTCTGTGTCTATCAGACAAAAGCTCCCCCCTCCTCGCACCTCCCCCAGTCCCCAGCAGCCAGCATTCTACCTTGTAGTATGCTTCTGGTTACTCTCCGTACCTTATATAAGTGGTATCATACAGTATTTGTCCTTTTGTGACTGGCTTATTTCACTTAATAGAATGTTCTTAAGGTTCATCCATGTTGTGGCATTTGTCCTTCTTGGCATTCAGTCCTTTTTGAAGACTGAGTAATACCCATTGTGTATATACCATGTTTATCCATTCATTCAGTGGTGGACACTTCTTCTACCTTTTGATTATTGTGAATAATGCTGGTATGAACTTGTGTGTACAGATACCTCTTGAAGACCTTGCTTTTAATTATTTTGGATGTATACTTAGAAGGGGATGGCTGTGTCATATGATAATAATTCTATTTTTAATTTTTAAGAAAGCACCAAACTCTTCCACAGTGGCTATACCACTTTTCCTTGCCATCAAGAGTGCACAAGGTTCTGATTTTTCTGATTCCTATAGATCTTTGCCAACACTTGTTCTCTGGTCTGCTTTTTTTCAAAAATAATTATCGTAAGTGTGAGGTGGTATCTCGTGGTTTTGATTTGCATTTCTCTAATTTCTCTAATAGTGATGAGCATTTTTTTCAAGTGCTTGTTGGTCTTTTGTACTTCCTCTTTGGAGAAATGTCCGTTCAAATCCTTTGCCTATTTTTAAAATTGGATGCTTGATTTTTTGTAAAATTGTGGTAGCTCTTTATATATTCTAGGTATTAACTCCTTATCAGATACATGATGTACAAATATTTTCTCCCAATCTGTAGGTTGCTTCTTCATCCTATTGATTTTTGTCCTTTGCACAGAACACTTTTTTCTTTCTTTTTTCTTTTTTTTGTAGCCTGGGCTTTTGGTGTCCTTTCCAAGAAATCATTGGCAAATGCAGTGTCTTAAACCTTTTTCCCCTATGTTTTCCCATTTTCCACCTATGTTTTCTTCCAAGAGTTTTAAGGTTTTAGCTCTTAGGTTTAGGTCTTTGATTCATCTTGGATTAATTTTTTGTATATGGTATATATGATGTAAGGTATAAGGTGTACCTTATATATAATGTATATATATGTATATATAAATATATATATGTTGTATATATGTATATACAACTTTAATCTTCAACATGTAGCAGTTGTACTTAAAGTTCTAGAGATTTCTGGTGTTTGAAAACCACTGTGTCATGCCAGTAATATCCAGCTAGTTCACCCCTTCTCTAAATATGAGGTCATTCATTTGTGGCATAAAAACCTAAAAGGATCAAGCAAAGAGAAAAATACTTGTACAAAGTTCACATATACAAACTAGATTATGCTTACTATTTAAAGTAATTTAAAATGTGAAATGACTGCTACGCACAATGGTGATATTTCCTTATTTTTTTCTTGTTCCTCTTTCTTTTTTCTTTTCCTTATTTTTTTTTTCCTATCTATTGTTCCAGCTACCCCTTTCCCCCTACGCAAATCAAACCTAGAAATAAGCATTGAAAAAGTAGTTCTGAGCTAGTTACATAGCTGCATCTCTGGAACAAAAAGTAAGCCTCCAATTGGGAGACATACCTCTAACCTAGGCCTCACCGTATTCCCACAAATGAAGCTTCTCTAAAGATGAGCTCACAATCTGAAATTAAAAATATTCAAGGAAATACTCATCAAGTATGAGAGTCGGCAGAAAAATCTAATACTTTAATATCAAATTTTGTTTAAACTTAGGATTTTAATTCCACCTTTTGTTTCTTTAAAAGAAAAGATAAAGTATTTTCTACTTGAACACAGTATGTTTTGAATCAGTGTACCCAAGGTTAATTGAGTTTGAAAGCTTTCTGTCCAGGTTATAGGCCCACCCACGCTGCCCACTTCCACAAAACAACCAAGTAAGAATATTATTAGAAATATTGTGATGGAAATTAATTAATGAGGGAAACAACCTTTTTCTCTGAATGTAAAAATAAATTGATTGAACTTAAATTTCCATTTAGGATGAAAATTCACAAACAAGGGCATAAAACACCTATGGTGTGAAATGTACTTTACAGTGTGTAACCTTTATACTCTACATATGTAGTATAATCTCATTCTGTTAAAAATCTATACATACACATTCTTGTAATTCACTAAGGTGTCAGTAATCATAAGCTCTGCTAATAGAATGTTCATATATTCAGTTTTCTATATATACTCACTTTCTACACTGTACACATACTGATTTTGCAATAGTAAAAGTAAACAAATTTATAGCAAACATCATTCTTAGAGGTGACATGTCAAACATATAAGTCAAGGATGCCCCCCCCCCCGTTAGTCTTTCTATTACTTGATTTGAACTTACAGTCAGTTCAATTAGGAATGTAAAAATGTTTTTTTAAAGATCTTATTTATTTGAGAGAGCGAGCATGAGTGGTGGGAGAGGCAGGGGGAGAAGAAGCAGTCTCCTCCCCAAGTACAAGGAGCTCCATCCAGGACCCGGAGATTATGACCTGAGCTGAAGTCAGACGCATAGCCAACAGAGGAACCCAGGGGAATAATTTTTTTTAAACGGTATAAGGAAAAAGTGGTGCGTGGGTGGCTCAGTGGGCTAAGTGTCTGCCCTCAGCTCAGGTCATGATCTCTGTGTCCTGGGATTAAGCTTCATGTCAGGCTCAGTACTCAGTGGGGAGCCAGCTTTTCTCTCTCCCTCTACCCTACCCCCGACCCCGCTTGCTTGTGTTCTCAAATAATCTTTCAAAAAAATGGCATTAGGAAAGATATTTTTGAATGCCGAAACTCAAGAGGATCTACAGATAAGTGATCACAATTTAAAATGGAATTCAGCAAGACTAGTGGATATAAAGTCAATAAACAAATAATTTTCACTTCTATAAAGCAGCAATAAACGGAATATGAATAGTGAAAAAGAAATGGTGGTGTGCATCTGTTTGCCCTTGTAGATTCCCTCTTCACCTTTCTCTACACTGGTACTACCTTGGGATACAGATCTGCAGTAACAGGCTCCCTTGCTATCCTGCTTCTCATTAGGTTCAGCAAGTGGTAGCCCCAGCAGGAGATCCAAGGCAGGGGGAAATAGAGGATGGGGATTATATTCCCTCATCTCTCTCCCTGTGGGCTTGTTCTTGGCTGGTTGTATCTCTCTATCAAAGGTCACAGCTCCCATCAGAGGGCCCTCTCCACATGACTATTCCAGTCTTTGCATTCTGGAGAATTGCCTTCTTCCCATCCCTTTAAGTTTAGAAGTAGTAATGGTTCTTTAACATTACTGCCCCCAGGTATCATAGAATCCCTGGTAGTTGGCTTAAACCCTGCCTATGTCTTTGTAAATGACCTAATGTGAGACTATTTCCTACTGGGACCTTCAATGATATCGTTTATGCAGCAACAAAGAACTTAAATGGAAATAAAAGAGGCACAAGATCTTTATAGACAAAATTTTAAAGCTTCATTAAAAGACATTTTTAAAAAGCTATTGAAATGTACTCTGTACATACAGACATTGGTTTTTCTCCAGATGGATCCATAGATTTGATGAAATTCCAATCAAATTCCCAGTACTTTTTTTCATGAGACTTGGCAGCAGAAATGATTTATATAGAAGAATAGAGGGCAAAGAATAGCCAAGAAAAATTTGAAGAACAATAAATCAGGTAAAGCCTTGTTCTACCAGGTAGTATTACTATAAACGTGTAGAAAATAAAACTGAAATTGGTGCATTTCATTGGTGCACCAATAGGGAAGGATAATGGTACTGGGATGATGATTATTCATATGGACAAAAGGATAATACAATTATAGACCTATTTCACATTATACAAAATATATAAATTCTGGGTGAGTTAGAGTTGGACCATGAAAAGCTTTATGATCTCATGTTACTAAAAGTATGTAAATAAGGGCCCCCAAACCCACATTAGATGTAAGGGGAAAATTTGATGAATTTGACTACACTGGATTTTAAAATTCCATGCATTAAAAGTCATTTTAGAGAAAGTAAATATATAAGTAATAGCTTGGAGAAAACAAAGTAGGTGTACATGTATTAGCATGCTGTGAGCTCACAAACCTGTGGATCGAAAAGTGATTTAGGAAGTGTGGCTCAGTCTTATGCAACATGCAAAATATCACATCTTTAGAAGTATTAAAAGTATAAAGACAAGCATGAGAATGATAAATGCTATTAAATACAGAATAGTGTTTGATATATTTATTAACATATAATGTATTATTTGCCCCAGGGGTACATGTCTGTGAATCATCAGGCTTACACATTTCACAGCACTTACCATAGCACATCCCTCCCCAATGTCCATAACCCAGCCACCCTGTCCCTACCCCCCCCACCTCCCAGCCA
>CM053609.1:38043565-38061622 GCA_028646535.1 Procyon lotor | reverse complement strand
ACCTCTCAGGCCAGTTGGACATGGTGTGCCCTGCATAGGAAGCTAAGTGCATCTAATTCCATGAACACCAGAGACATAGAGACTCTGCATTTAACAATACGACCTGTAATTTTTTCATTTAAAGAATTGAATGTTTCTGCTTTTTTGGGTCTTAAGAAGTAAGTGTGTCTTTGAAATCTTTGGGTAAGTAGGCAATATATTGAAGCTTTATCACACCTTTTAGTAGTAATGATGCCCAGCAGATGATCCCTCCCACTCAACGTATCTAAATTGACTCACGTAAATTCAATCTCCATTTCCAAGTCAGAGGGTGCTTCTGGGTGTGGTGAAGTGGGAAACGAGGGCCTGGGCTCAGAGCTGACTGACGCTGACCGACCAGCTTGGCCATACCTTTCTCTTCATGTCTGTGAAACAGGGATCATAATGTTGACTACACGAGGTTCTTGTGCAAGAGAAAATATGGCATGCACAACGCTCTTAGCCAAATTCTGTGAAGCAGAATTTCCTCCATTGTATTAGTACCCTCCCCCTTTGGACATTCCAGGATGCACTGTGTATATATATATATATATATATATACACACACACACACACACACACACACACACACACACACACACACACACAACTTCCTGTGGCAGAGGGACAGGGCGGGCAGGGTGCTTCCCAGAGTTAAGACAGTTGGGGCAAATGGTAAGAATAATTTTACAGTGTTTTTATATAAATTATCCTGAGACATTTTGCCTCTTCCCTAGTGGTAGCACCTTTTTTATTTTTTCCCAGTCCAGAAATTCATCTTCTAGGCCTCGGCCTTTGGGATTACAGATTTTCCTACTTCACCCTCCTAATCCTCCAAATCTCAGGAGTAAGGTCTCCCCTTCTTCACCAGCCATGCTGGCAGTTACCTTTGCTATCAGTTTAGCCAGAGTCCTCCCTTGGATCTCTTCACAGGAAAATGCTCCAGCTTTCCTGCTCCAAACTCACTTCTTTGGCCTGCGGCCTTCGCACCCTGAGTGCCATTCCCATCAGTGCAGCCCAAGCAAAATTTTTTATTGTCAAAAATGTAAAACAGGGCAGGGTGATTCAGTTGGTTGAACATCCAACTCTTCATATCAGATCAGGTCACGATCTCAGGGCCGTGAGATCAGGCCCCATGTCAGGCTCCATGCTCAGCGCAGAGTCTACCTGAGATTCTTTCCCCCTTCTTCTCCCTCCCACTCCACTTTTCCCCACTGTTCATGCTCTCTCTCTTTCTCTAAGATAGATAGATAAATAAATAAATGAATGAATAAATAGATAAAATCTTTAAAAATAATAAAAAATTTTAAAATGGAAAACATATGAATAAACAAAAAAAAAAGTAAGATACTACATAATCCCATAAACGAAATTTAACCAGAGGCAACTTTTTTGTCTTGTATGTTTTTCATATATATCTATGCTGCAAAATCTCCATACAAATTTGTTGGGTTTAAAAATCTTTAAGATACTGAAAATGTTCCACTAAGTTTATCACATGATCACCACTCATGACCATGATTTCAAGAGATTTCTTTAAATAATGTGCTAATGTACATACAGTAGTTGCTTAATAAATATAATCTCTTATTCATAAGCTAGATTGGATTATATGACTTCATATAATTTTGATTGTGTTAAAGGTGCAACATCAATGCAATAGGTTTGGAGAAATGTAAATTCTACTTCTATTTTTACTTTTTAAAAAAATTAAATTCAATTAGCCAATATATAGTACATCATTAGTTTCAGATGTAGAGTTCAATAATTCATCAGTTGCATATAACATCCAATGCTCATCACATCATGTGCCCTCCTTAATGCCCACCAACCAACTACCCCATCCCCCCTACCTCCCCCTCCAGCAACCGTCAGTTTGTTTCCTGTAGTTAAGAGTCTCTCATGGTTTGTCTCCCTCTCTAACTCTTTTCCATTCCATTTTCCTTCCCTTCTTCTATGATCCTCTGTGCTGTTTCTTATATTCCATAAGAGTCCAGTGCCAGATGGCTTCCTAAGGGAATTCTACCAAACATTTAAAGAACTAATACCTATTCTTCTGATCGTTAAAAAAATAGAAATGGAAGGAAAACTTCCAAACTTATTTTATGAGACCAGCATCATCTTGATCCCAAAACCAGATCCCAAAACCAAAGGAGAATTACAGACCAATATCCCTGATGAACATGGATGCCAAAATTCTCACCAAGATAATGGCTAATAGGACCCAACAGTACATTAAAAGGATGATTCACCATGACCAAGTGAGATTCATTCCTGGGATGCAAGGGTGGTTCAACATTTGCAAATGAATCAATGTGATACATCACATTAATAAAAGAAAGGACAAGAACCACATGATCCTTCTAATTGATGCAGAAATTCTATTGTTAAGAAGCACTTAACAAAAGGTTTCACTCTTTCCACTCAGTATTTGTTTTCATAGCATTTATCTTTAAGCTATCTCATATTCATCAGTGATTAACATAGCAGCAAATTGTGTTACTTTAACTATTTCAAGCTTGAGGTTATGAATACACTCAGCCTTTTTAAAAAAATAACAAAAAGAGCTTCCCTAAAAAAGTTTCTCTCCCTTGTCCTTTATTGTCTCTTCAAGCACCCATCTTTCTCTTGTGGTCCTTTGTTTTGACAAATACTGATAAAGATTGTCTACATGAGCTGCCTTAACTTCCTTACTAATTCCCCCATAATACTGGACACTCTGGATTCCTCCCACACTGCTTTATGGACACTGGAATCCTGTATTTGTTAGGACAGAGGTTTGGCTACTATTAATCAAACTGTTCCTTTTTTATTGAGTTGTACGAGTTCTTTATACATATTGGATATTAAGCCCTTATCAGATATATGATTTGCAAACATTTTCTCCCATTCTGTAGGTTGCCTTTTCATTTTGTTGTTGGTTTCCTTTGCTGTGCAGAAGCTTTTTAGTTTGATATAGTTCCACTTGTTTATTTTTGCTTTTGTTGCCTTTGCTTTTTGGTGCCAAATCCAAAAAAAATCATTGTGGAGATGAATGTTAAGGAGCTCAGGCTCTATGTTTTTTTCTAGGAGTTTTATGGCTTCACATCTTACATTCAAGTCCTTAATCCATTTTGAGTTGACTTTTGTGTATGGTGTACATATGTCCATTTTTAGACGTTATGATTTGCAAATATTTTTCCCAACCTGTGGTTTGTCTTTTCATTTTTAAATAGTGTCCTTTGAAGAGAAAAACTTTTAATTTTGGCAAAGGCCAAATTTAAAGACCATTTGTCTTTAAAGATTTACTTATTTATTTTAGAGAGAAAATGAGAGCATAAGCAGGAGGGGCAGAGGGAAAGAGAAAATCTCAAGCAGACTGTGCTGAGCACAAAGCCCAATGCAGGGTTTGATTCCAAGACCCCAAGATCATGACCTGAGTCAAAACCAAGAGCTGGAGGCTTAACAACTGTGCCATCTAGGTGCTCCCAATATACCATTTTTAAAATTAATTATGTTTTTTATGCCATATCTTAAAAAAATCTTTTAACCCATAGTCACAAAAATTTTGCCAATATTTTCTTCTAGAAATTTTATAGTTTTAGGTCTTACCCTTATATCTATGATCCATTTTGAGTTAATATTTGTGTATGGTGTGAGATAAGGGTCTATATTTGTTTATTTGTTTTAATGGATATACAATTATTCCAGCTCCATTTTTTAAAAAAAGAATATTCTTTGGCGAGCCTGGATGGCTCAGTTGATTGAATGTCTGACTCTTAGTTTTGGCTCAGGTTGTGATCTTGGGGTCATGGGATGGAGCTCCATGTCGGGCTCTGGGCTCAGCACGGAGTCTGTTTGAGATTCTCACCCTCTCTCTCTGCTCTTTCCCCCACTCATGTTCTTTCTCTCTTTCTAAAATAAAAGTAAAAAAATAAAATCTTTAAAAAAGAATATTCTTCTCCCATTGATTTGTTTTGGAATCTTTGTCAAAAATTGACAGACTGTAAATGTGTGCATTTATTTCTGGACCTGCTGCTCTTTTACATTTATTTTTATGTCTATCTTTATGCCAACACTACACTATGTTAATTTCTGAAATTTTGTAGTAAGTTTTAGATTGTCAGTATAAACCTTCCTGTTTTGTTCTTTTCAACATTCGTTTGGCTTTTAATTTTTAAAAATTTTTAAAATTTTTTTATTTTTTTAATATATAACATATTATTTGTTTCAGGAGTACAGTTAGTAAATTTTAGGATCAATGGCCACAATTGCCAAACTGTGGAAAGAACCAAGATGCCCTTCAACAGATGAGTGGATAAAGAAGATATGGTACATATATACAATCGAATATTATGCCTCCATCAGAAAGGATGAATATTCAACTTTTGTATCAACATGGAGGGGACTGGAAGAGATTATGCAGAGTGAAATAAGTCAAGTGGAGAAAGTCAATTATCTTATGGTCTCATTACGTGTGGAGCATAAGGAAAAACATGGAGGGCATTGTGAGAAGGAAGGGAAAGGGGAATAGGGGGAAATCAGAGGGGCGGGCGATGAACCATGAGAGACTGTGGACTCTGAGCAACAAACTGAGGGTTTTGGAGGGGAGGAGAGTAGAGGGTTGGGTGAGCCTGGTGGTGGGTATTGAGGAGGGCACGTATTGCATGGAGAACTGGGTGTGGTGCATGAACAATTAATCTTGTACCAAAAAGTAAAATAAACATATTTGGGGAAAAAAATAAATTTTAGGATCAATTTGTCAATTGCTGTGTCAACAATGTTGTATCGTTTTTAGTGTATAGGTCTTGCTCTTCTAATGACTTCATTCTTAAGAATTCTTCTGTATGCTACGGCGAATGGAAAATGTTTTCTTAATTTCCTTATTGGAAATTAAGTCCTGATCCTGCATCTTATGGCCTCACTTTTCAATTCTAGTATTTTGTTTTGCTTTGTTTTGTTTTTACTAGATACCCTAGAGTTCTTGCAGGGTGGGAGGGAGGGAGACTCAAGGTTCTCCCTGGTAGAAAAGTCTCTCCCTATTCCAATGTCCTCCATAACAACTTTAGTTTTATCTTTTCAATATGTTGAGGTCCAGCTTCAAAAGATCGTTTGAATACAAATAACCTATCTTAACAGTCATTGTGCAGATGAGGAAACTGATCTCAGAATCACTGAGTAATTTGATATACAGTTTAAAATTAAATGAAATATTCCAAAGGCAAAATAAGGTATGACATGGACATACAAAAGAAGTTAGTGAATCAGTAAAATTGCAGCTAGTCTTGTTCCTAATGAAACATTTTATTCTCTCATTATAAATATTAATTCATGGTGGATACACTCTTCAGCTTTATGTACATTTCATAGAAAAAATATGTAGATTTGTCATTTTTCTTATCTCAAATTGAAGCTGCATTTGAAAAGGTTAAAAGGATGCATAATTACACCATTATTAAATGTCATATGGACTGATATTGTGCAGGTTAGGCCAAGTGGCTCTGTAACTCGAGTGTTAATTATTTGCAAACCTGCATATGGGAGGCCCCCAAGGATATTATTACTGAAGTATTGGCCTTCTCCTGACTTAACTGCTGTTAGTGTCAGCAAAGCCAGTGAATCTGTCATGTCTTTTCTGTTTATTCATAGACGGAGTAGTGGTATTTTAGCAATATTCTTGCTTTTCATGGATAATTGTTTCTACTTTTGAGTTTATATCTCATGTAACATTTTAATAATCCTTTTCATATGCAGAGCTCACTTAATATGTATAATAGCCAACTTGTTATTAACTCTCCTTGACAGAGAGAAGTTAGTGAGAACTGAATATTAACAAGCAGAGAAAGAAAGCCACCAGGACTTTCAATTATTAATAGAAGTAGGAGTTACATCCAGAGACTTTTTGACACAAGATACCAGGTAGTGAACAGTCTTATTTTAAAATAGCATGGCAAAAATACTCTGAAAAGCCCAAGCAAAATGATGGAAACAAGAAAAGAGAATAATATATATACATATGTATTTTTTAAAATATTTGAAAATGTCTACACTTAACCTTAATAGAAAAATTAATCATAATTGTTACACAGTACTTAGAAGCCGTTGAGTTTTTGTCATTTACTTAATGATACTTACATATTGTAGACATTAAGTGTCTTCAGTTGGGTAAAAACAGAACAGAACAGCTACTTGTTAAAGTATAAGATAAAGGTTGCTGTGTTTAAATCTACCTTTTTTGTTGTTGTTACGGTATCAGGAAGGTATCAGGGAGCAGTTGAAAACGAGAAATTGGGTCACGGCTACACAAAGAGATACTAGAAATTTTAATACAGCATGAATATTTTCACTTAGAAACAGCTTTATGATTGGAGATTTGTGTGTGATAATACATACAACTATAACCCTCTGTTATATCTTAAAATGGAAAACTTAACTCCAGGCTCCAAAGATGTTTTTACAAACATATTGCTCATATAGAGAATTATGAATTACAAATGTGACATATGAGGAATACACATATAACTAACATATTTTATATTTTATAGCTAATATCTTTTAAATTGACTTCAAAAAATAATTTTACCAGTTATTTTAGAACTTAGAAGCATTTTGGTAGCATTTTGGTGGGCCAAGGATCATTTAAAATCTGTTAAGATCATCTTTTTCTTTTGATCAACTTCCCTACAGCAAGAAAAAGTATATAGGATGTTTCACTTGACTCTAAAGCTGTCTATGTTCAAAATTTATTTTATGCCAGTGCTGCTCTCCTTATTACTAAGCATTTTTTAAAGTATCTAATGTCCTTGGAACACTGAGAAAATAAAATTAAATAAAAAAAATAAAGTATCTATTGTCTTTCAGTGCTTGCCATGAGAGAAGGTCTCTGTCAAGCATTACACATTCATTCTAGGGCCACCTCTTTATCTTTATCATGTATCAGGGAGGTCAGATGTCTAGGACTGGGGCTCAAATCCTGGTTCTGCTGCTTATAAACATGTGAAATTGGGCACTTAACTCAATCTCCCCTAAACTTAGTTTTATTAGTTTCACAACACCAACTCTGTAGGATTGTTATGAGAGTTAACATGGCCGTATATAGATAAACAAAGACCTGGCTCCAAATAGGCACTAAATAAATGGGAGATACGTAGTAACAATGTTTTGTTCATCACTATCTCAGGATCAGGGGATAAAACTTTTGGTGGGAAAAGTGAAGAAATGATGAAAACCATCTCCTGTCCTATTTCTTGCTTGCCCTCTGTCTTCTGTATTTCTCCACTGCAGTAAGTAGTAGTGAGGAGTGAAGGAGGTTCTACTTTGTTGAGGGGAGCCGCAGCCCAGCTCCAGAACTACCTCAGTGTTGGTCCAGGACTTCAGTGAAAAGAATAAAGCAATGCACGGAGTTTACTCTCCAGGCCAGCGCACTAGGGTTGCCAAGCAGACAAAGATGGAGTCAAGGGGCACCTGGGTGGCTCAGCTGGTTAAGGGACTGACTTGGTTTCAGCTTGGGTCATGATCTCACGATTGTGAGATCAGGTCCCATGTGGGGCTCCACGCTCAGCAGGAAGTCTGCTTCTCTCCCTCTCCCTCTGCCCTTCTCTCTGCTCATGCTGTCTTTCTCTAAAATAAATAAATAAATCTTTTTTTTAAAAAAAGGTGGAGTCGGAAGTTTCACTTAGGACTGTAGACTCTTTTGTGTTGTATATCTTGAGGAGTCCGAGAAAAGCCATCTCTAACAAGAGCGGTCACAGGTCAAAAAACCTTAAATTAACCAACTCTCGTACATTGGTAAAGGTAATTTTTTTAAAAATTCCAAAACCATGTGTGGGTGGGCAATGGGGATGTAGGCTGACTCATATATTGCTGGTGATACTGTGAGAGTAGACTTTCGGGACAGTAAATTGAATGAGATTTAGGGGGAAAGAATCATAAAACAAATCATATTGGTCAAGACTTCCTTATTTAAGAAAATTCATTCTTCCATAACTTTGAAGGACTAGAGTTGCTAACATTATTGAACATTGAGTTGTTGACCATCCAAGATATAGATCCCACACCTCAAGATGTGCAAGAAGGAGTGGGCTATCTTTTCCTTTCCAGCTTGGACACTGATTGAACAGACTTGGGGTCATAAGTCTTCCTACCAACAAACCAGTCACTGCCCAGCCACTGCTCTCCTCCTTATACATTCTTCAAAGGAAAGGGGATGAATGTACCAGACAACAGAGGATAGGAAAATATCCTACATAAAATAACTGTCACCACATCCAATATTCTAATCAAGCCCATTGCTGTGAAATTCTAAGATTCATTGTTTATGCACCACACCCGGTGCTCCATGCAATATGCGCCCTCCTTAATACCCACCACCAGGCTCACCCATCCCCCCTCCCCAACCCCTCAGTTTGTTTCTTAAAGTCCACAGTGAAAATATATTCCAAGAAGTAAATTGAAATGGTGATGGGGGAAGATTTGTGCAATTACTGTGACAACATATCATAGCTGTGTACATTTTAACAGGAAAAGAAAAACAAAACAAAACCCAACCTGGCAATGGCCCAAATGCTCAAAGGCTAAAGAATGGTAAAAGTACTTCAGCATATTATAATAATAAGCCATCTTATCAATTCAATTTATTAAGGATTGAGAATGTATGTACTTTAACAGCTAGTGGGAATATAAGGATGGATAAGGCATGGTCCCTTCCTGCCCTTAAGTTGTCACTATGTGGTTGTTAGCGACAATGGTAATGGGCATTTTTGAGCACTTACTAGTCAATAGGCAGTGTGTCAAGTGCTGCATTATTACATTCAATCCTTTGAATAATATGTGACTTCCTCCAAGGCCTTCTAACTCCAAAACTGTTACTGTAGTAGGTGTTTCAAACAAAAATCTGTAGGATTATAGAGAGAATGATTATTGTTTTTTACATTGAGTTATAATTTGACATGCAATAAGTTTCACACATTTTAAGTGTACAATGTAATAAACATTGAGATACACCTGTGAGGTCATCTGATCTCTTTTCTGTGACTGTAGAGTAATATGCATTTCTAGAATTTTATATTTGTTTGACTCCTTATTATATTGAGATTCATCCATATTGTTGCATGTATCAAAAGTTCAGTTCTTTTTTTGCTGAGTAATATTCCACTGTTTGAATATACCACAATATGTTTACCCATTCACCTGTTGAAGGACATCTGAGTTGTTCCCAGTTTTAGACTATTACAAATAAGGCTGTTATAAACAGTTGTGTACAAGTCTTTGGATGGTCAGTGTTTTTATTTCTCCTGGGTATATAAGGCTGAATCATATGATAAGTGTATATTTTACTTTTCTTTTAATTTAAAATTTTTATTTTGAGATAATTGAAGATTCAAATGCAGTTATAAAAAATAATACAGAGAACCTGTGTACCCTTTACCCATTTTTTTCTCCAATAGTAACATCTTGCATTACTAATAATACCCAAACTGGGATATTGACACTAATAAAGTGAAAATACAGAATATTTCTATCACCATATATATTTTTATATTTGTATTCTTTATTTTTTCCCCCAAATACTTTTATTTTATTTTTTCAGTGTTACAAGATTAATTGTTCATGCACCACACCCAGTGCTCCATGCAATACGTGCCCTCCTCAATACCCACCATCAGGCTCACCCAACCCCCCAACCCTTCCTCCAAAATCCTCAGTCTGTTGCTCAGAGTCCACAGTCTCTCATGGTTCATCTCCACATTTCTATCATCATGATCCCCTTCTATACCCACATCTACTTCCCTTCTATGCCTCTCCATCAAGAACGAAATACTAATTAGTTCTCTATTTCTAAAATTCATTTCAAGAATATTATATAAATAGAATCATTCAGTAGGTAACCTTTAGGGTTTATCTTATTTTTGTTACTAAGTTTTTAAATTTTAATTCCAGTATAGTTAACATACAAAGTTATATTAGTTTCAGGTATGCAACATAGTGATTCAACAATTCTATACATAACTCAGTGCTTACCATAAGTGTACTCTTAATCCCCTTTATCTATTTCACCTGTTCCCCTAACCACCCCCTTACCCCCACCTCTGGTAACTCTCAGTTTGTTCTCTATAGTTAAGAGTCTGTTTCTTGGGTGAGGGTTGGGTGAGCCTGGTGGTGGGTATTGAGGAGGGCACGTATTGCATGGAGCACTGGGTATAGTGCAAAACAATAAATCTTGTAACACTGAAAAAAATAAATAAATAAAATTAAAAAAAAAGAGTCTGTTTCTTGGTTTGTCTCTCTTTTTTTCCTTTGTTCATTTGTTTTGTTTTTTTAATTCAACATATGAGTGACATCATATAGCATTTGTCTTTCTCTGATTTATTTTGCTTAACACTATACCCTTCAGTACCACCCATGTTGTTACAGATGGCAAGATTTCATTCTTTTTTTTATAACCAAATAATATTTCATTGTATGTATACACTATATCTTCTTTATCTGTTCACCTATTGGATGCATATTTGGGCTGCTTCCATAATTTGGCTATTGTAAATAATGCTGCAATAAACATAGGGGGTGCATGTATCCCTTTGAATTAGTGTTTTTATATTTTTTTGTTAAATACTTAGTAGCAGAATTACTGGATCATAGTGCAGTTCTATTAACTTTCTGAGGCACCTCCACACTGTTTTCCACAGTGGCAGCACCAGTTTGCATTCCCACCAACAGTTTAAGAGGGTTCTTTTCTCTCCACATCCTTGCCTACACTTGTTCTTGTGGGGATTAGCTTTTTTTCACTCAGTAATTCTCTGGAGATTCATTCAGGCTGTTGTATGTATCAGTTTGTTCATTCCTTTTATTGCTGAGTAGCATTCCTTAATATGGATTTATCACAGTTGTTAAATCATTCACCCACTGAAGTACATTTATGTTGTTTCCAGTTTGGGGCTATTATAAAACAGCTCCTATAAATATTCACTTGCAGGTATTGATGGAAATATAATTCTTCATTTTTCTGGGATAAAGGCCCAGGAGTACAATTGCTTGGTGATATGGTATTTGCATGTTCAGTTTGTTTAAACATGGCCAAATTGCTTTTTTGAGTGCTTATGCCATGTTACCATTCTACTGGAAACATATGAGTGATCCATTTTATTCACGTTGTCAACATTTGGTATTATCACTATGCTTTATTTTTTATGTTAGCCATTCTGATAGATATGTAGTGATATCTCATTATGGTTTTAATTTGCATTTCTCTAATGGTTAATGAGGTAAACATCTTTTCATGTGCTTTTCTGCCATCTGTATATCCTCTTCAGTGAAATGTCTCTTTGTGGTTTCTTCCCATTTTCTAATTGGATTATTATATTGTCGATATTTGAGAGTTCCTTATGTATTTTAGATAGTGCATTGTTAGATATGTGCCTGGCAAATAATTTTTCACCATTCATTGCTTGTTATGTTATCTTCTTAACGTGTTCTTAGAGTTTTAATTTTGATGAGGCTCAGTTTATCAATTTTCCTTTATGGATTATGCTTTGGTGACAAGTCTAAGAACTCTTGGCCTGGTCCTAGATGCTGAAGATTTTTTTCTTTTTTTTCACCCCTAAAGAGTGTTATAGCTTTACATTTATATTTATGTATGAAATCTACCCTAAGTTAACTTACATATAAAGTATAAAATATAGGTCAAATTCTGTTTGCTTGTTTTTTTAACCTATGGGTGTCCATTTTTTCCATCACCATTTGTTTAAAGGCTAACTTTCCTACATTGAATTGCATCTGCACATTTGCCAAAACTCAGCCATATTTGTGTGGGAATTGCCGGGGGGGGGGTGTCTCTTTTCTGTTCCATTAATCAGTGTGTCTATTCCTCAATAATACCACTCCCTCTTGATTGTTTTAGCAATTCTAGTTTGTCTTCCATAGAAATTTTAGAAGAATCTTGTCTATATCTATAAAAATTCTTGCTGAAGTTTTGATGGGAATTGTGTTAAATCAGAATATTAATTTAGGAAGTATTGACTATGTTCTTTCTTCCAATCCATAAACATGGTATGACTTTCCACCTACTGAGATCCTTGAATTTTTTTATTCAAGTATAATTAACATACGTTATATTAATTTCAGGTATACAATGTAACGATTCAACAATTCTATTCATTACTCATTGCTCATCATGATAAGAGTACTCTTACTCCCCTTCACCATTTCACCCATCTCCCCACCCACCTCCCCTCTGGCAACTACTAATTTGTTCTCTACATTTAAGAGTCTGTGTTTTTTGTTTGTCTCTTTTTCCTTTGTTCATTTGTTTTGTTTCTTAAATTTCACATGTGAGTGAAATCATATGATATTTATCTTTCTCTGACTGACTTGTTCCACTTAGCATTAGACTCCCTAGATCCATCCATGTTGTTGCAAATGGCAAGTTTTCACTCTCTTTTATGGCTGTGTAACATTCCACTGTCTATATATACATGGTTTTTTTTTTTTTTTTTGGTAGCTAAATTTATTTGTATCATGATTTGTTTCCCCAAAGATTTTTTTGTATTTGATTTTAATTGACACGTTATATTAGTTTCAGGTATACAGCTTAGTGATTGGACAAGTTTATACATTGTACACTATGTTCGTCACAAGTGTAGCTACCATCTGTCCTGTTACATTACTATTATATCATTTACTGTATTCCTTCTATTGTGCTTTTTACTTCCATGACTTGCTCATTCCATAACTTAGAAGTCTATATCTCCCCCTCCCCTATTTGGCCCAAGCCTCTCACTTCTCTCCCCTCTGGCAGCCATCAGTGTCTTCTGTTTTTATAGGTCTGATTCTGCTTTGTAATAGATATGGGAGTTTGGTATAAGACAAAGGGGTGCATTAGTGGGAAAAAGCCAGATTCTTCAAAGAAGTCATGCTCATACAACTTATACCCAAATAAATTCTTCCCAAAGCAAAATTTGATAACAAAAATGACTCCATAAGTTATTAACAGAAAACATAGATTACTATATATAATCTTGGAGTAGGGAAAATGATGTAAAACCAGGATTGCACTAAGGAAAATAATAAGTAAATTTGACTACATAAAAATCAGTAACATTGCCAATGAAAACTATATATATATTAAAGTTAAAAACAACATATTGGCAAGAACATTTGAATATTATGAAGTGCCACTTAATCCACAACGAGTATTTACAACTCAGTTGGAAAAGATAAACACCACAATAGAAATGTTGAAAATGATATGAGGAGTCATTTCATGTATAAAATGTGCTGAGAATAAAAACAAATGCTCATCTGGTGCATACTTCAAAAGCTGCAAGTAAAAAAAAAATGGTATACTACTTTTTACCTATAAGTAGTATACCTTTACTTATAAGTTTAACAAAGATCAGAATGTTTATTTAATATTACTCATTGGCACGAGGTAGCAGTACAGATGCTCTCAAAACCTGAGGATGCAAATTTAAATTAGTTGTAACTGCTATAGCAAAATTTAGCTGCATAAATAATTTGTCAGATTTACTGAGGTATAATTTACATGTAGCAAAATACATTCTTTTAAAGTGTATAATTGATGAGTTTGACAAACACAGTTATATAACCATCACTACAATCAAAATTTTCATCTATGAATTATATTTTGTTCATTAATCTTTCCACTCATATGTGATATTACTTTAAGTGTTGATAATATTCATAATCTTGCCTTAAGAAGTGACTGTGCATCTAACTATCCTCTATCTTCATCTTATCATAAGAAAAATAATAAACAATTGCTTGACTTAGTATTTTAATAAACCCAATGCAACTACATTATTTAATACCTATTAGTGTTATATTTACATTAAATCAAAATAATAACAAATTTAAAGGCAAAATATAATAGTGTACTAAGAAAATGTTAATGTCTTAGCATCAGTGAACAAACTTACAGTACTATATTTAGTTACCCTATTTACGACCTCCAACATAATAAATTCTTTTTGTAGTTTTATGTTCTCCTCCAAGGAATGATTGGTAATTATGTTTAGTGCAGCAAACAGTGAGTTTCTGATTGCACTGCAGCTCTAGTTCATTAGGACTGAGCTAGAATGAGCTTGCACATTTTGAATTAGACTGCAGAAGGGTGCAAGTAGTCAATAAACCTTGGCACCATTTCCAGATTGGCATGTGAAAACCCAGAAAGCACCCTTTGTCCATAGTCATTTCTTCAAACACTAGAGAATTATTAACGCTTCTGTTCAAAATGAATGTGTTAAAATCAGAGGACTGAATACAAATCTTTTTAAATATAGGGTCAGTAAACATGAATCACCATTTATATACAGATCCAGCAGACTATAAGAGTAGACTGAGTTTTCCAAGGCCTCCCCAGCCTGGGTATAAATGGGGGTCAGGGTCACACAACAGTCTCAAGTCCTTATCTTTTTTGTGTCAAAGTATTTTAGATGAATTCTGGGTATAAAATATATAACTAGATTGTATTTTGAAATCCTATTTGACAATCTTGACCAGTTTAATCTATTTCATTTATCATGACCACTCATATATTTGGATTCATTCCTACCATATTTTATTGTTTTCTACTTTTTATTTGTTCCTCCTTGTCTTTGCTTGCTTGTTTATGAATGTATGTAAATATGTATATATTCATTCGTTCATTCAATCATTCACTGGATTGAGTTTTCTTTTTCTTTTGTTGTTTTTATTAAAGGATGGGGACAGGACCCATGGGCAGAAAAAGTTTGGATTCCAGTTTTCTTTACTCACTTCTTCCCTCTTTACTGATTTGGGAGTTACTGATTGTACTTGACTGAAAATCTAAAATTGGTCAATATCTCTTTCTTCTTAAAATAAGGACTCTAAT
Organism: Procyon lotor; assembly: GCA_028646535.1. Classification (NCBI taxonomy): domain Eukaryota; kingdom Metazoa; phylum Chordata; class Mammalia; order Carnivora; family Procyonidae; genus Procyon; species Procyon lotor. Next base: position 38,046,756 of record CM053609.1, on the reverse strand, counting down.
TACAACATGCCCTTACTACCCACCATCTTCCATATTAATTTGGATTGTTTTTCAGCTTCACTTTAATTTTTTCCAGTTCCATAATGGTGATTCTTCATTTTCTTTTTTATAGCATCAACTAGTAATTTGATTTATCCACATTGTTTTGCTCATATTATTCTTACAGTCCACACCTCACTCAGGTTAAATTTCCTAAAGTGTATATTTTTTATCTTTCTTCAGGGGTCTAAATGCAATACATTTATCCTTTGCTTGTTTAGAAGGGATTTTATTTTTCCTTACTCTTGAAGGTAATTCACTGGGCATTTGGTTTATAGACTTGGAATCATTTTCCTTCAATATTTTGAAATTATTGTTCTATCATTTTATGACTGTCATCACAACAATTCTGTAGTCAGTCAGTTGAATTTTTTTCTCCATTATAAATACAGTCTACTCTTCTTTGGTGTCCTAAAATTTTCCTTCTGTTTTTGTTATTTTGTACTTTGGTGACAATGTATCTACTTCTGCATTTCATTTGATTTATCCCGTAGGGGACGTGGTGTATATTCAGTCTGAAGATTCATGTCCTTCCTTTAATTCTAGAAAATGTACAGCCATTTTCTCTTCAAATATTGATGCTTCTCTATTTTTTCCTTGTACAATTGTTTTGAGACATATGTTAGACCTGCTAATTATACCCTTTATATCTTAAAACCTCCATATCCCTAAGGTCCATTCTGTGTAATATTCAGTGAACAGTCTTCCAGGTCACTAATTCTCTTTTTTACTCTTTAAAGATTTACCGAGTTTTAAATTTCACTGCCTATAATGACAATGACTATATTCATTTATAAAAATATGCTTGGTTCTTTTTAAAATTTTCCTCTTTTTTTTTCTCACAGTGATATTTATCATTGTGATTGCTATTACTTCTTTCACCTCTGACCATTTAACCAATTTATTTTGTAGACTGTTTGAGATTATTCTGTCACCTCAAGTTCTTAGCCTGTCAGTTCTCCAGTTTGTTTGATCTTGTGACTCTTCCTCATGCTGTATCACCTTCTGTGGTTTATAAAATCTTATTTCTAGATTAACTGCAATGGGGATTTGCATTCTATGTGTGAATTAATGCATCCTGGGGCTGTAGAAGGTCCCCGTGGAGTAATTTTGTAAGGTTTTTTTCCCCCTGATGTGTGCCCTCAAATTTTTTCAATAGTCATGGATAATTTTTAAATTAATGAATTAGAGCATGGTATAATATAAATTCGGATACTGTACACCACACATGGTACTGGTGGAATGGTCTCATGGTTAACTTTCATAGAGGAGACCCCTCTGACCTTCTCCAAATCAGGCAGATGACCAGCTACTTTGTATTTTCCCAAAACTTTATGAGTGAAGTTCATTTAGTCTCATTTTCATAGAAATAGCCTCCCTGGGGAGACCCAGCTTTATTCAGGGCCTCAGTTCCGGTTCCTTATTTAGGCTCAAGGTTATATCCCAAAGTTAGCCAATTCTCTTTAAAGACATTAAAACTCCTATCCCTGGGTATTAGACCGGATCAGAACTTCCCCTTTTGGTGATGGTGGATAGGTAATTTAGACCAATACTCTTATTGAAGAAAACTAAAAAAGGTTAGAATGGAATAACCATATTCTTAAAAGCATCAAAAGTGTAAATGATATGAAGGAAATAAATACTGGAGGTAAATCCAGAGTAGAGAATAATAATTCAAGGATATGCTTTTGCTCAGGGGGCATTTGCTGACTCAGAACAAGTAGCTGAGAGGACACACAGTTGTATAGCTCAAATTGGTCTTCAAGGAAATAATTGATGTCCCAGGTGCTAAGAATGCTGTCAGCAAAGAGCCTTCAGTTATTGCCTTTTTCAGGAATTGTCTCAGCGGTAGGAAGCCACCTGACCAAGATCATGCCATTCTTAGAATGGCCGACATCCAATAATTGATTGATATGGAGGTATAAAAGTTTGGCCATTTATTCCTACTTAGGACAACATTAATGGACCATTTCAACTCACCTGTTATTGGGTCTGTAGCATAGCCTGACTTTTCCTTCTAACCAATTTCTATTTATTTATTTACTTACTTGACAGAGAGAGAGAGATCACAAGTAGGTAGAGAGGCAGGCAGAGAGAGAGAGGGGGAAGCAGGCTTCCTGCTGAGCAGAGAGCCCAATGCGGGGCTCTATCACAGGACCCTGAGACCATGAACTGAGCCAAAGGCAGAGGCTTTAACCCACTGAGCCACCCAGGCACCCCTCCTTCTAACCAATTTCTGCTTCCTTTCCCTCCTTTTCACAGTTGTTGATCCCAAGAACACTCCCAAATAAACACCTTAAACACTAAACTTCATTTAGCTTTGCAGAATTATCAAAAACATTTTTGTTGCAGGTTGGTTTTTCTGCAAAGCAGAGCTTTACACAGTTTTCTCAAAAGTTAGTGTGGAAGACTTAGAGTCCAGGGCTTATCTAAAAGTCATCTGTGGCCCAGAAAATCTCAAGTCCTAAGACTGGAATATAGTAATTTGAGATGGCTGGAGCATTCATTCAAACACTTGACAGCAGCAACATAATCCATCTTGGAGAACTCCTACAAATCAATAAAGAAAAAGAACAATAATCCAATAGAAAAATGGACAAAGACATGAATAAGTTCTCAACCCAGTAATCTTCAGGAAAATGCAAACTAAAACTGTAACAGATACCACTAATCACCCACTAGAATGGCTAAAATTTAAGACTAATATAACCAAGAGTTGTCTAGTATGTGGAGGAACATAAACAGTCATGTACTTCTAAGTGGAATATAATTGGTACAACCACTTCAGAAAATAGTTTGGTATTCACTAAATTTTAAGATAGGTATACCTCATGATCCAACAATTTTACTGCTACACATGTTCATAATCTACAATTCTGTAGAAGTGCATGTGTGTATGAAGAGACACGTGCAATGGTGTTCTTTGCAGTCAATGAACTCCTACACATAGTATTATTATTTATAGTAGCAAAATACTGGAAAATATTCAAATATTCATCACCAAAAAATGAAGAAATTGTGTCCCTTAGTTATAGAATGTAAAACACTTTTATTACACAATAAAATAATAACAGTAATGAAAAGAAACAAACTATGAATATAATTCAGATGCAAAAGCATGGATAAGCTAACATAATGTTGGATAAAGGAAG
>CM053609.1:38022009-38043065 GCA_028646535.1 Procyon lotor | reverse complement strand
GGGATCGAGCCCCACGTCGGGCTCTCTGCTCAGCGGGGAGCCTGCTTCCCCCCTCTCTGCCTGCCTTTCTGCCTGCTTGTGATTTCTCTCTCTGTCAAATAAATAAAATCTTTAAAAAAAATAGTGGGGATTAAGGAGATTAAGAGTACACTTGTTGTGATTGGCACTGAGTAATGTATAGAATTGTTGAATCACTATATTGTACACCTGATACTAATATAGCAAAAATAAATATAAAACAAGAATTACCATATGATCCAGTAATTCCATATCTGAGCATATACCCAAAATAATTAAAAGCAAGATTTTGAAAAGATATCTGTACACTCAAGTTCCTAACAGCATTATTCACAATAGTCAAAAGGTGGAAGCAAATAAGTGTTCATCAATGGACGAATGGATAAGCAAAATATGGCATATACATACAATGCAACATTATTTTTTTTAAGATTTTATTTGTTTATTTATTTGACAGAGAGAAAGATCATAAGCAGGCATAGAGGCAGGCAGAGAGAGGGGGAAGCAGGCTCCCCGCTGAGCAGAGAGCCCAATGCGGGGCTCAATCCCAGGACCCTGAGATCATGACCTGAGCCGAAGGCAGGGGCTTTAACCTACTGAGCCACCCAGGCGCCCCAATGCAGCATTATTTAACTTTTAAAAAGAATGCAACTCTGACACATAGTACAACATGGATAACCTTGAGGACAGTATGCTAAGTGAAATAAACTAGTTACAAAAAGATAAATACTACATGATTTTACCTATAGAGATACTCAGGGTAGTCCAAATAAAGAGACATAAAATAGAATTATAGTTGCCAGGGGCTGGAGGGAAGGGAGATTATGGAGTTAATGTTTAATGGGTATAGTTTCAATTTTGCAAGACGAAAAGAATTCTGGAGATGAAGTGGTGGTGGTTACACAGTAATAATAATGATATACTTAATATTACCAAACTCTACACTGAAAGATAGCTAAGATGGCAAATTTTATGTTACGTGTATTTTACCACAATAAAAAATTGAAAATAATTCATTGGTCATGGTTTATGGGTGATTTGTACTCACAATTCTATTGATCTGCATGTCTGTCCTTATGCCAGTAGCACATTGTTGTGATTATGTAGCTTTGTAGTAAGTTTTGAAATCAGAAAGTGTGAGTCTTCCAACTGTGTTCTTCTTTTTCAAGACTGCCCTTACAATTCCATATGAATTTGAAGATTGGCTTTTTTCCAATTCTGTAATTCAAAAAAAAAAAAAAAGGTCGCTGGAGTTTTGCTAGGAATTGCATTGAATCTGTACCACCTCGGACAGTGTTGCCATCTCAACAACATTATGTCTTTCAATCCATAAACAAAAGGTATCATTCCAATTATATAGTACCACTGTTCTAGTCTCTGTCCTCCAGATAGACAACAAATAGGTTAGGAGAAAGAATGAGAGGAAGGAGGGGAAAGAGAGAAAGAGAGAGGGAGAGAGGTAGATTTATTATAAGGAATTGGTTCATGCAATTATGGAGGCTGCAAGTTCAAGATCTGCAGTTGGCAAGATGGAGACCTAAGGAAGCTAGTGGTATTGTTCCAATTTAAGTCTGAATGACTGAGAACCAAGAGAGGCAATGGTGTAAATTCCAGTCTGAGTCCAAGTCTGAGGGAAGGAGAATATCAGTGTACCCGTTCTGAGACAGGCAGAGAGGAAGATTTCTTTCTTACTCAGCCTTCTCTTCTACTCAGGGTTTCAATGGATTAGATGAAGCTCACCCACATTGGGGATGGCAATTTGCTTTACTTGATCTACCCGTCAAAGGTTAATCTTGTCTAGAAATATCCTCAAAGACACACCAGAAATAATGTTCAACCAGATAATCTAGGCACCATGGCCCAGTTAAGATGACAAATAAAATTAACCATGACAATTGGTTCTTAACCTACAGCCAAAGCTGAGAACCATTGCTCTAGATACTAGAAAGAATGGATTCTAAAGCCTGAAACTGTCCCCATAGAGTTAACAGTCATCTTAATGGTCAGGTGCTCCTCATAATAAGTAGAAATATAAGTTAAGAGAATGGCTAAATAGGTTGGCTAAGGATGCAGAAATTGGAGGAAATGATATCCTAACAAAAGTTTGCTTTATGTACATCTAGAAACATATCCATTTTCCCATATCTCCATACAAGAGAAACAGATTCTAAACATGTAAACAGGGATTTTGATCTCTTTTAAGCAATGAACTACTAATGCGGGTTTGTTGCACTGAACAAGAAAAATGACTTTAATTTTCCAGTGTAATTTGAAAACTTGCCATTCAATTACTAAATATTTTAAAACTTTTCAGTATGTTCTCTCTTGTGTTCTTATAAACCTTTTATGAGTTGGGGAAAATTAGTGTCACGTTCATGAATAAGTAAGCACAAAGGCTGCATTGGTGCAAATTCAATGATCACCACTATTTTGTTTTGTCGTTTGGCAGCAAGAATAGACTTAACATCTAAACATAATCAGCACTGAATTTGTGATGTTTTATCCTACCACACCAAATTCTAAAATAACAGAATTTGAATCTGCTTATCTTCTGGTAGCATATTTAGGCACAAAAGGCAAACTTTTGAGTGTGAATCCTCTTGCCTGTTGGTCAAATATGGACCCTTTCTCCATTTAGCAGAGCGTCTTTGTCGACAGCAACTGGTAAAAAGTGCATGAAGAAATGAGAAAGGCCAGTGATGCATTCTCATCTTAATCAAAAGCTGATTTCTGACTTCTTTCTGGTTATGATCAAGCTAAACTCAGAGCTAACCACCTCTGGGGTTTCTCTGTTTTGAGAAAACGATCTCAGAAGAGACTTAAACCACCTGAGTTCTGAACTCTATTTTCATATTCGGTGTGATGCAGCTAACTTTGAGGATGTTATAAAAAAAAACAACAACCTCTTTTTATTCCTTTATACAAAAAGAAATGATAATATGTATCTCATAGGGTTGTCATAAATATCAAAAGACATAACCTGTTTAAAAACAACAGTGCAGCTTTAGAGATGTACCCCATAGGCTCTTGTTCCCTCTATCCCTCCCTTACAGTTTTCTACCACCTTTCCTCTTCCCCAGGTAGAACGTACATGGACTTCACTTATTGTCTGTCGAAACCTATACTTTGGATAACACCACGTAATAATCCAAGGCTGAAGCTGATCTAAAAGGGACAGAAGAAAATAATCCTTGCTGGATCCCAATATTTGGTGGAAATGAAGCTGAAGAGTACAGTGAGTACAGTGAGCCCCGATAAATTGGAAGCTCTTGAGGATCACAGAATTGTGAGCTCACTAAGATGGCTGTTGTTTGAATTGGGTTGCTGGTGTGTTGTATCAGCCCTAGAGGTAATGAAAGAGAAGGAAAGAGATTTCCTTGATAAATAATTGAAGCTAATTTTCAAATACTTAAGAGACTATCTGACCCAATCAGTTAATTCCCATCTGCCCTAACTGCCCACCCCCTATAGCTGGGTGAACTCATTCTCATGAACTACATAAGGATGTTCAAATTTGACTATTAGAACTGTTCCATGTAAAATTCTACTGCTATCAGATTTTCCTGATTCTATTTTTTCTAACTTTAATTCAATTAATTAACATATATTATTGGTTTCACAGGTACAAGCCTGTGATTCATCAGTCTTATATTATACCTAGTGCTTATATAATGCCCTTCTTAATGTCCATCACCCAGTTACCCCATCCCTCCCAACCCCCTTCCCCTCCAGCAACCCTCCATTTAATTCCTATGATTAAGTCTCTTACAGTTTCTCTCTCTCTCTTTCTCTCTGGTTTCATCTTGTTTTACTTTTTCCTCTCTTTTCCTATGATTTTAGCCTATTCTTTTCTCATTGTACATGGTATTATCTCCTTAATAGTTCAAATTTAAGATTTGACCTCACTAACTCCCAAAAACTCCATGAAAATTATAGTAGATGGGTATAATGACAGTAAAAGTGTATGCCTTTTTCCTCATCAAAACCCCTTCCTACCTCTCCAAAAATAACTACTATGCTGACTTTTTTAAAAAAAGATTTTATTTATTTATTTGAGAGAGAGAGAATGAGAGAGTACAGAGGAGGAAGAGTCAGAGGGAGAAGCAGACTCCCCGCTGAGCTGGGAGCCCAATGCGAGACTGGATCCCAGCACTCCAGGATCATGACCTGAGCTGAAGGCAGTCTACTGAAGGCACTCAACCAACTGAGCCACCCAGGCGTCCCTATGCTGACTTTTAAAATCATGGTAAGGCACCCATAACAAAATTTACTGTCTTTACTATTTTCAAGTGTACAGTTCAGTGTTATTAAGCACATTCATATTGTGTAACCAATCTCCAGTTTTCATCTTGTAAAACCAAAACTCTATACCCATTAAACATTAGCTCCTCTATTCTCATTCCCTTGTCCTTGGCAACCATCTTTCTATTTTTCTTTCTCTATGATTTTGACTACTGTATGAACCTCATATAAGTAGAATCATATAGTATTTATATTTTTGTAACTACCTCATTTCACTTAGCATAATGTTCTCAAGTTTCATCCATGTGGTAGCATGTGTCAGAGTTTCATTTGTTTTTAAGGGCAAATAATATTCCATTGTATGTACATACCATATTTTGCTTATCCATTCATCCATTGTTGGACATTTAGGTTGCTTCCACCTTTTAACTACTGTAAATAATGCTGCTATACACTTGGGTATACAGATTTTCTTCAAAACCTCGCTTTTAATTATTTCGGTTATATGTCTAGATGTGGAATTGCTGGATCATGTGGTAATTCTATTAATTTTTTAAGGAAGCATCAAACTGTTTTCCACAGTGGCTGCACCATTTTATCTTTCCTCTAACAATGTGCAAGAATTCCAATTTCTCCACATCCTTCCCAACATTTGTTATTTTCTGTTTATTTGATAGTAGTTATCCTAAAAGGTGATATTTCATCATTGTGGTTTGGCATTCCATTTACCTAACGATTAGTGAGGTTGAACAACTTTTCATGTACTTGCTGGCCATTTTTCATCTTCTTTCAAAGAAATGCCTACTCAAATCTTTTGCCTCTTTTTGAATTGGGTTGTTTGGTTTTTTATTGCTGAGTTACATATATAAATACCAAGAATATATATATATGCGACTCTTGATCTCAGGGTTGTGAGTTCAAGCCCCATGTTGTGTCTATGTAGAGATCACTTAAATCAATCAATCTATCTATCTTTTATTTTTTTAAAGATTTTTTTTTATTTTTTTTATTTTTTTTATTTTTTTTTATTTGACAGTGAGAAACACAGCGAGAGAGGGAATACAAGCAGAGGGAATGGTAGCGGGAGAAGCAGGCTTCCCACAGAGCAGGGAGCCCCATGCGGGGCTCGAGCCCAGGATCATGACCTGAGCCGAAGGCAGACACCCAAAGACTGAGCCACCCAGGTGCCCCTCAATCAATCTATCTATTAAAAAAGTTATGGTAAATTAAAGAAGCCAGATACAAAAGGTCACATATTATATCATACTATATTTGTGAAATATCCAAAATAGATAATTCCATAAAGTTAGAATACAATTTGCTGGTTCCTGGGAGCTGATGGGGAGGGGAGAATAGGGAGAAACTGCTTATTTGGGCAAGGGGGTTTTTACCTTGCAGTGATGGAATTTTTTATAACCAGATAAAGGTGGTGATTGTACAACATTGTGAATATACTATATGCCATTGAAATGCCACTTTAAAATGTGGGATATTTTTATATGATTTTTTATTTTTTTATTTTTTATTTTATTTTTATTCCCCAAATACATTTATTTTATTTTTTCAGTGTTACAAGATTAATTGTTCACGCACCACACCCAGTGCTCCATGCAATACGTGTCCTCCTCAATACCCACCACCAGGCTTGCCCAACCCCCCACCCCCTCCCCTCTAAAACCCTCAGTTTGTTGCTCAGAGTCCACAGTCTCTCATGGTTCATCGCCCCCTCTGATTTCCCCCCATTCACCTTTCCCTTCCTTCTCACAATATCCTCCATGTTTTCCTTATGCTCCACATGTGAGACTGTAAGATTTTTTTAAAAAATCAATTTTTAAAACAAATTTTTATTTGTTTTCATATAGCCTCTGAGAGTGAGGCAGTATGCCACAGCTTGCATAGAATTTTCCTCTATTTCATTATGGATGATGCCATGGGCAATGTTACCCCTTGAAGAAGAATTGTGCCATTGTTAAAATATGCATTCTTCTTCAGTCTTCCATCTTTACTTCATTATTTTGCTTCATTATCTCAGAGTCTTAATGGAACACATCTGACTAGCTGAGTCTAAATTCAAGTGCATCATCACTCATCACATCATCACTCAAGGGCGTTGGGAAAAGTATTCAGCTTTTTCTGTTCATATAGTAAGAGGCAGGCCTTACCTGATTTCACTGTACACAATATTCCTTACCAAAAAAAAAAAAAGAGATGGCTCAGATGTTTAGTAGTCTTTTTCCTCCAAATGGTAAATGTCTACTGCATGTTTAATCTTAATTTGGAGTTCCAGGTCATGCAAGAAGAAAATATGAGGAAAGGAGAAAAATACCTCCATTTGCAGATGACATCCAAGGGAAAAACTAGAAATGCTAGTGAAAAACTCTAAAAGCTACTGAGAAAATTTGTTAAAATGACCAGATACAAGATGAATATATAAATGCCATTAGCTTTCCTAACCCATTAGAAATGGAAATTGAAAATGTTCCCATTATCATAACATCAAAAATGCTAAATGCTTAAAAAAACATGTGATGAAAAATTCTGTACAGTAGTCCCCCCTCATCCACAGTTTTGTTTTCCATAGTTTCAGTTGCCCAAAGTCAACTGTGGTCCTGAAGTAGATGATCCTCCTTGTGACACGTTGTCTAATGCTACGTCATAATGGCTAGTCATTCACTTCACTTCACCTCATCATGTAGGTATTTTATCTCACAACATCACAAGAAGAAGGGCGACTACAGTTCAATAAGATACTTTGAGAGAGAGACCACAGTCATACAACTTTTATTATAACATGCTCTTCTAATTATTCTGTTTTATTATTATTATTAATCTCTTACTGTATCTAATTTATAAATTAAAAATTTATCACAAGTATGTATAGGAAAAAATGTAGTATAAATATAGGGTTTGGTGGTATCTGTGGTTTCAAGCATCCTGTGGGTTCTTGGAACATATACTCTGCAGGAAAGGGGGGAATAGTATAATCTTATAAAAAGACATAAAGCAAAACTTTAAGAAATATACTTACCATATCTATCCAGAATTGGAAGTTAATATTAGAAAAGGTTCAGTCCTCCCCAAATGAATACATAACATGAATAAAATGCAGATCAAAAGGGTTATTCCTGTAATAGATAAAATTGTCCATATATAAAAATTAATATGGAAAAGTTCATGTGGAAGAGGAAAACTCTCTAAGAATATCCAAAATATTATGAAAAAGCAATAAAGAATAGCTAAAATTTTGTGAAGAACAATTGCCTTCAGATATTAAACTTACTATGAACCTACTGAAATAAAAATAATATAGCATAAAGCATTAGAGTGGTAATTGGCCTAGTAGGAACAAATAGAGACGCAGACACTAACCTGCATTATAAAGGTGACTTTTTGGGGCACCTGGGTTGCTCAGTGGGTTAAGGCCTCACCTTCGGCTCAGGTCATGATCTCAGGGTCCTGGAATCAAGTCCCCCATCGGGCTCTCTGCTCAGCAGGGAGCCTGCTTCCCCCTTTCTCTCTGTCTGCCTCTCTGCCTGCTTGTGATCTCTCTCTCTCTGTCAAATAAATAAATAAAATCTTTAAAAAAAAAGGTGACTTTTTGATTTAGTTATAAAATGGTAGCTTAGTTGTGTTTTTTTATAGTTGACTACTGAATAATGCATATAGTCTGATTCTGTGTGACTAAAACAAACGTGTGTGTGTGTGGTGTGTGTGTCTATGTATATGCGTATGTCTATCTACCCATATTAGTAACACAAAAACACACACACAAAGCCTGGGAGCATTCATGTTATATTTTAACAGTGATTAATTCTAGGAATTAGGATTTAAAAGGGAATAGGGAGAAAGGGGAGGGAGGGGCTTTCACTTTTTATTTGACATGCTTCTGTATGATTAGTTTAGGTTGTTTGCTTTTGTTTATAAAGAGAATGAAGGCACAGTTTGATAGAATCGACAACATATTGGGCAACAAGCATTGAACTACTTTCCCTGTCCTCTGTTGAAATGTGTAGTGAGCCTAAGTTATTTTTTTAATGTCTACATTCTGAATGTTGCTTCTTTAATAAAGACTTTAGCAACTCTGGGGCCTCATCAGTATGTCTGCAATATAACCTTTTCACTGGATCAGTATACAATTTTAGGCTCGTTCACTTCAGTATTTAACAATTTAACTCATTTCAGACATTCCATTGGTTTTAGATTCCTTGGCACAAGCAATGTATCATATTTTTAGCCACTGTTTTGTCTGTCACTTAAGTCTTAATAATATGACATATCTTCCCTAATAGGTCACCAAATGTTTCTATTTAGACTAGTTTCAACTACTTATGAGAGAACATTCATTATGGATTTCAGCTTCAACTGTTCTGAGTTATGTAAGTCTTACTTTCCTCATCTCTGAATGATTACAAGAGCTGTACTTCCAAATAAAATTGTGAGAGGCAACGGACATAAAAAACCTCATATAGTGCTTGGCACTTAGTAAATTGGTTGTAAATATCATGAGGGTCTTCTGTTTTCCAATATCTGACAAAAATATTTTTCTCTGGAATTCCCCCAAACAATAATCTGTTTATTAGAATGACAAAATGAGTTAAGTGTTAGGTACAAAATAGAAACATATAGGATGAGGTAAAAACAGTGGGATAGGTTCCAACAATGCATCTTTGTACCTCTGCTACATCTAGGCACCATGTTGTGTATGAGGGATACAGAGAGAAAGTTACTTGACCAAACTTGTTGGCTGGCATAGTAGAAACTGTCAATTATGCCCAGAATACTTCACTTTCTTTCTGGTAGTGGCAGCTGAGATTAAACATTACATTTCCTGGCCCCTATGCATGGTCAAGTTGTGGGCAATGGGTCAAAAGGAGTGACTGTCTCTAAAAGGGGAGTGTCTTTTCTCACCTGGCTTTTTTTTTTTTTTTTTTTTTTTGGAGCAGGTTTAGGTTCACAGCACGATTTAGGACAAGGTATAGAGATTTCCCATATACTTCTTGCTGAAGAGCTTTTTAAAGAGCTATTTTTAGCACAAATCATTAGATTATATGAAAGAAATTTTGATGACTAATATTCTACTAATATCATTCTTCTTTTTAAAAGATTTTATTTATTAAAAAATAGATTTTATTTGATAGAGAGAGAGATCACAAGTAGGCAGAGAGAGAGGGGGAAGCAGGCTCCCCACCGAGCAGAGAGCCCGATGGGGGGCTTGATCCCAGGACCCTGAGATCATGACCTGAGCCGAAGGCAGAGGCTTAACCCACTGAGCCACCCACGCGCCCCAAGATTATTCTTTTTAATAGTTATATATGAAAGCCATAGAATCATTTGATTGAACTACATTAACATTTGTCTCTTTGATTATATTACTGAGTTTGAAATAATAACTTTACAAATTCGTATTCGTAGTTTTTATTGACCTAAACTGGTCACATTTAAATTGTGAAAGGTTTCTATATTTACCAGATAAAGCAAAAGATGGAAAAACATTTCACTATGAAATGTGTCATCCTCCATGAGTTTCATCAAATTGTCTTTGCCCAATAGCTACAATAAAGCTAATGCATTTGCTAACATAAAATAGCGCACTGGTTTTGTTGAGGCTTATTTACTAGTCTAATGATTATTTCAGTAAAGCCAGGACTCTGACAGCCACATGGATAATTGCATTGTAATGTGTTTTCTTTTCAATTTAGTCAGGTTAATTTCATATCTAACACAACTAGTGCTTTTCAAATGCTGTGATTGGTATAATATGAATTAAAAACAAATAATTTGTAAAATATTTTAACATATTAGTTCTAATACTATCTTCTGTGTTTTTTCAAAGTACATTTTAGTAATGTTAATAAATATCAACAAGTCGTTTATTGCTCATTTGATAAATTAACTTTTATATTTGAGAATGAGTATTATAAATTTATTATACATTTTTGTGACTAGGAAAGATAAGATTGTTGGCTTTCTTTTCTGCAAACTTTGAGCTCTGTGACTGCTATCCATTTGAAATGGAACTTACCTAAAAGGTCACTTAATTGAGCTCTTGGTTGTCATGGAATTGGCCAGTTAAATTCTGACCTACCTTATCATTTTAGTATCTTTTGATAAATAGAAGATCTTAATTACAATGTAGCCAAATTTATCAATATTCCATTATGGCCAGTACTTTGTTTTTTTTTGTTTCATTTTCTGTTTCTATAGAAAGCTTTCTATATCAAAGTCATGAAGTCATTCTTGTATGTTATATATCAAAATTTTATTTATTGATCTTTCACACTTAGATTCCTAATCTACCTTGAATGTTTCCATGTATGATGTGAGGAAAGGTCAGGTTCAGTTTTTTTTCAGTTAGATTTTTTCAGGGGCTTTCTCTCCCTTCTGACCTGCAATACCATCTTTGTCATAAATCAAAGATCCATTACAGCAAAGCTGCAATGTCCCTGCATACTAAATATAATGATATGCCATCTAATTTAATAACAAAATATTTCACACTCCACTGCACCTTAAGAAAACATGACATTTGGGGGCGCCTGGGTGGCTCAGTGGGTTAAAGCCTCTGCCTTCGGCCCAGGTCATGATCTCAGGGTCCTGGGATGGAGCCCCACATCGGGCTCTCTGCTCTGCAGGGAGCCTGCTTCCCTACCCCGTGACCCCCACCTGTCTCTCTGACTAGTTGTGATCTCTCTCTCTCTGTGTCAAATAAATAAATAAAATCTTTAAAAAAAAAAAAAAGAAAGAAAAGAAAACATGACATTGGGAGCCCATTTTTACTTGCCTTACTTTTTTTTTTTTTTTGACATAATGGGGATGTGCTGGTAATAAAAATTAAAACAAAAATAAAAACTCGAACCACCAGTACATGGTGGTACACATGACACCTGAAACACTGATCAGTTATAACCGCACCATTGCAATTTATAGTGCCAGCCCACAGCAGTGTGAAGTGATGACAGAGCTGCATAAGACCTCTGTTGCGACTACACTTGACCCTTGAACAGTGTGGTGGTCAGAGGTGCTGATCGACCATAGCTGAGAGTCCACATATGACTTTTGGCTCCCTCAAGACTTAACTACTAATAGCCTACTATTAAATGGAAAGCCTTACTGATAACATAGTCAATTAACACACATTTTATATGTGTGTATATATTGTATATATGTGTACACGATGCTATATCGCACATAAAGTAAGCTAGAGAAAAGAAAATGTTAAGAAAATCATAAGAAAGAGAAAATATGGGGCACCTGGGTGGCTCAGTCGTTAAGCGTCTGCCTTCGGCCCAGGTCAGATCCCAGGGGCCTGGGATAGAGCCCCGCATCGGGCTCCTTGCTCGGCAGGAAGCCTGCTTCTCCCGCTACCACTCCCTCTGCTTGTGTTCCCTCTCTCGCTGTGTTTCTCTCTGTCAAATAAATAAAATCTTTAAAAAAAAAAAAAAAAAGAAAGAGAAAATATATTTTCAGTATTGTACTGTACGTATAGATAGTGTACGTTAACATCATCTGTTTATAAGATAAATGGTTTGTCAGTACCTACATCAATACTGTCTGATATGATATAAAGCACTATGGGTGTTACATATATAACTAACATTTGACACAAAACATGAAAAGATAATGTGAAAAAGAGATTTATATTTATTTATACATTGATAACAAAGAAGCCGCAATATAATTGCTTTATGGTAGCTTAGTGTAATCAACACTCTTGCTTCACAATAGCCTGGCCTATATAGTAATGTAATGGATGAGTTGTTATACATTTTTTATAGCATACAGTATTACAGTCATATTTATAATACAGTATTGAAAACATTGTTACATTTTTTAAAAAGAAAAAAACACTTACCTGTGATGATAGGCTGATACTCAGTTTCTCCAATTATGAGAGGCATACTACGATTCTTGAAAGCAAAATTGTAAAACAGAAAATACATTGTTAATTTTATATTAACTACCACTCACTTTATGCCTATGTGAGGATGGGCTGTCCACTTCCATACCAGTCTCATACACGATGTTCTGGGTGATGAACCCTTGGGTGATGCTGGTAATGGTGACACAGAAATGTCCCACACAGTTCTTATCCTGCATTGATTAGGTTTTCATATGAAGACACATACACTATAGAAAAGTTTATTGACTGTATGGCATGATGGTTAGCACTCTTCATTAAGTGGAAATGAATCATCATAAAGGTCTCCATCCTCATCATCTTCACACTGGGTGGGCTGAGGAGGAGGAAGAGGGAGGGTTGGGCTTGCTGTCTCAGGGGTGGCTGAGGGGGAAGACGTAGAGGAGGCAGGAGAGGAAGCCGCACTCGGTGGGACTTCATGCAGATACGTCAAAAGTTCCGTCTGACTTTTGTTTTCATGTCTCCAAAAATGTTTCTATATGGTACCAATTCTTCCACCTTTTGCTTTAGGTTCAGTTCCTGAGTCATGGAAGGGTCCGTGTTGTGGAAGTTAAAGTGGTCTTGAATAATCAGAACTTCTGCCAGATTGTCTAATGTCAACTTGCTTTCTAGCGTGGCTTCTTCCATGTCTCCTTCCTCATCATCTGGCACTGGTTCCGAAGCACTCATCTCCATCAGGTCATCTTCTGTTCATTCCTCTGATATGTGATGTGTATTAGCTCTTGAGTTCCTCCAAGATCCCTATCTTGAAACTCACCTTTATTGCCATATCCACAATCTACTTCATGATTTCCCTGATTGGTTCTGTCGTAAATCCTGTGAAGTCATGCACAACATCTGGGCAGTTTTCTCTAGGAGGAATTTATTGTTTCTGGCTTCATGCTTTCATGGCTTTTCCTAGAACAATGACGGTATCTTTGACAGTGATCCTTCCAGACTTTCATGATGTTCTCTGTATGGAGGTTCTCTTCCACAGCACTGACAATCCTTTCTGTAGAATACCATGTGTAATGAGCCTTAAAAGCCCTTATGACCCCTTAATCTAGAAGCCAAATTAGAGACATTGTGTTTAGAAGCAAGTAGACCATTTTGGTGCTTTCAGTGTTGAACTCTGGGTGGCCAGGGTTGTTGTTCAACATCAAAAGAACTTTAGAAGGCAGTCCCTTACTGGCAAGGTACTTCCTGATGTCAGGGACAAAGCATCAATGGAACTAATTCAGAAAAAGAGTTCTCGCTGTTCAGGCTTTCTTGTTATACAACCAAAAGACTGGCAGCTAGCATTTATCTTTCTCTTTCAAGGCTCAGGGGTTAGCTGTTTTATAGATGAGGGCAGTCTTGGTCATAAATCTGACTGCATTTGCACAGAACAGTAAAATTAGCCTATCCCTTCCTGCCATAAATCCCAGTGCTCACTTCTCTTCCTTACTAATAAATGTTCTTCGTGGCAATTTTTTTTCCAGACACTTTTGTCTGCATTAAAAATCTGTTCAGGCAGATATCCTTTCTTCTCACTGACTTTCTTAATAGTGTCTGGGAACTCATCTGCTGTCTCTTGGTTGGCAGAAGCTTCTTCTCCTGTTATCTTGACGTTTTTAAAGCCAAAACTCCTTCTAAAATCATCGAACCAATCTTTGTTGGCATTAAGTTCTCCAGCTTTAGGTCCTTCACCTTCTTTTGCTTTAAGTTGTCATATAATGACTCTGCTTTTTCTTGAATCGTCTTTGAGTCTGTAGGTATGCCTTTCTTATAGCAATGCTATACCTATACAGAAGCTGTATTTTCAAAATGAGATAAAACAGTATTTCACAAAAGGGCAAGGTTTTCGTGTTTGCTGACAGGGATGGTTTCACAAATTTCCTTTTCTTTTTTACAGTGGTCCCTAATAGTGGATGAATTCAATTTAAAATTGTGGGCAACCATGGCTGCGGATCTCAATTTATGGTACATATCAAGCAGCTCCACTTTTTCCTGCAATGTCATGACTTTTCTCTGCTTTTCTGAGAACTTCCAGCTCCACTACTGTCACTTTGAATGGGTCCCATGCGTTCTTTATTCAAGGTTTATGATATTCCACTAAAAATGATGAAAAATAGACAAGAACTGCAAGAGATCACTTTTTACTATGATACACAATCTACTGGAGAGGCAGACTGCTCATGAGATGATTAGCATCACCCAGCATTTTAAGCAGATATTCCCAACACTTGAGCTCACTGCAATAGCAACAGGAGGTGGCTGCAAAATTAATTCAGAGGACAGTATATACTACAGTTAATTTTATGTGGTTATGATTTAATAATGCTGCATCTTTGTTTACATTTTGTGTTTTTGTGCACAAATTCTGATAAATTTTAACCTTTCATAATAGCTTAATGTGTATTTATAGTAGCAAATAATAAAATAGATTAGCATATATATATGTTTTGTGCATTTATGACATATCTAACTTTTTCTCTTTTTTTTAATGTTTCTGGACTTATATATACACAATGTGTATACTTGTGTGTATACTTATATATACACAAATCAGCTAATAATGAACATAAAGGAAGTAACTGACAATAATACAATAATAGTAGGAGATCATCCAAACAGAAAATCAATGAGTTTGTTTAAGAGTTTTTTCAAATTGTCACAGATCTCAAAAAAAACAAAATTGTCACAGATCTCCAAAAAATTTCCAATATATTTATTGAAAAAAATCTGCATATAAGTGCACCTGCACAGTTCAAACCCTTATTGTTCGAGGGTCAACTGTATTCAACTCCGCCATTGTAGTGTAAAAGCAGCCATTGACAATATGTAAGCCAATAAGTGTGGTAGTGTGCCAAAAATGTTGTTCAAGGTCACTGAAATGTAAATTTCATGTAATTTTCAAGGATCACAAAACATTATCCTTTTGATTATTTCCAACCATTAAAATAGATAAAAATCACTCTTCAGAGGCTGTGTATACAAATACAAGCAGCAGGACAGGTAGGGACATTGGACCATAGTTTTCCAACTCCTAATCTAGATGGTCATCCAGAACAGTATTTATCAAAACAAGCTTTGAGGAACTTTAATCCTAGGAAATCTTAAATATAAAAAGTCAAATAGCTTTATGAAAGCCATAGATAAGACCTCTGGGAAAGATGGCAGAATAGGAGAATCCTAAGCTCCATTCACCCCATAGATACAGCTAGGTAACAGCCACATCGGTGTAAATAACCCAGCAAATGACCCAAAGACTGGCAGGATAGATTCTCCACAGTGAAGTGTAGAAAAGAGGCTGCATTGAAGAGAATAGGTAGGGCAGAGATGCATTCTAGAGCTAACGGGACCCACAGGACTTTCTGGTGGGGGCAATACTGGTGTGTAGAGGGAAGAGAAACAGACTCTCACACCTGGGAGCTTGAATGGGGAATATGAATCCCCATAACTTTTGGCTTTGAAACCTAGAGAGGGCAAATTTGGGGGGTTCTTACAATTAGTGGGGCTTAATAGCCCTGGAACTTTAAAAATAAGCAGGTTCATGGGAGAGCCTGGAGGCTGAGAGGAAACTGAGTTCTTGCCCTTAAAGAGATAGCATAACAAACAGCCTCCGGAGATACAGCATAGAAGCAGCAGTTTAAAAAATACCTGGGTATACAGGAGGGAGTTTTATTTACTAATCTTTGACCATGTGCCTGAGGGGCAGGGACCATTGGGAGACTTTGCCAGGAACAAAGGAGCTGGCAGGCACCATTTCCCTACCCCGCGGCCCAGCCTACACACTTGGCCACTTGCAGGTTCCAGTGCAGCACTGATACCACCTAACCTGCTAACAGCATGCTCCACTCACTGGTTCCTCATTGATTTTCTGTTTGGATGATCTCCTACTATTATTGTATTACTGTCAGTTACTTCCTTTATGTTCATTATTAGCTGATTTGTGTATATAAAATCAATTTACAGAAATCATTTGCATTTCTCTACACTAATAATGAAGCAGCAGAAAGAGAAATTAAGAAAACAATCCCATTTACAATTGCACCAAAAGGAATAATAAACCTAGAAATAAGCTTAACCAAAGAAGTGAAAAGTGAAAGTGAAAAGTGAAAGAAGTGAAAACTCTGAAAGCTATAAAACACCGATGAAATAAATTCAGGATGACACAAAGAAATGGAAAGACATTCAGTGCTCAAGGATTGTAAGATCAAATATTGTTAAAATGTCCACACTACCCAAAGAAATCTATAGATGTAATGTAATCCCTATCAAAATACCAAAGACATTTTTCAGAGAACTAGAACAAATCTTAAAATTTGTATGTAACCATAAAAGACCCAAATAGCCAAAGCAATCTTGAAAAAGAACAAAACTGGAGGTATCACAACTCCAGATTTCAAGATATACTACAAAGCTGTAGTAATCAAAACAGTATGGTACTGGCACAAAAAGAGACAAGTAGATCGAGGGTCCAGATAGAGCGATGATAAGATAGTCAAAATAGAGAGCTCAGAAATAAACCCATGATTATATGGTCAGTTAATCTTTGACAAAGAAGGAAGAATATGCAATGAAAAAATGACAGACTCTTCAACAAACAGTGTTGGGAAAAACAGAACAGCTACACATAAAAGAATGAAACTGGACCACTGTCCTACACTGTACACAAAAATAAGCTCAAAATGGCTTAAAGACCTACATGTGAGACCTGAAACCATAAAAATCCTAGTAGAGAGCACAGACAATAATTTCACTGACATCGGCCATAGAAACATTTTTCTAGATATGTCTCCCAAGGCAAAAGAAACAAAAGCAAAAACAAACTATTGGGACTACATCAAAATAAAAACTCTGCACAGTGAAGGAAACAATCAGCAAAATTAAAAGGCATCCAATGGAATGGGAGAAGATATTTGCAAATGATATATCCTATAAAGGGTTAGTATTCAAAATATATAAAGAATTTGTACAATTCAACACTCAAAAAACAAATAATCCAATGAAAAAATGGAGAGAAGACACAGATATTTCTCCAAAGAACACCTTCACATCTGTAGGTGTTCCTACAGATCCACGAAAAGATGTTCAATGTCACTCATCTTCAGGGAAATGCAAATCAAAACTATAAGGAGATATCACCTGTCAGAATGGCTAAATTAAAAAACACAGAAAACAAGAGGTGTTGGTGAGGATGGGGAGAAAGGGGAAACCTCTTGTACTCTTGATGGGAATGCAAACTTGTGCAGCCATTGGAAAACTGTGTGGAGGTTCCTCAAAAATTTACAAATAGAACTACACTAGTAATCACACTACTAGGAATTGTGTGGTAAATTTTTACTACTGGTAAATATTTACTACTGGTAAAAATACAAAAACACAAATCAAAGGGACACATATACCCCTTGGTTTATAGCTGTACTTTTTACAATAGTCAAACTATGGAAACTGCCCAAGTGTCTATCAATAGATGAGTGGATAAAGAGGTGGTACACACACACACACACACACACACACACACACACACACACACACACACACGAATATTATTCAGCCATAAAAAAGAATGAAAACTTGTCATCTGCAACAACATAGATGGATCTAGAGAATATAACGCTAAATGAGCTAAGTCAGTCAGAGGAAGACAAATACTATATGATTTCACTCATATGTGCAATATAAGAAACAAAACAAATGAACAAATAAAAAAAGAGACAAAAACAGACTCTTTACTATAGAGAAGAAGCTGATGGGTATCAGAGGGGAGATGGGTGGGGGGAAGGCTGAAATAGGTGAAGGAGATTACAAGTACACTTACCATGAGTACACTGAGTAATGTATAGAATTGCTGAATCACTATATTGTATATCTGAGCCTAATATAACACTGTATGTTAACTGTATTGGAATTAAAATTTTTAGAAGTATTTTAAAAAGGCATATTCTATATATCTCAGTTGTAGATTCATGCTCTGAACATTAAACATTCTGAAAACATGTGCAATAAAGAAACTTGTCTATCTTTGCATAATCCAACTGTAAAGAACCTTATATGTTTGCCCAAGTACTCTTCAATTACATGACACACCTATTATCATACATACTTTGAGAAATGTTGGTATGGTCTATTTATTTTACAAATGAGTGCTGAGAGTGCTGAGAACAAAAAAAAATTATTGTTCCAGAAATGGTCTGAGCATTTATTGGTTCTACCAGTAGTAACAACCAGAATCAGTTTAAAACCCATCCCAATCCTTCGATAACTTCACATCAGTAGTCAATGAGCATCCCTTCCACAAGTCAGCCAATCAACAATAGCCTTACTCCAGTATACGCACTTCTGAAAGTAGTCAGTCAGCAATAGTCTCATTTAAGTAACTATACGAAAACAGATAAAGGTTAACCAATCCGTCAACACTTCCTATAAGTCTTTAAGTTTATATATAATGAAAAAAATATGGAGATCAGGTTTCTGGGGAAAGGTGTAAATAAATTAATTAGTTCAAAACCATTTTCCATTAGAATCTAGTGGTTTCTACTATACTTCCAGGTGAAAATTTTGTTAAAAACCTAAGGAAGTCTAGCTGAGAGGAAACTGCGTACTCTTAAAACTCGGTAACTGTGCTATGAGTATTTTGAGGAGAGGTCACATCTTCCTCACTCTGAAGGTATTTTATGCATTTAGAGTAAAAACAAGTTCCAGAGACAGCACATTTGGCTACAGAAGTTTAATCTCAGGGCTGAATCCAGAGATTCATAGGTCTTTATCTTTTCTCTATTGCCTCTTTAAATCCAAAAGGAGCTTTAAAGTTTAGCTATTATTCTGGCAATAAAATTTTGGTTGGTTGCTTAACTGCTGAGAATAAAAATGTTCTCATCCTCTGTTCTAGGAAAGTACTCCTTGTTCTCTGCCCACAGCATCAAGTAAACTCCAGAATCAAGTTTTAAACCCTCCTAAATCTGTAAATGACAATGTTGCCATCAGTAACAGTGCTTCTGAAAGCCAGAACTTTCATCACCAACTTGATACTTTTAGCATGATCTTAGTGCCCTTCTCAAGTTACAAGTTAGTTAATCATTCAGCTCTTTATTGAATGCCTATTATGTGCTATGATGCTCTAGGTCATAGTTCTCAATTTGGACCACATATAAACCGACTATAAGGATTTAAAATCATGATGCTCAGATTCTATTCACAGAAATTTCTTTGTCTAGTGTGTAGCTTGAGTAGTGAGTTTTTTTTTTATAAAGCTAGACTGATTTCTACCTGTTAACAATTGAAACCCAGGTCTTAAAGAGGTATTTGTACACCTGTGTTCATAGTAGCATTATTCATGATAGATTATTCTATGGTAGAATTCACCAGGGAAGCCATTTGACTTTCTTCGTTAAGAGGTTCTTTAATTACTGATTGCATCTCTTGTGATAGCTCTGTTTAGGTTTTCTATTTCTTCTTGATTCAGTTTTTATAATTTGTATATTTCTAGGAATTTTTCTATGTTATTTAGGTTGTTTAATTTTTTGGTATACAACGGTTCATAGTATTCTCTTATAATCCTTTTTATTTCTCTAAGGTCAGTAGTAATGTCCCCATTTTTGTTTCTGATATGGGCTTTTTTTTTTTGTCTTCTTATAGTATTTATTTTGTAAGCTGTTTTTCATCTTAAATCAGCCAGAGCAGCTTTTCTGTGATCTGTAACTAAGAAGCCTGAGGAACCACGGCACACATCCCTGACTTGTACTTGACTTAGTGAAATTTTAAAGTGGGCTTCTACCTGAAATTTTGCTTAGATTAAAATTCTATAAGTCAGAGAAAGAAAAATATCATGTGATTTTACTCATATGTGAGAGTTAAGAAACAAAATAAATAAGCATAAGGGGAAAAAAAGAGGAAAGTAGACCAAGAAACAGATTCTTAACCATAGAGAACAAACTAAGGGTTACCAGAGGGGATGTGGGTGGGGGAATGGGTAACAGGTGATGGGGATTAAGGAGGGCATTTGTGATGAGCACTGGGTATTATATGGAAGTGTTAAATCCCTAAATTGTACACCTAGAAGCTAATATAATACTGCATGTTAACTAATTGGAATTTAAATAAAAGCTTTAAAAAACTGTATGGAAACTTTTAGGGAAGATTTGGCCTGGTCTTGCAAGTGCTTACCCATCAAATTTGTTTGATTTTTAAAAATGAATAAAAAGTCTCTCTTGTTATTTCTGTTTTTAATTACAAAATTATAAGGATTTCAATTTGGGGGTAAGATGGAATAAGCACACTCCATTCTGATTTTCCTATTGAATGCAGCTGTAAAACCAGGACAGAATGAATGTAACACCTTTTGAGAACTCTAAAAAGTAGATAGAAGTAGGTAGAAAAAGGACAGAATCCAAAGTATCACTTAGTCATTGGTGAGGGAACCATTTTTCCCCCTCTGGTAAGAGGGAAGTGTCAGAGGAGGTTTCCAGCTCAGGCTCACACGGCCTCTGGTAACTACAGGACCTCACAAGCACCAAAAACTGAGGGAGGCAAACTTCCCAATCAGGGAGTTATAGTCTCAAAAGGGTGAGGGGATCCCCACTGCTTTTTTAGCTCTCTCTGACTTCCCTTCTCTACTTAGCCATGGACCCGGGTGCAGTTATGGTGAGTGTTTGGCAGAAATGAAATAAATAATGCCCCAGCATTCTAAATGGAGGATCAAAAGGGAGTCTCGTGGGGGCACCTGGGTGGCTCAGTCGTTAAGCGTCTGCCTTCGGCTCAGGTCATGATCCCAGGGTCCTGGGATCGAGCCCCGCATCGGGCTCCCTGCTCGGCAGGAAGCCTGCTTCTCCCGCTACCATTCCCTCTGCTTGTGTTCCCTCTCTCACTGTGTTTCTCTCTGTCAAATAAATAAAATCTTTAAAAAAAAAAAAAA
>CM053609.1:38010656-38021509 GCA_028646535.1 Procyon lotor | reverse complement strand
GGGCACCTGGGTGGCTCAGTCGTTAAGCGTCTGCCTTCGGCTCAGGTCATGATCCCAGGGTCCTGGGATCGAGCCCCGCATCGGGCTCCCTGCTCGGCAGGAAGCCTGCTTCTCCCGCTACCATTCCCTCTGCTTGTGTTCCCTCTCTCACTGTGTTTCTCTCTGTCAAATAAATAAAATCTTTAAAAAAAAAAAAAAAGGGAGTCTCGTGGAATTAGTAAGTACTGAGGAGAGTAAGAGGGAGAAGCTATTGACAAGTATCTGATAAAATTGTTAATGAACTCCTGGTATCACTTTTGAGGAGTGCTTGTGTGGTCCTGATCCATTAAACAATATACCAAAGACTCAAACAAGAGAGGGACTACCACTCAGGACTCTGGCCATTGAACAGCTGTGTGTGAGACATATTTGAAGAAAACTGTGAAGGCTTTGCAAATGGAACTGACATTGAAAGCACAACCCACAGATGGCTGGTTGGAACTTGCAACCTGAACCCAACCAGGTTAATTGCCTGCTAAAACAAAAATATCAACATTCTCCATATGATTTAAACAAAACACAGAGTCTCATAATATTCAAGATGTCCAGGATACAACCTGGAATACAAAGCCTATAAAGAACCAGACAGATCTGAACTTACAGGAGAAAGAGACAATCAACACATACCAATGCTGATTTGATACAGATGTTTGAATTATCTGTCAAAGCACTGGAGAAGCTGTTATAAAATTGTTTCTGGAATAAAGACAAACATTCTTGATATGAACACGAAGACATAAAGTCTTAGTAAAGAAATGGAAGACAAAACAACAAAATAAAAATTTTATAATTAAAAAATGTAATATTTAAAACATCTGACTGGAAGGAATGGATTCAATAGCAGAATTGAGAAAGCAAAATGAGCAAGTTAACCAGCAGATGGATCAAGAGAAATTATTTGGTCTGTAAACAGAAAAATATTCCTTAAAAAGTACAGAGCCTACAGAACCTGTAAAACAATACCAAAAGGGCTAATGTTTGTGTTATTCGAGTCCTAGACAAAGAGAGAAATCAATTATAGTGGATACCATTTACTAAGATGGCTATTAACAAACCTTGAAATTAACATGTGTCAGTGAGGATGTGGAGAGATAGGAACCTTCCTTCATTGTTACTGGGAATGTAAAATGGTGCA
Source organism: Procyon lotor (assembly GCA_028646535.1). NCBI lineage: Eukaryota > Metazoa > Chordata > Mammalia > Carnivora > Procyonidae > Procyon > Procyon lotor. The sequence goes on along the minus strand of CM053609.1, from coordinate 38,020,335 downwards.
ACCACTGTAGAAAAGTTTGGCAGTTTCACAAAATGTTAAATATAGTAATTATAATATAACTCAGCAATTCCACTCTGAGGTATATACTCAAAAGAACAGAAAACAGGATTCAAAAACACAGGGCTTGTACACAAGTATTTGTAGCAGAATTATTCACAGTGGCTAAAAAGGCAAAACAAGCCAAATATCCATCAACTGATAAATGGGAAAAAAATATAGTATATACATGCAAGGGAATATTATTCAGTCACAAACAAGACTGAAGTTCTGATACATACTGCAGCATGGACAAACCTTGAAAACATTACACTCAGTGGAAAAATATGCAGATGTAAAATAATACAGACAAATATGGTATGATACCACTTTTGGAAGGTATTGAAATACACAAATTCACAGAGATAGAAAGTAGAAGAGAAGTTATCAGGGACTAGGTGGTGGGGGAAAGGGGAATTATACTAAATGGATACAGAGTTTCTGTTCGGGTTGATGAAAAAGTCCTGGAAATAGAGAGCAGTGATCCTTGTACAACATTGTTAATGTACTGAATACTACTTAATTGTATACTGAAAAACATTAAAATAGTACACCACCCTATATTATTGTATTGTTAAGTATTGAATTATTATATTGTACCTCTGAAACTAATATTACACTGTTTGTTAACTAGAATTAAAATAAAAACTTTTTAAAAATGTTGAAATAGTAAATTTTATATTGCATATATTTACCACAATAAAAAAGGGGTTCCCTCTGGCTGAAAACTTCCCAAATTTGGCAAAAGACAGAAATGTACAGATTCAAAGGGTTCAGTAAGCCCCAAATAGCATAATCCCAAAGAAATTCATACCCTGGGGCACCTGGGTGGCTCAGTCGTTAAGAGTCTGCCTTCGGCTCAGGTCATGATCCCAGGGTCCTGGGATCGAGCCCCGCATGGGGCTCCCTGCTCTGCAGGAGGCTTGCTTCTCCCGCTACCATTCCCTCTGCTTGTGTGCCCTCTCTCGCTGTGTTTCTCTCTGTCAAATAAATAAAATCTTAAAAAAAAAAAAAAAAGAAATTCACACCCAAACACACCATAATCAAACTGCTGAAAACTAAAGACAAAGAAAACAATTTGAAAGCAGTAAAAAAAAAAAACCCGCCTTATTATAAAAGAACAATGATTCAGTTAACTGTGGATTTTTACCAGAAACCATGGAGACCCGAAGTGGCACAACACTTTTTAAAATGCAGGAAAAAAAATCTGTCTACCTAAAATACTATATCCAGTTAAAATATTATTTAGGAATCAAGGTGAAATGAAGACGTTCTCAGACAAAAGAAAGCTAAGAGAATTGTCATCAGACCTACTCTAAAAAAGTTTAAAAAAGTTCTTCAGACAAAAGGAAAATGATACCAGAAGGGAACTTGGCATATTATTAATAATGGATGAGCAAAAGAAATGGTAAGTTTCTGAGTAAATAAAATAGATCATTCCCTCTTGAGTTCTTTAAAATAGTTGAAAGCAAAAATTATAACATTATCTAATGGAGTCTTCAGTGAATATAGGTGTAATATATATGTGACAAATAAAACATAAAACAAGGAGGATAAAAGGACATATGACAGAAAGTATTCTACATTCCACTTTAAGAGGTAAAATATTTATTCTAAGTAAAATGTTAAAGCTAAGTGTGCAAACTGTGCAGCTACTCTGGAAAACAGAGTCTTATTAAGTTAAATATGCACTTACAATGTGACTTAGTAATCTTTCTCCTAGGTAATTATTCCATAGAGATAAAAACTTATGGTTACACAAAAATATGTACATGAATATTTATATCTATTTACTTTAGATATTTATTTATTTGTAATCTCCATACTCTATTTATAATCATCAAACTCTATTTATAGTATATTTATAATCACCAAACAGTAAACAATTCATATGTCCTTTAATGGGTTAATGGATAAACAAACTTGGTTTATAAATATAACGGATTACTACTCAGCAATAAAAAAGAATCAACTATTTATATATGCAACAGCTGTATGAATCTCACAGGCATTACAATGAGTGAAAGAAGCCAGTCTCAAAAGTTATATAAGGTAGTATTCTATTTTTAGAACATTCTCAAAAAGACAAAACTATGGTAACAGAGACCATAATATCACTGATTGCAATATAGAAAAACTGAAGAACAGAAAGGAGTAACAGGTGAAGCAGAGTGATATTTTACCTCACATTATACCCAGTAAGGGACAGAACAAGTAGACAAACAAAATCAGTAGGATATAAAGAGATTTGAATTATAACATTAAGAAAATTGATCCAGTGGACAGATAGCCAACAACTACAGAGTATATATACCTTTTAAGTACACATGAAACATTAACCAAAATTGACATTTACTCAGCCATAAAGACAATCTCTTTCAAGACACACTTGAAAGTTTGAAATCATAGAGTATATTCTCTGATATACCACTACAACACAGATACCATACATATCCAATGGGATCGATAAAATTAAAGAGATTGATCATAGTAGGTGTTGGTGACAATTTGGAACAACTGGAACTCTTGTATAATGCTGACGAGAATATAAAACAATGTAGCCCCTTTGGAAAACAGTGCAACAGTTTCCTAAACAATTAAACATGCATTTGCCATGTGACCTAGCAATCCCACTCCTCGGTATTTACCAAAGGTAAATGAAAACATTTGTCCATTTAAAGACCTGTATACAATGTTCACAGCAGCTTAAACTGGCAAAAAACTGGAAAGAATCTGTACTGTATTGTTTTCTGTGCTGCATACTAAATTGCTACAAATTTAGTGCTTAAACTTGGTATTTTTGAATGGGCAACTCACTAATAGTTCAAAATGCCAAAGGTATATAAGAGGATGAAGTGAAGTCTTCATCACTTCTGTCTCTCAGGCATCGACTTCCTTTCCCTACTCCTGTAATCCTTGTTTAAAGAGCTCCTAAAGAGCTGTTTTGTGCATAGAAAAGCAAATTTGTATCTGTACATGTGCACGCACACACATGTGGTACATTTGTACAAGTACTGAGAATGGAATGATATACACCAGGGTTATTAACATTGGTTACTTTGGGTGTTGGAGTAAGGAAGAAGAACTAAGAAACTAAGAAAATCTATTAACTTTTTAAATACATATTTGCATCATTTAACTGTGTTATCTAATTCTAGTCAGGAACACAGGATTTTAAGAAGCAGATTTCCTATCTGATTACCTTTGGCAAAGTTCTTATTTATGCCTCAATATCCTCATTTACAAAAGGTACTCCTTAGTACCTCCTAGGATCTGAAGGCAAATTATAGCAAATAATTGATATAAAGAACTTTTAGCCTAGTGCCTGGCATATAGAAAATGGTTAGTAAACATTAGCTATAAAAAATAACAACCTCAAACTCACTTTTAGAAAAGAGAGTGATTCAAAAGGGACTAACCATCCAAATAAAGAAGCTAGGCAGGGGACAACAAAATACACTTAAAGAAATGTGTAGGGGACACTTCAGATCAAGAGTGTTATAAACACACACTTTAAACTCTCCTCCTGCTCTATATATGTCAATTATAGATTCAGTTAACAACAAGAAAAAGACCAACTCATGTTCAAACATAAAATGAACATTTCTCTGGGTCAGAAACAGAAGGCAATAGTGAGACACTATTTTAGTGTGTGTGGCTAAAGTCACAGCCCTGCAGATTTCTGGGTGCACAAAGCAACTAGAAGCCAGTGGGATTTTTTTTTTCCTCATTTGAAGCAACAAAAGCACTCTGTATGTGGCATGGAACCATGGGCTCCACTGGGCTCTGAGAAAATGATTGTGGTCACTATCTGATATTACTGCTTATGTAAACCTGTATAACTTCATTGTTAGTAGGATCAAACAGAGAAAACTTCACAGAGACCTGAGCAAAGCTGCATCCTGCCCAAGATATTGGGCCAGCTGCAGCCTCAAGCCACTTTGGGGCAGGAGTTCCTAGGCATGGAACCCCAGTTCTCGACTAGGATTCTGGATGAGTAGAGGGAGGAAACCATAAAACTGCCAAACAGGGAGGGGTGAGCACAGAGAGAAGCAAGGGTCGGTGGGTGGGGTGGGAAACTCCCACTGAATATTGAATCTGCAGATAAAAATTCCACACCATCTGATGGAAATAAACATTAAGAAAGAGAACCAAGAACAGAACAAGAAATAACCAAAAAGTCTGGACAAATATTTTTAAAAATCTTCTCAAATAGGTCACAATCTAGTAAGAAAGAAGGAAAACTCAGGAGGAGAAAATTATTGCAGGCAGGAACCCAAAGAGTTTGAGCCCTGAAGCTGAAGTCTGCTTTGAGAGTACTTGCTGAACTGGAGGAACCCGAGCATTATACAGCCTATCCCTGGCGAAGGAAAATAAAGCTCATGTCTAGTAGGAGACTGGCCTACAAAGCTGAGACCACAAAGGTCTACATCTTAGTGTAAGGATGAATCACTTACTCCCTCAACCACTGGTACAGAAAAAAAAAAAAAAAAAAAAATTATCTGTCTCAAACTGTGGCTTGTCCGGAGTAAGGATGATTTCCCCTTTTATAAATTTGTATTTGTAAACTATATAAGAAAATTTGTGTAGCTATTTCAAGCAAAATAAAACTTTAACAGAATAACAAAAATGTTAAGCGTTACTTGATTTGATAAAGAGGGTCACTGTATAATAGAGCTCAATTCACCAGGAAAATAAACTGAGCTTGTACGTACATTATATAATCTTAAAGCAAAAGTTGACAAAATTATAGCTATAAATTTATAAACCCATCATTAGAGTCTGAGAGATTTTAAAACATGCCTTTTAGTAACTGATCAAGGGGAATAAAAAAACCAGTAAAGCTATAGAAAATTTGAACATAGTTAAGTAATTTGATCTCAAGTGTGTACCTTCTGCCCACAGGACTTCTTTTAGTGTTTCTTAGATTGCAAGTCTCCTGATGATGAATTTAGAAAGTCTTTGCCTTTGTTTTTGAGAAGTATTTTTGCTAGGAATATAATTCTAGGTTGATAATTTTTTTTTCTTTCAGTGCTTTTTAAGGAAATCTGATGTCATCCTCATCCTTGTTCCTCTGTAAGTCATATTTTTTTTAATCTGGCTAATTTAAATTAAAACTTTTTCTGGTGGGGCACCTGGGTGGCTCAGTGGGTTAAAGCCTCTGCCTTTGGCTCAGGTCATGATCTCAGGGTCCTGGGATCAAGCCCCACATCGGGCTCTCTGCTCAGCAGGGAGCCTGCTTCGCCTGCCTCTCTGCCTACCCCTCTGCCTACTTGTGATCTCTCTCTCTGTCAGATAAATAAATAAAATCTTTAAAAAAAATAAAATAAAATTTTATCTGGCTGCTTAAAAAAATGGTTTTGAGCAATTTTATTATGCTGCCTTTGTAGGTTTTCTTCACATATCATGTACTTGGGATTTGTTGAGCTTCTTGGATCTGAAGGAGTACAGTTTTCATGTTTGGAAAATATTAGGCCTTGATGTCCTGTGGCTCACTGGATTGTTTCTATTGCTATCTTAAAACTCTCTGAACTCTTCCACTGCTATGTCTGGTCTGCCCTTAATCACATCAACGTAATTTTTATCCCAGATGTAGTTTTTATCTTTAAAGCTCAATTTGGATTTTTAAATATCTTAATTTTTTGAACATAATTCTATTAACTGCTTTAATGTTTTGTCCTAATTCTGACATTTGTATCAGTTCTAGGTCAATTTTGACCAGCTATTTTCCTCATTATGACCATGTTTTCCTGTCTCTTTGTTTTTTGGTTTTTTTTTTTTTAAAGATTTTATCTATTTATTTGACAGAGAGAGAGAGAGAGAGATCATAAGTAGGCAGAGAAGCAGGCAGAGGGAGGGGGGGAAGCAGGCTTCCTGCTAAGCAGGAAGCCTGATGTGGGGCTTGACCCTGAGTTCATTACCTGAGCTAAAGGCAGCCGCCTAATGACTGAGCCGCCCAGGCGCCACTCCTGTCTCTTTGTATGCCTGGTAACCTTTTATTGGATGCCAGATATTGTGAATTTTACTTTTGTGGGTACTCAATATTTTTGTATTCCTTTATGCCTTCTTGAGTTTTGGTTCTGGGATATATAGTACACTGTGGAAATTACTTGATCCTTTCAGGTCTTGCTTTTATGATTTGTTAGTTGGGTACAGAGCAATGCTCAGTCTGCTATTACAAGTGCTAATTATTCTCACACTGAGGCAAGACTTTCCTGAGTTTTCTACCCAATGCTCCCTGAATTTTACATTTTTATTTTTTTTAAAGATTTTATTTATTTATTTGACAGAGAAGAGACAGATCACAAGTAGGCAGAGAGGAAGGCAGAGAGAGAGGGGGAAGCAGGCTCCCCGCTGAGCAGAGAGCCCAATGTGGGGCTCCATCCCAGGACCTGAGATCACGACCTGAGCTGAAGGCAGAGGCCTTAACCCACGGAGCCACCCAGGTGCCCTATATTTTTAAATTCTTATAGGAATATGCACTGTTTCTAGCCCTATTTATAATGCCAGCATTATTTTGCCTAATCCTTTCAGAGTTTTCTTTTCCTAGTTCCTTTTCCCTAGTTTCTTCACACACAACATAGTACTTTGCTGAATACTGCAAATCTCTGGGCAGCTCTCATCTCTCTGGGACTTAATCCTATGAATTCTTCTTCCCTGGGCCTTTCCAGACTCTCAGCTCTGTCTCCTCAGGGAATCTCTCAGTTTATGCCTCACTTTCCTTTCTCTGTGTTATGGCTTGTGAGCTCTTGTCAGTAAACTCAGGCAACTATAGGGCTCATCTCATTTGTTTTGTCTCATGGATCACTATCTTTCACTCTTGAGGTCATTGTCTTGAAAATCTTTGTTTCATGTTTTTTTTGTTTGTTTATTTGATGGGAAAAGATAAATCCAATGTTTATTAGTAATCCCGGGGGGACTAATATAAAACTAGTATGCAAGACAATAGTAGTAAAATATAGGAAATGCTGAGGTAGATCTAAAAAGGTTAAGAAATTCTGACATTAGGTCCTTAGGTACTGGCATGAAAAGATTTTCACGATATTATCAGTCAGGATAGGTTAGACTTATAGTAACCACCCCAAAATGTCAATTACTAAAAGCAACAAAAATTTATTTCTCACTCATTTTAAAAATTCATTGCAAATCGGAAGGGTGATTTTTCTGTTCATTAGTTACTCAGATGACAGAGCAACCACCATCTCAAATGCTGCCAGTAAACAAGTCAGAGGAAAGACAAGAGTCTAGAAGTTCTCAAATTGGCAATTCAGTGCTTGAGTTCAGAAGTTACACTTCATATTTGGTCACAATTCACAGGCCAGATACAGACAGATGGTCCCATTCACTCACAAGGGAAGTGTAATCCTCCTATGTCTGGTTCTCTAGGGAAAACCTAACTATATGGTGAATAATCCTAAGGACTATCACAGACCATCCTTCTGGTCAATAGTTATTCAGTGCACCCTCCTTCTTATAGCCCAAACACATTTTCTTTTCTGAGGAGAGGTAGCTCAAAAGTCCTATTAAATCAATGGCAGCAAGCTCAAAGCTCAGTATCTTCTGCCAGTCTCTAATGGGGGATGGTACGCACTAGTCTCCTCTCGAACTATTGACCTCTGAACTAAAAAGTTATCTGTCTCCTTGTATGTCTCCTACACATACAAGGTTGAAAGAGAATTAGAAAAACTGTAATAAACAGTCTTATTTAGAAAGGGAAAGTCAGGTGATACACAAAGTCACTGGCCCAAAACAATTCTCTGCTACAAAAATCCCTTGAGGAGATTCCTAATCTATTGTTGTCCATAGCTATTGATCCCACTATCTAGGAACTCCCTCCTTTTTTTCTTTATCCTTTTCACCACATCTGAGGTGGATATTGGAAAATAGGTTCTATTTGGGGGCCAATCAACTTTTTTCATTTGCTACCTCATGTAGAAAGCTGGGGGCCTCCAAAAAAAAAAAAAAAACTAATTCAAAGGGATACATGCACCCCAATGATTACAGCAACATTATCAACAATAGCCCAGATTATACAAAGAGCCCAGATGTCCATCAACGGATGAACGGATAAAGATGTGGTGTATACATACAGTGGAATATTAGCCATCAAAAAGAATGAAATCTTGCAGGCCAACCTGGATGGCTCAGTTGGTTAAGTGCCTGCCTCTGGCTCAGGTCATGATCTCAGGGTCCTGGGATTGAGTCCTACACTGGGCTCCTTGGTCAGCAAGAAGTCTTCTCCCTCTGCCTGCTGCTTCCCCTGCTTGTGTGCTCACTCTCTCTATCTGGTGAATAAATAAAATCTTTAAAAAAAATGAAATCTTGCTATTTGCAATGACATGGATGGAACTACAGTGTACTATGCTAAGCAAAATTGGTGAGTCAGACAAAGACAAGTACCATATGTTTTCACTCATATATGGAATTTAAGAAACAAATGAACATTAAAAAAGTAAGGGGTTAAAAAAAAAAAAAAAAAGGAAAACCAAGAAGCAGACTCTTAACTAGAGAACACATTGATGGTTACCAGAGGGGAGGTGGGCAGGGGGATGGGTTAAATAGGCGATGGGGATTAAGGGGATTAAGGCTTTATAGGTGCTGGGGACTGGGTATTAAGCCACTTGTGATGAGCACCAGCTGTCATATGAAGAGCTGGGTCACTAGATTCTACACCTGAAACTAGTATTACACTGTATGTTAACTAACTGGAATTTAAATAAAACTTGGGAAGAAGAAAAAAAGGGAAATTAGGGGACTAAGTGTTCATTTTAATTCTTGAACAATTATAAACTTTTAATCCAGGTTGCTGGTATCTTTGGCAGTATAACTTTCTCAAAATATTTGCTTCTTATTTACATAATTCCAGTTAGCAATGAACCAATAGTCATACCCACAATTTTAAAGACATGGTCCCCCTAACTTTTCCTCACATTTAGCTGGAGTACTTTGAGCCATCAGACATTGGTAGAAGACTGACACTTTAGTACCCATTTTCCCAAGCCATTTTGCCTATCTGAACAGATTTGCAGGCATCAGTATTTTCAACTCTTTTTTTTCCCCAAAAATGTTTATTTTATTTTTTCAGTGTTACAAGATTTATTGTTCATGCAGAACACCCAGTGCTTCATGCAATACGTGCCCTCCTCAATACCCACCACCAGGCTCGCCCAGCCCCCCAACCCCACCCCTCCTAAACCCTCAGTTTGTTGCTCAGAGTCCACAGTCTCTCATGGTTCATCTCCCCCTCTGGTTTCCCCCCATTCACCTTTCCCTTCCTTCTCACAATGTCCTCCATGTTTTTCTTTATGCTCAGCATGTAAGTGAGACCATAAGGTAATTGGCTCTCTCAGCTTGACTTATTTCACTCAGACAAAGGTTTGATATCTAAGATCTATAAAGAACTCCTCAAACTCAACACCCACAAAACCAATAATCACATTAAAAAATGGGCAGAAGACATGAACAGACACTTCTCCAAAGAAGACATACAAATGCCTAACAGACACATGAAAAAATGTTCATCATCTTTAGCCATCAGGGAGATCCAAATCAAAACCACACTGAAATACCACCTTACACCAGTTAGAATGGCCAAAATCAACAGGACAGTAAACAACAAATGTTGGAGAGGGTGTGGAGAAAG
>CM053609.1:37875726-38010556 GCA_028646535.1 Procyon lotor | reverse complement strand
AAAGAAGCAGATGCATTACAAAGAAGGGCCACATGGACCCCAATATTCATAGCAGCAATGGCCACAATTGCCAAACTGTGGAAAGAAAACCAAGATGCCCTTCAACAGATGAATGGATAAAGAAGATATGGTACATATACACAATGGAATATTATGCCTCCATTAGAAAGGACGAATATCCAACTTTTGTATCAACATGGATGGGACTGGAAGAGTATTTTCAACTCTTGACAGATATTAATATTTAGGATATGGGAATAGGAATCAAAATTTCTGGGAATTCTCAGGAATCCTAAAATTATAAAGAATCATCACTCTGTATTTTTCATAACACTACACTTAATATATTTTAAAATAGTTATCAGTGACCATAATAAATATTGAATCATTTTTCTGTGATAATTATGCTAAATGTTTCATATATTTTCTGTCTAAAAGACATAATAATAAATATATGGTTTATTAATATGAATCAGCATATTGTGATAAGATTATATATTTTAATACCATGGTCTCTGCCTGACAAAGATATTTGATAACAGAAAATATTAAACGTAGGAAACATTAGCATAAATGCCAAATAAAAATCATTTTAAAAACTGAAAGTACTACAGATACTTGTTAAAAGTTTATCTTAAAATGAAACTTAGAAGCACACAATAACTGCCCTGATAGTTTTTATCTTTATTTTGTAACAAACATTTCAGACACAGAAATTTATCTTTCAGTTTTGCATTGGTATTAGTTGAGTTGCTAAGGATTATCCAAAAACATCTGCAAGTTGGTTTAGGTTACATGTTGATTTATAAAAGCTTTTTTCCTTTTTTGATAATGAAAATATTTTGTCCACATTCCCTGGTTTTGGTTTTGCAGTTGAAAATGATACTGCTTTTGCTAATTTAGAGTTTAGATCAGTTTCTGATTTCATTTCAAAATGTTCCAAAAACATTTACTTCTTATCTTAGCATTTCTAGTTAAAGCATTTGCAAAGAACAGCAGCCTTTGGCAAATAATCATACAAACTAGGAAATGCCAACAAACTTACTTGGTATATTTGAATGTTACATTTGGATGTCCCATCAAGGGTAATAGCATCATACAGATTCAGAAATCAAAATTGCCAATTTAAGGAATTAATTTGTTTCTGCATGTTATTTCTTGAAACACCACTGATGGGATTTGCATAAAGTACACTATATACATAATCCTATTAATATTTATTTTACTTATAAGAATGACTCACCGTTAGTAGCAGACAGGAACATAAACTTACATTTATAACATGGCAATAGCTACAAGTAAGACTGTGTGATCAGACCACTTACTTCTCTTCTATATCTTCCTGTTCTGATTTCTGGAAACGTTGACCTTACTCTTGCTTTTGGGCTTGACTTCAGTGAATTCCTTCAATCCTGTAATGACTCATTACTAAGCTTTAATTCTTGCTTAGTTGCAATACTTTTTCTTATATCATCAATTTTTGAACTGATTTGTCATCAGATTTAAAAAAATACATAAATTTCCCAAGAAATGCTATGGAAGAATGCCTGCATAGAAACACTATGAGGCGGTTTCTTCGTAACCTAATTAGTAGTTTAAACAATTAGTATGAGGGCCATATTCTTGATTTAATTAAGCTTTGTTGGCTAAAGGTTTTCTCCTTTTTCTGATTGGGGATGAGAAGTTTTGTCTCTTCCAAGCCTTCAAGTATCTGAATTTTGGAACTTTCCCTATTCTCTTTTATTTCCACTGGCAATCTTACCATTTCTTATCTGGGTTCACTTCTTTCTTAAAATATCTTGTCAAATGCAACTAATATAGTAAACAAAATTGTTATCCATACCCTTCCAATCTTCACTATATTATTCCAAAACTTCACTATATTATTTTTCTTCCAAATATTGGAGGCAAGTTTACCAAATCTTCTGCCACAGCTGAATAGGGATTACCTCATGTAACTTAACCATCTGTCATCTAAACCAATGCAATATCGTTTAATTTCGTACAGTTTTGTTTCTTTTTATGGCAGCACTCCACTTTCAGGACTAAGTCTCTATCAGATGGGATATTCCCTAACTGCCTTAACTTAAAATAAAAATGTTTCTTTCTTTCGTATGCTGCATGTCCATCTAAATAAACAGGGAGGCTCTGTTCACAGTCCCTCAGGAGCCCTGCCTGATGCAGCAATCATCATCACCATGAGAGAAAAGAAGGTTCTAAAGAGTCTCACATCAACATTTAAATGATCCAAGTCAGAAGTTAGTTTTCACTTAAAACTCGTTGGCCAGAGAATCGTCATATGACCACACACTAGAAATATTTGGTGAATAGCAAGAATGAAAATCACATTAGCTAAAAAAAAAAACCAAAAAAAAACCTGACTTTGTTTGAAGAGTCAAAGGAAAAAAACTAGATAAGTAAACTCTTAACTCAGAAGTTCATGCTGGAACAAACCATGCTGTCCATAACCATTTTGGGAAGATAATTAAAGTTAAGTATTAGTAGTTTTCAGCATAAAAACTGAATACTCTTCAATCTAATATTGCACTTAGAATTCTAGTATAGGCAATAACAAATAACAAAATTTATGAACTGAGAACTTCCCTATCATGTTTATAATAAGCAAAAATAAAAGAATAGTTATATAATTATGACATATCTATATAAAAATATAGGGCAGGCGCTGGCAAACTTTTTCTTGAAGTGCCAGGCTTAAGCTTTAGGCTTGGGCTATATGGGCTCTGTCCTGTACAACTGTGCGGTTTCAGTGCAAAAGCTACAACAGACAATACGTAAACAAATGATATGACTGTATTCTTAAACAGTTTTGTTTATAAAAGCAGTGACCAACTCTGACCCATGGGTCAGAGTTTGCTAGCCCCTGATACAGAACAATTAAAGTCGTGTTTTTAAGGCAGTGGGTGAGGACTTGAAATATTTTAAAAATTTACAACTTTTAAATTCTCCCAAATTCTCCACAAATGGCAGGTTTTACTTTAATATTTAGGGGAAGGGGAGATTCATCTTAAAAAGTGGTTGGATTGGGTGAATAATGCAGTCAATTTTTCTGTTCTGTTTTTGGAAAAGCCAAATGACCCCAGATGTACCTGAAAACCAAAATCCAAGGTAACTTCTGTGACCTGCAATTATCCAGGCCATTAGCAACATAGCTATGGCTTCATTTACAGCTTAGTTCAATAATCTTCATAATGATGAAGTGTGTCATCATTCATTACACAGTGTATCCTCAAAGAAGACTAACTTATTTTTAGTATATTCTTTTAAATAAAGTGATTTAATAATACTTTTAACAAGCAATCAAAAGTTATCTTTACCTATCTGTAAAAGTAATTTCTCAGGATGACTTATCCCTCTATCATGTTACATTTGTTTCTACAGATGTGTTTAATTCTTTACAAGATGATTCTAGTGAAGTATCTTTTTATTTATAGCTTTTGAGCAGAAACATTGCTATACTTTAAAAAATCTACTTGACTATTCATTTTGTCTACATGAACCTGCAGATATGCCTCATTTAAAAAAATACTTTAAAAATAATTGTTTCTCTCTTTCAATACTTAGAAATATATAAGTCAAATGATTCATGTCTTAGCTGGAAAAAACAAGTCAGTATTAAAGTAATCTAGTAAAAATGAAATATTTGTAATCCTTCTTTAGTGTCTACACACAACAAAAGTCCTCCTTCATTGAAGTCAGTACAAGTGAGTGGTTTTGGAATAATAATTTCGATGGAACAAAAAACGATCATGTCGACCATGAACTAAAAAAATGACATCATAGAAATCTACAAATATGTAATGATGTTATAACTTCTATAATTATTATATGAAGTATATCTTTAAATTACTTGCTATCTTTCCTATTAACAATATATTCATTTACTATATTAATAATATATTATTAACTCCTCCCTCTTGAGGTAAAATTCCTTAAATCCTATTAATAAAAGAGATCATTAGGTCTTTTTCTTTAGATTAATAAGTCCTCCATTCCAAATGCATATAATCACTGTATGAATAAATAAAACTATAATTACTACCATCAATGGGAGGGTTATTTGCAAAAAGATAATTTATTTTAAAAACAGACATCGAATATAACTGTAGATGTGGTAGAAAACACTAATTTCAGAATCAGATCAAATTTCATTTAAATCTTAGCTTTGTAAACTTAAGCAAATAATTGCTTAGAGATTTAGTTTCCTTATCTTTTTACTTACAGCTAAAACAATGTGACTTGTATCTTGTCAGTTCCTTTTAAAAAGATAGTTCTTTTTAGATGTTTAGATAGTTCTTAAAAAGTTCTTAAAAAAGATGTTTAGATAGTTCTTAAAAATTGTTATGGGATAAAAAAAATTCCAATTTCCTCCCTAAAACACTGGAGAAAAGCAAAGGGGGAACAAATAACACAAATAAAGATGGCATTCAGATTTTCAATGTAAATTAAAAGTATATCCCACATAAAGAATATAATGCTTCGTAGTGTCATTGAACTGCACTTAGAATCAATCATGATTTTATTGTTAGGTAACGGGGAACTATAATACACTAAGACACTCTAGTAGGTAGTTCTTAGGCAGTCACTAGAGTGCATTTTTGGCTCTCACTGTCATATTAAGGTAGTCTAAGCACTCTAAAGCAGGTACAGGCAAACCACAATCCATGGGCCATTCTTGTTTTATAAATAAAGTTTTATTGGAACACAAACAGGCTGTCATTTACATTGCATCTACAGCTGCTTTCAAACTACAAGGAAGAGTTGAATAATTGTGACTACGTGGCCCACAATTATTTACTGTCTGGCCCTACACAGAAAAAGTTTGCTGACCACTGTACCAAAGCATTGCTACTCAAAGGTTTGATCTGCACGCCACAACTGTTTGTTCCTGAATGGAAATGAGATGAGATGGTGTGAGAACATAAACCAATTATGTTAACCAAGTACAATGGTTATTTCAACTACGCTTTTTGTTTTCATTGCCAGACTTTCTCAATGAAGGACTTACAGTCTGGTACAGGTTCCTTTTCTCATAGTGGATAGGTATAAACGGCTCATTGATTAGCCACTTTCAATACCGCTACTCTAAAGGTATATAGAGCCACAGCAGAAGTAACTACCCAAACTCAAAGGGATAAGAGTGTCACTTAGAGACTTATCTTGGAACAGTGATCTAGAGTTTTGTAGCATTAGGTGATAGGTTTGATAACTAATTAAATAGGATTCAGAAAATGGTCTTTACATAGACTTTCTTCTACTCTTTGCTCTTCCTAAGATTTATACTACTCCAAAAATCTTCTCTGCTATAGATTTATGTTTCAACAAGATGAAATGTAACAGCTATCATCCTTCTCTCCCTATCTTTTCTTGGTAGCAGGAAAGATGAAAATATTTGGCCTTCCAAGAACAACTTTTCAAGAAACTAAGTCAATAATATATTTTGCTTATTTAGCCTATTTAATTTTCTGAACAGATAGAAAACTATAATAGTAAATTATATTTCTCTTGAAGTAAAAGAATTTTTAAAGTAAATCTATTCTATGCAAACATTAACAGTATTATCCCTGTACTTAAGTCCTAATTTAAAATAAATCATGCATCAATTAAAGAATACAGAATGAAATCCTACCGCTAACTTTAACATGAAATTTCCTTGAACAAGTATACAATTTCTAAAGGCGCCAAAGGTAATCTGACTCAGTTTTCTGAAAAATAAAATTATTCAGGGACAGATTTTTATTGCAAATATTTACTCAAAAACTACTATATACAGCAGAATTTTAATAGCCATTTAAAACATTTAACATTCATGAAACAAAATTTAAGAATTCAAAGCACATTTTAAGAAGTAAAAATGTAGCATTTTAAATAAAATTTTTAGTACTTTAAAGCAAACTACTGTTATTCATATTATTTATTTCTATATCTATTATTTTCTAGATAATAAAAAAAACAACTGAAAAATCAATTTAGCAGCCATTTTATGGACAAAATAGGATATGGATAAATTAGACTAAATATCCCAAACCAAGTCTTTACATCACTGCTTTAGGTCCCATTCAAAGTTTCTATTTTACAATTAAAGAAAAAGTCACTTAAACATGGCATGAGCCAGGACATGTTTTTCAGTTTACTGCTTTACAATATCTACATTATACCATACTTTGGTTTGGCTTCCAGACCATTTTTATGGGTCTATTTCTAAAGATCATTAAAACAATATTAAAAGCATAATAACTACAGGAGTTTGAACAACAGGTTTCTATTTTATACAACTAGCACATCAAGGATTTCTGCACAGCTTATACACTGACAAAAAGCACAAATATAAATTTATATTTTAATAATTTCACTTTCACTGAAAGTTTAATTAAGGTAAGCTTACAGCCTGGCAGGCTAACACTTGTATGGAGGTACACAGACTCAAATATTCTGTTTACATGCTTCTGACAGTCTGGAATGTTACATTAAATCCAAAATTAATTTTACGTTCATCCAAATTCTCATTAGATCAATTAATTTAGCACTCCAAGCATGCTCCATTTACCAGCATCATACTCAAAATGAAGCCTTCATTAACAATGCCTATCAGCCATTTTTAATCAATTATTCCCAAAAGGTATGTGGTTTCCAAATCTCTTCCCTTAAGTTAACTGAAAAGGATACATAGGTAATAAGAACTTTTAGCTTAGGACTGATGGAAGTTTCAAAAGCTTTATTATTATAATTAATATTCTAATAATCAATTCATACTGGCCACACAGTTCCCCTCACAAAAATGAGAATTTTCCATTGCAAACTTAACTTTCACTAAAATCCTATTATGTGTTAATTTCTATTGGAGATCCATAGAAATCATGCTATTATCAGTGAACTGATTTAAGAACCTGGGTTGAACATACAGGTAAAGTGTGTATGAATGACTTCCTTCACATTTTTCTCTTTCTGAACTCTACATAACAGCACCACTGAGCTCACCTGATAGCACTGTTCCAAATGTTCTTACCGTTGGTACACTAAACTTAGAATGACTAATAAATTTCAACTTCTTTCCTTTTCATCTGCCCGGTCTACTGTTGTCTCTGTTGTGCTAGGGCTATTTTCTCCAGGAACACTGTCAGTTTGATCAGAAACTACTTCATCAGTCTTGGCTGAAGGATCACCACTACCTTTCTGAAGAATCTCTGTGGCTTCATACTCAAGTACTTCTGATGGAGTTAAAGGTTCTAAATGAATACTGCCTTGCTCACTAACATCAGAACTAACAGATTCAGGTTCATCTCTTTTTCTCAAAAACTGGTCAATGCTAACATCACCAGATGTTAACCGCAAATCCTTAATATTCTTTGAAGAAAACCTAGCTTCACTGGAGTTGGAATCTTCAATCTGATCACATGAAATTATGTTTCCTGAACTTTGACTCATCTTCAACTCTGTTTTCTGACAAATGTGCTTTATTTGTTTTTCCTTTTCTACTTTATCTGCATCAATATTTGAATCATGACTGACGATATTCTTTAACCCAGTTTTCTGATCTTCGAGACAGGTATCATTTTCCTTATTTGAAACTGTTATGCTTTCTTCACTTTTTGTTGCTAATGAGCCTTCAAATGAATTTGTATCACATCCTTTTTTTTCTTCCTCTGAAGAAGCTTTATCTTGTTTACTGAAAAAATAAAGCCATTTGTTATCCATTTCTTCAGAACACAACGTATTTGAACACTATCGAAATAAAGACATGATATAAAAAAAAAAAGTCAAGATACATTTGCCAAAAAGGAAAAAAATAATGCAGGTCCCTTAGGAGTGGCCATTTTCTTAGGCAAGAAAGTGAGAAACATGTTAAAAAGAGACCTGGGGAATCTATCAAAACTAGTTTTAGTCCTGGTAATCATTACTTTCATCTCTTCACACCACTGCTTGTCTTTAGTTGAAATTTAAGCATTTTTTTTTTAAAGATTTTATTTATTTATTTGACAGAGAGAGAGAGATCACAAGCAGGCAGAGAGGCAGGCAGAGAGAGAAAGGGAAGCAGGCTCCCCGCTGAGCAGAGAGCCCGATGTGGGGCTCGATCCCAGGACCCTGAGATCACGACCTGAGCCGAAGGCAGAGGCTTTAACCCACTGAGCCACTCAGGCACCCCGAAATTTAAGCATTTTTAATAACTTGCATGAGTACTTTAAATAAGAAGTGAATATATTTGGGAAAAAACATTATTTAAATGATTTATATATCATCTTAAAACGTCTTTCCCTATGCAAGATCAAATAAGTATTCATAAAAATTTTTCTAATTTTTAAGTTTTACTTTAAAAAATATAAACACATGCCTGAAAATATATGTAAATATACAGCATGCATACATACATAAATTTTATGTATACATAAATATTTATGTGTATATCAGTGTGTCTGTGTGTTCCCTACTGTCCTGCCATGTTAACAGAAACTATTTAGTGAATCATAAAACATTAGAAACAGAAGACTTTAAAGAGGATCTCTAGCTCTTATCTAAATTATACAATACTTATTTTACCCAAAATAAATTTAATGATTACAGATGTCTTATTTCTTCTATTAATCTACCTGGAATTTGGATTTTTTCTGAATGAACGGACAAGATATCAAAGCAACGTTATCAAATGGTCATTTATTATTTACTAACTTATATGTATATAAGTTAAATAAGTCTGCTACTTATTTTGTTCTGATCTGTCTTTGGACTATTCTTGGACCAATACCACCTAATCTTACCAATTACAGATTAACAATATATTTTATTGTTTAATACAGCAAATAACCTACTATCCACTACTTTTCTCCATAAGTTTAACAGTTTAAAATGTAAAAGACATTTGTACAAGGATGCTCATAAAAACAATGTTTAAATAGCAAATATAGAGGGGAACCTGAGTGGCTCAGTTGATTAAGTGTCTACCTTGGGCTCTGGTCATGATCCCCAGGTCCTGGGATCAAGCCCCACATCCGGCTCCCTGCTCAGCCAGGAATCTGCCTCTCCCTCTGACTGCCACTACCCTCTGCTTGTGATAGTTCTCTTGCTTGCTCTCTGAATACATAAAATTTAAAAAAAAAAAAGTGAATACAGAAACAACCAAATATCTAACAAGAGAGCAATGATTTAATAAATTATGGTAGTAAATAGGAAAAAATGAATCTTCCTTTAAACATCACTGGTTTCTAAGCCAAATCCCATTAGGATTTTTTTAACTAAATATTCATTATTAAACCTATAAATTAATCTGGAAAATGGCCTGTCATGCATTAGTTAATAATTAGTTATTTTCTGTCACAGTAAGTTTTTCTTTTTCTTCATTTAGATTCTGTTCATTTCTCATTTTTGTTATTGTGAATTAACTCCTTTGTCCATTATATTTTGTAATCACATGTTATTGGCATACTGTAACATTCAGATTTTTATACCAAGCTACCTTAATTAATACTCTTATTAATTTCATTCTTCTTAGCTAATTTTCTAGGATTTTATAGGTCAATTATACCATCTGCAAACAATTATAATATTTTCCTCATTTAAATTTATATAATTATTATTTTTGTTCAGATCTTATTGGACTAACTACAAATTACAGAAAATGTTAAATTATAGAGAAGTGATTATTCTGCTTTTATATAACTCCTTCATTGAATTTTTGTTAACCACTGTCCTGTAATTCTAGGTGAAGAAAGGGCTAGATCATTTTTCTAGTAAAGTCTAACAGACAACTTCATAAGGCCTTTTCCATAATTTTCTTTTCAGGGGCAATAGATTAATTAATCTCATTCAGTTAACAGGCATCCTACACCTCATGCTGTATAGCTATATATAAGATACACCACATAAAGGCAGGCATGGGGAAATTACTTAATTTAAAAGACAATATAAAATTATCTTTATTGGAATTAAGCTCTAATTAGATTGTTAGATTCTCTTTTGCTAAGAAAGCTTTTTTTTTTTTTAAAGATTTTATTTATTTGACAGAGAGAAACACAGCAAGAGAGGGAACACAAGCAGAGGGAGTGGCAGCGGGAGAAGCAGGCTTCCTGCAGAGCAGGGGGCCCGATGCGGGGCTCGATCCCAGGACTCGGGGACCATGACCTGAGCCGAAGGCAGCCGCCCAACGACTGAGCCACCCAGGCGCCCCAAGAAAGCTTTTTTTGATATACTTTTTTTTATTATTATGTTATATTAGTCACCATACAGTACATCATTACTTTTTGATGTAATGTTCCATGATTCATTGTTTGTGCCTAACACCCAGTACTGCATGCAATCCATGCCCTCTTTAATACCCATCACCAGGCTCACCCATTCCCCACTTTCCTCCCTTCTAAAACCCTCAGTTTCTTTCCCGGAGTCCATAGTCTCTCATGGTTCATCTCCCACTCCGATTTTCCCCCTTCATTTTTCCCTTCCTTCTCCTACTATCCTCCATGCTATTCCTTATGTTCCACAAATAAGTGAAACCATATGATAACTGACTTTCTCTGTTTGACTTATTTCACTTAGCATAATCTCCTCCAGTCTCATCCATGTTGATGCAAAAGTTGGGTATTCATCCTTTCTGATGGCTGAGTAATATTCCATTGTGTATATGGACCACATCTTCTTTATCCATAAAATACCTTGGAATAAACCTAAACAAAGAGGTAAAGAATCTATACTCTAGGAACTACAAAACACTCATGAAAGAAATTGAAGAAGACACAAAAAGATGTAAAAGCATTCCATGCTCATGGATTGGAAGAATAAACATAGTTAAAATGTCTATCCTGTCCAGAGCAATCTATACTTTCAATACCATCTCAATCAAAATACCAACGGCATTTTTCAAAATGCTGGAACAAATAATCCATTTGTATGGAACTAGAAAAGACCCTGAATCACCAAGGAAATGCTGAAAAGAAAAGTAAAGCTGGGGGCATCATGCTGCTGGATTTCAAGCTATATTGCGAAGCTGTGATCACCAAGACAGCACGGTACTGGCACAAAAACAGACACATAGACCAATGGAACAGAACAGAGAGCCCAGATATGGACCCACAACTCTATGGGCAAATAATCCTTGACAAAGCAGAAAAAAATATCCAATGGGAAAAGACAGTCTCTTCAATAAATGGTGCTGGGAAAATGAGACAGCTATGTATAGAAGAATGAAACTTGATCATTCTCTTACACCATACACAAAGATAAACTCAAAATGGATGAATGACCTCAATGTGAGACAGGAATCCATCAAAATACTAGAGGAGAACGTAGGTAGTAACCTCTTTGACATCAACCACAGCAACTTCTTTCAAGTTGCCTTCTCCAAAGGCAAGGGAAACAAAAGCAAAAATGAACTTTTGGGACAGGCAAACCACAGAATGGGAGAAGATATTTGCAAATGACACTACAGACAAAGGGCTGATATCCAAGATCTATATAGAACTTCTCAAACTCAACACCCAAAAACCAAATAATCAAGTCAAAAACTGGGCAGAAGACATGAGCAGACACTTCTCGAAAGAAGATATACAAATGGCTAACAGACACATGAAAAAATGTTCATCATCATTAGCCATCAAATTCAAATCAAAACCACACAAAAACCCAAAACCTACTGGGTGGCTCAGTAGGTTAAAGCTTCAGCCTTCAGCTCAGGTCATGATCTCAGGGTCCTGGGATCGAGTCCCACATCGGGCTCTTTGCTCAGCAGGGAGCCTGCTTCCCCTTCTCTTTCTGCCTGCCTCTCTGCCTACTTGTGATCTCTCTCCTTGCTGTCAAATATATAAATAAATAAATAATCTTTAAAAACAAACAAACAAAAAACCCCACACTGAGATACCACCTTACCCCAGTTAGAATGGCAAAAAATGACAAGGCTAAGAAAGCTTCTAAAATAAGATAAAAACAGAAAATGAGGCAAACCATAAGAGACTCTTAACTACAGGGAAAAAACTGAGGGTTGATGGAGGGAGCTAGAAATAGTTGATGGCATAAAGGAGAGCACTTCTTATAAATAGCACTGGCTGTCATATGCTAGTGATGAATTACTAAATAATACCCCCGAAACTATTACTATGCTATATGTTAACTAAATTGAATTTAAATAAAATCTTGAAAGAAGAAAAAAATGTCTTGTGGTCTTTAGTGCTGATCAGAGCATTACATTTTTTAAAGCCAATCCCTGAAGTCTGAAACTTTTATGTTAAGGTCCCACCACAGAAGTAGCTTTATGAAGCTTTTGAAAATACTTTAGCAAAAAAAAATTTTAAGATTACCTCTTTGCAAAAATTGTCCCCATTTTGTAGCTTGTAGGATCTTGTAGTTGTTTTCATTTAATAGGGGCAAGTAAAATCTGTTAACATTTTATTTACTAGTAAAAAGACTTACTAGTTAAAAATTTAACAACTTTATAAGATGTTTAAAGGATGTTTAAAAGATTTCAAAATTAAGGATCTGCAGTATGTTTATGTTGTATTAAAATTTCAAATTTTTATTTTAATTAAAACACATAAAACATCAATTAAAATAATACAGCTCAAGATCAGCTTTTTATGTAGTTTAATTTCAAGACATTCAGTTTTTCCTTATATTTACCTTTCAGAATTTGATGTTTCTGTTTCTCCTTCAGTCATATTAGGTCTTGCAATTTCCTGAAATGATTAAGAATATGTCTCTGTTATATTTATGGTTAAACTTAAATTAAACTACTTTAATTATACTAAACTTTCTGGATTAAGGGAACTTAAGTGTGTACCTAATATAGCAAAGAAATAGAAAAACAATTTAGTAAAGTATGTACTATATAATAATTCTCAAAAATAAAAGAAGAATTTTTAAAAATCTTTAAAAAATACCTATAAGAACTTGAGTGTACTAGAAGTCTCTGAATCAAGGTCATGAAACAGTTATCCAGTTATAACACCTGCTTTTCTTAGACTCTATGTAAAATGTGCACTATAGTTACAATTACATAAATAGAAAACTAGTAAAACACAATGTGAATTTGAATAACAAGTTGTATCCAAAGTATTTTATACAAACATATTAAATACAAACACTATGAAACATATCTGAAATTATGGTTTCATATTTAGAGTCATAGTGACCCTTCCATTGTCAAACCAGGTAATATGAGATGATAGACAAATTAAATATTGTGCTTACTTGAAATGTTTTATTGGGAGAAAAGAATACAGTGAAACTTCAGTGAGCCAGAGGCCAGCTTAACAGTTCATAACAATACCAATTATTAAGCACATATGATCGTGAGCTACTATGTTAAGGGCTTTACTATCTCTCTCTCATTTAATCCTCATATTCGACATTCTCAATTCCATTTTTATAATAGCAAATACAACTATGTAGGTTAAATAGAAAACCCCAATAAATGGTGAAGATCCAAATCTAGGTCTAGCTCTTAACTAGTACCATGATTGACTGAGGACCGTGAAATTGATAATGGTGTATTAATCACATACATTTATTTTTTTACTCTCCTAAAACCCTGCTAAAATGAGGCAAAGACATAAAACATTTTCATTCATAAAGACCATGAAAACACCAAAGCATACTAAATGTCAATAGATGTCAACAAATTTTTAGATGGAAAGTGGCTAGAGAAGTTGACTTTGCAACATAGAGGAAGTTACAACTAAATTTCTGAGTAGGGGAGTGCAAGGAGAAGAAAATTTGCCCAGAGAACTAAAGCAATCTGGTATTTGAAGGTGTTCAGTATAAGATCCAGTACATAAAAAATAAAAATGAAACAGAAGGACTGCTGAGAAATCCAAACACACTTTCCCTAATTCACACAAGAGATACCTATCCTTCCTCTACCACAGAGGCTAAAGGTTAACTTTCTGAATGAGAGACAATTTAGAATTGTGAACACCAAGAATGGCAAAGGGAAGCCATGAGGTATTGGGAGAAAATAGGAAACTTTAGTCTAAGTCCATAAACTGAATAAAGGTCCCACAATTCTTCTCTTGCCTGGCTCCCAGAATGCTAGCACCTGGAGGAATCATTCTCCACCACCAACAGCTAGAATCTAGAAGATTCTTCTTTGGAAAAAATATTCAGTCTCAAGGAAGATAAGATTTCCCATAATGACTTTGAAAGTACCTTCCTCACCAGGCAGCTCAGCATTTGATTTTCTTATGGTGAAGTCTAAACAATTCCCACACAGACTGTGCAGTTTGTATAGGGCACCAATTCAGGAGGATTAACTAACCTTCACATTATAATCCATGGCAGCAGTTCTTCAAGTGTGTCTCACAGATACCTCGGGCCTCCAAGACACTTTTAGGAGGCAGGTGAAGTTAAAACTCTTGGTACACAAGCAGTAGTGGATAAATATGCTGGCATGGTGGCATCTTAATATGAATCCAAGCAGTGGCACCAAACCAAAACTATACTAGTAATCACTGTATTCTTCACTAGCAAACACCAGCAGTAAAATTCACTTTATTAAATATCAATCTTTAAGTTCATGTCTTTTGAATATTGTGATAAAAAAGGAAGTATGCATAAAGCCCTGCTATTGTATACTGAAACACTTGGGTTTATGATTGATTTGCAAGCTGAACTTTGGCACAATTTTTTCACAGAACATCATTTTTATTTTAAAGGATGACTGTCAAACTATGAATATTTAGACTTGGTTATTTAGGAGATATTTTCTTGAAAATTGACAAAGGTGAGCCTATCACATCAAAGAAAACAACTGACAGTGTATATTGCCAGTAATAAAATTCAAACAAATATTAAATTTTAGGAAAACCTGTATTCACCATTGACTAGATTTATGCTAATATTAATGACTTGGTATTATACATAAAAGATGTCAACACTTGCAAGATCTATGTAACTCAGTGAGCCAGTATTTTCCAAATGACTAATTGATGATGTTATAAAATCCTGCATGAATAAAAGATCCAGACAGACCAATAAATTTTAATGTATCAAAGCTTAAAAAGACAGTGATATGGAATGAGATTCTACATTACAAAAAATCTTTAAGAAATCTTCCACTTGTCTATTTTTGATGTAGTATCCAAAAAAATCACAATTATTTGAAAAGATTATTGAAGTGCTAGGTAAGGCTGGATATGCTTCATATATTTCGACCACAATAACAGCATATCACAACAGACTGAATGCAGAAACATGTGAATCCAGTTTTCTTCTACTTAACTAGATATTGAAAAGATATGCAAAAGTACAAAACGATACCAGTGTTCTAAGTTTCTTGTGTTTTGGAAAATAATTTTTCAGAAAAATATGTTATTTGTGTAACTATAAGTAGGTTTATTAGTTTGATTTTTAAGTTACAGTATTTTTTTAGATCTCACATTTTTAATTTCTAATATGGTAAATCTAATACTTTTTAAGAGTATATATAAATAGTACCCTTTGGAGTTCTGCAGTGCACAACCTGTATGACTACATAAGGAAGCTCTGTCTTCATTCAACAAGTTTTCAAAGAACTCTGTTGTGCTTTGCTCTCTAGTGTACGGGCAGCCAAGGATCACCACCCCATTGAAGACATCCTTTAGTTTTTATTTTTTTAAAGGTTTTATTTATTTGATTTATTTGAGAGTGAGAGAGAGAGAGAGAGAGAACATGAGCTGGAGGGAAAGGAAGAGAGAATTCGGAGCAGATTCTGTTCTGAGCGCAGAGCCCGACACGGGGCTTGATCTTATGACAAGATCATGACCTGAGCTCAAACCAAGAGTCGGATGCTTACCCAACTGAGCCACCCAGGCACCCCTGAAGACATTCTTTAACGTCAGAAATATCAAAATAAATAGGGATAAAGAAAGGAGCTAGGAGACACTGAAGACATTGCTGGGAACAAAAAGAAAAAATATACAATAAACATTTAATATCCCCAAAGAAGTATAAGATGTTATTACATCCATTAAACAAGAACAAAAATTATGAAGAGAAAAATTGAAGAATGAAAATATTAAAGAGCTCTTCAAAATTAAATATATGACAACTAAAATAAGAAATTAAGTTTAGAAAAATTTTTTAAAAGATTGAATGAAAAAGACAAAAAGAAGGAAGGCAAGAAAGAAAATGCCATATAACTAGAGTAGTTATTGCAGGAAAAACAGTTACATAAATAGGAGAAGAGAAAAAAAGAGAGAAAATGAATAAAGAAAAGGAAAAATTTACCAAAGAAATAATACAAGAAAGCTTGCCCCAAACACATATATCCAAATGGGAGAGGCTTATGAAATGCCTATCATAACGAATGGAAAAAGGATGACTGATGAACATATCATCATGAAATTTCAAAACACTAGAGACAGAGATAATCATTAAATTGTCAGAAAGAAAAAAATAACCAAAATGCAAAGAAACTGGAGCAAGAATGGCATGAGACTTATCAAATACTTTCAAAACTTCATGTGAAAAATTATTTCTATGCACTTCAGCCAAACTATCTTTAAGTAAACATAGTTTAAAATACGCAATGAGTGAGAAAAGATGCACCCCTTCTGAGGTAGTTGTTAGAGAACAGGTTTCGTCAAAATAGGAAGTAAACCAAGCAAAAAGAAACTCTTGGTTTAGAAAATAGGATATCCAACACAAGAAAGTAGCAAAGGAAAATCCTGATACAACAAACCAGCACCAGGCTTAGAGAACAACTAGTTTAAAGTGAAGGAGATCTGAGAGGAGAGATCCAGACTCTCCAACAATTTCTTTTGATGTGTGTGAACACTTGGAAAAAATATTTCCAAACATTACTCAAATCAAACCCCTTAAAAAAAAAAACAGCATTGTGTATAGAAAACTAAACGAATGAGTCAGTTTAACTCCATAAAAATAAAATAAGATATAGTAAAGGAAAAGAAATCATAAGATCTCGAAACTTTGATATAACTATGCTGAGATCAGTGCTATGCCAAGCCATATTGGAACCCAAGGTCAAAGGAAAAACACATACCCTTATATACACATTTTTCTTTTTTTTTTATTGTGGCAAAATACACATAAAACTTACCATCAAAACCACTTTTAAGCATACAGTTCAGTGGTTTTAAATACATTCACATGGTTGTGTGACTATCAACAGGATCCATCCCCACAATTTTTTTCATCTTGTAAAACTTTTAACAATTAACCACATTCTCCTCTTCCCCTCAGCCCCTGACAACCACCACTATACTCTCCATCGTGATTTTGACTATTCTAAGTACCTCATATAAGGGGAATCATACGATACGGGTTTTCTTTGATTTACCTCATTTAGCATAATGCATTCAAGGCTTATCCAAGGCTATTGTGAATAATGCTGTTATAAAAATAGGTGTACAAATATCTCCTTTAGTCTCTGCTTTCAATTCTTTTGAGTATACTCAGAAGTGGAATTGCTGGATCATATGTACTTTTTTCTTTTGAGGACCTGCCAAACTGTTTTCCACAGTGGCTGTATCATTTTACATTCCCATCAAGAGCACACAAGGGTTCTGGTTTTTCTACGTCCTCATCAATACTTTTCTTTTTTTTTTTTAATAGTAGCATCCTAACAGTTATGAGGTGATATTTCATAGTAGTTTTTGTTTGCATTTCTCTATTAAGTAGTGTTATTGCATATCTTTTCATCTTAGTGGTTATTTATATATCTTCTACGGAGAAAAGTCTGTTCAAGTCCTGTATCCACTTTTTAAAATTGGGTTGTTTTTTGTCATTGAGCTTTAGGAGTTCTCTAAATATTCTAGATATACAAATATTGACTCAAAAACTCAAAAACCCCTTATCAGATATATGATTTACAAATGTTTTATTCCTTTTGTGGGTTACTTTTTTATTTTGTGGATAGTTTATCTCTCTAAATATTCTAGATATACAAATATTGACCCAAAAACTCAAAAATCCCTTATCAGATATGATTTACAAATGTTTTATTCCTTTTGTGGGTTACCTTTTTATTCTGTGGATAGTGTATCTGATGTACCAAATTTTAAAATTTTTCCTGAATTTAATTAGTCTTTTATTTCCTTATCTGTGCCTTTAGTGTGATAACCGAGAAATCACTGCCAAAACCAATGTCATGAAGCTTCTATCCTGTTTTCTTCTAAGAATGTTATTGATTTCAGTCTTACTTTAAGGTCCTTGGTCCAATTTGAGTCAATGTTTGTATATAGTGTTAGGTAAGGTTCCAACTTCATTCTTTTGCATGTGGATATCCAGTTTTCTCAGCACTGTTTATTAAAAAGACTGTCCTTTCCCCAGTGGTCTTAGCCTCCTCGTCAAAAATAATTTCAGCCTGTATTTGAGGCTTTATTTCTGGGCTCTTTATTCTAGTCCACTGGTCTATGTGTCTGTCTTTATGCCAATACCACAGTGTTTTGATTTCTGTAGCTTTGCAGTAAGTTCAGAAATCAATGTGAGTCCTCAGTTTTGCTTTTTTTTTTTTTTTCAAAATTGTTTTAGCGCTTTGAGATTCTTTGAGATTCTATATAAATTTTAGGTTGTGGTTTTCTATTTCTATAAAAATTTTTAAAAATGGCTTTGGGATTTTTGTACAGATTGCAATAAATCTGTAGATTGTGTTCAGTGGTATGGACATTTTAACAGTATTAAGTCTTCTAATCTGTGAACAAAAGTTGTGTTTCCATTTATTTACGTTTCGTTCTTTCAGTAAGGTTTTATAGTTTTTTTTTACAAGTCTTTTATCCCCTTGGTTAATTCCTATTCATTCTTTTTGATGCTATTGTAAGTGGAATTATTTTTGTAATTTCCTTTTCAGACCGTTCCTTGTGTATAGAAGTGCAAGTGATTTTTGTGTGTTGACTTTGTATCCTACTACTTTGCTGAATTCAATTATTAGTTCTAACAGGGGTCTTCTTTGTGGACTCTTCTGGATTTCTACATAAACAGGATAATTTTATTTTTTTCCAGTTTCACTGACTTTTGTTTCTTTTTCTTGACTAATTGTTGTTTCCAGGCAGAGTTAAATCTAGCTCTAAATGTCTGCTAAATCTAGTTGGCTTATTAAGTCCTCCAGTTCCTTACTTACATCTGATTGTTCTATACATTATTTTAAGTGGGGTATTGAAGACTCCAACTGTTATTGTAGAACAGTCAATTCTGTCAGTTTCCACTTCATGTATTTTGGCAATTTGTCATTTATAATTGTTACATCTTCTTGCTGTATTGGACCTTTTATTAATATATAAAGTTCTTTTTTTCTTGTAACCTTTTTTCATTTAGTCTATTTTGTCTGATATTAGTAAAGACACCCAAGTTCTCTTTTGATTATTATTTGCATGGAATATCTTTTTTATCCTTTCATTTTTAACTTGTGTCTTTATTTTATATTTTTTTAAAGATTTTACTTGTCAGAGAGAGAGAGAGAAACAACACAAGCATGGTAAGCGGCAGGTAGAGGGAGAAAGAGGCTCCCCACTGAGCAACGAGCCCAGTGCAGGACTCGATCCCAGGACCCTGAGATCATTACTTGAGCCAAGGCAGAAGTTTAACCAACAGCCACCGGGGCATCCCTAACTTGCATCTTTAGATCTCAAGTGAGTCACCTATAGACTATATGCAGTTGGATTCTGTGTTTTTTATCCACTTTGCCAACATCTGTCTTAGAATTGGGAAACTTAATTCATTTATATTTACATTAATTACCAATAAGGAAAGATTTATATCTGTCATTGTGTTATTTTTAATATGCCTTATATAACTTTTTTGGCACTCATTTCCTCCACTACTAATTGTGTTTGTTGTGATGAAATGTTTAAATTATTTCATTTCCTTTGTATAAAGTTATTTTTTTGTTTGGTTACCATAGGAATTACATTTAATATTCTATGATTGTTACCCTCTAATTTGATTTTATACCAGTTTAAATTCAATAACATACACAAACTCTATTCCATCCCCATCCCTTTTGGCTGTTCTTACAAAATTACATCTTTATAAACTGTGTACCCAGACATACACCAATAATTATTTTAAATGCATTAGTTCCCTAAATTATGTAGAAAACAAGATTTGGAGTTAGAAATCAAAGTTATAGTAATGCTAGCTTTTACACTAATAACTTTTCTTTTAATACATTTATCTCTTAATTCATGTAGAAAACAAAAAATAGTTACAAAGCATTATTACAATAGTACTAGCTTTTATAATTGCCTATGTACTTACCTTTATTGAGATATTTATTTCTCCTTATGTCTTTGAGTTACCATGTACTGTCCTTTCATTTCACCATACAGGACTCCCTTGAGCTTTTCTTGCAGGGCAGATCTAGTGGTCACAAACTCTCTTAGGTTTTATGTCAGAATATCTCACTTTTGAAGGATAGTTTTGGTTTTTATCTTTTAAAGATTTTATTTGTCAGAGAGTGAGAGAGAGTGAGCACAAGCAGGGGAAATAGCGGGCAGAGAGACAAGTAGAACTCCTGCTGAGTAGGGTGCCCAATGTGGGACTCGATGCCAGGACCCCAGGATCATGACTTGAGCCAAAGGCAGACACTTAACCAACTGAGCCACTTAGGCATTCCTTGAAGGATAGTTTTAACAGATATAAAAGTATTGAGTTTTTTTTTTTTCTTTTAGCACTTTGAATATACTGGTCCACAGTCTTTTGGTCTCCAAAGTTTCTGATGAGAAATCTGTTGATAATCTCATTGAGGATCCCCCTGCATGTGATGATTTGCTTCTTTCTTGCTGCTTTCAAGATTCTTTGTCCTTTGAGAGTTTGATTATGTGTCTCAGAGCGGATGCCTTTGATCATCTTACTTGGAATTCACTGTGCTTCTTGATGTTTACATTCACGTGTTTCATCAAATTTGGGAAGTTTCTAGTCATTATTTATGTCTTTGTCTCTGTCAAAAATTCTCTGGGACTCCCTTAATATGTATGTTGGTATGCTTAATGGTAGGCCCCAACTGCCTCAGGCTCTGTTCACTTTTCCTCAATCTGTGTCTTCTGTTCCTCAGACCCAATACTTCCCATTGTCCTGTCTTCAAAGTTTGCTGATTCTTCTGTCTGCTCAGATCTGCCTTTGAGTCCCCCTAGAGTCCCCCTAATGAATTTTTCATTTTCAGTTAATGTACTTTTCAGGATGTCTTTTTGGCTTCTTTTCAGATATTCTCTCTCTTTAATATTTTCATTTCATTAACAAACTGTTTTCTTGACTTTCCCCACATAACCTTTTGTTCATTAGGCATATTTATAATAGCTGTTTTAAAGTCTTTGTCTAGTATATCTGCCATTAGGTCTTTTTTAAGATCAGTTTCTATTGAGTTTTTTCCTTTGAATGGGTCACACTTGCCTGTTTCTTTGTAGGTCTTGTGATTTTTTTGTTGAACACTGGACATTTGAAACTAATAATGTAGTAACTTTGGACATCAGATTATCCCCCTTCCCAGTGTCTGTTGTTTTGTTTCTTTTGATTGTTGTATGCTGTCTCTGTTCCAGGGATCAACATGAGATGTAAACCTCAGGTCTTCTCAGGTCTATTCTGAGCTTTTCTCTGGGCAATTACAACCACTTCCTTATTTAACCTATATATATGATTGTTTTTGAATGTCCTAATCTTTAATATCAGGCTCCTGAAAGGGGAAAAAGCATAAAATTAAGTGGAATAAAAGGGCACTGTATCTTTAAATCTCCTGAAAGTCACTTCATTTATAAAGGAAGGGGCTTGCACCAATGAGGAGAGGTGTAACCTCAATGTGCCCACTTCTGAGGAATGCTGTGCTGAGAAGCATCTATTAGTGACAACAGCACAGAACCTCAATATTTGGAGGCCAGTATCCTTTTTGGACACTCTTGTCCCATAAGCTGTGTGCAAGCTGCTCCAGGAACATGTGCAGAGTTGCCTGCTATGTGGCTGAGGGTAGCGGATGGGTAGCTGCTACTGTGCTGAATGCTTAAGCTGATTGATATTAATTGCAACATACTGCCCAAGTCTTCCCCTGGAAGTTGCAGGCATTCAACAGACTCTAGAATTCCAAAATACAGGAATATTCCATTTTACTTAAGCACGTCACAGATACTGCATTTTATTTTACAAGTTGAAGATTTATGGCAACCTTGGTGCCATCCAAGCCTGGATGACAGCATATCTGTTTATGTTTAAACTATAGTTTAAGAATAGTTTACAGAATGTTTTGAGCCCACTGTTGAGACCTACTGCTTCGAAAAAAATTAAAAAAAAAGATTCCTTTCGAAATATTACTGCTCATTGACAATGTACCTGTTAACCCAAGAGTTCTAGTGGAGATGTACAGTAAATTGATGTTTTCATGCCTTCTAACACAGCTTCCACCCTATAGCCCTGGACCAAGGAGTAATTTTGACTTTCAAGTCTTATTATTTAAGAAATATAATTTCTTAAATATTATTTAAGAAATATATTTCATAAGATCATAGCCATAATCTTATACATAGTGATTCTTTTGATGGATCTGTGCAAAGTCAACTGAAAACCTTCTGGAAAGGATTTACCATTCTAGCTGCCATTAAGAACATCCATGATTCATGGGAAGAGTTCAAAATATCAACATGAATGGAGTTTGGAAGAAGTTGATTCCAACCTCTATGAATGACTGAGGGGTTCAAGACTTCAGTGGAAGAAGTAACTGCAGGTGTGGTGGAAATAGCAAGAGAACTAGAATTAGAAGTAAAGCCTGAAGATGTGACTGAATTGCTGCTATCTCATGATAAAACTAATGGTTGAGGAGTTGCTTCTTATGGATGAACAAAAAATGGTTTCTTTAGATGGGATCTACTCCTGGTGAAGATGCTATAAAGACTGTTGAAATGACAAAAGATTCAGAATATTACATCAACTTCGTTGATAAAGCAATAGTAGAATTTAATAGGATGGACTCCAATTTTGAAAAAAAGTTCTATTGATCAGCCAGTAGCCATCAACATAGAGCCAAGACCCTTTACCAGCAAAAATACTACTACTTGCTAAAAGCTCTGATGATGGTTAGCATTTTTCGGCAACAGAGTAATTTTAATAAAGGTTATGTACATTGTTCTTTTAGATGCAATGTTATTGCATACTTAACAGACTATAGTGTAAACATAACTTTTATATGCACTGGGAAATAAATTCATTTGACTTGCTTTATTGTAATATTTGCTTTGTTACAGTGATCTGGAACCAAACCTGCAATACTTGTGACATATGCCTGTAGTTACATCAGACAGATTCTAGCAGTACAACTGTTACCTCAGTGGGAAGATAGATTCCTAGTGCTTTCAACTCTGTCATTTTCCCAGAATCCCAGAATGCTTTTTTTTCCTCAAATCATCAGTTGAAAAAGTGAAAAGTAGGTGTATTGAACTCACAAAAGTAATTTAAGTTTAAACATTTCTACCCAAACCAGAATTTATTATTTCATTTTACTGGCTTTACAGGAAGCAAACATATCAATATTTTCAAATCTAGTTCTTTTCCTATCTTGTTTTCAAATAAGCAAATTGTCATGTTTACCAATTTCTCTTGACCAAGTGATAATTTTAAATAATTTAAAACTAACTTCAGCTTGCTAAAATATCTTTTATAGAAGGCTACTGCGGCTAGTATTATTTTAATATTTTGATTAACACCTTGATAATCAGTTTTAGAGGACCAAAATAGAATTCTTAATTTAATATTACAATTCACTGATACTGTGATAACCTATTCTACATGAAATTTCTACAGAACTTAACTTGTTAGGATATTTAAGAACAGAGTCATTGTTTTTTTTTTTTTTTTTTTGTAAATCAATGTCATTTATAGAAAATAACTTTTTTCTGGCTTAAAAATTCAAAATCTGCAGATACTTCATTTAATTTTTCATATATATATTTCAAATATGAAGATAGCACATTTATAGTCTTAATGCCTATTCAATAAGCACTTTTCCTATAATTATCAATACTCTCACTCATTGATTCATGCATTTCTAATTTATTTTGTCTAATTTCAAAATTCATGAGAATATTTACATCTCTTGCTCAATGTTTATATTCACTGAACACATTTTTAAAATTACTTTCTTTCATTTGTTGTAAGCAAAGTAACAGGCCTTTTATTAAGCATACAGCTTTATTTGTGGTCACTTTTCTGATTGCACAGTTTTAACTATTGCCACTTTGTTCAAAATATCATTCCATGCAGATAATTTGTGTAAAAATTTAATATATTTGTATGAAGCTGCTTTGAGTTCAATGTAATTTTGACCTTTGATATTATATCCTTTCATATTTGATAAACATCTTTAATTTGTATGCAAAGTGTCTCAAGTGCACTTAATCTTGATGACTATAACTATGATTTTCATTTGTTTTTATTTTTTAAAGATTTTTATTTCTTTGACAGAGAGAGAAAGATCACAAGTAGGCAGAGAGGCAGGCAGAGACAGAGGGGGAAGCAGGCTCCCTGCTGAGCAGAGAGCCTGATGTCAGGCTCGATCCCAGGACCCTGAGATCATGACCTGAGCTAAAGGCAGAGGCTTTAACCCACTGAGCCACCCAGGTGCCCCTTTCATTTGTTCTTATAATAAACAAGAATATTCCATCTTCTTGTTGAATTACCCCACTCCTAAAATATATATCCTTTCTAAAATAGTAAAAAAATATATATATTTGAATTCACAGATGAGGCAATTTTTATATTAAATTATGATTATGAGTTGAACCAGGCACAAATTTGGCATAATTATTTTTTGGGAGAAATATTGGCTTGTACACCCTTGTATACATCTGCCATATCTGCCTCATTATCATACCCATGGCCAGGACAATTTTTATATAAATATAATCTCTTTCTAACTTATTAATATCATAAGCTAGACCATATCTACTTTTTCTTTAAAATAAAAAGTTTTATTGAAATGTAATTGTCCAGTTTTTTCTTTTTTTATTCAAGTCAAATAAAACTCTCCCCTTACAATATTATTCCTAATGTAAATATAATAATCATACACATTTACTTACAATGGACTATATCTGGTTTACAAAGAGTAAGGAAATGTATTTTGCTCCTTTTATTCTCTGTAGTATTTCAGATTTAACATGATTTATTAAAAGAATTATACATTTTAAAATATTTTACTAGACAAATAAAACATAGAATCCTTTTAATAATTAGATATAGGATTATATGTTCCTATAAGTTCAAGTGAATTCAGAAACATTCCAGCATTTGGACTATCAATAGTTTCCTATGATCCTCTTAAAGATAAATAATTTTTGTATAAAACACACATTTAAAATCACTGATACATATTTTATCACACTCTGTAAAGCATCATCTATTAAACTATCAGTTTGAAAATATGTTTAAAAATACTTATACTTGTAGGGACACCTGGGTGGCTCAGTTGGTTAAGCAGCTGCCTTCAGCTCGGGTCATGATCCCAGGGTCCTGGGATCGAGTCCCATATCAGGCTCCTTGCTCAGCAGGGAGCCTGCTTCACCCTCTGCCTCTGCCTGTCTCTCTGCCTGCTTGTGTTCTCTCTCTCTTTCTGACAAATAAATAAAATCTTTAAAAAAAAAATACTTATACTTGTAAAAAGCATCAAGATGAAATACAGAATTTTTGTGATCACTAATTCTTTTCAAATTTTTCCAATCTTTAAAAGTATTTTTTGAGTTGCAAAAATGTAATTATTTTGTATTACTGCTAAAAAGTATTTATGGGAAACAAAAATAAGGATTCTTTGGTATAAATGAGCCTGTCACAATGAATCAACTCAACATTTTAGACTTCTTTTTAAAAGCTCATCTTCTGAAAATTTTTGCCCACCATGTAAAATAGATACTCTAAAATCTGGATCTTGTCCTTGGATAGGCCCATGCTCTATTAAAAGCATTTTTATAAGAAAGAGGTGGCCACAATGAAGAATTAAATTTATTTCAAGACATCTTATTTTTTTAATCATGCTTAGTTCACTAGCTTCTGAGGCTTCCAACATTTTATTTCCTTTATCTTTTCCTCACAACTCAGAGAGAAGTTTCTAACTTTGAATTTCATAGTAATTCTATTCTAATAGTGTCAATGTTAAAGATTTCATAATATTCAGTAGCTAGAATATTGTGTTTTTACAACCTAAGTTGTAACAGTGCCCTATAATTCTGATAAATTTTTGCATGTGTTTTTCAGCTTCTGAACAATGCACCACTTGACTTTGTAGATGCTGTACTTTAAAAAAAAATTGGTATACATTTTCAGTATATTTTTAATTAATACACACAGACATAATAAACATTTAACAATCAAATAGGTGTATGTAAACATTTGTATGAAAAATACAAAACATCAATGATTACAAACAACAGAAAATTACATAACAGGAGAATTAGATAAATGTTAAAACAGAGGAATTTATCCCAAATCAAAGAACAGGATAAGGCCACAGCCAAAGAGTTAAGTGAAACAGAAATAAGTAACATGCCTGATGGAGAATTTAAAGCAACAATCATTAAGATACTCCCTGGGCTTGAGAAAAGAATAGAAGACATCAGGAGAGCCTTACCATACTGATAAAAGAGTTAAAAAAGAATCAGAGATGAAGAATATAATGAGATTGGAAACAGGCTCCATGCAAGGAACAGCAGGCTAGAAGCAGCAGAATGGATTAATGACAAAGAAGACAAAGTAAAGGAAAATAATGAAGATGAACAAAAGAGAGAAAGAAGAATTATGGGACATGAGCATAGACTCAGGGAACTTGATGACTCCATCAAACATTATAATATTAATATTATAGGAGTCCCAAAAGAAGGAGAGAGAAAAAGGGCAGAAAATTTATTTGAGGAAATAATAGCTGAAAACTTCCCATATCTGGAAAAGGAAACACATCCACATCCAGGAAGCACAGAGAACTCCCATCAAAATAAAGAAAAGCAGGCCAACACCAAGACACACTGTCATCAAATTTGTAAATATGGTGATAAAGAAAAAGTCTTTTGCAGCAAGACAAAAGTCCTTAACTTACAAGGGAAGACCCACAAGGCTAGCTGAAGATTTCTCAACAGAAACTTGTCAAGGCAGAAGGTAGTGACATGATATTCTCAAAGTGCTGAATGCAAAAAATCTGCTGCCAAGAATACTCTATCCAGCAAGGCTATCATTCAAAATAGTAAGAGAGATAAAAAGAGTCTAAGACAAACCAAAACTACAGGAGACTGTGACCACTAATCCAGCCCTGCAAGACATACTAAAGGTGACTCTTTGAGTGGAAAGGAAAGATCAAAAATGACAAAGGCAACAAACGATCAGAGAAAATCTCCAGAAACACTGACAAAACAAGTAATGAATCCCACTTACAACTGCACCAAATATAGTAACATACCTAGGGATAAACCTAACCAAAGAGATAAACTCTGTACTCTGAAAACGATAAAACACCAATAAAAGAAACTAAAGATGACACAAAGAAATGGAAAGACATGCCATGCTTATGGATTAGAACAAATAGTTCTAAAATGTCTATACTACTCAAAGCAATCTACACATTTAATGCCATCCCTATCAAAATACTGACAGCATTTTTCAGAGAGCTAGAACAAACAATTCTAAAACTTGTATGGAACCACAAAAGACCCGAATAGCCAAAGCTATCTTGAAAAAAGAAGCAAAGCTGGAGGCATCCCAATTCTGGACTTCAAGTTATATTACAAGCTGTAGTTATCAAAACAGTATGGTACTGGCACAAAAACAGACATAAAGATCAATGGAGGACAATAGAAACCGAGAAATGAACCCACAACTATATGGTCAATTAATCTTCAACAAAGCAGGGAGTAATATCCACTGTAGGGGCGCCTGGGTGGCTCAGTGGGTTAAAGCATCTGCCTTCAGCTCAGGTCATGATCTCAGGGTCCTGGGATCGAGCCCCGCATCAGGCTCGCTGCTCAGCAGGGAGCCTGCTTCCCCCTCTGTCTCTGCCTGCCTCTCTGTCTATTTGTGATCTCTCTCCTGTCAAATAAATAAAATAAAATATTAAAAAAAAAAAAAAGAATATCCACTGTAAAAAAAAAAGACAGTCTCTTCAACAAATGGTATTCGGAAAGCTGGACAGCAAGATGCAGAAGAATGAAACTGGACCACCTTACATCGTACATAAAAATAAATTCAAAATGGATGAAAGACCTAAATGTGAGATAGGAAACCATAAAAATCCTAGAAGAGAAGAGAGGCAGTAACTTCTTTACATTGGTCATAGCAACTTCTTTCTAGAGATGTCTCCTGAGGCAAGGGAAACAAAAGCAAAAATAAACTATTGGGACTCCATCAAAATAAAAAGCTTCTGCACAGCAAAGGAAACAATCAACAAAACTAAAAGGCAACCTATGGAATGGAAGAAGATATTTGCAAATGACATATTTGATAAAGGGTATCTAAAATATTTAAAGAATTTATAAAACTCAGTACTCAAACAATGAATAATACAATTCAGAAAAGGGCAGAAGACATGAATAGACATTTTTCCAGAGAAGACATATACATGGTCAGCAGACACATGAAAAGATACTCAAAATCACTCATCATCAGGAAAATACAATTCAAAACTACAACGAGACATCACATATGCCTATCAGAATGACTAAAATAAACAACACAGGAAACAACAGCTGTGGCAAGCATATGGAGAAAGGAGAATCCTCTTGCACTGCTGGTGGGAATGCAAATGGGTGCAGCCTCTCTAGAGAACAGTATGGAGGTTAAAAATAGAACTACTCTTTGATCTTGCAACTGCACTACTTGGTATCTCCCAAAGAATACAAAATACTAATTCAAATTCAAAGGGATATGTGCACCCTGATGTTTATAGCAGCATAATCTACAGTAGCCAAATAATGGAAACAGCCTGTCAATGACCGATGAATGGATAAAGAAGATGTGATATATATATATATAACATATATATAACATTTATATATTTATATTTTATACAAATACATATTACATAAAATATATTATAGATATATATTATATAAACATATACAAATAAATATATATAAAAATATTACTCAGCCATGAAAAATAATGAAATCTTGCCATTTACAACAACATAGATGGAGCTAGAGTATTATGCTAAGCAAAATAAGTTAGTCTGAGAAAGACAAATACCATATGATTTCACTCATATGTAGAATTTGGTCAACAAAAGAAATGACCAAAGGTGAGAGAAAAAGAGGGCAGCGAACCAAGAAACAGATTCTTAATGAGAAAGAACAAACTGATGGTTACCAGAGTGGAAGTGGGTGGAGGGATGGGTAAAATAGGTGATGGGGATTAGGGAGTGCACTTGCTGTGATGAGTTATATGGACATGTTATATGGACATGTTGAATCACTATCTTTATACACCTGAAACCAATATTGTATTGTATGTTAACTAATTGGAATTTAAGTTAAAACTTAAAAAAAAAAAAGGAAAAGGCATCTGTACCTGACTCCTCTGTTATCACTACCTAAATTCCACTAACCCTGAAATTGGAAGGGAAGATTCGTGGTATATATTTAGTTAAGGAACAATAGCAACAGATTGTTGTAGCATATAGAATACACACAGTAGCAGAACAGAAGCTATGTTAGAAGCCACTGAATCATATGGATTCCAACTATCATATGAAAGGAATTAATTTTCAGAGATAAAATGTAAAACTATAGAAATGAAAAAGAGTGATACCAGGAAAATCTTATCTGGGCATGTTAACAATTCTAATACAATGCATCTGATCAAAATCTTGAAGACTAAGTCAAGCTATCCATCCTATCAGAGGTGTACCTAAAATAAATACCTGCATCTATTCAAAGTTCTATCCACATCATATATATTCTTGAAAGAAACACCTAGACCAAGGTTGCTCTATGTGGCCTTCCATTCAATAAGGCTTTCCTTTAACTCTATTTATTGCTTGCTAAATTTTTAGTGTAAAGTTTTTTTCTTTTAACAAAAAATAAGCATAAGAAATTTGGTTTTTGTACGAAAGGTGGCTTCATTTGACACAGATGAAACAGGGCAACCAAAGGAAAATAAGAGTTTGATGATTTACTCTAGTCAAGTATGAATGTATCAGAAAAGAATCAATAGATGATATGATGAAATTATGGATTCATAGATTTTAATGTTTATGCCTTTACATATTTGGAAAGAAGAGAGGCAAAGTCTGTTGCCCCTAGGGCACAGGGACTAACTGTGACTAGGGGATGGAAGAAAAAATCCTATTGTCAAGACCCGAAATACAGAACCAGCTTAAGAGTGAACCTACACCAGAACAGAGAACATCACCCACTCCCCACCACTCAATTCCAGGCTAGCAAACACCAAATAACAAGCAACAACAGTACTGTTGGAAGAAAGGCAAGGGTATATATAGAGAGAAAGACACACCTTTTAAGGCTCATTCTCACAGGGAGAGATAAAGCTGAGTATGAAACAAGAATACTGAGGGAAAAATATTCCAGTAACATAATTCCCACCCTCAGCACAAAGAAATACTACAGGAATTGAACCTGGTACTACACTGAGGGTAACCATAGCAACAAGGAAGCCAAAACTCAGATCAACTTGCTAGGTGAAATCAAATCCCTAGTAATGACCTACTTAGAAATGGTACCCACTTTTCAGATATAAATACTATTTATCTCAGTCCTACATATAATTTCTTGCTTTCAACCAAACATTATATAACACAAAAACGCAAGGGGGGAATGGACTGTCAGGAGACAAAGCAATCAGCAGAATCAGACTCAGATATGACTCCACTACTGGAAGTATCAGACAGAAAATTTTAAATTACTATTATTAATATGTTAAATGTTTTGGTGAAAAAAGGAGGACAACATGCACGACCAGAATGGTAATTTTAGCAGAGGGTCAGAAACTGTAAGAATCAATGCAAATGCTAGGAAAAAACAAAAAACAAAACAAAACAAAATAACCACAATGACAGGGATGAAAAATGCCTTTGATTGGCTCATCAGCAGACCTGACACAAATGAAAAAATGAATCAGTGAAACTGAAGATAAGTCAACAGACAGAAATTACCCAAAATAAAACACCAAAAAAAGTACATGGGGGGTAGGGTGGAGACTAAAACAGGGCATCTAAGAATAGGGTTAACATCAAATGGTATATAGTATTTAGGAAATTGGAATCCCAGAAGTAGAAGATATAGGAGAGCTCGGAGAACACCAATCAGGATAAATTCCCCAAATAAATAAATAGACAGACAGATAAACATATAAGTAAATATATGAACAAACCAGACTTAGCTACATCTTGCTCAAACTGATAAGAACTATAGGTAAAATAAAGATAAAATCTTGAGGGCAACCAAAAAATTCAACACATTATATACATAAAGGAAACAAAGATTAAAATTACAGTAAGACATTTTGTCAGAAAATATGCAAACCAAGAGACAACAAAATGACTTCTTCAAATTGCTGAAAGAAAATAAAACTGTCAACCCAGAATTCTACACTCACCAAAAAATCTTTCAAAAATGAAAAATCAAGGTATTTTTATATGAAAAAGGCACAGAAGAATTAATTACCAGTAGATCTGCAACATAAAATATATCAAAGGAAGTTGTTAAGGCAAAAGCAATGTGATATTAGGCAGAAATGGAGAGCTAACAAAGAAATAAAGAGCACTGGACATGGTAAAAAGAAAGTTAAATATAAAATTATTTTTTAAAGTTTTTAACTGCTCTAAAAATAACTATCTAAAGCAAAAACAGTACCACTGTATTCTGTCTTCATAACCTATGTAAAACATGTGACAACTATAGGAAAAAAGAACCCACAAACTATTATCAAGAATGAATGAAAAAAAAAAAAAAGAATGAATGAGAGAATTATCACTGCAGACCTTAAGACATTAAAAGGTTAAGAGAATAGTACAAACAAGTCTATATAGATAAATTCAATATTAAAAACCACAAACTACCAAAATCCACTCAGGAATAATCATATAACTGGGGTGCCAAGGTGGCTCAGTCAGTTAAGTGTCTGCCTTTGACTGGGGTCATGATCCCAGGGTCCTGGGATTGAGCCACACATAAAGTCCTGGGTGGGGCTTTCTGCTCAGCAGGGAGTCTGCTTCCCCACTCCTTCTATCCCTCCACCTTCTATTGCTCATGCTCTTGCTCTCTCTCAAATAAATAAATAAAACCTTTAAAAAAGAATAATCATAAAACCCCAAAATCCCATATCTATTAAACTTATTTGTAGTTAAAAACCTTTCAAGTAAAAGAAAACTTTCTGTGGTGTAAAAGAAAGCTGCTTGGAAGAAGGTGGCTAAGTTCTGCCTAGGTTTCACTTATTCACTGTTCAGTATGGAAATGCTGTTCAAAAGATAAATGCTGAACCTGCTTCACTTCAGCATACTCAGAGATATGGAATATTTTGTAATATTAAAAAAATTGACATCAAGAAACATGTACTTGAACAAAACTATTTCTATATACACCCATTAGACTACCCAGTAAATAACATTTATAGGATAACCCCAAGTATTTTATTCAGAGTGCCTGTTTAAGACAACAAAAACACATTTAATATATATTCAAAATATTAA
Organism: Procyon lotor; assembly: GCA_028646535.1. Taxonomy (NCBI): domain Eukaryota; kingdom Metazoa; phylum Chordata; class Mammalia; order Carnivora; family Procyonidae; genus Procyon; species Procyon lotor. The sequence goes on along the minus strand of CM053609.1, from coordinate 37,977,969 downwards.
AAAAAAATTTATTTACTTATTTGAGAGACAGAAAGAGCGCAGTGGGGGTAGGGGCAGAGGGAGAGAATCTCAAGCAGACTCTCTGCTGAGTGAGGAACTCTACAAGGGGCTCAATTTCATGACCCAGGAGATCGTGACCCGAGCAGAAACCAAGAGTCAGATGCTTAACCCACAGAGCCACCTGGCCCCCCGAAATATTTCTATTTTAAGTATTAGTTAAATTTTCCTGACAGCCCAGAAAACAAAATCATCTGGAAAGATTAATTTTCCAATGTGTCAAGTGTTTGACATTTTATTGATTTTCAGGATTTTTAAATAATACATTTATCTTCATTAACTTGCCAGTTGAACTAAATAACAGGCAAGTGAAATATATGATGCTTTCATAAAAACAGAAACACCTTAGAATTTTGCTTAAGGTTAGATATTTTTATATCTAATGACAACAAAAAACAAATCTCAATTTTTTTCCTGATAACATGCCAATAATTGTTATTAAACACAATGAACTGAAATGTTTTAAAAATTAAACCAGTAATACCCTCAAATATTTAAACCTTTAAGGTAAAAGTAAAACAAAATTTACCTCAGACACAGGTTCTTGTTCCTTAGTGGGAGCTTCATTTTTTAATCTTGAAAACAAAATAAGTATTGAATACTTTATATTTACAATGGAAAAATATGCAACAGTTCTTTTCTGCATGCTTAAAATAATTAAAATGTAAATTTAAACTAAGGTAGATTTGTAAATGACCTTTATAAATATTTTAAGGGAAAAATTAAATGCACAAAAATAAACAGTAGATTCAATGAATGTGCTAAAGAAATCCATACAGGCATGTATTTCCTTCTTTTCTAAAAATAAGAACACTTAAGAAATCTTTTCTATGTTAAATACAATTATAAATAAAAGTAAAATCATTTCTTTTTTTTTTTTTTTAAGATTTTTATTTATTTATTTGACACAGAGAGAGAGATCACAAGTAGGCAGAGGCAGGCACAGGGAGAGAGAGGGGTAAGCAGGCTCCCGCTGAGCAGAGAGTCTGATATGGGGCTCAATCCCAGGATCCTGAGATCATGACCTGAGCCGAACACAGAGGCTTTAACCCACTGAGCCACCCAGCCACCCCTAAAGTAAAACCATTTCCAAAAAAGAATTACTCTTTAAAAATAAAAGCAAACTGTATGTTTAATATATATAATATGCATAAGTATTTACTATTATAGGGCTTAAAAAGAGAAGAGAAATTTTAGCTATTGTGAAATTCAATATAATGCTATTTTGATATTTATTACAATTAAGATAGCAAAATCACAGAAATAATTTCTAATTCTGAAGGATACACTCTCTTAAGAGCCTTCATAAGCATAACTCAAATATTAACTAAATTTTTTTAAACTTGGTTTCTAAAAATAGAAAACTTGTAACTTACTGCACTAAGAAAGGCATATGCCATCTTTAAAATAATTTCATATAAAACTTAGCTTCCCAAAAGATCTTTTAGAAACTGCTGATAATGAAATATTATCTACTGATATTATATATTAAACTCAATTTTAAACTACATAAGTCAAGTGCCTACCTGATCTGAAATGCCATTAATAGTTAAGTGATTCATTACTTTATGAAGGCTTAGAACTATACTTAAAGATTAATATACTTAATATAAGTAACAACTATACTGACTTAAATTTCATGTACAAAAATGAAGACCTAAAGTAGGATAGAAACGTCAACTACCCTAAAAGTTACTCTCATGGTTAGTCGAAATATGAAGTTGGCAATCTTTATCCATTCTCTGAGGGCACACTGAAAAAATAGGTCTATAAATGCTAATAGATATTAATAATAATTTGTGTAAAATTACTTATCTCTATTTTAGTTATTACATGAAATTGCAAACAATTTAAAATAGAGTGTGTCATTTTTCATTCTTTTATTATATTGGTAGTGTATTACAATAACTTACAACTAACTTACTAAGCAAATTTAAGTGAATAAAACTTGCAGAAATATTGACAAAATGCATAAATGTCAATCATTTTGGAGGTTAAAGATTTTGTAATTCTTTTAAATGTTTGTGAACAATATTCATAAAGATGAAATTTCACAGTAGTCTTTAATGATTTATATAGAAAAATGATATAGTCTTAATAACATGTATAAAGTCATAGGAAAACATGAAGATTTAGTGTGAGGAAACAAAAAGTAGATTTTGGATTAATGAAGTTTTGAAATAAATTTGTATATTGCAATTGATTTTTATTTCTAAGCAGTTAAAAATTTTAAACTCAGTTTGAAAAATTGAAACAAACTGGTCAAAAAGAAGTTTAAAAATATTTTATAAGAGAATTTCCCTCTCAGTTTATGGTTGAAAATATTATCAAAGACCAACCTTACATTCTTACAAAAGAAATATTACCATGCTAATCATTTTCACATATGGCTGTTCCAATAAACTGATTTTAAGCAACAATTAAAATGATAGCTAATAAGCATGTGTTACTATTACTGCTGATATTTCAATTGGAGAAACTAAGTCCTCTTACTATCTCTGCATGACAGGCTAATGACAGAGTTGTTTTTTTTTTTATTACTCTTCATCTTTAAGAAACTGGTAGATAAGAACAAAAATGTTACTGAAATTATAAGCACTAATAGGCCTATGACTACAATCTTATTTTGGGGATTTAACCATACTGGTATTCTGCTTATGGAACAGAATTATGGTAATCAGTGAAATACTTAAGGAAACAAAAATCTTAAAAATTCAAAAAGTACACTATTATAAAATTTCACTGAGAAAAAAATTCAGTTATCAATTCATCACTAAAATGTACACTACATTTTTGCATACAAAAGCATATTTTAAGATTAACAAATTAAAACAAAAAGATGAACAAATTTTAACACAACTACCAACACATCATTAACACTATTGGAAAAGAAAAAAGTGTTCTTACCTGTAATTCTTATTCATTAAAGATACCTGCTGAAATAGTCATTATTTGAGATACTCAATTTGCTTGGTAGAAGACAGTGAAATTTGCTAAGCTCAAAGTTCTGAGCTAAAGACCTGCTATTAGATAATTACACTTTTCACTTGTAAATGTTGTAATAATTTTTTATAGAAAAATGCAGTACAACATTTAAAACAAACATTAAGATTTCAGTGTAAAGAGAACAGAAAGATTGGTGATCAATTTCAAAATGATTTCAGGTCAAGACTGCAAGTAAATTACTTTTCTTCTGTATTTGAACCTGCTGAAACAGATCTTTCTGATAAAGGACAATCCTTTTCCTCTAAAGTTTAATATAAAATAAACATTTCTTCTTGCATTTTTCTGCAGGTCACATAACTAATCCAAGGCTACATGTAAAATAAATATTCTGGGTTAATTACATTAGTGTGTTCTTTTGAAGTTTCATTCATACTATACACATACCATGGGGTAAAGGGAAAAGCTACAAAGGGAAAACCATTCAGATTCATTTTAGCGAGACTATATTCTGTCCTCCTAATAACATTTAAGAGGCCAAAATTTCAATGTTGATTTTTAAAATGTAATCTTCAATTTAAGAATATTTGTAAGCATACTAAAAAAGCTGAAAAGAAGTTGTATAAGCCAGTAGGAAAGGAAATCAGTCCTTAATATCTTGTACTTAGACATTCAAGATTAACTTTAAGATAGTAATCATCAGACAGGTAAATTATAGTAAAACATCTAGTGTACCATTTCTGATCATTTGTTCTGAGAGGTGTTAATAGATACACGGAAAAGGTAATTCAGCTAAACATTTATTGGGCTGCACATACATCAGGTACTGTGCTAAAAGTTCTAGTCCAAAGTTAAGACACAGTCCCTCCTATCAAGGAGTTCATCATCCAAGAAACATGTTGACGCAAATGCTTATGGAATTGTGAAAAGTGTTAAAAAAAAAAAGTGGGAGAGACATCTATACAATGGAATGTCTGTACAAAGGACTGAGCCACTACAAAAGGGAAAGACAGAAGGAAGCAGCGAATACACTATGGTAAACTTGGTTTTGCAGGAAGAGCAGGAGTTAGCAAAGCAGGGGAAGGAGATTCAAGGCAGAGCAAAAGCAAAGAATTTTGAAATAAGACAATAATGATATGACCTGTAATGTAGGGAACAGAGGAGAGTAGTCAAATATGCAATTGAAGAGATGGCAAGGGCAACTTAAGGAAAGATCTTGATTGCCAGGATATGTATGGTGTTTATGCTAAGAACTTTATTCTAAGGTTAACAGGAAAGTATGATGACGTGCATCTGAAAGAGAAAGGGGGGTATTAGAAGAGGGTAAGCACTACTCAGGAAGCGCAGAGAAGAGATAGTTAATGACTTTCTCAAGTAAAGTAGAAGCAGTGTCAATGGAGAAGAGGAAGGTGTAGGGAGATGATAAACAAGGTAAAACCAACAGAATATAGGTACCAACTGGAAAAAGAACATTTAAAATAAATATTTACCACTCAGACCTGCTCAGTCTTATCACTCTCATCCTTAAGGAAAAATTGCAACTATCACTTCTCAACAGAGAACCCCACCAGCACCATCATCCAGAGCTTTACTCCCCATTTGTATTACTACTTATTTTAATCAATCAGCAATTCAATTCAGAAATATTACAATATATTAGAATTAGACTTGAGTCCTAAGAGATTGGCCAACTGCCCCCATCTTGTAGTTGAGAACGATCTGAGGCCTAACAATGCTAAAGTGATAAATCTATTAAGCAACAGAACCAGGATTAAAAGTGACAGCTCTACTTCAAATTTCTACTACATTGCTTCACAGCCAATTTCTTTCCTGTGAATCAGGCTCCCTTATAATCATGCCAGGAAAGGTGAAAAAGCTTAACTGATCTCTTTGCCTCTGGATGTTTTCCACTCTTGAACATGCTGAGTATCACTGCCAAATTAATCCTACTCATAGACCAATCCATGCCATTGTTTGCTGAAAACGTCCTATTGCCCATACATCATAGACCTATTGCTCTAACACTGGCAAACTAGATTCTGGTCCCAATGCTACAGGTGTGTGAGTTGCTGTCTATTCTCCTGTGAAAACACACTGAAGCTCAGTCCCATCTAGTTCCTCAGCCAATCATAACAAGGCAGGAAGTAAATCTGTAACTACAAATCCAACCAGAGAAGCAATAGAGTACAGTATGTATTAGTTTGGTCTCTGAAGACAGACTGCTATAATTTAAATTGAGGCCTTTTACCTGAAAGCTATGTGATTATGAACAAATTACTTATCTGTATCTCAGTGGACTTAATATCCATAAATTGGGACAATAACAGTGTGTATCTCATTAGTTTGGGAGAATTGAATGAATATATATAAAACACTTAGAAGAGTGTCTGGCATATTACATGTGCTCAATAAATGTTAGTTATTATTACTGACATGGGTAGAGTTGGGAGTCAACCTTTCTGTCCAGAATCTACTTGAGAGTATACCACACAAGCTCTTAAAGCCTATTATCACTTAAATATCTTCCATATTTTGAGATTTTCCTGTGATACTTCCCCCAACTCCCAAACACAATCCATTAATTTTGATTGCTGGTCCACTCCTGTTAAGACTAGCTCTATTTTCTCTCTTAGAAAATTATCTACCCATTTCTGAACACCTAGGTGTGATCTAAAGTTAGGCAAGATAGAGTAAAAAAATCATTCTAGATAGAAGAACTAATTAGAGACAAAGAATCAAGAGAAACAAAATATTTGTGCATGAAAATGTGAAGCAGAAAAAATAAGGCCATCAGTGGAGGCAGAAGATTTTGATCCCAGACTAGGGCTCTATTTTGTTATTTTGTTGGAAATGTTGAATTAGCCCTGGATATTTAATTTATAATATGCAAGCAGCTATCAGGACCAGAAGACTGAAAAAAATGGTAGTAACTCTAGAATCCCTGGCGGAAGTTGGCATGGTGTGCCCTACATGAAGAACTATATTAAAGCTTCATTTGTCTTTCCATTTCACTGGGTCTCCCATCTTTCTCCACTTAACTTATCTGATATCAAAGACAGAAGTCCAAACAGCCAGAAACCACTGTATTGTGACACACAGCTCCTACCTACTGTCTTGCAATTATATACTAAGGACAAATATGTTGTATCCACTTTGAAAGGAAAAACTATTTTAGGATTACTCAAGATACAGTTTAAGATATTAATGTCTGTGGTAGAATGAGACTAATCTAAGGGCATGATCTCCCATTATTTCCAATTCCAGTTAGATTTCAAAAGTTTAGAAAAGGGAACCTCAAAATATTCTGAATGAAGAGCCCAAGCCATCTTGAGAAAGAAGAACAAAGCTAGAGGTAATCACTATTTCAGACTGCAAGATGTATTAAAGCTGTAGTAGATATATTAAGATATATTAAAGCTGTAGTAACCAAAATGGTATGGTATTGGCACAAAAACAGATACATAAATCAATGGATTAGAAAAGATAGCCTAGAAATAAACCTATGCTTATTTAGTCAATTAATCCATGACAGAAGAAGACAAGAACGTACAATGAGGAAAAGACAATCTCTTCAATAAACACTGCTGGGAAAACTGGACAGCTACATGCAAAAGAATAAAACTGGACCACTTTCTTATACTATACAGAAAAATATATTCAAAATGGATTAAATACTTAACTGTGAAGGAAAAATAAAATAAGATGAAAATTGAGAGGGAGGCAAACCGTAAGAGGTGCTGAACTCAAGGAAACAAACTGAGGGTTACATGGAGGGATGCTGGATGGGAGGAAGGGATAGCTAGGTTATGGGCATTAAGGAGGGCACTTGATGTAGTGAGCACTGGATATTATATACAACTGATGAATCACAAAATTCTACCTACTAAATTAAAAAGAAAAAAAAGACCTAACTGTGAGACCCCCAAACCATATAAAACCTTTATGAGAACACAGGCAATAATTTCTCTGACATTGGCTATTGCAATATTTTTCTAGATAGGTCTGCTTTGGCAAGAGAAACAAAAGCAAAAATAAACAATTGGGACTCTATTAAAATAAAAAGCTTTTTATTGAAGTGAAGGAAACTATCGATAAAACAAAAAGGCAACCTATTGAATGGGAGAAAACATTTACAAATGATATATCTGGCAAAGGGTTAATATTGAAAATATATAAACTTACACAACTCAACACAAACAAAATAATCCAATTAAAAAATGGGCAGAGGACCTGAATAAACAGACATTTTTCCAAAGCAGACATAATGGCAGTCACATAAAAAGAAACTCAGTATCACTCATCATCAGGCCAATCCAAACCAAAACCACAAAGAGATATCACCTTAATACCTGTCATTAATGGCTAAAATCAAAAAGAGAAGAAAGAATAAATGTTGATGTGCAGAAAAAAAGGGACCTTTGTGCACTGTTGGTAGGAATGTAAATTGGTACAGACACTGTGGAAAACAGTAGGGAGGTTCCTCAAAATATTTAAAAAAACAATTACCACATGATCCAATAATTTCACTACTGGCTATTTACCCAAAGAAAACAAAAACATTATTTGCAAAGATGTATGTATCCCTATGTTCATTGGGCATAATTATAACAGCAAAGATATGGAAGCAAACCAAGTATCTGCCAATATAGAATGGATAATAAAGAAGTTACACATACATACACACACACACACACACACACACACACACACACACACATAAACAATAGAATACTAAACAGCCATAAAGGATGAGATTTTGCCATTTGTGACAACATGGATGGACCTAAAGAGTATTAGGCTAAGTGAAATAAGTCAGAGAAAGACAAATATTGTATGATTTCCCTCATATGTGGAATCTAAAAAACAAATGAGTAAAGGCAAATGAGCAAAAAGCAGAAACAGACCTATACAGAGAACAAATTAATGGTTGCCAGAGGGGAATGGGATGGGGAATAGGCAAAATGGATGAAGGGGAATAGGAGATCCAGGCTTCCAGTCATGGAAGGTATGTCATAGAAATAAAAGGCACAATATGGAAAATACAGCCAATGATATTGCAATGTTGGCTGGTGACAGATGGTAGCTACACTTCTGGTGAGCATAGCACAACATATAGAGAAGTTGAATCACTATATGTTGTACACCTGAAACTAATTTAACATTGTGTGTCAACTATATTCAAGTAATTTTTTTTTTTAGTTTAGAGAAGGAAATAAGCCCCAAATAAATTCTGTGTATCTCATAGATGAGATCAGTTTTCTTTTCCTGCTAAATCAAATATATGAAGACACTGACCATCTTAAATACTTAAGATTCTCTAATTTAGATTATGTCCAGAATGAATAATTCCTTCAAATAATTTCAGAATTTCACAGGGAAATAATGGAACGATTTCTTACATATTCTTCAATGACCATAGTATCAATGGAAGTAAACATTTTTAAAGAGAAATAGTATTCTTAAACATAAAACTTGTTAAAAATGTTGCCACTCTACTTCTAAAAGAGTTTCCTTACTGCTTGCAGTTATGAAAGATAATTGATGACTTACTGGTACAGTTAAGAATAACTTAATAGTGATATTTCTCTTTGGGAACAAGTCCAGATTCTCTATTTGTAAAGCATTTCACAAAAATCACATAAAGTAATATATACATGGTATTAGTGGTTTAACTCATTGTGAAATCAGTGTATTGTATGGCCCTGTGAAGCTATGGATTCAGTGTCTACAATTCTGACTGCTTTATTCCATAATTACTCTGGTGGCGTGAATCGTGTCTTATTCGTATTTCCATTTCCAGCACTTGATACAGAGTCTTGCACACAAAAGGCAAGGAATCAATGTTCCAGGTTAAGGGATATATGGAAGGGTTATTTATATTACACTATTAAAGAGCTATGTAGTTACAACAGGTGCTAAGTATAAAACTCAGTAGCCATTCTGAAATAAGACAGAGGAACTCAGTTTCAAGGAAAGTCAGTTTTGTTTTCATTTCTTCCTAGTACTCTTTAAATTAAGGGTATTTAACAAAATATAACAAAAAATTTCATTTGTAAAATATTCTACATTTTTTAAACCTTCTAAACAATAGTGCAAAGATTATTATTAGAGCACACATGCATGCAAGTCTGTGGGGGAGGGGCAGAGGAAGAGAAGAAATCTTAAGCAGGCTCCATGCCCAGCGTGGAGCCTGACACGGAGCTCCAGTCAGAAGCTTAACTGACAGCCACCCAGATGTCCCAAGATTATTTTTAATTTCATTTCACAAACAAAGTAATGGAAGTAATTTGAACATAAAGTTAGTAAGAGAGATGAGTCTTGAACTGATATTTTGACTTCAGTCAGTGTCCTTCCATTGTATTTTGCTAAGAACAAACCTGGAGATAAGTTGAGAGAAATAGAACAACTTTTAAAATTACTTCAAATTGTGGCTTTTAGGACATTTGATTCAATCAATAAGAGACAACTGGTTAAACAGCCCAGTTTTCCAAATTTGAGACTTTATGTATTTACTTGGACTCATACTCTCAAGATATGTTAGAGGGAAATATCTTCTAACCTGAACTTTCTGTTAAGAAAATTAAACTTGTAGAGGGATAGATGGAACATACCTCAACATCATAAAGGCCTTCTATGAAACCCCACAGCTAATATCATCCCCAATGGGGAAAAACTGAAAGCCTTTCCCTTACAGTCAGGAACAAGACAAGGATGTCCACTTTCACCATTACTATTTAACATAGTACCGGAAGTCTCAGCCTCAACAATCAGACAATAAAAAGAAATCGAAGGCATCCAAATCAGCAAGGAAGAAGTCAAACTTTCACTATTTGCAGATGGCAGGATACTGCAGAAAACGTGAAAGACTCCACCAAAAAACTGCTAGAACTTGATTCAATACATGAATTCAGCAAGTTGCAGGATATAAAATTACTGTACAAAAATGATGCATTTCTGAACACCAATAACAACTCAGAAAAAGAAATCGACCCCATTTGGCAATTGCACCAAAAACAATAAGATACCTAGGAATAAATCTAACTAAAGAGGTAAAAGATCTGTACTCAGAAAACTATAAAACACTGATGAAAGAAGTTGAAGAGGACACAAAGAAATGGAAAAACATTTCATGCTCATGGATTGGAAAAACAAACATTGTTAAAATGTCTATACTACCCAAAGCAATCTACACCTTTAATGCAATTCCCATCAAAATACTGATAGCTTTTTTCAGAGAGCTAGAACAATCCTAAAATTTGCATGGAACCACAAAATAGCCAAACCAATCTTAAAAAAGAAAACCAAAGCTGGAGGTACCACAATTCCAGATTTCAAGCCATATTACAAAGAAAGCTGTAGTCATAAAGACAATATGGTACTAGCATAAAAACAGACACATAGATCAATGGAACAGAAGAGAAAACCCAGAAATGAACCCACAACTATATGGTAAATTCATCTCCAACAAAGCAGGAAAGAACACCCAATGGGAAAAAGTTTCTTCAGCAAATGGTGCTGGGAAAACTGGACAGTAACATGCAGAAGAATGAAACTGGACCACTTTGTTACACCATACACAAAAATAAATTCAAAATGGATGAGAGACCTACATGTGAGACAGGAAACCATAAAAATCGTAGAGGAGAACACAGGGAGCAACCTCTTTGACTCCAGCTGTAGCAATTTTTTACTAGACACGTCACCAGAGGCAAGCAAAAATAAACTATTGGAACTTCACCAAAATAAAAAAACTTCTGCACAGGGAAGGAAGCAACAAAACTAAAAGGCAGCCTACAAAATGGGAGAAGATAATTGTAAATGACATATCTGATAAAGGATTAGTATCCAAAATCTATAAGGAACTTACCAAACTCAACACCCAAAAAAGCAAATAATCCAGTTAAGAAATGAGCAGAAGGCACGGACAGACATTTTTCCAAAGAAGACATCCAGATGGCCAACATACACATGAAAAGATGCTCAACATCATTCATCATCAGGGAAATACAAATCAAAACCAAGATGAGCTATCATCTCACACTTGTCAGAATAGCTAAAGTTAACAACACAAGAAACAACAGGTGCTGGCAAGGATGCAGAGAAAGGGGAACCCTTTTATACTGTTCCTGGGAATACAAGCTGGTATAGCCACTCTGGAGGACAGCATGGAGGTTCCTCAATAAGTTAAAGATAGAACTACCCTGGGGCGCCTGGGTGGCTGCCTCCGGCTCAGGTCATGATCCCAGAGTCCTGGGATCGAGCTCCGCATCGGGCTCCTTGCTCCGCAGGAAGCCTGTTTCTCCAGCTACCATTCCCTCTGCTTGTGTTCCCTCTCTCATTGTGTTTCTCGCTGTCAAATAAATAAAATCTTTAAAAAAAAAAAAAAATAGAACTACCCTATGACCCAGCAGATGCACTACTAGGTATTCACCCAGATGTGAAGGGTACATGCACCTTGATGTCTATAGCAGCATTATCAATAATAGCCAAACTATGGAGAGAACCCAAATGTCCATCAGCTGATGAATGGATAGACAAGATGGACATATATATGATGGAATATTACTAGCCATCAAAAAGAATACAATCTTGCCATTTGCAACAAGGTGGATGAAGCTAGAGTGTATTATGCTAAGTGAACGTGTAAGTCTGTCTGTAAATTAGACAAAGACAAATACCATATGATTTCACTCATATGTGGAATGTAAGGAAGAAATCAAGTGAAAAATGGGAAGGGGGGAAAAAAGGAGAGAGGGAAAACAAACACAAGAAACTCTCAACAGTACAAAACAAACTGAGGGTTGATGGAGGGAGTTGAGTGGGGGGATAGGCTAGATGGTGATAGGTATTAAAGAGGGCACTTGTGATGAGCACTGAGTGTTGCATGTAAGTGATGAATCACACAATTCTAGTCCTGAAACCAATATTGCTCTGTATGAAAACTAATTAAAATTTAAATTTTTTAGAAAAGAAAAAGAAAATTAACCTTGCAAAACCTAAAATTTTACTTGTATTCTGTGTTACAATTAATACACCCAGATAGATGTTACTGGAGAAGACAAAGGAAGAAGAAAATAGAAATAAGGGTGAAACAAATAGAAAAGCACAATTCCATGATTGAATTATGATCTAACATCTGAGAAAAGCAGTTTTTAAAATCATTTCAAAGGTCTACAAAAGGAACAGCCCCGTTAGTACTGCTAATTGGCCCAGTCACACATTTCCACAAGCCTAGTAATATTGACTAAGTAGTCAGGAAATGAATGCCTGGTAATAATTTTAAAAGTTTTCTTTAAAAAGGGGTTTCTATAAGTTCAAAAGGAGTGTTTTCCTCAACAGAGAGCATCATGCACTAGTTTCCAACAAGGACATTGTTTCATAGTGTCTAACCAGAAGAGTCAGCACTACACTGGATCTGACACTGGAGAATACAGCAGACGCGTGCGACTGAAGCCCTGCAATGAAGAGCCGTCCGTGCCGCCGTCTGCAGGAATGGACTACGTGACCTGGGAACTGTAAGCCAAAATTATGAACAACTAAAGTGGAGATGAATTGCACTAAAACTCTCAGTGATGAGAAGATGCCGATGATGGGCCGTCCCCAGGTTCTTCTGTCATTAGTAGCAGTAGCAAGTGCAGTATTAACAGCAGTAATAGCAGTAGCAGCTGCAGCAGAAGCAGGAAGAGCCACCACAGTAGGAGCAGTAACGGCAGCAGTAGCTGGAGCAGCCATGGCAACAACACGCATTTATTAAGTACTTTTTGTCAGGCCAATGCTAAGTAATTTTAATTAAATATTTAACTAAATAACTTCAATTGTTTAGGTTAATAATTTAACTAATTTAATTTGCATACCTAATCTCTATTCCTTATAATCACCTTGCAAGGACTTTAACTACGGACCTTTCACTGATGAGGAAGCTGAGGCTCAACAAGCTGGTCAGACACCCAACTAGGATTCAAACCTAGGACTGCCTTACTCCAAAGCTGCACGCCTTTCACGACACCCTACCTCATAGTGGTATGGAGACAGATATTTTTCGGTGTGGAGGATTAAAAACAGTAGGTTTCTATATTTGAAGAAGTGAATAGAAAAGGAGATGCACAGTAGCTTCTCCAAGTTTGCAGATGAGAGTAAACTCTTTCAGGTAGTCGAATACCAAAATGACTAGAATGAAGCTGCAGAAGGACCTCAAAATCAGAAAGGTAGACTGAAAATAGGAGACGAATATTGCGCAGTCAGTATAAGGCAGTATAATTAGGGGAAAAATACAGTTAGGACTAAAATGAACCTAGGACCATTCATGGACATTCTCTAACAACAGCAATTTGGTGAGCTTTAGATACCAAAAAATCTAATGGTATGACTAATGTTTGCTTCAACAGTAACTCCAAACACACATACACACTGGGTTAGAAAAAGTTAACAGAAGTGATCTGTGAAATGGTATGGGAGGCTCCAATTGAAAACTGAAGTTATTTTAAGATGAATAAAATGCAGGCAGAAATAAAATCATGAAGAGTAGTAATATAACAGTAGTAACAATGATAACTACAGGTGTATAGCACTTCCTATGTGCCAACCTATATACTTTCTAAGTCCTATACGCATGTACTAACTCATTTAATTCCCTCAAGTACTGTTATCTGTGTTTTGCAAATGAGGAATGGAGCACAAACACCTGGTAACCTACCCAAAGTCACACACACCCTAGTAAACAGCAGGATAGGAACACCACACTAAGCAATCAACTGTAGAGCCTGTGCTATTCAACCACTGCCCCTTTGGCAATCTGAAAGGGTTTAACGTAGAGCTGAGTTTAACGTAGATACTAAGTCTCATCTTAGTATCAAGGAAGTCCTCCTGACACGGTTTAAGCAAGAAGGAAAACTTTATAATGTAAGAAACTCCTTAACAGATAAAAGACTGGAAAAAGTAATAGTCTCGAGAAAAGTAAATGAGTGGATATACTGATGAACTAAGCATAAGGGGTAACAAAGAGAAGCTACAAATAAATATGAGAGATTCTTAAAAATCTTAGTGTGAAATTAAGAAAGGTAACCATACCCTACAAAAACAAAATCCTCGCTGCTATATTCAGAGACAGAATATGCTAATAACTGGTCTGTCCTTGTTATGTATTTCTTAGATTTTATAAACAATAGAGGATATCATTTTATTTCTGTAATTTCTAAAAATATATTCATAAACATGAATGAAATGTTTAGGAGTCCATCTTAGTTAACACCTTACACAACTAGTTTTTATTCCCCAATTCAGAGAATCCAAACAATGATTCCTCTAGATCAGCATTCTACATACTTATTGTATGGAAATTAATGTCCAAAAGTTAGTAAGTATTGAAGGAAAAAACATTCCAGGGTCAAATAAATATTCTTGTTGATAATCACAGGCCACATCTAGGAGGAAAAATTCTATATTAAAGAATCTATTTATTTTAGGGGCGCCTGGGTGGCTCAGTCGTTAAAGCGTCTGCCTTCGGCCCAGGTCAGATCCCAGCGTCCTGGGATCGAGCCCCGCATCGGGCTCTCTGCTCTACAGGAAGCCTGGTTCTCCCACTACCATTCCCTCTGCTTGTGTTCCCTCTCTCGCTGTGTTTCTCTCTGTCAAATAAATAAAGTCTTTAAAAAAAAAAAAAGAATCTATTTATTTTAACTTGCATTTCCTAAACTTATTTGACCATGGAAACCTTTTCCCCCAGATAGTTTATAAATAACATACACACTAGTTCCACAATTCAGAGTTTTGGGAAACAATGACCTAGTTACTTTCTTTTGTAAAAATATAAGAGATATAAGAGAATTAGAGAATTACTGGTATGAGAGTATATGTAGGAAGTTAAAGGTGCTAAGGAGTAACGTGGACATTTAGTTTTTTAAAGGCCAAAAGTTTCTGCTACCAGAGATAAGGATGTGTAGCATTCTGTACTGATCTCCTAAGAACAAATTTTAACATGTATGTATAGCCAATATTGAATGAAGAATCCCAGAACTCACAACATGTCTGCACTCATATTTACAAAAAGGACACCACTATTCTCCCAGTTTTCCTTTTACATCATTGGCCACTCCGCTTAGTTTCCTCTGTCAAAAACTTTTCTTCGTCTCCCAAACCCTCTTGTCAGATTCCCCAGAGTTCAATCTGTGGACCTTACCTTCTCTCTAGCTCTACTGTGTCCCTTGGTAATCTTGCACATTCCCACGACTTCTTTAAATTTAACTTTTGTTTTGGGACAATTTTATATTCCATGTAGTTGTAAGAAATAACATAGAGACTCCATGCACCTTTTGTCCAGTTTCCCCCAATGATGACATCTTACAAAATTATAGTACAAAATCATAACCAAGATATTGACAGTGATATACGAATTTTATTCACATTTCCCCAGTTTTACTCATATTCATTCCCATGACATTTAAAAATGTTCAGTGATATTTATAGCCTAGAACACTCCCCTAAGTTCACATAAGTGAATGACTATAGCATCTCCATTTGGATATCTAACAGGCATCTCAAACTGAAACATGCCCCAAGCCAAAGTCTTCATCTTCCCTTCCAAATTTATTCTTCCTAGTCTTCCTCATCTTAATATCACTGCCATTTTCCCATCTGCTTAGATTAGTAACTATGATGTTACTCTCAACATTTTATCTTACTTCACATTCAAACTATCGACAAATTCAAAATATATCCGAAATCAAACCTCTATCACCCACACTGCTAGTTGCCTAGCCTAAGTCCCTGCCATCTCCACCAGATTATTACAATAGTCCCCCAACTAATCTCCCTGATTTTGCCCTTGGTCTTTTGTAGCTCATTCTCAAGACAGGGGCTAAAGTAATATAAGCACTCTTCTCCATTTATGGTTTTTTGTTGACTGTAGTTTTTACTGAGGTATACAAGACTCTACTATTCAAAATCCTCTAATGAATGGCTTCTTATCTCAGAGTAAAAGCCAGATTCGTACATGGCCCTCATCACCTCGCAGGCCCCCTCTCCTATTCTCTCTTGCTCATTCATTTGTGGCCAACCCAGTTTCCTTGCAGGTCTTCCTTCAGGTCTTTACTCAGATGTCATGTCCAGTGAGGCTTTCTCTGATCACCAAGTTTTAAATGAAAGCCTCCCAAATCCCACCCTGTACTACTTATCCTCCTTCCCTACTTTATTTTCCTCTATAGTTCTGACCACAATCTAACATACTGTGTGTTTTATTTACTTTTTATTGTCTGTCTTTCAGCACTAAATAAAACATGAGCTCAAGAAGGGCAGAGATTTCAGTCCAAATGGTGCCAGGCACAAAGTAGATGTACAAGAAATCACTAAATAAATAAATGAGGCATGAGTAGCAAGGTGTTTTGCCAAAATGTGACAAAAATATGGCAAGTCTCTATAGTTCAGGAGTCATTTTTTCTAAGAATGGCAATGGATTCAAACTAAACCAACTTCACTTTTTATTTGGTGGTAACCAAAACACACATGCATGAAATGACAATTACTGACCAGGTAAATAAACTTGATGGGACAGAGAGATCAGACCCAAGCTAAAACTCATTAGCACCAAAATAAAATTCAGCCAACTGCCTATAACAAGCAAATTTTGTACCAACTGCCTTAATTTATTTATACCAACTTCTTAATAAGGAAATTACATGTGATAGAACTTTAAGAGTTTAAAATTTAAGAAAATGAACTTGATAATACTGTAAGATAGAGTCCTAGGGAAGAACACAAACCAGTACTCCTATACTGTGATATCAAGAATGTAGTTTATCATATTTTTGAGCTTTTACAAAGGTAGAGCAAGGATTTATAAATGAAAAAGAAACTTCTGTTACAAATGGAAAGAAGTTGTTGCTTCGGGGCAAAATTTTAAAATATTCTTTAAAATTGGGTAGAAAGAGAGTGAATGACAAAACATCCTAGAGATAAGGAAATACAGACTAGTATATCACCAGGTCCACTTACTAAGAAACAAGCCCCCTTGGGAGCTTTTGGAAAACCATTCATTTACAGTACTAATTAGTTGGGAAATTTAAGACTAGTGGATTCAACTTTTTTTTTATTATTATTTTTTTTATTATTATTATTACATATGCAGTCATCTAAATTGGCTTTAAATTTCTTTCAAAGCAAAAGAAGTTCTGATTTTAAAGTAAAAAAAATAATTGAGTCATATTTTCAGAGACTGTCCTCACAGCAGGTAAGATCACAAAAGGCATTTTGCTTGTCTTTACAATTCAAGATATTGGTATAGTACAGTGACCTTTCAATTGTCCTGGAGGAAAAAAATATAAGGTGTATTAAGTAGATACAGCTTTCAGTTTGTAGGCCAAATAATAATAAGGCCCTCATAAAATAATTAAAGCAATCCTCCTATTTATATGATAAATCTATAGCTTTTGTATGAATTCTTTTTTTTTTGTATGAATTCTTTATGAGTAAATAATTCCTGAGGCACTTAAACAACACAATTTTTTATTAAAAGAAATTAATAGCATCAAAACTGTTTAGATCTATATTTAATGTAACTAAATAAACAAATGTCAAATTATTAAAATATACATATGTAGGATATATATATATATAAAAATATAAACAACTACATTATTGGCCCCCATAATTTTTAATGTTACCTTTACCCAAAGAGACATTAATGGTTAAGTGGATATTATATATCAGATGTACAGATATGTGACTTTAAAACTTGCTTTAAGGTCTGCAAGAAGAGGTTTTGCCAAATCTTTACACTTTAAAACCCACAATTATTAAGATAATATTGATCATAATTAATCCCAAAGTAAGACAGAGGATATTATAATGTTGAGTGGTCTGAACAACAGCCAAAATAAAAAGCTATAAATCAGCAGCTATAAGGGAATCCGTAGAGAATTCCAAAGAATCTCTTGGAGTTCTTAACAAAACAAAGCAAACACTAAACAACAGTTTTAAAGAAAAGAATATAAAAATAGACATCATAAAATAGACATCAGTAAATTTGGAGAACATAAAACCAAGTTACCAAAATTAAATTTTTTAAAATTCAAAAATCTGAGAATTGGTATTCCTAAAAACTAGAAAGTTAGTACTGGGCAATATATTTTAAATGATAGAAAAATAACTGTAATTTGGAACACAATTTTAGAGACCTGTTGTTCCAAGGACATGAAAATAACCATGGTTTCCTAACAACCAGAGAGCATTTGTATTTCTTGGACTGCATTCATGCTAGATGAAGATTAAAAGGCAGCAGTCAAAATGACTACACTTCAACTTGGATGTTGAAGCACTGATCTGATGGGCTTTTCTTGGCCACAAGTGACCCACAAGCCTAAGATCAAGAGCCAAAGCCTCCAGTGGGACTCTGTGCTCAATTTGGTGGGCCTTGAAACCATCTCTGGTTAAATCATCATCAGCCTGATGGGAGGCCAGCCATGAAGGAAGGGAGTCTCCCCAAAATCTGATTTCTTGAGACCACAACCTAGAGCAGGTCCCACAGTCAAATTATTCACATTCCTTGAAAAGAGAGAACAGGCATCAGTTGTGTCCGTCGAAGGGGGACACTGTCCAGGTGTACCCTGAACATTTTTTGAAATCTCTGGGCTGCCTCTGCATCTGAAAAATAAGAAAAATAGCACAATGACAGACAACGGATGAGGAAAAAGACAATCATCTGGCCTAAAAACTTAAGACTTATAAGAAATTAAGAAAGCAGACAAAACAGACAATTAGACAAACAGCCATATCATTTGGAATGTATTATTCTGAAGGCAAGTACAGCAGAGAAAAACACAAATTATTTTAAGCAAAGTAAGAAATGACCATGGCAACAAAAGTTATTTTTGGAGAGAGCCAACTGGGAAAAAAAAAAAAAAAACATATGTTAAGATATGTCAACCTGACACAAAGATAAGGTGGAATAAGAATCTAGTCCCATTTGAAGCTGAAATTTGCTGAATAATGAGAGCTAGTGTCATGAACTTGGCTGCTTAACTGCCTTTGTGTAAGAAAACATCTCAGAACTTTGAACTTAGGAAATTCCAACTGGTCTTGCACCAGGTCACGAGCTCCAAAGAGCAGGAACCTATTTCAACAAGCAGCTTTAAAAAAAAAAACAAAATACTTTAATATTTTTCATTTCTTGTAATGATACATTTTAAAATGCAATACTGCTAAAATCCACCAAAGTAAAATGCACTGAATTAAAAATTAAACTTACTCAGAGAGGTGTTCAGAAGTTGGGATACAAACAGAAACTGAAATTAGAAGAAAAGTTTTATATTTAAAACAGCACATGAAATATGATGAGTGAGAATAACGATTTAGTAGAGTTCATATTGTGGCTGACCAAAAATACTGGAATAAATATCAAAAATCCAAAGTAATACAATTACATATACATACCTTTCTCTATTACAACTTGACAAGCATGAGTTTCATGTTGACTTAAGTGTGTGGCCATATTATCTAAGCCAGAAACATCAGCTATGAAATCACAATTAAGGCACACTAGAGTAATGCCCCTATAAAAAAATAAAAAAAAAAAGCAAATAGTATAAAAGAAAAGGTTTTTATCTTTTATAAAAATCTATTCACAAGTTCAATGATTAGTTTTCTATAATGTGCTTTTTATGTCATAACTGTCACTCCCATTTTTGTCATAAAACTTTATATAACTGAAATTATTCTCTAGAAAACGGAATAGCCATATTCAAATTATGCTACCATTTATTTACAGAAAGTATTTTTGTTTTATAAACTTTTACCATTCATGCTAAAAACTAGGTGACAGGAGATTTACAGCCCAGCCTTGGCCTCACTAACAACTTGTGTCATTTCAACAAGTTACAATCTATCTGTGCCTCTATTCATCTGCAAAGCAAGGATATAGTATTAAGTCACTCAATATATATTTACTGAGGCAGTCTTTATATATACTGTACTATTATACTGATGACCAAAAAATAATGATGACTAAAAAAATACAGTCTTTGCTCTAACAGAGCATAGTATTTTATTTAGGGGATGAAAAAATTAGAAGGGAAACATTAAGGCTTTGAAAACAGATGATGTTGTAGCTGCCATCTATTGTGTACCGTGTGTTAAAGGTATTCCCACATACTTTTAGTTTAATTCTCACCAAAACCATCCAAGGTTGACATTATTCTCATTTAACAATGAATTAACTACTTTAGTTTATTCTAAAAACTAAATTATAATTATTAACTACTTTAGTTAATTCATTACAGAAGTCCAAAGCTTGGTCCTTAGCATACCAGCATGGTGAACCGGTCCACTTGCTGAGGCCTAAATTCTTTGTTCCTTAACAAACTTCACTGAGTGCGGTAGTTCCTAAATGAAATCTCTAATGATTATAAATTTTAAAAAATGTCTGGAAACAATTCCCAAAGGGTCAATACTTTTTGTTAAATTCGGGAATAGTTTTTATACTCATTGGATCAGACTGTGTAGCATTTGCTATTTGAAATATTTAAACATAACTGGCATATAGGATGTAACACTGGCCTTCAGATCATAATTTAAATTGTATTTAAACTTTTGATTTTTTGTTGAAAGGTGTTTAAAAATATTATTAACCCTACAAAAATATGGAAATGTTTGAGAGAACTTAGAAAACCACTATATGTTTATTGTATTTACTAGATTAAGTACTTCGGATCTTATGAGTCAAGCATCTGAAATGCTGTTTAAAAGAAAATCAAATGTATTAAATGTGTAAATGATGGTAAGGTGTTTAAGGAACTTGCATTGTAAATGTGACTGTTTAAAAAATTTATTCTATTCAATCTGAATGACCTTTAACATTAATTAAAGGTCCTCTTAAAAGTGACTATTAAAATGTACTAGAATTTTTTTTTTAAAGATTTTATTTATTTATTTGACAGAGAGAGCACAAGCAGGTGGAACAGCAGGCAGAGGGAAAGGGAGAAACAGATCTTCCTGCTGAGTAGGGAGCCCCATGAGGAGCTTGCTCCCAGGACTCCAGGATCATGACCTCAGCTGAAGACAGCCACTTACCCAACAGAGCCCCCAGGCGCCCCAAAATGTACTAGACTTCTAAATGGAATATTTTTAAGTGAAACTTAAAGCTTAATTTTAATAACTAATTATACATAGTCTTCTCTATTAACAAACTGCTCTTACAGAAACCAAAAGTAGTCTCAATCATATGTAATAGCTAAATTACTATTCCACTGGTCATAGTTGCTTGCACCAACTCATGCCTTCACTAAGCAAGGATTTGGAAAATTGGGATTTATAACTGAACTTCTTGATCTGGGAAGATATGGGAGACTAGGACTAGTATGCTCAAGGCATCAATAGAGAAAGATGGTCTGCACTAAGGAAGGAAAATGGAACCCAAGTCCAGAGAAAATAATAAAGACAAGATCATCCTGCCTCAGCAGGTCAGACTAAAGAAAAGCCATGTTAGTAAATGGTGGCTGTCTGCTTCCCTTATTTGTTCTGGTTGCACCTCCTCCTCTTAGGGGGTCCATGAGATTCTTTGGAGTCCTGCTTATATGTTATTTTTGCTATAAAAAATTTGTTATAAAATTTTGTTATAAAAAATAGATCATATAATGTGATCGTTACTGTCGACTTATTAACAAAGCACAAATATGGATTTGAAGTTCATCGCATGCTTTAAAATTTAAAGTTTTGCCAATACACAAAATATAAACAAGTAACATACCTTAAGATTGACTTCTCCCCTGAAGCTCTAGTCTAACAGTGTGCTGTGTAACTACATCTACATGTCACATTAGCACAACAAAACTGACTTACGTTAAACTAAAATCATGTACTTCCTCCCCAAATCAACTTCTCCTGGATCGTCTTTCTTATGATGTTTCCTCCAATAGTAAGCTCAAACTATAGTTATCTGTTTCTTCTTCCTTAAAATAATCAGTATGGCAAGCATTTTATAATATTTATTGAGTACTTACATTGTACCAGTCTAAGAATTTTAGACATTTCATCTTATCTAAGTATTTTAACAATTCGGGGCACCTTGGTGGCTCAGCTGGTTGAGTGTCTAGCTCTTGGTTTTGGCTGAGGTCATGATTTCACAGGTTGTGGGATGGAGTCCTGCATGGGGCTCTGCGCTCAGCAGGGAGTCTGCTCGGGGAATTTTTCCCTCTGCCCCTCCTCTCACTCACATTCTCTCTCTCTCTCTCTCTCAAATAAATAAATAAATACATAAATAATAAATAATTTTAATGACCCAAAAAGGTAGTTGCTATAATTTATCACCTTTTTATAAAGTTAGCTTAGTAAACTACCAAGGACACAGAGCTGATAAAGGTCAAAACTAGGTTTGAAACTAAGCACTTTGATTCTAGAGCCTATATTCTTAAAGATGATATAATACTGCCTCATCATTTTAACTTAAGCCCTAACTAAATTGTTCATAACTACCACAATAGTCCTAATCTATAGGATTCATGCATCTATAACTCACCCTACTAATGAAAGTTTCTTCACTATTACTTGATTCTATAAAATATCAAAGGTTTTCTAATGTTCTGCAAACTAAGTCCAAACTCCTTAACTTTATTTTCAACACTTTCACAATCTAGCTCTAAGCTTAAAACTATTCCTCCAGACTTCAATCTTAATACTATTATCTGAACTTCATGCTCCATCCATTTACTACTAGTCATGCCCTCTGTATGCCTTGTACTTTTTCATTTCTGCACCTTTATTCACACTATTTCTTTTAACTCAAATGACTCTGTGCATCTTCTATCAGTATAAATAATACTCATTCTTTAAAGCCAAGTATACCTAACACCTATTCAGATCATTCCAAGTTATCTCTCTCCCCTTTAGAAAAAAAGACCCTATTGCACTTATCAAAAGTTCTCCTTGCGTTATTACAGTTTTATACATTCACCCCTTATCTCCCACCCAATAAACTATACATTCTTTGAAGGTTGTTTCCAAGACTTATTCATCACTCTCATCTTCATAGGACCTGCTATATTATGTACCTGACAGATGTATAATAGCCAAAGAATGAATATTCCATTCCAACAAGAGTAATCACAAAAATTATTGTTCTACAACTGTAAGTATGTTATGTCCATTCACAGAAATTAACCGGTTTTTTATTTCAGACCTATTCCAGTTGAAAGGGAAGTATTCCAGATCTTTAAAATCATGTAATTTATTTAAAAAACAAACACATAACTGAGCTTGACAACAGTAAGGTAAAAATCAAACCAAAATCTCATCTTTTGAAAAAACCCTTTTTTATTCTTATAAAAATTGTCAGTAAAGGCAACATCTAATATAATCTTAATCCATTTCTTTGAATTCAGTAAATGTCTTAAAATTTATACTAATATATTTTTAAAAGTAAATAAAAATTTTGTCTCCATGTGAGCTACTGATCCCTATGAGCTATACCATAGATGGGACCTACTATTCATATAAGTCATTATCAACATATACATTAACGTATTCAGTGAATATTTACTGAGTGCCTAACATGTGCCAGGGACTAGTCAATCCCTGGCAGAGACAAAAATCCAAATTACATGTATATTCTAGTAAGAGGATACAGAAAATTTTAAAAAAGGAAAGTACACAGTATGTCAGATGATGAAAGTGATCTGGATAAAAATGAAGAATAAAAAGGAGATAGGAAGTGCTGGGGTGAAGCACAGGGAAGAAGCTACAATGTAAAATCAAGTGGTCAAAGAAAGGCTCACTCTGATCAGAGTAGCAGCCCAAAGTAGATGAAAGAATACATACTGAAATCTAGGGAACAAAACTAGTCACAGGAACTAATACGTACAAAGGTAAACATAACCTCATACTTTCCCCCACCTTTTCCACCAACTCAAAGCACCAAAACAACTACGGGCTAACCTTATCTCTATTTATTAGCTTGGTACAGCAAAGACACTGACATATCAAGTAGCAATGGCAACATGAACAATGTGAAGAACGACAGAGTCCAAAGAATTCAGAATATTTTAAAAATGGTGCTCAGTGGATTCTGAGTTAAGCATATGGTACAACCAAAGTAAATTATCAATGTCTTTAGAAATATTCATTAATACCTCTTCCTGCACAGTAAGCAAATTGTACATGTCTCTTTCTTTGAGAAAGGAAAAATAAGGATTATTAAGCTACCTAATAATTTCAAGAATTTCAGTGGTTGGAGAAATGTACTTCAAAACTAAAAAAAAATATTAGTCATTTTACTAAGTATCTTAGGTATCTTTTTAATCAAATATTATTGAGGAGCCTTATTTTTGTTCTCATTACACAATATAAATGCACAAAGATATCTTGACACTACTTGTTGCCAGTGAAATTTAGCAAGAGAAAATAGGCTAATCACACCTCTAGTCTAAGAATATAATGGATAGAACTCTAACATCCAGCAGTAATCATTTAGATTTCCAAATCTGGCTTCCCAACATCAGGTTTTTAAAAAATTAGAACAAACCACAATAAGGTAACACTTCATACCCATTAGGATGGCTGTAATCAAAAACAGATAGGGGTGCTTGAGTGGTTCGATAAGTTAAGCGTCTGCCTCTAGCTCAGGTCATGATCCTGGGGTCCTGGGATTGAGTCCCAAATCGGGCTCCCTGCTCAGCAGGGAGTCTGCTTCTCTCTCTCTCTCTCTTCCTCTGCACCTAACTCCGCTCTTGCCATCTCTCTCTCTCAAATAAATAAAATCTTAAAAAACAAACAAACAGATAATAACAAGTTTTGGCAAAGATGTGAAGAAATTGGAACCCTCATACACTGCTTATGGGAATGTAGTAGAGGTACTTTGTAGAATAGTTTGGCAGATCCTCAAAGGCTCAACATAAAGTTACTTACCATATAACCCAGAAATCCTAATCTTAAATAAATACACAAGAAAAATGAAAAGGTAAATCCACACAAAAACCTGTATACAAATGTTTATAGCAGCAATATTCATAATAGCTTCAAAGTTAAAATAACCTTAACAGATAAACTATGGTAGATCTATACGATGGGATATTATTCAGCAATAAAAAATGAAGTACTGACACGTCACTACATGGATGAATCTTGAAAATATGTTAAGTGGAAGAAGCCAGTCACAAAGGACCATACATTGTATCACAACATTTATATGAAATGTCCACAACACATAAATCTATACAAACAAAAATTAGTAGTTGCTTAGGGATGGGAGGAGTTGGAAGGAAAAGGGGATGATCGTTAATTGAGTACCAGAGTTTCTTTTTGGAGTGATGACAATGTACTAAAATAAACTGTGGTGATGGCTGAAAAATTCTGTAAATATACTAAAACCTATTCATTGTACAATTTAAAGGCATGGATTAAATAGTATATGAACTATATCTCAATAAAGCTGTCATATATACACAATTTAAGTTATATAATTTTTCAATTTAAGTTACATAATTTTTCAATAGAAAGAATTTAAGAAGATCAACTAGTTACCTGAGATCTTCTGAATGCTTCTTAAAAATACAAAACCTTTTACTTGGACGGTTACTATGAAAGCTGGAGAGACAAAACAGATTTTATTAATTTTATTAAACAGTCTTACTAATTTATAGCTTATTATAAAGTTCGTACTTAAAGTTTCTAGTTTTGCAAAAAGATCATGATATAAATAGTAAAATAATGCTTGACATCCCTGTTTAATTCAGTTTTATCTTAAATTCCACTTTATCCTTTTATTTTCTAATGACATGTTTCTCTAAGTATATTCTCATAAGTGCCTCACCATTACATAAAAAATGAAATACTTTAAAATTTTTTTTAAAAAGCAAAGTACCTCAAACCAATTTTTTTCATCTATTAAGGAAGAGTTGAAGACACTTTTAAACTTTTACAAATAACATGAATCATTATCAATCATCATTTTTTTTTATCATTTTCCAATCTTCCAATGCCTATGTCGGGGAGGGGGAGTAAAATCCAAATGATCTTTGAAGTAAATAGTAGTACTTCAGCTAATCGCCACTGTTTACCATTTGTAATATCAAACACTTAGAGAGTTCTTTCCAATTACCAGTAGTTGTTTCTATAAAAACAGAAAACTAAAAACTAGTAGTTTGTTTCTATAAAAACAAACAAACAAACAAAAGCAGAACTCTTAAACTAAAATAATGCTTCCCCTAAACACAAAACAGAGAACCTCTAACCAAACTTTGTGGACAATGATAATAGCTTTCATATACCTTTTTAAATCTGGTAAAGAAAGCTTTCTTGTATTAGAAACCCAGGATTAGCTTTATTTAGCACAGTATTATTCAAAGTGGAGTCATAGACTAATAACATCAGCATCACCTAGGAGCTTATTTAGAAATGCAGTCTTGTGCCCCCTGCAAACCTAACTGAATTAATCCCTGGCAGTGGGGCCCACCAAAACCTAATGTTTAAACAAGTTTCTCCAATAATTCTTATGGCAAGCTAAAGACTGAGAAGCAGTAGCCCTAGTTTGCACTGATAGATTCAAAGTAGCCAACACACCAGGTCAAAGGTCACTCTCAGATACAAGGTAACTTGTATGTATGAGAAAGGAAATATTGTGACTAGCTATAATACCTAGAGTGTTCTCAGAAGACTTCTAAAAGTCATTTCTTCAACATGGGGATAACTACTATTAAGGAGTTTATAAATATAAGACAACTTCACAAAAATAATAAATAGGTTTTTCTTAGAAGAGAACATTGGGGGTTAGGAAACACTGAAATTATATGCAAAAATTTGTTTCTTCAGAAGAATAAATCCAAGATTTTATCTGATACCCAAAGAATGTGAACCAAGTTATTTTTTAAATGAGATTTAAAAGTTACTTTTAAAGCTATTTTTTCTTTTCTTTTTTTCTTTTCCCTTAGACAGACTATTTCGGTTTATTTGGTGAGAGGAGAGAAAAAAATTACATTTTAGGGTCTTTGATGGCTTCCATTCTATCTATAATTGGTAACTTATTAAAATGTTGGTAATTTTAAAATTGTAGTTTATAAAATTCAAAGTTTATAAAAAAACTTATAGTGCCCCTTTATTTATATTTGCTACACAAATTCCATCCTTTTATTATTATTCTTGTACTATAGGAAGGAAAAAGTGATTCTATAGCTCACAAATAAGAAGGAAAAAATTCTCCCTACTTCCTATTAGATCTGCATAAAGTTAAAAACAATATAGAAATCTAAGAGAAAAAAGGTTATGATTTTAAAAACAATACAGTAAAAACATGTTAAAATTTAGGTTTTAAAAATTCACCATCTGGTTATATGACTGTATATAATTATCGAAACTCATTAACCTATTCTCTAAACATAAGTTAATTTCATTGTGTATAAATTATACCTCAATAAGATTAGAGGGTAAAAAAAAACTCTCTTTGATCATATTTTCTTAATAATCTTAATTCAGTATAATTAACAAGTTTGCTTCTGATGAAACAAACATCAACAATATTGATGGTATGTCTCCTTTTTAAGACATTACACTAGAGGCTGAAGGTACAAAAAAGAAAGAGGGTGAGTGGGGAGAAGGGAAAAAGTCCAGCACCAGCTGGCACAGAATAAATGCCTAATAAATGCTTTTAAAATGCATTCATTTTAATGCATTGAATTAAATATGAATATGAATATATATAATAAATAATATGAATAATATTAATCAAATAATCATCAAATAAATAATGAATATGAAAATATTCATAAATAATCATAAGATAAACGTTAATAGTGACACAAAGTTTTGTGGCTGCATGAAGGAAAACTGTAGGTAAATGGAATAGAAGCCAATTAACAATTGGAGTTCATTTAAGACGGCCACTCTATGCTGTGAATTGTATAAGACTGATCATTCACAGACCTGTACCCCTGAAGCAAATAATACATTACATGTTAATTAAAAAAAAAAAAAAAAAGGTCGCTCTATTGCCTTACTCCAGGCAAAGCAAAGAGCAAGATACAGAGGGATTTTCAAGAAAATAAGCACTAAGGGGCTGAAAAGGTGGTTAATAATTAAATATTGTAAGGTCTTTCCAGAAATAACTTTCCAGAATATTTTAACTTCATGACTATTTAATGTTAGGAAGATAAAGGATTTTAGGCCAAAAATGACCTGACCAGACATGCCTACTATAGTAACAGAAGAAAGAACTGGAGAAGGGCGGGGTGTTGAGGGGGAACTGCAGACATCAGTTATGATGCTATCACAATAATCCAACAGTTCTCCTAATGACTATTTTTTAATGCCAATAAATCTATACAAAATGTATCATGAACTCAAGCATATCTTATAAAAATCAATTCAGTGCTCTGTCTTATCCATTGTATAGGAACAAACTGTTATGCCAGCTTTCTTTTTCCTTGGAAATTTTTTAAAAATCCTTCAAAGCTTATGTGAAATGTCGTTCATAGAATACCTCCCCTTATTTTCTGTTTAAAGAACTCATTCTTACCTTCTCTGTGCTCTCATAGTCATTTGTTTACCATCTTAAGCTAGGAAAATATGATCTCTCCTACTAAATTGTGAAAATTAGAGGCAAAGACTTTATCCATAGTACGTAATAATGGCAACTTAGAAATGATAACAGCTATAATTACTTGAATATCTCCTAAGTAAAAATCATTTTATTAAACACTTTAAATACATTTTCAGTAATTATCACAATGGCTTCCTTTTTGAGAAAAGGAAACTGGGAGTCAGGTTAAGTAACTTGCCCAAAGTCACACAGGTAATAAATAAGTGGTGAAGCTTAGATTTGTCTGATTCTTCACCACCAGCTTGCCATACTTCTTAGCAAATAGTAAATGCTGCTAGAAAAAGAGATATTAAATACTTATGTCTGTTAACTTAATTCTATTACATGTAGGAAAAACCTTTCTTTCTTATACATCGTATTGAGGAATAATAACAATATTATATGGTAATTTGTTTCCATTTCTTTCAGGTGAGTTCTATTGCTACCTGAAGGCTGTAAGCAAATAAGGTGCAATAATTTAAACTAAACCCAAATAATACTTTAAAAAAAATCACTTAAAATTATATGTCTATTAATGCTCTTTTCAAGTCTTATTCCAAAAAGGCTCCAAATGCATCAAGTTTTTTAATATCCACTTTCAAGATTTTATTTAGATCCCTTTATAATTACAACAAATAATGACTTGCTATTTGTAATGTGCTAGGTGACGTGGCAAATACAAACAGCCCCTTCTTCTCAAGGAAATAATAAAGACACAAACAAATATAATAAAAGGCAAAATAAGTGAATGGTACACAGCTCAAAGTGAAGAATGATCCCTGTGAGTGGCTGTGGTAATCAGACACTCCAAAAAAAAAAGAAAAAAAAAAGAAGGAGGAGGAGGAGGGGGAGGAGAAGGAGAAGAAGAGGAGGAAGGAGAAGGTAAATGGAGAGGAAGAATAGGGACATTCTAGAAACTTAATAAGGAAACAACAATGTCAAAAATTAGTTATACAATAAACTTTTTCTGAGGAAGAGTAATCAGTTTATGGGGATGGGGAAAAAAAAAAAAAAGACCAGAGAGAAAGAGACCAATTGAGAGTACAGAGGTGGTATAAAATAGAGATTATAGGTACTCATTCTCCGGAGAAAATGAAGCTTCTATACATACAGAACTCAACCTATAATATGAATCCACACTAGGCAGAGATAATGGTGGCCATTCAGTGGAAGATACCTAACACAGTGAAGGAAGCAAGTGTACCAGTAGATAAAAAGGAAAAGAGACCTACCAAACCCTAAGAGTGGCAATGGAAGCTTTCAGTTCCTAAGAGGCTAACAATGAGTAGGAGCTCAGGGTATGAAGACAATGAAGCGCAGGGTTGGGGCTCACTGGGAATTAGAAAAAGGGTATGGAGGGAGGTGGGCTAATTGGTAATGTTTTGGAATAGAATGGATTTGGAGGTTCTACAGGACAGGTGGGAAGCCTTTAATAAATGGGAGAGGGAAAGGTGAAATGACCCTTGGATTAACAAAACAGAAAACATTTTCTAATTTGACCTCCTACAAATTAAGGGCAGAATTAAAGCCCCATCTGGGCAACCATGTATTTGTCATAGAAAGAAGAAACATTCCATACAGCAGTATACTGGGGGAAAGGATGCCTAGGGCCTGATGTAGAGAAATGAATACAGGTGTAGACCACTGCAATAGTTGTGAGGCAGAATAGCAGAAGGGAAAAAGGGGAGTCTCAGAAAACCATGAGGCACAGTGGCTGATCAAGAGAACTTCATGGGTTTAAGAAACTTGGGATAGTAAACTATTTCCAGCTGGTGTTCCACATTCACAGAAATGATGCCCTGAAAGAGTATTTGAGTGGTCCTTGTGTGAATTCTAGACAGATGATAATGTTTGGCTCATTTGTGTTCTTTTTAGAACCTAGTGAGTCAAAAGTAAAAATACATATAAAATAATTAGAAATACAGAGTTGGATCTCAGGAAGACTAAGGATTAACATTGGAAGATTTAATTTGAAAGGTAAAAGTGACAGTGGTTAAGTTACCAAAAAAAAAAAAAAAGGAAATATAAAGAAGCAGAATGAGTTAAAGGAACAAAAGACAAGGAAATAGAGGAGTAGCCAAAAAGGAAGAAGAAAGACAGGGGTAACAGTTTAACAGAAGCTGAAGAGAATATTTTCACAAGTGAGTGATGACAACTTCAAATACTCTAAAGAAGTCATGGAGTAGTAAGAGTGAAAAAAAGTAAAAAAAAAAAATGAATAAACATGGTGATAAATAATCTTTTTTTTTTTTTTAATATTTTTCTTTTCTTTTCTTTTCTTTCTTTTTTTTTTTATTTGACAGAGAGAAACACAGCGAGAGAGGGAACACAAGCAGAGGGAATGGTAGCGGGAGAAGCAGGCTTCCCGCGGAGCAGAGAGCCTGATGCGGGGCTCAATCCCAGGACCCTGGGATCTGACCTGGGCCGAAGGCAGCCGCTTAACGACTGAGCCACCCAGGCGCCCCGGTGATAAATAATCTTTAAAGGAGTATTAATTGGTAGATGGAGATGATATTCAAAAGGTAGAGAAATGAATCACAAATAAGCTAGTAAAGACTTTTTTTTTTTTAAAGTAGGTTTCATGCCTAGTGTATAGCCCAACACAGGGCTAAACTCACAACCCTGAGGTCCTAAGATTGAGACCTAAGCTGACATCAAGAATCAGACACTTAACCAAGTGAGCCACCCAGGTGCCCCATTACAAACATCCATGGTAAAAGGAAGACAAAAAATAAGGATAGTAGGCAGTAGGGATAAATTTCCCTCATCTTAAAAAAATTACCTGAAAATGTTTATAAGTAGAAGGAACTTGGGAGAGAGAAGAGATGAAGTTGCAAGTTAACTGAATAAGACTGTGTAAGAACTAGAGGAGACAAGGGACAGGGTTAGTTTCAGAAAAGTGGAATATATTTTATTTCTGAGATCAATGTCTAGAATAAAAGTAACAAGAAAAACATTTGACATTTTAAAGATTGTTTAAAAGGGTATCTTCCATCTGAGTACTTACTAGTAGGCCAGGTTAACAGCTAAGGGACTAAAAGAAAATCTCCAGAGAACTGGAAAAAATTTAAATAAACATTGCAGATAAAACACTACATCAAAAACTAATGATGTACTACATGTTGGCTAACTGAATATAATA
Organism: Procyon lotor; assembly: GCA_028646535.1. Lineage (NCBI taxonomy): Eukaryota > Metazoa > Chordata > Mammalia > Carnivora > Procyonidae > Procyon > Procyon lotor. Next base: position 37,946,278 of record CM053609.1, on the reverse strand, counting down.
AAATAAAAAAACCCTAAAAATTAGAAGCATTAAAAAATTAAAAAATAAAGAAGTATTTTAATATAAAAAGATAGAACCCAGTCAAAGTTAAAGACCACAAAGTCAGAGGTGATTGAATCAAACACCGGTTGAGCGGTTGAGTAGTCTAGAACTGAGCATAAACTTCAGAAGAGGAAGATGTTCCAGTCTCATGTTGGGTTTTATGCCAACTGAGCATGACTAAAAATGCAAAGAATTCTAGAACAAAAACAAAGCGGCAATCAAAACAGATGACCCTGAGGGTGAGGTTGACTATAAAGTTAAATAGGTGCTACCAGACTGGAAAAAGGAGTCAAAGTCCTAAAAAATCAAAAGGAGTTACCCCTATAGGGTAATGGGAATTGGAAAGAAATGAGAGTGAGTATGATGAGATTAACATGGTACTGTGGTATAAAAAAGGGGGTATAGTGATGGGTATTAAGGAGGGCACGTGTTGCATGGAGCACTGGGTAACACGCAAACAATTAATCATAGGACACTACATCAAAATCAAATGATGGGGGTGCCTGGGTGGCTCAGTGGGTTAAAGCCTCTGCCTTCGGCTCAGGTCATGATTTCAGGGTCCTGGGATTGAGCCCCACATCGGGCTCTCTGCTCGGCAGGGAGCCTGCTTCCCCTCTCTCTCTGCCTGCTTCTCTGCCTACTTGTGATCTCTCTCTGTCAAATAATAAATAAAATCTTTAAAAAAAAAAAACAACCCAAAAAACTAAAGATGTACTGTATAGTGACTAACAACACAATAAAGAAAATTATTAAAAAAATAAAAAAAGAAAGGGGTTACAATAACTTAACAGTTGATGCGAAGCACTGGCACTGAAGAAGTCTAAGTACTCGAGGGCAGGCTATTTAGGGGGAAATAATGTATGAGAGAGGTGAAAAGCCATCAAAAAAGTTGGGTCAATCCTTGAAAACCACAGCTGATAAGTGATCAGTAAGTAACATAGAGGTTATTTTATGATCTGTAAGAAAATCACTTTTATACTTCAATTTCTAACTTAAAAAAAAAAAAAAAGGAACCACCTCACTTTGCATAATCAGCCTAACTGCTCTATATCTAAACAATTTTGACTACCTTTAAAAACATAAAAATCCATCCTAAGGGACGCCTCTATTAATGAAATACAAATGAAAGCAAAGCGGGTTGTGAAGGCTTTCTCTGTATAGTGAAAGGTACTCAAATAACCTAAGTTTAATGAATTAAAAAAAAGAATTCCAACAGTGGCCTAATGACCGGAACAGTCTCTCATTCCACTGAATGAATGCAAGGATAGATGGTGTGATAAGATAGATGGACAGCGACAATGGATTACAGAGAAAGAGAAAAAAACCGAACCAATAAAGTTCTTAGCATCATTAATAATCCTAGAGTCTCTCAAAGAAACTGCTTTGAAAAGAATAATATTCATGAGATTACATGAATTTGTTTGGTAAATATATTTAAAACATTTGATTTTCTGTATTTGAAAATGATCGTTTTAAAAATTCTATAGGAAAAAGAATACCCATTCCCTAACAACCTATCCTAATTTCTTAGTCTAACTATTCTTACAATTTTAGTTCCAATAATTTTAGAGGAGTTACAAAGCTGGAAAAAGAGTACCAGGCATTATCCTAAAAAGTTCCCTATTACTAGACATTTAGTTCCAACTGGCATTTAAAAGGATAACTCTTTTAAAGCAAACTTTCTGAACTACAATTTTCATTGGTAATTACAGATGTTTAACTCATCTTACCTCATCATATGATTTACATAGGCTTTGCTACAGCTAGTGTTGTATCTGCAAAAACTACAATGGACATACGTAGGAAAGTGATTTGCAAAATCTTTTATTTCGGAACAACACTCAATGCACTTGTGAATTCCCCGACGATACCTTATGGAGATATAAAGAAAATGATAAAAATATATTTTAAAACAAAAATAATAAGGAAGGGCCTTATTAATATCCTGTTAATTAAGGCCAACATGTTTAAATGAACGTTTAAACAGTTATAATTTGAAAAATCTCTTATGGAACAACAGCTAGAGTAAGTGTAAATAATCTAACATAAGTCAGTGTTTTTCATTGGCATAAAAGGGATTAAATTAAGCAATACAAACGTCACAAGATATAAGCACAACACATAATACCAGTACAATAAATGAATATTAAAAAAAATAATAATTCAAGTACTGTTCAATAGTTGTAAAAAATACCTTTTTATTATTTGCTTGGCCTTTATGTCATAGTGATAGCATATAAATGTACAAGAGAACTGTGTAATAGGGTAAATTTATATTAAATAAAGTTTTTATACTTAAGATTAAATTAGTGTTATATATGAGGAATAAAAGATTACCTTAAGTTCCTCAATGCTGTATTGACTTTACTTTTTTTATTGCTACTAGCCAATGTGCTTTGTTTCTTTTGCATATTAGAGATTTTTGATTTATATTTAGATTTACTTCCATTAGGCTTACTTGCATTAGGTTTACTTGTATTGGATTTAGTTGGATTAGGTTTGCTTGTGTTAGATTTTGTGGGATTTTTAGCAGTTATATTTTTAGTCCTTGGAGGTGAGAGCTGAAGGGTAGAAGTGCTTGCGCTAATGGAAGGTGTAGTTGAAGATCCTGACTGAAGTGGTCCAACTGAAGCTCGAATAGTAACCTACAAAAATGGAGATAATGTTTGCTTTAGAAAATTAATCATGGCATTAGTATCAAAATATCACTGTATAACAAAAAGTTAAACATCAAGTATTTGGAAAGGGCAAGTATAAACTATAATTGGTTAAGTCTTTCATACCAATTAAATGAAATTAAACCTGATATTTATTCACTTGTAATACTACATTTTTTGTATTGATATCAGTCATGTTAACAGTTATTAATATATAATTAGGAGTTAATGCAAATTATATGACTATTAAGAGAGCACATTCCATAGCTATTTTTATGCTCTGATATAATTCAAATAATTCACAGAGATCAAAATTTAAATCTCAGACCCCAAAAAATAATTCTAGAAACACCTACGTTACCCCTCAAAAACTACAAAACCAAAAGATCTAGAGTAAACACGATCTCTTTCCAGGAGCTCATTAGGCAGGATTTATGTATACAAAGGTTATGGGAGAGGTTACCTCAATCAATTCATTATACTGATGGAGAGTTTAATAATATTTAGAATTCCCTTAAAGAGAACTAATATCAAGTTTATCATTTAGTATCCGGAAATTATATTTGTTGGTTGGCAATGAAAAACAATTGCCTACCAACATTCTCATTAATCATTAAACTATACTTCTCCCATGTTTTTGAGGAAGAGACTATGAGGAAGTCCTGTTGAATACATGTATTTTGGTATCACACAAAAGGACTGGACTGGGAATCAAAAGACTTGAGATAAAATCTCATACCATGCCTTCCTAGCCATGTGACCTTGAATAAGTAACTTATCTTCTTCTTTATCTATAATATGGGGCAATAACTATCTTGCCTTCCTCGTTGGATTGCTGTATGGATTAAATAATAGAATGTATGAAAAAGCATACCGAAAGCCTTATTCTAAGGTGCTATAAAAACATTTAGTATCATTATTAATATTATTACTACTATTATTAATAAGGGAAAATATGAGAGAGGACTGCACTGCTTACATTAGTGTTCTGCATGTCTAGTCCCAGCATGGAATGAATGTGGACTGCAGGGAAGGATGCTGGATAGCTTCTCTTGCTCTAGGTCTTCAGAGCATGGCTTTATATTGTTTTAGTTAATTCAAATAAGAGACATACCCACATTCAAAGGTAAGTACCCAAAGCCAAATATAAATGTTTTGGGGATTATTTCACTTTGGATTATCCATGCCTCTGTTTCCCTCCACTGGATCAAATATTCAAGAGCTGACTGTATATAAAGAAGTCAGAGAAAACAGAGGTATATAAGGCAAAAAGGGAAAAGTAAATTACAATCATCAGTATGCAGTCAGACATGTTGTTTGCTCACTTAAAACATAATGCTATCCAGCAGCAGAACTTGCTTCTCTGACAGTAGACTCAGTAATAACTTCAATAAACATCTGAGAATCTATGGCACTCAAGGCACTACACCAGATGCTGAGGACACAAAGATAAAACATGAGTCCTGATCTCAAGCATCTTATAGTTTAGCAGATAAAACCAACATATACACTGCCAACTGGAATAGCTCAAACACAGCCTATATAATATTGACACAATCCACTGACCCAGGGAATAGTTAATCTAGTTGCATTTTTTACAAAGGAATATCACTTTAGCACAGCACACACCACCGACCATAAAACAATGGTCAGAAGGGTTTTTTTCCTAGATATAGGTGTGACAAAACCTAAAATTAGAGGCTTAATAAAAATCAGACATCATTTTTTAAAGTATTATATTCAATAAATAAAAGAAGGCAGGAGTTAATTTCTATTATCATACAAAATGTTAAAATACAACACATTTAAACTCACTTTTGTTCCAGGAGGCAACCCTTCCAGCTGTTTAGGTTTTATAAATGTTCTATGATGTTGAGTCTTATGATCCATTTTCTCTTTGCATGTCAAAAACTGCAGTCTGCATTTTGTACAACGATGTATTCCTTTTTTCTGTTTAAAAACAGAAAAAGGGAGGAAAAATAATTTCTACAACCACAAATGTTGTGTCCTTAAACTACTCTGATTTAATTTTAATGATACAAAAATAAATTTAAAACTAGTATTTTACATCACTCATATAAATAACAGCAAAATATTATTTCATTTTTAGATACTCTGCATTAGTAGTTGGGTTTCAAAAATTTCTATTCCTGTACAGAAACTGAACATAAAAGTTGTATCTGTAGGTTCTAATGAAAGTTCTCTCAACAATGGTGTGAATGCTCATCTAATTATAATTTTAAAGTGTTTAGACACATGATATGGTTAAAAAGAGCTATACTATGTTTTTATCCCGGAAAAAAGTAAATTCTTTTTAATTTTTGCTATTTCCAGTTGGTTGACAAGTTAGTAAAATAAATTCAAATATTTAACCAGACATTTCAAAGAAGGTTGTTATAGAAATAGTTGTATAAAGTAGTGCTGTCTAATGTAACTTTCTGCAATGATGAAAATGTTCTACAACTGCACTGTCTATCGTAGCTATAGTATGGTAGCCACTAGCCACATATGGTTATTGAGCACCTGAAATGTGCTAAGTGCAACACAGGAACTGATTTTTTAATTTTATTTGACTGTAAGTAATTTTAACTTCAATAGCCACATGAACATTGAACAGTGTTGATATGGAGACATAAATGAGAAAAACTACTGCTAATATATTGACTGATTGAGACCCCTTAAGTCTTTTTTTTTTTTTTGAGTGAGTCCCTCTTTAAACCCAATCTTGTTATTATTCCACAGCTGGAAAACAAGACTTAAGAATAATCTAAATCATTCTCCCATAACTAGTCACGGGCACTGCCAGACTCCTGATCCAGTGTTCTTTCTACTATATAATATCAACTACAATCTTATCTATATGCTCTCATTAAGAAATGATATATGTATGTACATATATATATATATAAACTTAAACAATATATAAATACAAAATAATATTTTCTCAAAAGTTACATTCTGCCAAATACATCACTATTTCCATTTAAATACACTCAGTTATTTATAAAATTCGAACAAGATTAATATACTGAGAAGTACCTGGCACAGTTGCTAGCACACAGCAGGCATTTCATAAATCAAAAAAGCTCTTTACGAAATTCAAAGCGATGTATAAATATAATGGGTTTGTATTACTATTCTAGCCACATCTTAAGACTATTTTAGAAGTGTGGTGCATTGGATTATATCGTGGATACAGGCAATTTTTAAAAATTCACTTATATGTGCTAAAGAATAGGCAGAAAAAGAGAAAACTTGGCCAAGAAACAGATACTAAGACAACAGGACAGAAAGTTAGTTCTCTAGAAATTTCTTTCAAAATTCCCAGAAATCTTTTCTCTATATATAATCACTCCCCAGGTTACCTCACCCAATTTCATGGCTTTAAATACTATCTATCCAACTGTCTACTTGACACGACATCAGTACCTGAGCGCTAATATGCATCTCAAATCAACAGGGACAAAACTGAATTCTGGATTTTCACCCTACCTACCTGTCCCCCCAAATCTGTTTTCTCAGTTTTCCTCCTATGACAAGTGTATGAAAATTCCATTCTTGCAGCTGCTTCAGACAAACACTTGGTAGCTCACTCACATACCCCATATCCAGCCTGTTAATAAAACCCGTCAGCTCTACCTTTGGAAACTTTCATAATCTTTCTACTCCTCATTACCTCAAACTACTGCTGCCATACTGGTCCAAGCCACTCACATGGACTCCCATATTCTTCCCGTCCTGTTCTTTCCTCCCTGTAGTCTATTCTCCCCATAGCTGTCAATGATCTTAAAACATGGCAGATTGTTCACACACTTAAATGCTCTGATGGTTTTCCAAAGTTCTGTTCCTGGTTTACAAGGCTCTGCATAAACTGGCCTGTACTCTATCGCTACAAGATTATCTCCTACTAGTTTTCCTCTTATTAGTTTACTCTGCTCTAGCCACAAGCGGTCTCTTTGCTGTTCTTTGAGTGCCCCATGTATACATTCACTTCAATGCCTACAGAGTATTTCCCTTCCTGGATTTCCACACGGCTTATTCCTTTATTTCCTTCAGAGAGGCTCATGTTTAACCACACCACATACATAACAAGCAACCGTTCCTCCAAGCCCAACACTTCCCTGGTACTCTCTATCCTCCACATTTTCCTTCCACAGTACTATCACCAGCTGGGAAGCATATACATTCAAACATAAGTACACATATATTTATCTTTCTCTACTATAATTCAAATTCCAGAAGGCACAAACTTTGTTTTGTTCACTGCTATATAATACCCAAAATAGCCCCTGGTACACAGGAAGGCACATAATAAATATTTGTTAAGTAATTGGACTGTGAAGCAGAAAGCAAGAAACTGATAAAGTACATATGAGAAGCAGGTACAATTTAACTAGTTCAAAATGTCTGCCATTCCATTCAGTGAACATTTGTCTGGAGTCATGAGATAGAATATATTAATCCTCTATTCTCTTAGTTGGACACAAGTCTTGCACATGTCTCTTGTGTACGAATGCATTTCAAAATGATAAGAGTAATAAACAGTACATTTTTAAATAATATCATGTTCCATCAATGAAACAGTGATCTGTTCCAAGGCTAGAGATCTAGTGATCTGTTTTGCAATTTTTGATATGCATACTACACTGTTTGGGAGACTTGAGGGATTTAAGAGTAATTCTGACTATATGCAATTTCTGCCCTTAGACCTAATGTCAATGTGAAATCTGGGTCTGTGGTAAAGCAGTAAAAGCCTGGGCTCTGAAGTCAAATTTAAATTCTGCTTTTTATTAAGTAGTAGGATACTGAACAAGTTACTTCCTCTAAAACTTTGTTTCCTCATCTAAAAGTTAGAAATAATAATACACTTATGGTGATTGTGAAGATGAAAATACTTATAAAGCACTTGCTGCTGCCATAAGGTAAATGACTTCTTATGTTAACTGCTTAACATTTTTACTAAAGACCTAATGAGCATATTTGACACATCTGAAATCACTTTTATTATTTCTTAAAAGTCATACAAACTGGATTGTTAACTCTAAAATCTCCCAAGATTTAATACAGCTTCTTAAAAAAAGTTACAACCAAAGTCTTTGAAGACAATAAAATGAGCCATAGAATCAACAATTCTTATTGTCTAATACTACACTAATGATGTCATCTCAACTATAAGCTTATAGTCCTACTCAGCTATGGTGTTCCAGTCTTCATAAATAACTGCACAAATTGTAAATATCTTAAAGGATGCTGATGATTCTTATTAATAGATTCCCCCCTTTACTGCTGACTGCTTACCCTCCTAAATATTCCATATAAAAAAAAGAAAAATTGGCAACAATGGCCAAGATAAGACATAAAACTCAGTGTATGAAAACCTTATAAATCACATAGCCCACATAATGGGTCCACACATCTCTTTCATAATTATCATTCTTTCCATATCTACATGTCACTCTGGAGCTTAGGAAAGCATGTGGGGAAAATTATGTTAAAAGACCCATAATGAAATAGCACTGCAATTTTATATCTATTCTCCCATTCAAATTTAAGCCCAAACATGAAATAAAGAGTACCAAGAATAGGGTTTCCAGAACTCTAATCCTCAAAAAATGTCAATATGTATTGTGCAAACAAAGGGCTCAACGGCCAAAAAATATTTGGGAACTAATAAGCACCATACCCCTTGCTTGGAGATTTACAATATTTATTAGCATATTAAAAGCTCTGAGAAGTCCTGTTTTAAAAATATACAAGCAAAACTGCTTGATATTGTAAATCTCGGTATCTACCAAATTTCTTTACTAGTAACAATTTGGGGGGAAATACCTATTAACACCTGATGGAACACTGTTGGGGAAACCTAGAACAGAAAGATTTTGCCAGAACTTCTCAAAGATGAGTATCGTCCCAGTCACAACATAGGAGATACTAAATTCACTTGGATAAAGTGGATAAACTTGTATAAAAAAATTCACTTGGATATATTTTATAAATAAATATATATATATAAAATATACACACATATATATTTGACACACACACAATGGAATATTAGTCATAAAAAAGAATGAAATCCTGCCATTTGTAGTGACATAGACAGAACTATAGAGTATTATGCTAAGTGAAATGAGTCAGAGAAAGACAATTACTATATTATTTCACTCATGTAGAATTTAAGAAACAAAACAAGCAAACATAGAGGGGGGAAAAGAGAGAGGCAAACCAAGAAACAGATTCCCAACTGTACAGAACAAACTGGTTACAGGAGGGGAGGTGCCCAGGAGGATGGGTTAGATGGTAACAGGGATAAAGGAGGGCACTCGTGATGAACACTGGGTGTCGGATGTAAGTGTTAAATCACTAAATTCTGCACTGAAAACTAATATTACACCATATGTTAACTAACTGGAATTTAAATAAAAATGTAAAAAAAAATTCATTTGGAAATTCTTTTATGATCTTTCCCAGTTAAAAACCACAACTTGATTTCATGATTATTGAATGATTAGAACTGAAAGCAAAGTGAGCACCAATCAGCATGCCAATTTCATCAATAATAAAAAAAAAATGTAATGAGCTGATTAGGGAGGAAGCAAAACGTGATTACATGATCAGATTCAGTAAATCCAGTGACTTCTTATTTTGGCAAAGATACTGTTGTTGCCGGGTGCCTGGGTGGCTCAGTCGGTTAGGTGGCTGCCTTCGGCTCAGGTCATGATTCCCATGGTCCTGGGATTGAACCCCACATGGGGCTACCTGCTCAGCAAAGAGCTTGCTTCTCCCTCTCCCTCTGCCTGCCACTCTGCCTACTTGTGCTCTTTCTCTACCTCTCCAAAATAATAAAACCTTTAAAAAAACAAAACAAAACACTGTTGTTGCTCTTTCAAGCACTAAAGATCAGGATCAGTGTTACATAAAAGTTTTCAGCCCAAACAAAGGATGTTTTAATTGCTTCAGGAAAAGAACCAGTAAGCATAACATCAGAATTCAAGAGAAGAGTGTTAAGTGCTAATATTGGGTCCCAAAAATTTATATAGCAGAACTAGCAGAATTCATTCACAAAACAAGTGGTGACCTAAATACAGTTCTTTGGCAGAGTTCATATACCAAGCAGTGTCATTAGTGTTTCCTTTATCACTGGTACCTATAAAAGACCACTTCTGGTCAATGATAACATTTATTCTCATCATAAAGGGGATAAAAAGTGGAAATTAGGTTAGAAGAAAAAAGGAAAACAAGATTATGAGTCCTCAATCTTTTCTTAGTTTAAGCGCACCTTTACCCTGATAACTACCTTCAAAATCATTCCCATACCCACTCTTGGACCCTGAAATACCCAATCTTAAGGGTATTCCACTCATCTTCCCTTTTTTCCTTCAATCCTAGGTTTCCAATTTTAGCTATCTTTCAGAATTTTCACTTGTGAGCCACAACATCACCAGAAAGGAAGCAAGGAAAAGAAGTGGAAGTTTTACAAGTAATTCAGCATAAATTGCAAATTAATCATGTCATTCGGAAAATCTTGTTCCCTTGCAGAACAAATCTAACTAATGTTCTAAGTAATAATCTGTCTTTTTGCTAAAACAACATGAACAAATAAGAACTGGTAATCTCACCTGATGCTTCATATAATGATGCATGTAGGGTGTTGCAATTTTAATAACTTTGAGGCAAAATGGACATAGCAAGTTCTTAGTGTTTTCATGGGATGTTCTAAAATGAGTTTCTACATCAGAAAATGATGATGATCTGTAATTACAAACCTACAAATAAAGAAGGTTTAGTTTCATTATACATTATGAAAATGTATAATCCATATGCAATTACAAAGTATCAACGATAACGTCATTTGTTTAGAAGAACATCCGCTACTATTCATTCAGCTCTGATACCTAGATAACCAAGAATCTCATTAACGTAAGCACCAAAAGATAATCTTTGAGGCAGAAAAGTTACCTATCAAAGTTTAGGGATACTTCCCAAAACATAACTAGGCACCCTTCTTTTTACCAGATCTTTTTATTTACCACCCCCACCTTAACTTGAATTTTCATGCTTTAACACCTCTTGTTCTATAAAGGTTTCTTTCTGTCTTCATAAAACAGCACCTTCCTTTAGATTATAAATGGCCTCCAGGCTATGGCATTGCAATGTATTTTTATCTTCTTTTTCTATTTCTTCTTTGAATTCTGAAAAAAATGCTAATCCCAAAGCATTTGGTAGGGTTCTTTGTAACTAAAAGCATTTCATACTTCCCTTGTATGCCTACATTCTTCCCTATTTGGTAAAATAAGTCCCTATGCTTGTCTTTCTGCCACAGGGCTTTTCTTTGTCCAATCGGGAGTATGTATAAAATGGCCTGTGGGCCAATTTCAACTCTCTGCTGATCCCACAGATAATACATGAGTTATGCCAAAGTTGTTTTTTTTAATAAATAGTTTACAAGGGGAATTTTAATTTTAGTAACCAATTTTATCTAAATGGTTAGGAAATTAAAAGAATATATTTCATGGCTCATGAAAATTATGTGAAATTCAGATTCCAGTGTCCATAGATAGAGTTTATTTTTTTTTAATTCTTATGTTTTGTTAGACACCATACATTACATCATTAGTGCACAGAGTTTAAATAAATAAACTCTATCTGTTTATTTAGAGCCAGATCACATCCATTTACTTGTTGTCTATGGCAGCCTTTGTGCTACAATGGCAGAGTTGATTAGTTGCAACACAGACTATATGACCCTCAAAGCCCTAGGTGCTTTATATCTGGTGCTTTACAGAAAAAATATGCTGACCCCTAGGGCCCAGTAGGTTTAAATCTTATAATCAAGACAACAGAAAACAAACCAAACAAAAACTAAGTAAACAATAAAATATGTGTATACCTGGCAAATATATGGCATTTCCCCAGGCTTATGATTGTCTTTCATATGTTGTAAAAGAATATGTTCTGTTTCAAATGATAATTCACAGATTTTGCAAATGGCTAAAAGTGGGAGAGGAAAAGACATTATACCATTTTAAGATAGAGATACACACACACACACACACACAAATATCAAACTATGTTATGTTATATAACTGAAACTATATGTCACTTATATCTCAATTAAAAAAATGCATCTTCACCAGGCAAACAAAACAGACATATATGTGTAAAATTCATTTTATATATCTATATCAACAAAAATAACAATAGTATTGGTGGGGACGAACCACAGTTACATAGTTTTTAACTGTATGCCTAACACAGTTCTAAGTACTTTACTTACATTAGCTCATTTAATTCACATAACAGCATAATGAAGCAGGTATTTCTATCATCTCCATTATTCAAATATTAAGTAACTTGCCTGAGATCACATAGCTGTATTAAAAGGCAGACGTGGGATTTGAACTCAAGCTATCTAGCTCCAAAATCTGTGATTTTAACTATGATTATAGTTACTTTCCTTATTCAAGTTTAAATGAGGGGCATTAATTTCATATTTGAAAACAATGATCGGAGGTTTTTAATTTAGTTACCCATCTATAATGTACAGGTTATTTACTTTAATGGATTATCTATTAGAGGGACTTCAATTTTAATAACAAATTTTAACAATTTAGATAAGTTAAAACTTTTCCAATTTTGCCCCCAAATTCTAAAGTCTTATTTTTCGTCTTATTTTTCTAACAAGCTTCTTTCTCAGAGTTTACATCATTAAAATTGATAATATCTAATACTTAAGTAGAACTATAACTTACTAGAAAATTCATGGGGTGTGTGTGTGCTTTCAATGTGACACTGCAGTTGAAATGGTGTGGGAAACTGACGATAGCAGTGCTGGCAGGTGGTGTGGTTTTCCCAGCTCTCACTGCTCTGCTTCTCAAGTTCCAAATGGTGTTTCATGTGGTTCATAAACCTATAAATGATTGTCAACAGGTGCAAAAATTCAGATTTAAAAACAAAAATCTAACAAATAAATATCTGAGTCTAAATCTTAAAACTAAAGCTATATTATTCAAAATTAAATCTCAAAAGCCTAAAAGTCCTCTAGAAAACCCTGTGCTTTAAATAATCACTTTCAATTAAGTGGCTAAATAAGTACCTTTGCTTTAAAAGAATTCACCAATGTAATTAATCTGAAATATCACTAATTCGCTCAAATTCTTCATCATTTCAGATTTTTAAAATGTTTTTAAAGATAAAAAAGCTGGCTTTTTTTCCATACATGAGTACTATTTACGTTTTTAAATAAAATACTTCAAAGGAAGGAAATCCTACCACCAAAAGCAGCTACAATCATTTAGGGCCGTGAAGATATACAATAGATTCCAGCTGTTTAAAAGACAAATTACTGGTATTTTTACTTGTGTCTTGGTTTCTAAATGCCTGTAATAGCAATTTTAATGCCTACAATTACAAGAGCCTTTTGTTTTATTTAATGATACTGGTTTACTGTTAGCACAGACTGTTCATTTTAACTTGCAGACTGTGCCCTTTGTAGGCAACGTCCATTTTTCAGTGTTACATTCTGCTATTTCAGCTTCCCTAAAAGGCTTCTTATGAGCAGGAACTATGACCTTCAACAGCAAAGAGTGCAATATAAATGGGAATACCTATTTAAACGAGCTTACTGAAGTTTTTTGCTGAATTTGAAAGTAAAGTTGTAACAATTTTTAGTCTGGGTCAACTATTTACAATTATTCACTTTGAGCCTGTAAAGGAAAGAATCTTGAAAGTGATAATGTCATTAATCTGGATAGCAGTCACCATGAAGGCTATAACATTTATCTCTCTTTCACACCTCAACAATAGTACTTCTTTTGAACAGGTTATAGCACACTTTGAAATATCTTTTTGTCCTCCCTTGGTTTTAACACCAGCTCTAAAAACACCTACAGAAAATCTTAGTGTTGGCTAAATATTTATATATAGAGAAAAGGTCATGAGCCATTAAACTTTCAGCTCACAACTTTAAGCAATTAAAGTGTATCTATATAAAATAATCTCTTAACTAGCAAGCTTTCTCACAATTATATGCTTAAACCAACAGATGGAAATGAGGGAAACATAAAAGCAAACTTCTTACAAGGATGTTCACAGAATAAAATAAACCTAACTGGTTTTGGTGACACTCAGTATAGGAGAAAAAAAATATCATACCACAATATGTTGACAAGGCAGAGAATAAAACTCTAGAGCTATCAGTTTTCTACCATTCTCTACAAACATCAATTTGTCTTCCCAGTTTTTACTGTTTGACATATATAACTTCTTTGGTTACAAAGTATTTACCATTAAGATTATGTTTCCTAAACAATCAGTATTTCAAAAAATGCTCAATTCCAGGACATTATAAATGCTGTTTGCTTTACATTTTGAAATATTCAGTACTCTAGAAATATGTAACTACTCTTCTTAAACAATAACAAAAAAGGAATTTAATCTTCATATGTTTAATATTAAGTGGGCTAATCTCAAAGGAAAAGCCAAAGCTATTGTTGAAATAACTTCTAATATACATATATTTAAATATAACAAGGAACTAAGTCAGTGAAACATATTTCTACGCTTTCACCATATTTACTAACATGATTTTTCTGGTGTATTTTACTATTAAAATGGTAAGAATATGGAAGTAGGTGACAGAGTTCCACTGTAATATTGTTTCAGTGTTATATCATAAAGTACAATATCCCCTCTGTTAAGTTATTAACTATTGATGGCTGTTAAAGTTTAATTAAAGGAGATAAAGAAATATGAGGGCTCATATGAAATAACGTATGTGAAATAATTTGGAAACTATGAAGCACCACCATGAACAAAGCTTTAATAATTGTTATAGGAGTATATCACAATGTATTTCAGGGTTTTCCTATATGCTTCTTTTTGGATAAGAACTCACAGAAAAATGAAATAAATACTGGGTCCAGAAGTAACCTATAGTTAAGTACGTAAGAATGCTATTTACAAAGTTATCAAAGGTAAACAAAAAGGCATACATATGTATGTTTGTACAATACACACACACACACACACACACACACACATCGAAGGGAAGTATAATGGTGTCTGCAACTTACTTTGAAATGCATAAGAAAAAACAGTTTAAAGGAAGAATGAATAGATATGTGATAAAGCAAGTATAGTAAAATGTTAATAGTAGAATCAAGGTGATAAGCATACAAGTATCTGCTGTAGAATTTTTTAAACTTTGCTGCATGTCTGAACATTTTTATTATAAAATGGTGTAAAAACAATCTTACCTAATATAAATGTCAAGCTATAGAACCACTGAAAAATATCTCCAACTTTCCAATTTTCAAACAGAAATGAAAATAAGCATTTACATACCTAATATTATTTTTAAGAATTTTTAAGCAACTGAAGCATTTAAAAGTTGTGTGAGTCTTCTGTTCTTCCTGGACGTCTCCTTCATGTTTTCCATAATAAAAGTCATTAACTAACATGATCAACTTTCCTTTCTCCGAATCAACAGTCTTATTTTTATTTGCTGTACTTGAAAATTCTGTTTTAGCCAGTCCTAAAAAGTTATTTATCATGTCTGGACAACAGTACTGAAAGAGAAAAAACAGAAGTCTTATTTATCCCTTAAAAAATTAGATTATCAAAAAACAATTCTGTATACAACTTAAGTCAGACCACATAAAGCTATGCTTGGTAATATGTCTGGAAAAATACTAATTTACAAGTATGTGGTATATACTCATACTCTAAATAACAATAAACACCTATTATCTTAATAAATAACAACAAAATTTTTCAAAAGAATAACCCTAAAACTAGGACTTGAATATTGATCTAATAGTTTTTTTCCTTGCAACTTATCTTTTCAGATATAAATACTGAATAATAAATGTTTAACTGAATTAAACATATTCATTTCATATCCATGTCAAGATAGAGCACAGAAAGGAAATGTAGTTTTACATGCCATAATGTATATGTTTAATTATTAAGTGATATATGAAATTTCATATCTAGTTAGAACTAAAAACTGAACAGAACTAACTTGCCATTGCCAGAAGCAAGTGCTAGAAAATGTGTGAGAAAAAAAGATCTTTAACAATTCTTTAAAAATCAGTTACTTCTTAAAAAATTCTACAGTTACACCTTGAAATCTAGAATCCTTAAATATTTGAAGGGAAATTTATTTCCTCATGAATAAAATCAAGATGTCACATAAACTGGTTTTAATGTGGAATACTTTCATCATGAGCTTTTCTTTTTTTTAACAAGACATAATTAATGCATTTATTGTACATCTTTTCAGTTGCAGAATTTCTCTAAGGCAGTTTTTCTCAAAGGCCAGTCCAAAGGAGACCTGCATGAGAAAAACCAGAAGTACTTGTCAAAGTGCTAATTTCTGGGCCCACTTCAGACCCATAAACCACAACGTATCTAGATACAGGGCCCAGAAATCTTTATTTTTCAATAAGCCACCCAGGTAATTCTTTTACAACATACACCAGCTGACTTAAACTCTTCCTGAATGTGTTCTTTGGTAAATTAATAAAAACATTAAAAAGTTTGAAACTCTAACAGAATTCTGTTCCTTTTTATAAAAACCCTATTAGCCAAGATATAGTACATCATTACTTTTTGATATAATGTTCAATGATTCATTAGTTGAATATAATACCCAGTGCTCATCATATTACGTGCCCTCTTTAATTTCCATCACCCAGTTACTCCATCCCCCCATCCCACCTCCCTTTCTCCAACCCTCAGTTTGTTTCCCGGAGTCAAGAGCCTCATATGGTTTGTCTCCCTCAATTTCTAAGATAACATCCATTTCCTCTCCTGCCACATTGAAATGTTAGATCATTGGTAAAATGGTCTGTATCACATAGGAAGCTGGGTCTTTGATCCTAGACAGACCTATAACATTTCAATTGCATTTATTTTGTTCACTTGTCAATTCTGAAACCTTTAGGGGAAAAAAACACCAAGAAAAAATCTAAAATAGATCTAAAAGAGGAAAAAAATACTGAATAAAATGAGCCCACAAATAGTGACATAATTTGTGTTTGAGAGTTAAGGTTGCATCTATAAGCTGAGTAAGGATAAATACATTAGGTCCCTTCTACTACATGATCCTCTGAGGTCAACCACTCAATAAATAGAGTTGAAATGAAACCACAACAAAAAGAGGGAAATGAGAAGTTTCTAGATACTTCTTGGGACACATGTAATATTTAGGAGTTCAACTTTAGGAAAGTCAGACTATATCTAAGGACTACTATAAGGTTAAGTTCCTTCTAGAAAATGCTGGTTTTGAATTTAAGGATAAGTGAAGAAAAGGATGGTTTAGAGTAAATCCATCAGCACTATCAGAAAAATAACTCAAAATACATGTCTTACTACAAATGATGTATACCCATAGTTTCATTTTGATAGATAAAATCCCTGACCTTATCTGCAATTTTACCATAGAAGTGATCTCCAACAATGGGACAATTATTATGCATAAAAATGATATAATGTAGAATAGCGTCCTTATTTAGAAATGTGGGTAATCATATATATTCAAACATTAAATCTGGTTTTCACGCTGTAGAAGTTATTGAGTCATATTTGAGACTTGATTCTTTTCTGAAATCTACAAAATAACGTAAGTAGTCTATAGTAGAGTGTGCAGCAAGGTTATGTTTTTCAGAAACATCTAATGTGGTACATCTATAAAAGTTAAAGTTACCTTAAATGTTCATAAATTATAATATACATAACAGATGATCAATTGATAGCTGTATTTTCATTTTCTTTTTTTAAAATAAAAAAGATAGGAACACGTTTTAAAAATAAATATACAAATCTTAACATATCCTTTTTTTTTTTTTTTAGTATAGTTGACACACAATACTATATTACTTTTATTCACAGTATCTTTTAAACAATGTTTTGGATCCCTATAAGACAGATGAATATTAAACCACTGAAAACCAAGAAAGGACAACCTAGTTCAGGAAATTTAGTAACTGAGAGAAAAGCAAAGAACCCACCCCAAAGAAAATACCTTTTATTCAGTCTTAAAACCCTTTTGGTTCTAGCCCTTCACTGTAGCCCTGAATTATCCCTTACTTTCCTGGGGATAAAATCTTAAATACTTTAATACCATATACTGTAATTTGACAAACAGCAGATAACACCTAAATAACACTCTCATCTTCACTTCTCCTTGTAGAGAGACCAAGTTCTATTGTTTTGTTTGTGCCTAAAATTTAGGTTAGGTTTTCAGAACAAAGAAAGTGGGATGCTATTTTTAAACTTTTTTTTTTTTTTTTTTTTAATTTTACTTATTTGACAGAGAGAGAGAGATCACAAGTAGGCAGAGAGGCAGGCAGAGAGAGAGGGGAAAGCAGGTTCCCTGCCGGGCAGAGAGCCAGATGCGGGACTCAATCCCAGGACCCTGAGATCATGACCTGAGCTGAAGGCAGAGGCTTTAACCCACTGAGCCACCCAGGCGCCCCAGGAAGCTATTTTTAAATAGTAAAATAGAAGTTCCCATATGATCAGCCTACATAAGTCAATATTTTCCCCTTCTCCTGGATTCATCCAAAGCCACTCATCCAAAGCCACAACAACCAAATTCTTAAAATTTATTTTCATTGAAACTAAGAGCCAGATAAAATCTACAAAACATATGACAGCACTACCCAAAGCAGCCAAGCTCAGACAGAAGACGTGTAGTTAGAAGCAGATCAGAGAAGTCAAATGGACCCAATAGTAACAGATCTTAGAAAGTCTCAGCAAAAATTTGCATTCTAAAAGTGAAAGACACATCCTGAAATGCAAAGCTACATCCTTTGTTTACAAAAACAGGACAGAAGCTGGGACAAGAAGAATGGCAGAATTCCATCAGACTTCAATTGGTACTGAGAAGCAAATTAGGCAACGCTACCTATAAAAACCAGACACACAGTCACATTTACAGAAGACTTCTGCCCAGCAAGGTTAGCCCACGAAAATCCAACTTGTTCTTCACTATGATTGAAACTTACATCTAAACAAAAATAAGATAAAAGGAGGAAAATGAAAATTCTGATGAAAGCACTATGGAGCCATTGCAGGTGAAAACAGTATCCAAAATTTTTGCTACAAATTTTAAATACTTAATGAATAATTGTGTCTATTTGGAAAACCACAAAGGAACAAGAGATGGCAAGACAAAAAAGACCTAAAAAAGGAGTGGCAAAATCAAGGGAAAAGTAGAGAAATCAGAGAGATAAAGACAGAAAGGAGAACAATGGTGAACAGGTATTGGAAAATAAAACGAAGGACACAAAGGCTGATAATGACAAAAGCAAATAAAAGAAAATTTAAGTGTTAAAAGAATTAGAAAGAAAATGACAGATATGCCAAAGAACATCAAATAATGCATATTGGACAACATTCTCCCCTTTCAAAAACGACAAAACAATAGTATGGGATAAATATTTTAAAACATGAATCAAGAAAACTGCACTAAAATAAAGACACAAACATACAAGCAGAAAGAGCATGTTATAAATCAGAGAAGACTGACCCAAACCCCAACACCAAGTCAGTCATAAAATTATCAGTCTTCCAAACTAAAGAATCCTATGGACAGATAGGCAAAAAGATCAAATCACTTATAAACAGCAAAATAATTCAGGCTTATCCCAGATTTCTCAACAGCAATATTCAATATCACAAAACAGAAGCACCACAAACAAGATCCGCAATGTAGGATCCAATTTACTTTATATTTTTAAAAAATTTTTTATTTAAATTCAATTAATGAACATATAATGTGTTATTGGTTTCTGAGGTAAAGGTCAGTAATTCATTAGTCTTATATAATAATATCCAGTGCTCATTACATCCCAGGCCCTCCTTAATGTCCATTCCATTACCCCATCCCCCAATGTCCCTCCCCTCCAGCAACCCTCAGGTTGTTTCCTATGATTAAGAGTCTCTTATGATTTGTCTCCCTCTCTGATTTAGTCTTTACTTTTTTCTCTCTTTCCCTATGATACTCTGGTTTGGTTTCTTAAATCCTTAAATTCACATATAATTGAGGTCAGATAATAACTATCTTGCCCCAATTGACTTATTTCACTTAGCATAATACCCCCTAGCTCCATCCACGTCCTTGCAAATGGCAAGATTTAACTTTTTAATGGCTGTGTAGTATTTCATTGTATATATATACATGACATCTTCATTATCCAACAACAGAATTGATGGACATCTGGGCTCTTTCCATAGTTTGGCTATTGTGGACACTGCTGCTATAAACAGTGGGATGCAGGTGCCCCTTAGGATCACTACATTTGTATCTTTGGGGTAAATCCCTACTAGTGCAATTGCTGGGTTGTGCGATAGCTCTATTTTTAACTTTTTGAGGAAACTCTGTACTGTTTTCCAGAGTGGCTTCACCAGCTTGCATTCCCATCAACAGTGTTCGAGGGTTCTCCTTTCTTTGCATCAACACCTGTCTTTTCCCGACTTGTTAATTTTAGCCATTCTGACTGGTGTGAGGTAGTATCTCATTGTGGTTTTGATTTGTATTTCCCTGATATCAAGTAATGTGGAGCACTTTTTCATGTGTCTGTTGGCAATTTAGATGTCTTCTTTGGAGAAATGTCTGTTCATGTCTTCCGCCCATTTCTTGACTGGATTATTTGTTCTTTGGGTGTTGAGTTTGTTAAGTTCTTTATAGATTCTGGATACTAGCCCTTTATCTGGTAGGTCATTTGCAAATATCCGTTCCCACTCCCTAGGCTGCCTTTGAGATTTGTTGACTGTTTCCTTTGCTATCCAAAAGCTTTCTATCTTGATAAAGTCCCAAAAGATTATTTTTGCCTGTTTCACTTGCCTTTGGAGACCTGTCTAGCAAGAAGTTGCTGTGGACAAGGTAACAGAGGTTACTGCCTGTGCTCTCCCCTAGGATTTTGATGGATTCCTGTCTCACATTTAAGTCTTTCATCAAATAGTCTATTTTTGGGTATGGTGTAAGGAAATTGTCCAGTTTCATTCTATAAGCGGCTGTCCCAATTTTCCTATATATCATAATTAAAGGGTCTATCCAACAAGAAGATCTAATAATTGTAAATGTTTATGCTCCTAACATGGAAGCAGCCAATTTTATAAGCCAATTAATAACAAAATTAAAGGAACACATTGATAACAATACAGTAATAATAGGGGACTTCAACACCCTACTCATTGCAATGGACAAGTCATCAAAGCAGAAGATCAACGAGGAAATAAAGGCTTTGAATGACACACCTGACCAGATGGACTCCATAGATATATTCAGAATACTGCAATCTAAAGCAACAGAATACACATTATTCTCAAGTGAACATGGAACATTCTCCTGAAGAGATCACATTCTGGGTCATAAATCAGGTCTCAACTGATTTATATGTGTGAGATAGATAGATAGATATCTCAAGTGATTGAGATCACTCCCTGCATATTTATAAACCACAATGCTTTGAAACTTGAGTTCAACCACAAGAGGAAATCTGAAAAGAGCTCACTAACATGGAGGCTAAAGAGCATCCCGTTAAAGAATGAATGGGTTAACCAGGAAATTAAAGAAGAATTTTAAAAATTCATGGGAACAAATGAAAATGAAAACACAACTGCTTGAAACCTTCGGGATGCAGCAAAGGTGGCCCTAAGAGGGAAGTATAAAGCAATACAAGCCTTTCTCAAGAAACAAGAAAGTTCTCAAATACACAACCTAACCTTACACCGAAAGGAGCTGGAGAAAGAATAGCAAATAAAACCTAAACCCAGCAGGAGAAGAAAAATAATAAAGATTAGAGCAGAAATCAATGAAATAGAAACTACAGAATCGCAGAACAGATCAATGAAACAAGGAGCTGGTTCTTTGAAAGAATAAAATTGATAAACCCCTGGCCAGACTTATCGAAAAAAAAAAAGAGAAAGGGCCCAAATAAATAAAATCATGAATGAAAGAAGAGAGATCACAACTAACACCAAAGAAATACAAACAACTGGGGCGCCTGGGTGGCTCAGTGGGTTGAAGCCTCTGCCTTTGGCTTGGGTCATGGTCTTGGGCTCCTGGGATCGAGCCCCACATCGGGCTCTCTGCTCTGCAGGGAGCCTGCTTCCCCCTCTCTGCCTGCCTCTCTGCCTACTTGTGATCTCTCTCTCTGTCAAATAAATAAAAAACTTTAAAAAAAAAAAAGAAAAGAAAGAAATACAAACAATTACAAAAACATATTATGATCAACTATATGCCAACAAATTAGGCAATCTCGAAGAAATGGTTGCATTCCTAGAGATATATAAACTACCGAAACTGAACCCAGAAAGAAATAGAAAAATGAGCAGACCCATAATCAGCAAGGGCATTGAAGTAGTAATCAAAAATCTCCCAAAAGGGGCACCTGGTGGCTCAGTGGGTTGAAGCCTCTGCCTTCAGCTCAGGTCCTGATCTCAGGGTTCTGGAATCAAACTCTGCATTGGGCTTTCTGCTCAGTGGGGAGCCTGCTTCCCCCTCTCTCTCTGCCTGCCTCTCTGCCTACTTGTGATCTCTCTGTCAAATAAATAAACAAAATCTTAAAAAAAAAAAAATATCTCCCAACAAACAAGAGCCCAGGGCCAGATGGCTTACCTGGGGAGTTCTAGCAAACATTTAAAGAACTAATACCTAATCTTCTGAAGCTGTTTCAAAAAATAGAAATGGAAGGAAAACTTCCAAACTCTTTCTATGAGGCCAGCATTACCTCCATCCCAAAACCAGACAAAGACCCTACCAAAAAGGAGAATTATAGACCAATATCCCTGATGATCATGGATGCAAAAATTCTCACCAATATACTAGCCAACAAGATGCAACAGGACATTAAAAGGATTATTCACCATGAACAAGCGGGATTTATTCCTGGGCTACAAGGTTGGTTCAACATCTGCAAATTAATCAATGTGATACATTACATTAATAAAAGAAAGGACAAGAACCGTATGATCCTCTCAATAGACACAGAAGAAGCATTTGACAAAGCACACCATCTTTTCTTGATTGAAACTCTTCACAGTGTAGGGACAGAGGGAACATACCTCAATATCATAAAAGCCATATATGAAAAGCCCACAGTAAGTATCATTCTCAATGGGGAAGAACTGAGAGCTTTTCCACTAAGGTCAGGAACATGGCAGGGATGTCCACTATCACCACTGTTGTTCACCATAGTACCAGAAGTCCTAGCCTCAGCAATCACACAACAAGAAGTGGTCAAACTCTCACTCTTTACAGATGTCATGATATTCTATGTGGAAAAGCCAAAAGACTCCACCTCAAAATTGCTAGAACTCAAACAGGAATTTAGCAACGTGGCAGGATATAAAATCAATGCACAGAAATCAGTTGCACTTCTATACACTAACAATGAGACAGAAGAAAGAAATTAAGGAGTAGACCCCATTTACAATTGCACCAAAAACCGTAACATACCTAGGAATAAACCTAACAAAAGAGGCAAAGAATCTGTATTCAGAAAACTATAGATCACTCATGAAAGAAATTGAGGAAGATACAAAGAAATGGAAAAATGTTCCATGCTCTTGGATTGGAAGAACAAATATTGTTAAAATGTCTATACTACCTAGGGCAATCTATACATTCAATGCAATCCCTATCAAAATACCATCAACTTCTTTCACAGAGCTGGACCCAATAAATCTAAAATTTGTATGGAATCAGAAAAAAAAACCCTGAATAGCCCAAGGTATGTTGAAAAAGAAAACCACAGCTGATGGCATCACAATTTCAGACTTCAAGCTCTATTACAAAGCTGTAATCATCAAGAAAGTACAGTACTGGCACAAAAACAGACACACAGATCAATGGAACAGAACAGAGAACCCAGATATGGACCCAAATTACTTTATATATGGCCAAATTATCTTTCAAGAACGGAATATAGTCAAACTGTTTTGAACATGAAAGAACTCAAAAAATGCTGTTCCCAGGCTCTTCTTGAATAAATTACTAGAGGATCAACTTTAGCCAAACAAGAGATAACTAAAGAAACCATAAGAAACAGACTGTTAACCAACACTGAATATATTTAATGTGAAAAAAGATTAAAACAAATACAGAAATAAGGTTAAGAAAATCAAATGCAAATCTTATCTCCCTTGACAATGAAAAAATGATACAACCAACAAATAAAGACTGGGGCAGGGGAGGAGGACAAGGAACATAAGGTTGAGAAGGTTCATGATGGCCTCACATATACTAGCAGTACATCAAAGAATATCATTTAGAGCTACCAAATGAAGTAGTACAGGTATGAGAAATCTTAATGGTACAAAGGTAAATACTCAGAAAGATAACATTGACTAAAATCAGGTAGGAGAGAAGGTAAGGATGGGTGGGCTAAGAATAAAAAATTTAATACTAATTTAAGTAATTTTAATATTAGAGAATGGCCAAAGGAATAGAAGACTACTAGAATTATATGAGCATTAAAATTAAGAGAACAAAAATGCAACTTCTTTAAAAACCTAAGCTACATACCTACAAAGCAACCACAGAGTTAAAGATTTAAATTAATAACAACAACAACAACAACAATAATAAAAATTGTGACAGGGCACCTGAGTGGTTCAATTAGTTAGGCATCTGCCTTTGGCTCAGGTCATGATCCCAGGCCCCTGCATTGGGACCCCTACTCAGCAAGGAGCCTGCTTCTCCCTCTCCCTCTGCCTGCTGCCCCCCCTACTTGTGCTCTCTTTGTCAAATAAATAAATAAATAAAATCTTCAAAAACATATGGAAATAAATAAATAAATAAATAATAAATAAATGTGACAGAACGAAGACCAAACAAATCTATCACATCAATGTATATAAATAAGTTTAACTCAAGTGCTAAAACAAAAGAGATTTTCATATAGGATCACAAAGGAAAAATCAACTCTGCTGAAACCAAGGGGCATAACGTGATTTAAAAGTGTTAAAAAGAAAAGGATACACAAATAATATACTAGGCAAATGGCAACCATAAGAAACCACAGGTTGTGAGCCTAAAAGTCATTAAACATTGAGACAAAAAGAGCACTTTATAAAAATGCTAAAGGATGTATTTGTGATACAATTATAAGGGATTCATCTGTCACAACAGCAACAATCTTAAAACAGAACTACATTACATTTAAGAAAATATTAGTAATGAAAGATGCAGATTGATACATGGTGTTGCTCAATCCATGTAAGATCAAGCAGACAACAAATTAAATAAAAATACAAATATCTAAATACTGTAATTAATATGCTAGTTCTTGATAAATATCAAATTCCATAATTTAAATTATTTACCTATTTTCAAGTTTCCATGTAACATCAAATAACCTATACACTTTTAAAAAAGGAAAAACTTGTTAGGACTTGGGTTTTTACCATTGAAAGTGTGAATGCCAGTTATGTCTTTATATAAACTGGCTATAAAACAATGAGAAATATGTCAATCTCAAAGAATTTTCTAAGGAGTACATAGATAATGATTTTAAAGCTTAGTCTGGCACATGGTCTCAGATAAATAAATTGCTCTTATTGTAGGATTTTGCTTTATGTTTTAGATATTCTTTATTGAAAAGAAACGTTTCTTGGTAGAGTCATCTACTTATCTTGAATAACGGCAAAAAATCATTTATAAAGAATCTAAAAATCAAATTTTTCAAAAATGGAAATCATTGTTATAATACTAAAACTTCAACTGATATATAAAATGCATCAACTAGAACGCAGAGTCTACACAGTTTTAAACTTCCTTGGCCTATTCCATCACAACTCTTTATGACATAAACACACATAAGTTATTCATATTATATTTAACTTAGTTCAAAAATATATCTTAGAGATCTTTCCATATCATACCTATTATAGAGATTCCATTCTTTTAAAAGGTTGTGTAGTGTTGCTCTATTACATGAATACTCTATGAAGTTTTGGTTGTTTCTAATATGAGTAATCCCAAACAATGTTGTTGTTTTTTTTTAAGATTTCATTTATTTATTTGACAGAGAGAGAGATCACAAGCGGGCAGAGAGGGAGGCAGAGAAAGAGGGGGAAGCAGGCTCCTCGCTGAGCAGAGAGCGCAATGTGGGGCTTGATCCCAGGACCCTGGGATCATGACCTGAGCCGAAGGCAGAGGCTTTAAGCCACTGAGCCACCCACGCACCCTCCAAACAATGTTTTAATACATTTTGGAAGTAAAGCCACATTTTGGAAAATGGCTAGCAGTTTCCCTAGTACAGAAGTATATATAATAAGCTATAAATTATATACAAAATAGAAAAGCAATAAGAACATTTTTGTTTACCTGCATATGCAAAAAGAAAATTGGGGAAAACACAAAAACCAACTAAAAAATATTCATTGAGAGTCATTCTGTCAATAAGGTAAATAAGAGACACAATTATGATTTTTCACTTGTATGCCTTTGTAAACTTTTTATTTTGAATAATATCACTATTACTACTCAAATAATTAAAAGTTAAAGAATTTAACTCTTTTTTCCAAATTCAAAACATAAAAAAAAAAAAATCAAGTATCTCATCAAAACATTACACAGATTTAAAAAGTAAAGGTACTTATATGGGTTAATTCTCATGTAAGAAGAAAGCACAAAGTGCAATTATCAGGGACTGTATCTCTGGGAGCTGAAAGTAGTGACAGACCAAATACAGCTTTGTTGTGAATAAAGATATTGTGTTTGAAATTTTAAAACTTCCCTTATTTTTTCTACTTTTTCTGTCAAATGTATTTTTTTAAGGATTTATTTCTTTATTTTAGAGAGACAGACAGAAAGTGAGTGTGAGAAGGGGATAGGCAAAGGAAGGAGGAGAGAGAGTCCCAAGCAGACTCCATGCTGTTCTAAGCCACAAAGCCACCCCTCCTTCCTTTCTTTCTTCATATAATCTACATGGACTTTTTTATTCCTCTTTCCCCCTTCCTGCCATTTATACTGGGCATGCAAAGAGAAAACAGGCTATCCTCAGACCACAGCAGGATACTGTAATACATTCTAAAATATTTCAAGTGAAATGTTACTTACACCCCATATTTCATTTGTACTTTGAAAATTTCTTTTTTTCCTTTTTTTAGGGGGCAGGGTAGAGGAAGAGGGAGAAAGACTCTTAAGCAGGCTCCTCGCCCAGCATGGAGCCCAAAGCTGGGCTCCACACCACACTGGATCAGAACCTAAGCCCGAAATCAAGACTCAACTGTTTAACCAACTGAGCCACCCAGGTGCCCGTGAAAATGTCTTAAAATTTAATTTCAAGAGCTTCCTATTCCAACAAAAAACCTGAATTAATTAATGACAATTATACAAACTATATTCTGAATGGAGTTAAAATAATTATTTCATATGAAATGCTCCATCATTTGGGACTTACATTTGAGTACTGAAAATTAAATGTAAAATTCAGATTTTCACTGTGTAATGTGACATGCACTACCATGGACACAAAAATAAGATAACTAAAGAAACTATATAAAAATGTCTTTTTTTAAAAAAGTTTGAAGCATACCACATCTACTAAATAAAATATTCTGATTAATACCTTTTTTCATTTAAAATTAGAATATAAAAAGCATATATTATAATGCATAAAATTTAATCTTAAAATTTGATGATTCCGAGGAAATTTTAAAATCTTTTATGAAAATAATCATTATGAATATAAATCTTTGCCTAAATTATATGGGAACACCACTAGGAGAAGATTTTTTTATCTAAATATCTCCACAAAACATTATTTACCACAAATCAATATTTTAGGGATTTGCAAACCTTTTTAAAATTAAATTTTGAAAAAGTTTTACCTTCATGTGATTTTTCAAAGGATCCAAAAGATTAAAATGAATATTGCACTTTGGACAAGCTCTTGGAAAAGGTGTTCCATTTTTAGATTGATTTGATGAGGTATTTGTACCTAAAATAAATTCAAAACACATATAATACAAAATTCATCACTTTATAACCTTAAATAACCACTAATAACAGTTTGTAAATTTACTACAACTTCTAAAACTTATGTATAAATAATTTTTTTTTTAAGTGGAAGAAGGGGAAAGGGAGAAAGAGAATCTTAAGCAGGCTCCATGTCCAGGACAGACTCCACTGTGGCTCAGTCTCACAGCCCTGAGATCATGACCTGAGTCAAAATTAAGAGTCAGATGCTTAACTGACTGAGACACCCAGGAGCCCCTATAATTTCTTTTTTATATGCCACATTTCACGTTTACCTTTTGATGATGTAGCCTGGGAAGATGTCACTGAAAGAGACTTAACTGAAGGAAATACAGCTGACGAATTTAATCCAGAAATACCATCACTGGGCTTTGGCTTTTTTGGATTAACGCTGTTTACTTCAGAAGTAGAAGGACGTTTTGATAAAAATGAACTTTCATTCATACCTACAATGAATTAAATAGTGGGAAATATATTTTTAAACACTTAGGCATATTCCTTATAACAAAGTAAAATTATTTTGGAGCCAAATTAAATGTAATACAATTGAATTATCCTATCATTCAACTGACAATAATGATAAAAACTGATATGATCAAAAGTCATGGGGTGTACCAAATATCAATCTTGAAAAAGAAGAATAAGACTGGAGTATCACAATCTCAGATTTCAAGATATACTACAATGCTATAGTAATCAAAAGAATATGGTACTGGGGAAAAGAGACACATTGGTCAATGCAATACAATAGAGAGCCCAGAAATAAACCCATGATTTATTTATATGGTCAGTTAATCTACAACAAATGAGGCAAGAATATAAAACAGGAAGAAGTCTCTTCAACATGCAAAAGAATGAAATTGGACCACTTTCATACACCATCCACCAAAAAAAACTCAAAATGGATCAAAGACCTAAATGTGAGATCTGAAGCCATAAAATTTCTAGAATAAAACATAGGCAGTAATCTCTTTGAAATCAGCCACAGAAACATTTTTCTAGATATGTCTCCTCTGAGCAAGGGAAACAAAAGCAAAATTAAACTATTTGGACTACACCAAAATTAAAGACTTTTGCATAGCAAAGGAAACCATCAACAAAACAAACAGGCAATCTACAGAACGGGAAAAGATATATCCAAATGATATATCAAAGAGGTAGTTAATATCCAAAATATAAAAGTAACGTACACAACTCAACAACAAAAAAAAACCATAATGTAATTAAAAATGGGCAGAAGATATGAATAGACATTTCTCCAAAGACATATAGATGGCCAATAAACACATGAAAAGATGCTCAAAAATCACTCATCATCAGTGAAATGCAAATCAAAAGCACAATGAAGTATCATACCTGTCAGAATGGCTAAAATCAGGACAAGAAATAACAAATGTTGATGAAGATGAGGAAAAAAAGGAACACTCATGCATTGTTGGAAGAAATGTAAGCCAGTGCAGCCACTGTGGAAAACAGTATAGAGATTCCTCAAAAAATTAAAAATAGAATTACCATATGAGTAAAATTATAAATAGAATTACCATATGAGTAATTCCACTACCAGGTATTTACTCAAAGAATACAAAAACACTAAAAGATATGTTTATTGCAGCATTATTTATAATAGCCAAGATATGGAAGTAACCCAAGTGTCCACCAAGAAATGAATGGATAAAGATTTCATACATAAGGGGCACCTGGGTGGCTCAGTGGTTTAAGCCTCTGCCTTCGGTTCAGGTCATGATCTCAGGGTCCTGGGATCGAGCCCCACATTGGGCTCTCTGCTCAGCGGGGAGCCTGCTTCCCCCCCTCTCTCTCTGCCTGCCTCTCTGCCTGATTGTGATCTCTCTCCTCTCTGTCAAATAAATAAATAAAATCTTTAAAAAAAAAAAAAGATTTCATACATAAATAAATGGAATAAAAAAGAATGGAATCTTGCCATTTACAATAACACGGATAGATCTACAGGATATAATGCTAAAGTGAAATAAGTCAGAGAAAGAGAAAGACAAATACCATATGATTTCACTCACATGTGTGGAATTTAAGAAACCAAACAAATGAACAAAGAAAAAAATGACAAAGAAAAAAAACCCAAACACTTAAATACGGAGAACAAACTGGTGGTTGCCAGAGGGAAGGTGGGTAAGGAAATGGGTGAAATAGGTGAAGGGGATTAAAAATAAACTTATTGTGATAAGCACCCATTAATGTATAGAATTATTGAAACATTATACTGTACACTTGAAACTAACAAAACACTATTTAATTATACTTGAATTTTAATTTTTTTTTTTAGAGAAGGGGAGGGGCAGAGGGAGAGAGAGAGAGAGAGAATCTTAAGCAGAATGGAGCCTGATGTGGGGCTTGACCTCACAACCCTGAGACCTGAGTTAAGATCATGACCTGAGCCAAAATCAAGAGCTGGACACTTAACCAAATGAACCACCCCATATTTGAATTTTTTTAATTAAATTAATTGAAGGGGAGGGCTAACATCATGGCAGAGTAGGAGGATCCTAGGCACTTCTTGTTCCTTGAACACAACTAACATGGTGGCAGAGTAGGAGGATCCTAGGCACTTCTTGTCCCAGAACTATCATTCTGACTATCCAAGAAATCAACCTCAGGACTGACACAACTAGAGGGAGAGAAGAGGCCACACCTATGAAGGTAGGAAGTATGTGGTGTGGGAGACAAAGGGATTACGGGTGCTGCAGAGGTGAAGGAGCCCTGGTGGCTGAGAGAGGCACAAGGAGAGCAATTCCCCAAAGATACTAGCCGGGAAAATGAGAAGGGCTGATTTTTGTGAGTTTTTGCAAAGAGCAGGACCTGAAAACTGGAATTTTAAAGGTTGGTGGGCTTGGCTGGGATTGGCTGGGATAGAGCCCTGAGGGCACTGCCCTAGTCCCAGAAAGAAAGAAGGCAAACAACCCCAGAGGCAGATGACACTATCTGAGGAATGCCTAACACGCACAGCAGGGAGATTGTCCACTCTTCTTGGAGCATATCTGTGAGAGATGGTGTTTGCAGAGATACCTCTCCAAGGACAAAAGAGCCAAGGGATGCTATTTCCCTCCCCTGCCCCTCAGCAGAAGCGCAGAGCCGCCTACTAAAGGAAGCTTAGCCTGCTTGCTCCAAGTCTCACAACCTTTTCCTCTCACTCAACTGCCCTTCTCAGTCAATTTGGCATTAGCCCCAGTGCAGCAAGACAGTCCACCAGAAGACCAATGCAGGCCCCCACCCACACATCTCTAAAGTTTGGAGTTTTAAAAGTCAGCAGCTTGGCTCAGATAGAGCCCAAAGTGCACTGTAATGCTCCTGGCAGGCAAGCAACCCAGAGACAGACAGAAAGAAAACAGCAATCTGAAAAATGCCTGGGATACGTGAAGGAAAATTATTCATTTGCTCTTCTGGTTGTCCTTCCCTAAGAGCAACAAGCATGAAGCCCCCTCTCTGGGGACAGGAATAGGCTGGTGCCATTTCTCTCCCCACCCCCCAGCATAAACCCCTGCACACACCACATCTCCCAACCAGAAAGTTTTGCAAGGCTTCAATACTAGCAGAAGTAGCATCAGATCTCATTTAATAAGCAGACTAGAGTGCACCTACTTAAAACTCGCCACACTATGGCCAAGACCCAAACACTGCCCAATGCAGGCAAGGAGAGTATCTGCATATGACTGGACTGAATGACAAAGCAGCCAACACACAGCACCAAAGTGCAGCACACACCAGAGACACTCCCTGAAGCACCAGGCTCTGGACACTATATGGCCTCTTCTTTATAAAGTCATTAGTCTCAGGAGCAGGAAATATAACAGGCTTTTCTAACTCACAGAAGATAGAGACTTAGACAAAATGCCATGATGGAAGAATTCATCCCAAATGAAACAACAAGAATAAGTCACAGCTGGAGATCTAATAAAAATAGACACATGTAATATGCCTGATGGAGAATTTAAAGGAACAACCATAGGATACTCACTGGGCTTGGAAAAAAAAAAAAAAAAGGAAGATTTCAGGGAGGCCCTTACCATAGAGATAAAACAGTTAAAAACCAGTAAGTCAGAAATGAAAAATGTAATAACTGAGATTTGAAACAAACTGGATGCAGAGAACATAAGGATGGAAGAAGCAGAGGAATGAATAAGTGATACAGAAGACAGAACTATGGAAAATAATGAAGCTGAATGAAAGAAAAGAAGAATTATGTATACTGAGAATAGACGTAGGGAACTCAGTGACTCCATCAAATGTAGTAATATTCATATTACAGGAGTCCCACAAAAAGGAGAGAGAAAGGGACAGAAAACTTATTTAATGAAATAAAAGCTGAAAACTTCCCTAATCCAGG
This sequence comes from Procyon lotor, assembly GCA_028646535.1. Classification (NCBI taxonomy): domain Eukaryota; kingdom Metazoa; phylum Chordata; class Mammalia; order Carnivora; family Procyonidae; genus Procyon; species Procyon lotor. The sequence goes on along the minus strand of CM053609.1, from coordinate 37,914,225 downwards.
GAAAGAAACAGACATCCACATCCAGGAAACATAGAGAACTCTTATCAAAACCAACAAAAGCAGGTTAACACCAAGACATACTATAAATTTGCAAAATAGTCATAAAAAAGTCCTAAAAGCAGCAAGACAAAAAAGTCCCTAACTTAGATGGGAAGACCCATAAAGCTAGCTGCAGATCCACAGAAATCTGGCAAGGCAGAAGAGAGTGGTATGATATATTCAAAGTGCTGAATGGGGAAAATCTGCAGCCAAAAATGTTCTATCCAGGAAGGCTATCATTCAGAATAGAAGGAGAGATAAAAAGTTTCCCAGACAAACAAAAACTTAGAGTTCATGACCACTACGCCGGCTCTGCAAGAAATATTAAAGGGAGCTCTTGAGTAGAAAAACAGTAAGTGACAAAGAGAAGAAAGGAAAAGAGAAAATCTCCACAAACAACAACAAAACTAGTGATAAAATGGCCCTAAATACAGATCTATCAATAATTACTCTCAATGTAAATGGACTAAATGCTCCAATCAAAAGACAAAAGGTGTAAGAATTGATTAAAAAAAAAAAAGACTCTACTATATGTTGCCAAAAAAGACTCTTTTTAGATCCAGATATACCTGAAGATTGAAACTAGGGGGATGGAAAAATACTTATCACGCAAATAGACATCAAAAGGAAGCGGGGCACCTGGGTGGCTCAGTGGGTTAAAGCCTCTGCCTTCAGCTCAGGTCATGATCTCAGGGTCCTGGGATCAAGCCCCGCATCAGGCTCTCTGCTCAGCAGGGAGCCTGCTTCTCCCTCTCTCTGCCTGCCTCTCTGTCTACTTGTGATCTCTCTCTGTCAAATAAATAAAAATAAAAATCTTTAAAAAAAAAAAAGGAAGCAAGAGTACCAATACTTGTATCAGACAAACTTGATTTTAAATCAAAGACTGTAACAAGAGATGAACAAGGGCATAATATCATAATAAAGGGGCCTATCCAATAAGAAGATCTAACAATTGTAAATATTTTGCCCCAACATGGGAGCACTCAAATATATAAAGCAATTAATAACAAAATTAAAGATTATTGTGGATAATAATATAATAATAATAGGGAACTTTAACACCCCACTTACAACAATGGACAGATCATCTCACCAGAAAAATCAACAAGGAAACAATGGCTCTGAATGACACACTGAAACAGATAGGATTTAACAGATAAATTCAGAACATTCCATCCTAAAGCAGAATACACATTCTTTTCAAATGTGCTAGGGACATTCTCCAGAATAGATCTCATACTATGTCACAAATCAGGCCTCAACATGTACAAAAAGACTGAGATCATACCATGCATATGTTCTGATCACAACACTATGAAACTTGAACTCAACAACAAGAAAAAATGTGGAAAGACAACAACATATGGAGATTAAACAAAATGCAACTGAAAAATGAATGGGTCAATGGGAAATCAAAGAAGAAATTAAAAAACACACGGAAACAAATGAAAATGAAAACACAGTGGTCAAAAAAGCATTGAGATGCAGCAAAAGGAGTCATAAGAAGAAAGTATATAACAATACAGGCCTATCTTAAGAAGCAAGAAAAATCTCAAATAAACAACCTAACATTATACCTAAAGAAGCTAGAAAAAGAACAACAAATGAAGCCTACGGTCAGCAGAAGAAAAAGAATAAAGATTAAAGCAGAAATAAATGATATAGAAACTAAAAAACAAAAAAAAATAGATCAATGAAACCAGGAGCTGGCTCGTTGAAAAAAAAAATCAGTAAAATTTATAAGCACTTAGCCAAACTTATCAAAAAAAGAAAAGACCCAAATAAATAAAATCACAAACAAGAGAGGAGAAATTACAACCAGCACCACAGAAATACAAACAATTGTAAGAGAATGTTATGAAACACTTATATGCCAACAAATCAGACAACCTGGAAGAAATGGATAAATTCCTAGAAATATATAAACTATCAAAACTGAAATAGGAAGAAACAGAAAACTTGAACAGACTGATTTACTGAATCAGTAATCAAAAAATTCCCAACAAACAAAAGTCCAGAGCCATATGGCTCCACAGGAGAATTCTACCAAACATTTAAAGAAGAGTTAACACCTCAAGCTATTCCAAAAAATAGAAATGGACGGAAAACTTGCAAATTCATTCTATGAAGAAAAGAACTCCACTTACTAAAAGAACTACAAGCCAATATCCCTCATGAACGTGGATGCAAAAATTCTCAATACCAGCAAATCAAATCCAACAGTATATTAAAAGAATCATACACCATTATCAAGTGGAATTTATTCCTGGGCTGCAAGAGTGATTCAATATTTGCAAATCAATGTGATGCACTACATTAATAAAAGAAACGATAAGAACCATATGAGCCTTTCAATAGATGCAAAAAGCATTTGACAAAGTACAACATCCATTCATAATAAAACTCTCAACAAAGAAGGGATAGAGGGAATATACCTCAACATCATAAAGGCCATATATGAAAAACCCACAGCTAATATCATCCTCAGTAGGGAAAACCTGAAACCCTTTCCCTTATAGTCAGGCAAGGATGTCTCTCACCACTGTTATTTTAACATAGTAATGGAACTCCTACCCAGATAACAAAAAGAAACAGAAGGCATCCTGGAAGAAGTCAAACTTTGACTAGTTGCAGATAACATGATACTTTATGTAGAAAATTCAAAAGACTCAACGAAAAAAATTGCTGGAGCTGATACATGAATTCAGTAAAGTTACAGGATACAAAATCAACGTATAGAAGTCTGTTGCAAAAAAAAAAGAAGAGAAAAGAAATCTGTTGATTTCTATGCACCCATAATGAAGCAGCAGAAAGAGAAACCAAGAGAATCAATGCCATTTACAACTGTACCCAAAACCATAAGATACTTTAGGAATAAATCTAACCAAAGAGATAAAGGATCCGACTCTGAAAACTATAAAACACTGATGAAAGAAATTGAAGAGGACACAAAGAAATGGAAAAATGTTTCATGCTCATGGACTGGAAGAACAAATACTGTTAAGATGTCTACACTATCCAAAGCCATCTACACATTTAATGCAATTCCTATCAAATACCACCAGGATTTTTCAGAGAGCTAGAACAAACAATCCTAAAATTTGCATGAAACCACAAAAGACCCTGAATAGCCAAACCAATCTTGAAAAAGAAAATCAAAGCTGGAGGTATCACAATTCTGGATTTCAAACTATATTAAAAAGCTGTAGTCATCAAGACAGTATGGTACTAGCATAAAAACAAAAACAAAGATTAACAGAGCAGAATAGAAAACCCAGAAATGAACCCACAGTTGTACTGTCAATTCATCTCCGACAAAGCAGGAAAGAAAATACCCAATCAAAAACGACAGTTTAGGGTGCCTGGGTGGCTCAATCATTAAGCATCTGTCTTTGGCCCAGGTCATGATCCCAGGGTCCTGAGATGCAGCCCCATATCAGGTTCCCCATGAGTGAGGAGCCTGCCTCTCCCTCTCCCTCTGTCTGCTGCTCCCCCAACTTGTGCTCGCTCTCTCAAATAAATAGAATCTTTTTAAATAATAAACAGAAAAACCAGTCTCTTCAACAAATGGTGTTGGGAAAACTGGACAGCAATATCCAAAGAATGAAACTAGAACACTTTGTTACATCATACACAAATATAAATTCAAACTGGATGAAAGACCTAAATGTGAGACAGGAAACCATAAAAATCCTGGAGGAGAACTTAGGCAGTAACATCTCTGACACTGGCCATAGCAATTTCTTTCTAGATATGTCTCTTGTGAAAGGAAACAAAAGCAAACTATTGATACTCCATCAAAATAAAAAGCTTCTTCTGAATAGCGAAGGAAACAATCCACAAAACTAAAAGGCAATCTTCGGAATGGGAGAAAATAATTGTTAATGACCTATCTAATAAAGGGTTAGTACCCAAAATCTGTAAAGAACTTACCAAATTCACTACCCAAAAAACCAATTATCCATTTCAAAAATGGGCAGAAGACTTGAACAGACATTTTTCCAAAGACATACAGATCACCAATAGACACATGAAAAGATGCTTAACATCACTCATCATCTGGGAAATACAAATCAAAACTACAATGAGATATCACCTCATACCCATCAGAATGGCTAAAATTAACAACACAGGAAACAACAGATGTTATCAAGGATACAGAGAAAGGGGAACCCTCTTACACTGTTGGTGGGAATGCAAACTGGAGCAGCCACTCTGGAAAATAGTATGGAAGTTCCTCAAAAAGTTAAAAATAGAACTACCCTATCATCCAGTAATTGCACTACTGGTATTTACCCAAAGGATATAAAAATACTAATTCAACAACAACAACAACAAATAATACTAATTCAAAGGGTTACATGCACCCCAATGTTTATAGCAGCATTATCAATAACAGCCAAATTTAGAAAGAGCCCAAAATGTCCATTGACTAATAAATGGCTAAAGAAGATGTGGTGTGTATATATATACATACACACATATATGTATTCAATGGAATCTTACTCAGACATAAAAAAGAATGAAATCTTGCCATTTGCAATGACAGGGATGGAGCTAGAGAATATTATGCTAAGTGAAGTAAGTCTGTCAGAGAAAGACAAACAGCACATGATTTCACTCATATGTGGAATTTAAGAAACAAAACAAACGAACATAGGGGAGAAAAAGAGAAAGCGAGGCAAACCAAGAAACAGACTCTTAAGGAAGAGAACTGACAATTACCAGAGGGAAGATAGATGAAGGGATGGGTCAGGTGACGGGGATTAAAGAGGACACTTGTGATAAGCACCAGCTGTTGTATGTAAATGGTGAATCACTGAATTCTATACCTGAAACTAATATTACACTGTACGTTAACTGGAATTTAAATAAAAACTTGAGGAAAATAAATATTAATTTAATTTTTAAGAAAGATTTTTTTAAGATTTTATTTTATTTGACAGAAACACAGCGAAATAGGGAACACAAGCAGGAGGAGTGGGAGAGGGAAAAGCAAGCTTCCCGCCGTGCAGGGAGGCTGATGTGGGGCTCTAGATCTTAGCACCCTGGGATCACGACCTGAGTCTAAGGCAGATGCTTAACGACAGCCACCCAGGTGCCCCCAAAAATAAATAATTTTTTAAAAGTCAGGAGTATAAAAAATTATACAAACATTATGGGCTATATATATATTCAAATAATTCATGAAATAATCTCTCCATGCAAGAAAATACTAAATATGGCTTCAAATAAAGGAATATATGAAAGAAGCCAGACCAAAATACCCCAAGCAAAAAAGAAAAAATTAAAGCAGAGAATACTCCAAACAGTTTCTACAAATGAATCACCTTTCAATGCTTTAAGTGCACTGGAGTTAGTTTACAGAAAAAACATTTTATTTCATCCTAAAAATCTAGAAAGACCCATTTTATTTATTTAAAATGTCTAGTGGAATATTAGCTCTTTTTCCACCTAACAAAGAGAGGGTCTACTCATGGCTTTAGGTTATATCATCCATTTATTCAAAGTGGAAAAACTACAAAAGCGGAAAGTACAAAGTGGAAGAACTAATCTTGAATGATAATACCTCATTACTCATATGAAAGGGCTCATTATGGAAGGACTTAGTACAATGGTTTTCAAATTTGTTCCTGGAGCCTAATAGGCTCATTTTAGGGAATATATTGGTTATGTCTGACAGAGGAACTCTTTTATATTTTATTTATTATAACTTTGAGTAAAATTTTGTTTGCACAGGAATTTTATTTGTAAAAATAGTTTTTAATTTGAAAACCATCACCTTAAAGCTAAAGGATTTTAGCCCTGTTCAGAGCTTTAGCAAAAGAAATAGGGATATTTAGGCTACAACCAGGCCAGGTAAAAGTTCTTTATGAAAACAACACACAACTACTTGGTAATAAGGATTCTAAAACTGCCCACCATATTTTAATGTTCTCAACTGTACACTAAAAGTGGAAGCAGTAATCATATTAGAAATAATTCAGGCTTTTAAATCAGACAGTGTAAGTTGAAATTCAAGCTCTGTCACTGACTAGTTATGTATTCTTGACTTATTTAATTAACTTCTCTGAGACTCTTTTGTAAAATAAGTTATAATGCATTAATTTACAGAATTTTTTTAAGATCAAACAAGATAATGTATTTGAGGGGTGCCTGGGTGGCTCAGTGGGTTAAAGCCTTAGGCTCAGGTCACGATCTCAAGGTCCTGGGATGGAGCCCCACATCGGGCTCTCTGCTCAGCAGGGAGTCTGCGTCCCCTTCTCTCTCTGGCTGCCTCTCTGCCTACTTGGGATCTCTGTCCAATTAAAAAATAAAATCTTTAAAAAAAAGAGAGAGAAGATAATGTATTTGAAGCACTCAACACAATATCTGACACACAGAGAGCTTTCAGTAATAAATAACAACTATTGTCGTTACTAAAAAAATATTTTGTATCTTTCTTTTAAAAAGCACCCACACAACATCTGGCACAGAGAAAGCTTTCAACAATAAATGACAGCTATTATCATTACTAACAAAATACTTTCTATCTTTACTTTAGCGGAAAAAAAATTCTAATAGATTCACCTGTCAGCTTTTTAATAAGGGGAAACATACCAGAAAAATAAAGAGTATTATACTAGCTGGTTCCTCTGTTTCATCCTGTGAAATAACATAAAAATAATTCTTTTCCATCTACAAGGCACGTGATTATTGATGGCTATAATACAGGTACTTGGAAAAGATTTGTGTATTTGCAGTAGCATTTTCGTGAGATACTTAGGTTACTTGAAAAGCCAATGAATGCTGGTATTTTGATTAAGCCAATAAACGCTGGTATTTTGATCAAGCATCTGCTTATATAACAGATGGACAGTAGAAACCCACAGCTTTATACCATAAGAACTTTTTAACATAAGACCTGAGTGCAGGGAGCCCTGGCTGGGCTGGATCCCAGGACCCCAGGGTCACGACCTGAGCCACTCAGGCACCCACTCAGGTGACCCTATTTAAGAGTTTTAAACTCTTTATTTAACCCTGTCATCTTTGGTTTGTGTTGTTTTCTACACTGAACAGCACTCTCTCTCTCTGCCAGTAAAAATCCTTTCAAAAACAAGTTCAAATCCAGTCTTCTCCAAATATCCGCGATCACTGGACAGTGGTCAGTTAATCATGCTACTGAACATAAAGCATTATATATTATCATTCATACCAACTGTTGTCAAGTCCTTTAAAGTTCATAATTCATTGTGACATTTTATTTATCTTATTTGTGCCTCAAAAAAGCCCTGACTAGGGGCCCCTGCGTGGCTCAGTGGGTTAAGCCTTTGCCTTCGGCTCGGGTCATGGTCTCAGGGTCTTGGGATCGAGCCCCGCATCGGGCTCTCTGCTCGGCGGGGAGCCTGCTTCACCCCCTCTCTCTGCCTGCCTCTCTGCCTACTTAGATCTCTCTCTCTCTGTCAAATAAAAAATAAAAAAAATCTTAATAAAAAAAATAAAATTCTAAAAAAAAAAAAAAAAAAAAAAAAAAGCCCTGACTAAAGTAGAGTGAGAATTAAAGTTTTATCTCCCAATGGCTGACTCCAGGCCTGGAGAATGAATGCATTAAATAAGAAAAATAAAATCTCCATTTTAACAATATGAGAAGACTGAAGTGGAAAGACTTAATGGAGACTACAAAAATCTTAACAGAAGTTCAAATCGACATCTTCTTCATCATCCTACTTACTGCTCAGGCTAGTCTCTCTCCACAGCAGAAAACTTAGAGGTAGAGCAGGAGTCATTGCCCTTACTCCTAAGAATTCAGACTTTTTCTATCAATAATGTCCTTGTGCTTTGTAAAACCAAACTTAAGACAATTTTTCTCCTTGTTTCTTTTGGTTCCTATCTATTTTACTAACTAGATTTTCTAAGTATATTAGTGACACCCAAAGAAGTGAATATCAACTAAATATTATCTAAATGGAAAAATATTGTAGGCACTAATATTACAACCAAAAAAAAAAAACAAAAAACTGGGAGTTTGGTAGATTCTCCACACTGATTTGTTAGTAAATAATCTAAAAAGTCCCCCCAAATTTTGTTTATCTCTATCTTGTCAAATATTTGAAATATACCAAAATTGCTAATATAAAAGCCTAACTGCCTTGATTACAGGGAATTTTCAATTAGATGAAATTCTTTCAGAGCACACTAATTTATTTTAGGTTAATGAAGAACTATGTTTCAGTATACAAAGAATTTTAATTCTGCCTTAACAAGGAAATTTCATATTCCTCCAGTGGGCATTTACTGAGTAATGGCTATATACAAATTTATTGTGCCACTTTATAATAGCACTCTATAATCATATGTAACTACACTATCTGAAGCGTTTACTGAATACAAAGACACTAATCTAATTAGAAAATCACTTGTAATCATATACTTTTTTACACCAGTAGTCATAAAAACTAATACCTCTTTTAACGGAGTATTTAGGATATCAAAGATCTCTATAACTTACAGAAATTATTTTAAGGTTTTTTTCAGTCCATTTACAGTTGCCAAGTGAGAACAAATTCAAACCTAGTTAGCCTACTTAGCAGGAAAAAATAAAACACCTTAGTATTTTTTAAAATATATTTTTATTTAAATTCAATTAATTAGCATATAGAGTATTATTATTTTCAGAGGTAGAGTACAGTGATTCATCAGTCTTATGTAACACCCAGTGCTTATTACATCACATGCCCTCCTTACTGTACATCTTATTATTAAGTAAGGTTTTCTTTAAAATCACCCGAGGCGGGGGAGGGGGGAGAATCACCAAGAAAGTCATTCAAAAACTATTAGCACCATTCCACTTTACAACATATAAAAACTTTACATGAAGGCATGAACTTGAAAACAGAGAGTCAATTAAAGATACATATTCATCAAGGTTCTTCTAATCTTTTTTAAGTGCTAAAACCAACCTGGTATAGAAAGTGTTGGTCCCCCTTGGTAATGTGATGATCCTGTATCCTGGGTCAAGTCAAACAGTAACTCTGAAGAATTATTAGACACAACTCGTGATGAGTTCGTTATATAACCCTGTTAAAATATTTCAAAGGAAGAATATTACATTTATTCAATGTAGTTACAATTATTTGTTTCATAAACTTTTATAAATTTAATAAACTTTTAAATAAATTTCATAAGCTTTTATAACTTTAAGTGGATATCGATATTATAAGAATAGCCTCTGATGAGTCAGTTAGCAATTAATAAGTTATAATACGCAGAGGTAATTATTACTGTCTGCCAAAATCATCATCTACTAAAATTGAAAGCAAGCTCTTACTTACAGCGTGTATTCCTAACTAGCCAATTAAAATAGGGTAAATTCTAGTCTTTTTTTTTTTCAAAAGAAAGAAAACATATATACCCATTTTAAATCAACAGGATTGATACACTCTAGAGGGCTACTAAAAACGGAGTATTCCCATCAAAGAGCAAACAGTCAAACTCCGCAAAATTTATGGGTAAAAGGGAAAAATTAGGAAAACATACTGACATAAGTACAAGTTTAAAAGCTTTTGTATTTCTATGAGCACCCCAGACAAAATATCAGGGGAAACAAATTAGGACTCAATCTGCAATACTGTGCATCAGGATTAGGGATAAATATAGCACATGGTTTGAGTTTTAGAATCACGTTTAACTGGAAAAATTTATAAGGCAAGTGTCAGGAAAAGAAAGAATGGTTCCCCCTGACACACACATACACACTCCTCCTGCTATTCCACAGAAAGCCATTTGAGATTGGGCCTTCTCATAGGGCAAAAATGAAAGCTGCCTGGTCAACAGAGTAAACCCAAATAAGAAAGCCAGGCAAACAGTTTAGAAGGGAAGCTATTTATAGGAATCATCTGAGACGGAGGCTCTGCTCCTGGAAACCTTAGGGCTCAAGGGAAGTTTTAGCCTTTCCATCAGGAGAAAAGATGGTCCCAGCTAGTAGGACCATCTCAAGAAGAGTGAAAAGTATGAGATGAATGATAATGTGCTCAAGAATTAGTCAGTATAAATTTGTATTAGCACACATAGATATTTAGTATAATTATGAAAAGTGTGACCAATTTAGGGATGTATACACAAATACTATTATATATTAAACGTAATGTTGACACACAAAATTCCAATTCTATTTTTAAAGACCATTATTGTAAAGTAAGCTCTCAGAGTGAATTTTGAACCATTCTACATGTCATAATATACAACAAGCAAAAGTTTTAGGATTAACAATGCTTAAAAATCAAAAGGGAAAAATGGGCAAAGGCTATAAACTGAGACACTTCAAAAGCAAAATACAAATGACTCATACTTAAAAAAAAAAACTCTTTCCAACTTACTAGTCAAAGAAATGCAAATAAAGACAATGACAATTTTTATCTACTGAATTGGCCTTGTCTTAAAGACAATAATATGTAATACAAAATAACTGCCTATTCCTCTTAAAAGTATTCAAGTTATGAAAGAAAAAGAATGAATAACAGAAAAATATGAGACTGAGAAGAAAATAACTGTAAGGTGTGATCCTGAATAAGATCCTGGGAATGAAAAATGATATTAATTGAAACACTGGTAAAATTCAATTAAAGTTTGAAGTTTACTTAATGCTAATTATCTGATTATGATACATAAAATGTTAGCATTAGGGGAAACTAGATTAGGCATATATGAGAACTCTCTATTATTTTTGTTGTAAGTCTAAAGTTAGCTTGAAATAAAAATTTAAAAAGTAATGATAACATTCACTATTGGCAAAGTAGAGGTTATATTCTGGTACAACATTTTTGCATAAATATGTTGGCAGCACCTATTTTATGTAAGTTTCACATCGTTTGGTCCAATTATTCCACTTTAAAAATTTATGATAAAGAAGTGAAGATGCTTAAATGAGAATTATTTTTAATAAAAAAATTAAAATCTGTATGTCCAACAAAAGAATGGTTAAATAAGTTATGATAGACTATCAAGCAAACACTGTTTTTGAGAAATATCCAATGACATAATCCCAGTAGAATGTTCAGAGAAAAAAAGAGGAAGACATATTTGTATACGTAGTACAGTTCTGATTTATATACTCTATACTATGTTTGCAGGGGGGAAAAAAATCAAAATATAGTATGTATCCTTCTTTCTAAACTTTTCTCCAAAATAAATATTAAAGATAGAACATAAAGGTTTTATTTGGTTTGTGCTTATTAACTAAGGGATAATTAAGTTTTCAGAATTTTAGTTTGCTTACTTTTCTACTGACACCGGTTTGTTAAGTTATGGAAACAAAATGAATGAATGGAGTCAAAAGGTATTAACTTTTGGTTACGGAATAAATTAATCATGGGGATGTAATGTACAGCATGGTGACTACAGATAACAACACTGTATTGCATATTTGAAAGTTGCTAAGAGTGTAGATTCTAAAATTTCTCATCACAAGAAAAAAAGTTCTGTAACTCCATATGGTGATAGGTGCTAACTAGATTGTGGTGAACATTTTGCAATATAAATAAATATCAAATGATTGTTATGTTGTACACATAATGTTGAATGTCAGTTATACCTCAATAATAAGTTTTTAACATTTTAAAAAGAAATGAGCTTTCCTCACCACACTCTGCACAAACTGCAGAATAAATACAATACCAAATAAATAAATGAAGTTGTTTTTAAACAAAAAAGAAGTTACGGAAACAGGTACTGAAGTAATTCAAACCACTTCTAGAATTTGAGGCCTAACAAGCAAAATCTGTATTTGAATCTTAACATGTAATATAAAAATTACATAATGCCATATGACCTCACTGTAACCAGGCTCAATTTTATTTCATAATAAATATCTTTTCCAAATATTTGCATTTAAAAATTGGAAAATATTCGCTTGTATTTTTAACAGAAATACAGTTAATACTCTTAAAAACTTCATTAGGAAACAACTCTGGTTAATTAAGCTCCAGAATTTCAGAGAGTAGGCACACATTGTTCAACAATAACTGGTTAAAATAATTCTCCAATAGGGAGAATGTAAAAAGTTCAGAAAGATATCAAATACAATAGTAAGGGTAGAACAGACACTAGACTCGGATTCAGAAGACAGGCACATCTGATTATATACCTTGGGAAAGTCACTTCCAAGCTTCCAGTTATTCACCTTTCAAATTGAAGTATTAGTCACAATTGTGTTTTAAATATAACTGTACTTCATGATTCATATATGTATTATATCAAATAGTTGTCACAACATTACTAATAAAAACCTAGTATTATACTCTATTATATAGGTAGGTAAATTAAAGTCAGGTGTGGTTGTATAAAGCTCCCAATACAGTCCTGCTTATTGATGGAGCTGTAATGAGAACCCAGAATCTGACTGATTCCAAAGCTATACCCTTAAGCTAGATCACAATAACTTTATTTTAAGTGATAATGATATATCCCTGCTATCGGCAAGAGTTCAGAAAGAGACGCTAGAGTATAGAGATAGTCCATGAAAAAGTAAACACACATGTGCGTGCGCACACACAGGACATAAAACGAAAAACTGTAATTATAATTTATTAAAAGCAGTGGCTTTCAAAATTCAGAGTAAATTCCCTTAAATAGAAGTCTTGATTCATCCCAGAATATATCTGTCATTCTTAACTTTGCACATTATAATGACTTGAAGAGTTGTGGTTTTTTTTTTTTTTCCAAGATACCATTTCCAGCACCCACCCAGACCAACTGGCACAGCCTCTCCTTTTAAAAACTTACCAAGACTGGGAATCACCAATTGAGGTGTTTTGATTTTAAAACTATATGCAACTAATGAATCATTGAATACTATATCAAAAACTGATGATGTACTATATGCTGGCTAACTGAACATAATAAAAAAAATAAAAATTAAAAATATAAATAAAACTATGCCCAGAGAAATAAACATCTCAGAAACAGCTCTAGTTTCTAACTTTTATAACACCAAAGATACAAACCTTCCCTGTGTTTTGTTTTTTTTCTCACTGGGTCCAATGTTGGAAATATTTTTATTTATTAAACCGAATTAAATAGTAAAGTTTCTTTTTCCAGTTTTCTATCCTGCAAAAGCCACAACTTATGAAAAGTACACTGAGTTAATTTGATTGCAACTAACAGCAAAAAATCTTAAATTCTAAGTAGCTTTCCATCTTTTGAAATATTAGTAATAACCTGCAGAACCTTAGGATCCAAAATTGAGAGTCAAAGGTCTGGGTGAAATCCCTCATTTTAGAAATGAAGAAAATGAGGCTCAGAGAGGTTTCAACAATGCTTATTAATAAGGCTGAATAAGCATTCTAGTCTCTTGCTTCAAATCTAAGTTTTTTAAACTTCTGGCCCAGGGCTTATATCACTATTAGTTATTATTTCAAATAGTTATTATCAATACCAAGTGGTAATAACTCAGGGAGAGAGAAACATTTGCCTAAACATATTCTTTTATGATACATAACATCTTCAAAATATAAGTGGGAGGTGAATTTACCTAGCCACAGATTTAAAAATTTGTAGCCTTCCTTTTCATTGTTACATAAATTACAATTAAAATAACTCTTCTATGAAAAAGAACACCTCAAAATATCAATTTTTAGTGCTAACAGATCTGCAGATTACCTAATAGTAATATCATATAAATAGAGGAAAAATGGATTATTACTATCAAAAATATTTGGATTCAATTATGGTTTTGAACTTGAATATTTGCAAGAAAATTTATAGATGCTTTGATAGACAATAAGGGAATTATTGTCAAAAGAACATTTTCATTAAAATTTATTATTTCTCTAAAGCCAGTGACAAATAGCTTACAATAAAAGCATGATAAAACCACTGAGTTAATTCAATTCCAACTAATAGCAAAGAATCTTTACATTTGGGGTAACTTTTGTTTGAGTAATCTAACTCCTTGGCTTCAGGACCACTTTACACATTTAAAAATTATGGAGGACCCAAAAGAATTTTTATTTATTTTGGTTATACCTATTGATATTTACCATACTAGAAATTAAAACAGAGAAATTTTTAAAAATATTTATTTTAAGTAACAATAGTAAACCCATCACAGATTAACAAAAATAACAAAAATAATAATTATAAAAAATAATTTTTATGAAAAGTGACTATCTTGCAAACACACAAAAAAATTAGTGAAAAGAGTGGTACTGTTTTACATTTCTTTAAATCTCTTTGATGACTAGCTTAATCAAAAACTGTTGCAGTTTCATATCTGCTTCTGCCTTCAATTTGTTAAAATATGTTGTTTTGTTTGAAAAATAGAGAGAAAATCTGGCTTGAGAGAGATATATAGTTGAAAAAGGGAGTAGTATTTTAATAGCAATTTAGGATAACTATGGATATACTTCTTTGATACTACACCAAAACTCAACAGTTGATATTTTCTTAAGAGTTTACTGTAATGTGGTACCTGACTTTCTATTTACTAAACTTTTGGTACTTTGTTATATTAAAATCTATTGGTCAGTCTCACACTTTGAACAGATCTTTTATCTGTATGATTTTAATATCATGCACTGGTTATTTCGAAAATACTGGGTTTTTTTGGATTATGCCAATCCTCCAAATGTTCACAGAATTCATTATACAGTACCAAAAAACTGTATTTATTAATTGCACCACCAGAAGGAAAGTCTAAGTACTAGGAAGCTGTCAAGATCATAGTGGCAGATACAAGTTTTCCAAAATTCTAATTTATGCTTGAAAGCTCAATTTTACCCAAGAAATGCTATCAGTTGCTTTCCTTTAAATGTGCACTTTGTTCAGTTTTTGAGGAAATGTCTGCCAAAAACCAAGACTGGCTCACTCACTATGTGTAGCAACCAGACTCTAAAGTGGCCTCCATTATCCCCATCCCCTAGTATTCATGTCCTGCACAATTTCCCCCCTTTTAGTGTAGGCAAGACATGTGACTTATTTCTAACCAATAAAATTCAGCAAAGGTGACAAAATATACATGACTTTGTATACGTGACTAGGTTACATAAGATCATAATGCCATTCTCCTAAGGATTTTCTCTCTTGTGGGCTTTGAGCCAATAAGAAGCCATGTGGGAAAGACCCAGCTGGCAAAGCCAGAGACTCTCAGTGTGACAACGGTTAAAAAACTAAATGTTGCCAATTACCATGAGAACTTGGAAGCAGATACTTCTCCAGTCAAGCTTCGGATGAGACTGCAACCTCAGAGTCCACACCTTGAATGTAGCCTCGTGAGACCCTGAAGCAGAGGATCCAGCTAAACCATGACCTGACTCCTGACCCATAGAAACTATGAGATAACAAATGTGTGTGGTTTTAAACCACTGTTTGTGGTAATAATGATACACAAAAATATATAATACACCATGGTTTATAGTCATTCTTTCAAATAAAAGTAGTCTTCTATTTTCAAAAAGTGGGTAGTTTAGCTCACATTTCCATCACACAAGTGCTTTTCCTCAAGATAAGCATTGAACTTCAGACACAGAAGTGCTTTTGCATACTATTTCATCACACAAAATATTTTTAAAAGACACATATTCAAAGGTAGAGATTTAACAAAATAACATGTTAATACTTCATCAAGGAAATCAAGTATGAATATATTTTATTGGGAATGCATGGGGGGATGAATACAAAAACTACTCATACTTGGTATCCCCATCTTGATTTATAATAAGTCACCAGCAATTTAGTCAATATTACTTTTGCATTACCAATGCATATGTTAACATGGTGGAAAAGGCAAATAGCGTCTTTGTATTATTATGACAATAGTACTGACTTCCAAACCCATGAAAGAGTCCCAGGGGACTGAAGACTACACACTGAAAACTGTTGCACTAGGGCAATGGTTCCATTTTAAGTCTATATTTATATATAATACATATGTATATATTTATGTAAACACACATAGAATATGGGTTAGTCTTGACTGAAATCCCAGATCTATCATTTTGCCAGCTGTGTGACCTTGAATGAATATTTAACCTCTGTGAACCTCGATTTCCTCAACTATAAAATAGGAATAATAATAGTGCATACTTCACAGGGACAATTAAGAATTAAATGATTAATTTATGTATAGCATTAAGAAGAAAGCCTTACACATAAATATCAACTAAATTAATATTAACTATTACCATTAACTATTATTATTTGTTAAGAGTTTTTTAACCTAACTAAATTATGAAGATATATTTTCAGAATAAAAGTCTACAATGTCCTCTCAAAAGTTTTTTCCAATTAAGAACCAAGAACAACTGACCCAATTTATAATCTTAAATAACTTTCCATTATGCAATATTCATTAAGCTTTTATCATGTTTTGATAACACAATTTTCAATACTTTACCTATTTATTTTAAGCATGTCACCTGATTTAGGAACCAGGTGGATGGGTAGTTCTTGCAGTTATTACTCCGGGTACTGGCTAAGATATCATAAAGATGGTGACATTTTCTGATTTTAATTATGCTTCTATTGGATGGCTACCCATGACAATCCAGAATTTTAATTGGTATTGTTTATACTGATAAATAATATCCAATGTATCCCTGAGCTGTGTAGTTTCAGTAACACTTACAGGTTTAGACAAAGGCTGAACAATAACAGAACTATCTGAAGATCTAGATTCAGGATGAAAATTTACTGGCGAGGCAGCCACTGGATTTGATGTTGGGTTCGTGTAGTGTTGACTTGTAGGCTTGAAGGCAGCAGTAATACCTGTATTTAAAATTACATAATACATTAAATATATTTTCATATAACTAATGATGTCAAAATACTTCACTTTAAAAAAGTAAAAAAGTAAAGTAATACTGTACCTCGACTGAGTGCACCATTCTTTATTCCCCTTGAATATGAGCTGGGGTTTACTCTATTCAAAATATCTACAAAAAATTATACTTATTTTAAAATTCATTATTTGAATTAAATATATATTAAGAAAATAGAAATCATGAATTGAAAACAATCAAATAGATTCCTGGAAGGAGTATATAAATTATCACTCACTTAAAATACAGTTAATTTTAAACATATATACCTTTATCTACTAAAGAAACACGATTACTAGCCTTGATTTATAGAATAAGAACAACCTTTCTAACTCTAACTCAAAATCCAAAAGCCAGAAGTAAAAGATTGATAAATCTTACTACATATAAGTCAAAATTTCTGCAAAGTTTCTTTTATGACAAAGAAATAGTTCACATAATTAGTAAAAATCTTTCAAATATACATATATTATATAACATATAATATATATAGATAATATATAATAATATATAGAATTTATAATTAACATATATATTTTTTTTGAATGATGACAGGGCTATATCCACTCAAGTTCCTATCACTCAAAACAAAACCCCTATCCAACCTCTATATTCCATTCCCACCTTCCCTGGAAGTATCATTATGAGGGATCTCACCAGATTATCTGTAGCACTAATCTTGAGTCCTGAAAGGGAAAAACTAGCACAGAGTGCAGGCTAAAATAACTCACAGTTTATCAGAATACCTTATAACTTAAGGGGTTGCAAATCTACCAGTATATCAGAATCTGAGCATAAAATAGAACTCTCAGGGGCGCCTGGGTGGCTCAGACAGTTGAGCCTCTGCCTTCGGCTCAGGTCATGATCCCAGAACCTGGCAAGGGGCTCTCTGCTCAGCGGGGAGCCTGCTTCCCCACCCCCCTGCCTGCCTCTGCCTACTTGTGATCTCTCTCTCTCTAATAAACAAATAAAATCTTTTAAAAAAATAAAAATAAAATAGAACTCTCAGGATCACTTTAAACTTCCTGATTCTGGCATGCAATTTCTGCAACTTCTAGATTATTTGCTAATCAAACTAAAATTGGGAAGAGTGCGTATTTGCCAAAAATTGCTGGTTACAAAAAACGTAAAAGCACAAACAAGTACTAAATCTCATAAAAATTTCCTTTTTCCCTCACAGTAAAAAAGAACCAGATCCCATAAAAAACTCTATGAAGTACAGGAATACACAAAAGTAGGGCTGTTTTCCGACAATGGCAAAGCAGTGCTCTATACCGAAGCATTACCTATGTCTTAGAGAATAAAAACCTTCTCAAACAACTTGACACCATTCTCACTCAGAAATTCAAGATTAATTATTACTCAAACCATCAAAGAACTATTGGCTAAAGTACTTTTTTGTGGCTGTATTGTACAACACAAGTTTTTACCCTCCTTTCTAGCAGTTCTATACAAACACTTAACTCATATTCTATATATTAAAATATTTTATGGCTTACACAAAAACAACAATAAAATTCATTTAAATTCTGCATAACTATCCAGAAAATAATTTTTACTGGGGTCAGTCTCCTTTTTGACAGAATTATTTTAAAACTAATAAACACTATTCTAGTTGAATACTGTTAATAGTTTTCTACTAGTATAATTCAACTGATCTTGATCATTACTTTTTCAGTAAGATAATTTGAATACCTATTTTATAATATGGTTATATTCCAGCATAAAATGATCACAATGACTAGAAATAGTAATTAAGAGAATACATAATCATGTTCACTATCATCAATAAGCATGCCACCATGCCTAGTTCAATTTATAATCAAAGTGGCACTCCCCTTAGAACCTAAAAGATTATCAATCTGCCACAGGAAATGGTATAGAGAATTTAATTGGTTAAGCGATTCTCTCTCTGATAAAATTGAATAAAAATGCCATTCCGAGTTGAGAGGCAATAGAAGAAAGAACCAAGCTTTCAGAAAATTTAAAAGGACTGTCTTAATCACACTTTTGAGCACTGCCTTGATAAGAAAACTCTATTATGCTGGTCATATTCTTTGGTAAATTCCCCTGGCTTAAAAAAGTGAACAAATAAACATGTACCTGCAATGGGAAATGATTTATTTTCTCTTTCTGCCCTAAAATCTGTTTATTACTTCTCTGTACTTTTTTACATTTTTGAGTGGACATTTAAGTAAGTGTCATTGGTCTTGGCTTTAATGTTCTAACAATGTCAAACCCAACTACTCTAAAATCTAATAATCCACAAAGATACCAAAATATTCTGCTAGAATGAAAGATTAAATTTAATAATCCACAAAGGTACCAAAATATTCTGCTAGAAAGCCATAAAAGATTAAGATAAGCCATTAGACAACTAATTGCTTCATCATCCAAGTACAGTGGCTGTAGACGGTGCCCTTTTCTTTCATAATTATAAATGCAAGTTGATGGAAGATGAATGTGGTCAGAAGCTGCAGCCCCTGTTGGCACACAGGCTAGAGATTGCAATTATTCTCTTCGTTTATATTTTGTAGCAACGTACGGATGACATTGTAGTTGCCTGGATGTGATAACCCTTGTCTGAGACTAAAATTTATTTAGTATATTAGGACATTTGAAGAAAAGTATTCTAACTTCTCCAGTTCTGTAATTCTGGGCTTAAGGGGGAAAGATAAACAAACAGATAAACAGGTTACTTGGCTCCACTAAGAATTATGATTTCCAATTTCAAAAGACCTCCAATGTACCAGCTAATCTTAGTCTATTTCTTTTCCTCACATCTGATATTTTAACCTTTTACCTCCCTCCTCAAGTCCTCAATAATGTCCTCACCCTGATTCTGTAATTCTCACTCACCCCTCACCAAATCTTTCATCTCTAACTCCTTAGAGGAACAAGTACATAAGTACCTTAAAAGGCAGTTCACAAGTTTTTCCATTAGAAACAGTATTTTATAAAAATCGGTTCCACTAAAAGTAATGGCTTACTTGAAATTGCTGGTTTTGAACTTGATATCTCTCCAACAAAGATTGGCTCATCATCATCATCATCCTCAACCTCTTTTACTTTCTTCTGCCATGGTTCTAACTCTTCTTCTTCACATTCCATAAAGAGTTCTGCCATTTTTGAATTATCTAATTTTCAAAAGGAGAGAAGCAAACCTTATTTTCAAAAAGAAAAGTAAGTAATTTTTTTAAATTCACAGTATATTTAAGATCTACTCTAATAGCCCTGATAGCAACTCATGACTTGATATTTGTAGTTAGTTCATGGTAGCAACAGTGAGAAACTCAGAACTCACTCTCTAAGATAAAAACTAACAAATTTAGATAAATAGATAATGGTCGACAGTAGCTGTTTACATGAAACTGTCAAAATGAGTTCCAGTCATATGCCTGGAGTATAATTTTATCTACAAAAAAGACTGCACCTAACCATTATCTGGGGGGGTAAAGAGGAGATAAACTAAGAATGAGAGGCAACTCATAGGAGATATACTAGAAAAACTGAACCAAATTCAGGAATTCCAGGCACAAAACAGGGATGAGGTGCTAAACTAAAATAAGGGGAAAAAGTGAGACTTATTCCACTCAGGGCAAATTAGACGCTTCTTGCCTATGGAAACAGATTAAAGAATGTGCAGTAAATATGAACATACACCACCCTAGAAGTTCTGACCAAGCACAGAGCTCCTAGGATAAATTTTAAATATTAAATGTTATTCTTAAATACTAATATTTAAGTATTAAATATTAATGGACAATCAGTAAGTACCAGAAACTTGAGGAAAACCTCCAGTCTTTTAGACCAAATCAATAAAAAAGATAAAGAATCCTAAGGAAAAGAGATAATGCAGAGAGCAAGAAAAATATCAAAAAATATATAGTTATTAGCATCTTTAGAGATACTAGATAAGAATGTTATAAAAACATTCAGAAAACAAAAATAGGATTAAAATATGATAGCCAAAAAATTTTAATTCAGTTTTTTAAAAAATCAAAATATCCCCAGAGGTGGAACTAAGAGAAAAAAGAGAAAAATACATAGACACACACACACACCAAATACAGAAGAGGACACAAGGTTGTCAGAGAAAACCAATCTCAAGGTACAACATTCACCTAATAAAATTTACAGAAAGAGAATAGAGAAAAAGCAGAGAATAGGTTATCTGAGAAATAATACAGAAATATTTCCTAGATTGGAAAACATAAATATCTGGGTTGTAAGGCCCCACTAGGTACACAGCACAATGATCAAGAAAACAGTTGCATCAAGACATATCATCATGAAATTTCAGAACAAAAGAAATAAATAGATCATATCTATGGGGTGGGGTGGGGCGGGGGGTTGAGGTGAAGTGGGAAGAACTGTCCATATACAAAAGGTCAGTAAGAATAAGAACCACAGAATAATACTTTAGTGGAAGACAGTAAATAGTACTTCAATAATTTCTTACCAAAATTATTTTTCAATCTAGAATTATTTACTCAGTAAAACTTTTCATCAGGTATGAGAATAAAGAACAGCAACATCACACAAGATTTATTTCCCATGTAAACCCTTCTGAGAAGTTACTACAGAATCCATAAAAGGTAAGACTTAACCAAGAAAGAAGACACAGCATGTAGAAAACACAGTATTCAATACAATACAAAGTCTCAGGACAATAGCTGTTCAGCCAACCCAGAAGACAACCAGTCCAGACTAGACTGGATCAGTAGTTCAGGAGGAAACGCCTCTGGGACACCAAAGAAAAGATGATTAAAATGTAAACTTTAAGATTACCTGACAAGGTTTACTGTGTAGAAAACTGAATTGAGGCTACTGAAGGGTGTGGGAAGATGTGCCTACAGTTTTTAATACAACTTAGCAAATGAAAAAACATGAAAAGCATTAATAACTGGATATATGAGAAAGAAAGAAAGAAAGAAAGAAAGAAAGAAAGAAAGAAAGAAAGAAAGAAAGAAAGAAAGAAAGAAAGAAAAGAAAAGAAAAGAAAAGAAAAGAAAAGAAAAGAAAAGAAAAGAAAAGAAAAGAAAAGAAAAGAAAAGAAAAGAAAAGAAAAGAAGAGGAGAAGAGAAAGAGAGGAAGGAAGGAGAGGAGGAAGGGAGGAGAGTGGATGGGAGAGTGGGAGGGAACAGAAATGTATGCATTCTATGTATAATAGCATATTAAAAGCATATTACAATGCTCATCAGTGAACAGCACTTATTGTAGTCATCATAATGAAACCAACTAGGGATTAAACCAAATATTGAGATAATAATTATATTGGGAGATACTTGGAGGGAAGGAAGGGGTGGCTCTAAGAAAGCAAAAATTCTCATGACAGATTATTAGAAAGAGGTTAAAATTGATTATGCAACAGCACAACATATATGCACATATGCACATAAGCATAAGCACTCTTCAAGAAACTGTGGTTAAGCCATTTAAAGCCTTTTCAGATGATCTTGACTTTTTATACTATGCACATATATTGCTTTAAGCTGAGATGAAGAAAAAAGAGAAAGTCGAAGGGAGGAGGGGAAAAGAAACAGTACTGAGGTCCTAAACTAAAGTAGTAACAGTAGAGATGGATATAAGTGCATATAACTAAATATATGGAATGAAATGGGGGTGGTCTACCAAACCCCCCCAAAAATCCTCCAGGGTACTAGCTTTGATAATATCTTTCATTTACCATTTAAACATAGTCATTTCTAAGGGTAATTTTTTATTAGAGTAATGCCACTTCTACTTTTAATTCAAAATTAAGCCAATGATCTACCACTGCTTAAAAGATACTAAAAGATACTATAACTGAAACAACGCTTTGGGAATGGCATACAAAGGAAGTACCATATCAAATTAAGAACAATTCTTTCAGAAATTTTTAAATTTTTTCCTTTCTATAAAAATATGTCATAAATTATTTCCTGTCTTAACATTATTTAAATGTTAACAGCCCACCTACCAAAACAAAAAAGGCCTCCCCATTTTCCCAAATGTCATGAACATCATGAACTGATCCCTTTTCTAAGCTATACTATTTTATTAATTATATAGAATTCTTCAAGTCAAATGATTAAAAATATTCTATGTCCCAAGACCAAACTGAGCTCCCTGAGTGTATTTCCTTTTACACACTAGATAGGCAACAGGTACATAGTATATAATAATTTATGGACTAGGTCACTAAGTGGTCAGGCAATGCGTAATTTTTAAAAATTAGAGAAACTAAAAAAAAAATTAGGGAAACTCATTATATACGGATAAGTTTCCCATCAGTTTGTGTTATGGGCTGAACTATGTTTTTCCAATATTCATATGTTAAAGCCCTCACCATCAGTAGCTCAGAATATTATTATATTTGGAAACAGGGTCTTGAAAGAAGTGATGAGGTTAAAATGAAGTTATTAGGGTAGGTGCTAATTCAATATGACTGGTATCCTTAAAAGACGAGACCAGGACACGGATACCTGCTTGGAGGTAAAACCATCTTAAAGACATAGGAAGTATATGGGCATCTCTAAGCCAAGGAGAGAGGCCTGTTAAGGAGAGAGATCCTTCCTTCATGGCCCTCAAAAGGAATCAACTCTGCCAACACTCTGATCTCATACTTCTAGTCTCCAGAACAGTGAGAAATTCTGAAATAAATTTCTGTTGTTTAAGCCATCCAGTCTATGGTTCTCGGTCATAGAAGCCCTAGCAAACAATACAGAATATAAAGGTGTTCTTCATTCTTCTTAACAGGGCATTGCCACTGACAGTACACTCAGGATAGATTGTTGAGAAAAAAAAAATTTAAAGACACATAACAGCTTTATGTTTTTTAGAAATAATTATTTTTTGTCTATGTATAAAAGAAACATAGGTTAATTACGTATACCAAAATAATAGTTATCACTGGGCATAGGAAGAAAAAAAACTTCATTTCTACTTTAGTCACTTCTTAATTTACATTATTATGTGAGCATCTGTTAGTCTAACAACTTTAAGTTTTTTTGTCTTTAAGAAAATATGCCTACCTCTCCTCCTTTCTACTGAAGCAAATTTATTAGTACAAAAGCCAAGTATACTAATCAGTTGTGGCAGCAACACTTACTTCTCAGCTGAAAAGGGTTGTCGCCCATCAAGTTGCAGAGTTGATTTTCTGTAAATTGTCACCTAAGTACTGACACATGATATCAGTCAATTTTATGAGTCACTTAAGTAATGTCAAATACTGAAATATGAAACTTGGGGTTCAGAAATTCTTGGATCTAATTTTGATCTCGAAACTCACCATGTGACTTCAGACAAGAGAGAAATTTATATCTCAGTTTTCCTTCCTATAAAATAAAGATACCTAGTATTAGAGTGGATCTCATTAAATTAAATGTACACATACTTAATCTTTTTTCCTTTGAAAAGCTCAATTTTTAAGTTTGATATGTCTGACATATACTTGCAACTCACTTTATATAATTGGTTCATTCTTTTTTTTTTTAATTGGTTCATTCTTGAATGAACTCAAATTTAGTAAATAAAATGGTAATTCTATTAAGCACTTACTCCTTGGAAGAAGTCTGAATTATTAACCTACAAATAATTTTTTAAAGTGTCCTTTTATAAAAATGAGTAATCACTTCATGATGTATTGTTTTAGCAAGTCTGGTTTTTCAAACACTAAAGGATACTAATCCTTAACTGTAACCTATTCACATTTTAGACATAAATGTAATTATTTCCACAAGAAAACATAACTTTAAATAAATTTTAGTTTACATGTGTCTGATTTTTTATCAAGGACCTTAAAAGGGAAAGAAAATTAATTGGATGTATTTCATCACAGATTAATTCATTCAAAAATAACTACTCATTGGTGTGCCTGGGCTGGCTCAGTCAAAAGAAAATACAACTCTTGCTCTCAGGGTCATGGGTTCAAGGCCCAGGTTGGGTGTAGAGATTACTAAAAAATAAATAATAAACCTAAAAAATAATAACTACTCATTGCCTTCTGAAATCAAGATAATGTGCTAAGTTCTAGGGAAAAAACAAAAATTAGTAAGTCATAGTCCTTGCCTTCAGAAATTTATAATCTAGTATATCTATATTTCTTTGGAATTAAAAAAATATTGCTATTAGAATAAAAGTTATCAAAAAGAAATTTTAATTCATTTATTTAAAACAAGAATTATGGGGCACCTGGGTGGTTCAGTGGATTAAGCCTCTGCCTTTGGCTCAGGTCATGATCTCAGGGTCCTGGGATCGAGCCCCACATCGGGCTCTCTGCTCAGCAGGGAGCCTGCTTCCCTCTCTTTCTGCCTGCCTCTCTGCCTACTTGTGATCTTTCCCTCTACATCAAATAAATAAATAAAATCTTAAAAAAATAAAATAAAATAAAACAAGAATTATTCTGGATTCCCATACATACAGCATAAATCTCATAAAGTTTACAAATTTTAAAATAACTTTTAGTTATAAAGCAAAAAAAGGTAAAAACTAGACAGCAGACACCTAAAATACTAAAATGCACATTAATTCAATCTTTATATTTCTCCTTATCCTCAGGCTGACACAAGCAAATTTTCCTGCTTTTTAGTTTCCAATTTATTTGGACTGTATTAATCCACAGGGAAAAATAACTATTAAGTTTAGAAGTTACTGTTATAAATGTTTTAACTAGTATCACAAGAGTCTCTAAAGAATTTTTTTTTAAAGATGTACTGATTTGGGGCGCCTGGGTGGCTCAGTGGATTAAAGCCTCTGCCTTCGGCTCAGGTCATGATCCCAGTATCCTGGGATCGGGCCCCGCATCCGGCTCTCTGCTCAGCAGGGAACCTGCTTCTTCCTCTCTCTCTGCCTGCCTCTCTGCCTACTTGTGATCTCTCTCTCTGTCAAATAAGTAAATAAAATCTTAAAAAAAAAAAAAGATGTATTGATTTATTTGAGAGAGAGAAAGAGAACACAGAGCAGAGGGAGGTACAGAGGGAGAAGGAGAGAGAATCCTCAAGCAGACTGTGCTGAGTGCAGACCCCCACACGGGGCTCAATCCCATGACCCCCAAGATCATGACCTGAACCAAAATCAAAAGTTGGAAGCTTAACCGAATGAGCCACCCATGTGCCAAGACTCTAATGAATCTTGTGTTTAAATGAATTCACCAAGTTCTGAAGTCACTTAACTCAATTATTTGAATAGTTGTAGCTTACCTCTAAACTATTATCAGTGTTATGAATATGTCAAGGAGAGAAATACATGACAATTTTTGCTCATGTTAAGGACCTACTTGTTAGCTAGAATATTTTTCAAGAGCCACAATTACACAGCTTATGAGACTCAAATATAATATTTTTTCATTTGAGTAGTTATATTGGGTTATAATAATGGTTATATTGAATATTATATAGTTGACATACATGTATTTTTTGCTAAGTGATCATATAAATACCTCTTACCAAAACTCTGAAATTAGTATTCAATTTACAAGTATTCAATTAATGAATGACTTGTCTATATGAACAGACATCTATTGCCTTTTATGATAGAGATGACTTTAAGATAACCTACTTCAAAAGCTCAAGGATGATAGTAACCTACTTAGAAACCTCAACTGATATAGTCTCAAATACACTATAAAGTTGGAAATCCTCGGGTGTAATTAGAACCATAATTTCAGCCTAAAGCTGTACTGTGTAATATGGTAGCCATGAGCCACATGTGACTATTTAAGTTTAAATTAATTAAAATTAAATAAAATTTAAAATTCAGTTCTTCAGTTTTACTAGCCATATTTCAAATGCTCAAAGCCCCATGTGGCTGGTAGCTACTCTATTGGACAGTAAAGCTACAAAACACTTCCACTAGACAACACTGGACTAAAGAATCATTGCTATATTTTGTTCTGGTTAATAAACAAACACTTTTGTGAATTCCTTTGGCATCTTAGCCACTGAAGAATGTCAAAATTAACCACCAAAATTAACCAAACTTCTCAGGTCACCCTTCAGAATTTTGGTGGCAAGGCATGGAATTCTATGAAGGATTAAATCAGCTGCCATGGAAGTAGAATATCCGGCAAAGGTATGCAGTGGGGAATCTCAAAGTTCCAAAATGTCTCTAATAGCTTCTACAGCTCAGACTAAGCCCCAAAATAGGCAAGAGAACACTCAATTTCAGATACTGACTCGTTTTATGACCATGTTGAATACACTTGTTTCTATGAAGAAAAAAATAAATTCCAATTAACTGACTTATCGAAGACTTTTTAGAAAATAATTCATTCACTGTTGGAGACTGCTCATATAAATATTTTTAATTCCTATCTTACTATTTTTGTTTCAGCTTTTATACATCTAAAATTAAACAATATCTTAAATAATTTTTCCTATAGAAATTTTTTAAAAATCAATAGAAATGTAGGTCTAAATTTTTAATTGTTAGAAAAATTTACTTTTACCCATTCAGAGGAATCACCTGATACAATATCACTGTGTTAAATAAAGGTAATGCATTTGCTCTGGTACGTAAGCACACAGTATGGCACAGGTGTGCTATGTACTAGATATTGTTCTATTAACTTTCTGATAAAAGATTAAGAAATTCCACAAACCACAACTGTAAAGTCTGCACATCTAGAAAGAGCATTAGGCTAGACACCAGAAGAACCAAGTCATAGCCCCAGCACGGCTACAACTTTCAATCAAATCACTTTACAATTCTGGGTCTCTGCTCTTAGATCTGCTAATAATCTCTATACTGTATGCTGTGTGCTTTAAACATTACTTTAGCTCTATACTGTATGCTGTGTGCTTTAAACATTAACAATAAACAGTAAAACATGGTGAATAATAAATGCCACATTCAAATTCTGACTCAACTATTTACTATCTGGATGACCTTGGGAAAGTTAATCCCTGTGCCTTGCTTTACTACATATATATAATTTATTTCATAAAGTTATGAAATAACTTTATTTCATAAAGTTATAGTGAAGATTAAATTAGATAGCACACATAAAGCACATAGTTCAGTGCCTGGCATACAGAAAACATCCAATGAGTCTCAACGATTCTCAACTCTGTGCTTAATACCATTTTTAAGAACCCCTAAGAACAGATCACAATTTTGTTACTATACTAGAATTTAAAAGCTATCAGCTGATCATCTAGAAATTATTTTAAGATCTTCATTACAATAGTACTTTACATGATGAAATGTTAGTTTTGTAAGTATACCTTCTAGAATGTAGCTGTCAAATCTATCCTACCATATTTTCATCTTTTTAAGAAAGAAGCATTTGTAAATTAGTGAAAACACATAAAAAATTTTAAACCTTCATATAAATATAACACACATACCTA
This sequence comes from Procyon lotor, assembly GCA_028646535.1. Lineage (NCBI taxonomy): Eukaryota > Metazoa > Chordata > Mammalia > Carnivora > Procyonidae > Procyon > Procyon lotor. The sequence goes on along the minus strand of CM053609.1, from coordinate 37,886,060 downwards.
CAATGTGTCAATACTGTTAAATTATATATTACTAGTCTCATAGAATAAAACAAGTATCTAATTCAAAGACAGCATATAAAAATTAATATTTGGATAAAATGCCTTATGCCATTTCTATTAAAAAAGAAAACTTTCATTTTACATGCATCACTGTATTTTTATTTCTTAAAAAAAAAAAATCCTTTTTAAAAATGAGTAAGCAGCAAGTAAAATCAAAAAGTGAGGAATATGGTGAATGGTTAAATTCTGCATCTCTCCAGACCCCAAAAGTTATTCAATGAAATAATCTAAGAAATCACATTATAAAGTTACTTTGTTTTTTTCTCATCATAAAGATAATGTTTTAATTAGGAGCTCGCATTCCTAACGAAGAAATTAGAAACACCAAAAACCAGATATATATAAAAGGGAAAATACAAAACCAAAATTAATATAATCACTTTAAATACTGAAAATTATTATTCAAAATAAGGATAGCATATACAAATAATGTTCAACTACCTCATAAACTATGTCTAAGATTAACAAGCTAGTGTAAGAAATGCTAAACCTTTAACAATTTTACTTATATACTTAGAAGAGTTTTTCAGTAGAATGATTTTGATGACATAGGGTCACCAAAATACAGTCATTTTTTTCCTCTCACAAATTTCACAAGAAATCAGGTATTCAAATCATTCTGCTAACTTTAAAGCTCTGGTTTACATTCTATTTCATTTCATAAACAATTCTTCAGTCTTTGTGACTCATGGCATACCGAAATGGAGGTCTATAATTTTAGAATTCTAATCCCAAATGAACAGAGCTTTAAGGATTCAAAGTGAGTTCTTAACTACGAGTAACAATTCAGTATTTCCAACCCTGGTTCTGTGATCTCTCAAGAATTTCCAACTATTTCAAGCTGCTACTAGAAAATTAATTTTAATGTTCATTATCTTAAAAACATACGTAGTATTTTGAGGGCAGAGAGCCATTTTAAAAATTCCACTTTTTTATCATCTTAATATCTATCACCTATTGATTCCATCATGGAAATTAACTGTAACAGGGTTAGAAAAACAGAGAATGATGATATGTACCTTGGCATATAAATCACGCAAATACAAACCTCAAAGCGTAAGCAATAAACCCTATATAATTAAAAAAGACCCACAACTATTTCACAAAATTTAGATGTTTAAATATTAAATTTTATAAAGAAATTAACTTATTACATATATTTATAAATATTAAGCAGATGAAACCTAATTTCAAATCAGTACTTCCCACTTTTATGCCTCTTATTTTTTAAGATGCTTTATTGTTAGAAAACTCAGTACCTACACTTTTTTAGAATCAGTCATGTTAATCAGTTACTGTTAAAAACCACAGACTTATTCTTGAAAAGGGCACATTTCAACCACACAAAATGTACAATTAGAAACATCTGATCACTAGCAGCTAAACACTACAGACAAAATACTGGGGGATCATAGAAACTTGAGAAGATACCTCATCAAATATTAACCAATTTCTAAAGATTCTAATTTTTATTTTAGGCAGAATACTGCATTCTTAAAATGGTCACCCCAAGAATAAGAGAAAAGGTCCCCCAAACAGGAGAATATGGAAATACAGTATTATTTTTTAAGTAAACCAAACATTTCAAATATCATTTTTAAAAAAGATCATACATGTAGGAATCTTAACAGTGAACAGGCAAAGAAAGAAAGAAGGGAACAGACTGGAACTCAGCCTTGACTGGAGTTAATGGAAAAAAGGACAGGAAAGGAAAAGAAGCATTCCTTGCAGAAAGAACGGCATGTGCAAAAGATCTAAGGTACAGCTAATATGAGAAACTGAAAAAAAACTAGTGTTGGCGGAAAAGAAAAGCGGGTATATGGTAGGAGGTAAGACAGAAGTCAAACCACACAGCACCCTAGAGATCATGTTAGGAATTTTTCCCTTAACCTAAGAGCAATGGAAAGCCAAGGAGCGGATTTTTCAGTAAGAACTGATACGATCAGATTTATGATCTGATAACAAATCTGATCTGTTTGATTTGTTTTATTGTGATTTGGCAACAAATAACAGAATATGAGTCTAAAAGAGAGAGTGGTTTTATTCTATTCTGTCCTAATCGATCCCCACTTGACATACTGTGTATTGGCTATGACTCTTTCAACTATTAGTAACAGAAAACCCAACTCAAGCTGGCTTAAGCAAAAGAGAATTCCTCAGCTCATTTACAGAACTAAATACAGGTACAATTTAAACAATGATATGTAAATCTAGATTTTCTATCTCCATTCCTGGGTTTCACTTTCTTTACACTGTTTCTAACGGCAGAAGAGACTCCCCACTGTGAATGACTATACCAGCTCCAACTCAAGACCTTCCAAGATTCAAGTCTAGGACACAAATAAGAGGAGTAGCTCTGATTGGAGTTAACTGGTTTGGCTTAAGTCATACGCCCTTCCCAAATTCAATCATTATTGCTAAGGACTTGTAATAGGTTTAGTCCTACATCCCATGCTCCCCCTGGTAGCAGAGACCCAACCAACCCACCAACCAACCAATCAAAAACAAACAAACAAAAAAATCCAGTAAGATAAAGATTTTCCCAAAGGAAAATCAAGATATCTGTTACCAAAATGAGGGAAGATGCTGGGTAACAAAAAGAGATGTCCATTATAATGAACTAGAATTAGAGCTCTGTCTAGGTCAAAAGACTAAAGATATTTAACCTAGGAAACATGGGATTGTGGGATAGAGGTGGTAGAAGTAAAAGCTATTTACAGGTATTTTTAAGTCTGTGATGAGAAAGAAGGAAAGAGGATAACTTATTCTTTGTGATTCAAGTGATAATAACAATAACAATATTAGTAACATTTACTTGTTTTGAGTAAACTAGAGAATTTCATTCCTAGTGTTGAGCTTCAACACAACTATTTAATTCATTATACACTATTATGTTATCATAATTAAAAATTATGCTATTTATAACAACTTTCTTTGTCATTAGCTAACATTAATTAAATGCATACATTACTTTATCTAATCCTCAAAAACACTATGATGTAGACACTATTATCATCCTCACTTTATAGCTGTAGAAACTGAATTATAGAGGTTAAGTACCTTGCCCAAAGTAACATAACTAAGAGCAGAGCAAGGATTCAAATCTAGACACTTAAAAGGCCACAGATTTCAGCCATATACCACATGCCTCTATCAGGAACAAGACCAAAATTACAGGGAAGCAGATTTCATCTCAACCTAAGAACAAAACAATTAATAGTTAAAGTATCAGGAAATGAAATGAACTCAAGATGTGATCTATCACCAAAGAAAAATATGAAAAATTTAAGCATTATATAATTGAAAATGGTCACTTTCAACATCTCCAAGGGCTCTTCCAACCCTAATATCATAAACATACCCATCTGTTATAGGGATATAAATTTTTACCTAGACAGAGACAAAGGGAATTTATTATTTCAGTTAAAAAAAACAAAAACAAAACAACTGTTCTGAGAACGTGAATTATGAAATGCCATTTTGGTATTATGAATAAAATCTCTTGATAATCAACCTACCATACCCAAATATTTTCTGGAAACTTTCAAGTTTAATGTAATGAATGAAGCAACTGGGCTGAATTCAACACTGAGGATAAAATTCTTGAGTTTATTCAAAGCAAGTAAATTCCCAAAGAAAGAATAATAGTTGAAAAAAATAATAATAGTTGATAATTTTAAACAATATAAATTGCATTTTAATAAACCTGTTTGATGTCATCTCCCAATGATACCAAGTTCTACTTCAGAGACACTGATTCAGAGCAAAATCTGAAATCTTAAATCATCATGATAAACCCATTTTTCAAATTTTAACATTTTTTTAAAGGTTTTATTTATTTATTTGGCAGAGAGAGAGAGATCACAAGTAGGCAGAAAGGCAGGCAGAGAAAGAGGAGGAAGCAGGCTCCCTGCTGAGGAGAGAGCCCAATGCAGGACTAGATCCCAGGACCCTGAGATCATGACCTGAGCTGAAGGCAGAGGCTTTAACCCACTGAGCCACCCAGGCGCTCCAAATTTTAACATTTTTGATAACACAAAATTTTTTTAATATCAATAAGTAGAAGACTGTGCTTCAGTAGACTACTTACATCTACAAATCAATCTAAACCAGCAGAGTCATTAAAAGCTTCTATGTCAAAGGAACCCTTCTTCATAAGGCTATGGGGACTCTCTCTTTGTACCACCTCCATTTCACGCAAGTAAAACCTCTGCTGACCCTGATCCTGGCTGCAGTCCATTTACTCTAGTTACCACCATGCATTCTGTCAGTCAAAACCAAGCTGAGCACAGCAGTGCAGCTACTACATTTTCTACTGCACAGTATTCTGCTGAAGGTATCCAACTGAAGATCCCCATTACCCACCCCTTGCCAAATCAAATTACCCTTTCTTCATTTACATTTTCCTTGTTTTATCCCGATTTCTTAAGACATCCTCCACAAAATTTGTTTATGACAATAGACTGGTTCTCTACCCACTTCCTCCCATTTAACTCTATACAGATTCTCCATATTCTCTTGCTCCTTGAATAATGTAAAATCAGGTTTTTCATAGAGTTTAGTCTTCAGCTGTGCACAAATTGTTCCCTAAAGGACAGATCGAATAAATTCCAGTCTTAGCTATCATTTCTCAATAGCAGCCTATAAAATGATCAAATATTAATCTCCAACCCTGACTCCTCAACTAAGTTCCAGCCTGTCATCTCCTAACTGCTGAAAAGTGCTATCTGGATACTTAAACTCACCTCAAATTCAGTATTTCCAGAACTGAACATAACTTCTCCACAAAAATTAGCCCTACGGCATTAATCATAATGGCCAAGAAATGAAAACAAGCCAAATGTTCATCTGATAACTGAATAAACAAAATGATATATTCATACAATGTGGAACATTATTCAGCAGTAAAAAAATGAAGTACTGATTCATGCTAAATGGATGAACCTTGAGAACACTATGCTAAGTGAAAGAAGTCAGTCACATATTGTATGACTCTATTAATATCAAGTGTCCAGAATAGGCAAATCCATAGAGACAGAAAGTACATGGGTGGTTGCTAAGGCTTGTGGGGTGGGGAAAATGGAAGAGATCACTAAATGGGTAATGCGTTTCATTTTGAGAAACTGAAACTACTATTCTGAGATTAGTTTAACACTGCTTAACACCATGAGTGTACTAAATGCCACTGAATTGTACACTTTAAGATAATTTAAATGGTGAACTTAATGTTACGTTAATTTTACCTGAGTTATAAAAATTGGTTCTACCTTTGCACTTCTCTTTTACCGTCAATGAAATTGTCATCCTTCTGATCTTGAGTCCTTAAAATTTTTTTCAACAAAAATTTTTTTTAAGTAGGATCCACACCCAGTGCAGAGTTTGACACAGGGTTTGAACTCACAACACCGAGAGCAACATCTCAGCTGAGATTAAGAGTCAGATGCTTACCAACTAATCCACCAAAGCACCCCATCTTCAAAGTTCTTTTTAGTGTTTCCCTCTTTTTTACTTATTTTATCTAATCAATTCCCCAGTACTCTCGTCTTCCTTCAAAATATTTCCTACAACCACCCTTCATTTTCCATTCACTAGGTATTTGTTCAGGCCCTTAAAACCTCATGATAGTAAGATTTACTTTGTAAAATTCACTTTATACTCAGCCTCACAGCATCTGGATCTGATTTCATCCATTTAACACAGAACCACCAAATTAACAATGTCCTAAAATAATGTTTTCATTGTGTCACTTATCAATTCCAAACTCCTCAATAACTCTTACCAATCCATGCAGAGCTGCATTATCCTAGACCTAGAAGCTTCCGGAATGCAGTGAGGTACAGAACAGCCCAAATGTTCCAGGAACTAGCACTTTCACTGGTGGTTGTGCTGCCAGGCTACTCCTATGCTATCTAACCCAAGAAAATAACATGCAATCCTGGGATTACAAGGCTGAGGTTGGAATGAGGGAAGACCAAGGCATCAAATCCTACAAAATTAATATATAGCATCTGGCACCCAGTAAGTATTATAATGAATGAAATGAACTTTTTGAGACTTAATTCCTTCATCTCTAAAGGACAGATGATGGTAATACCACCCATCTCAAAGAAGCACTTTTTGAGGATGAAATATGATCTATGAATACACTTTGTAATCTCTAAAATACTACAATAAAAGATTAGACATCTCTTATGTTTAAACTTCTCGAACATAAATACCAACAATGTAGTGTCAAAAAGTAGGGCCAATTTTCTTATTTACTTTTTTCTATTCAATAAAGTTGAGAGGTCTATTACTATTTTTACCCATGGAACTTAATAGAGCCATTTTGTTCATTAGGGCCTTTCTATCAGAAGTCAGCAATCCTGTATAAAGTCAGATAATCTTAAATGCTGAATGGGAAAAGCAAAATGAGTAAACAAAGCAGGAAATAGGAATTACTTACATCTAAAACACTAAGACCCCTCCCAAGCCCTCAGGTTTTGCTTCTCAAACTTGCCAAGGGTAACAATTACCCACAAAATAAGGAACATACAGGTGTAGTAGAAGCAAGGAGCAAATTATTTCATAGACTAATAATCTTTGCTTTGGTTAATAGCCCTCAAATGAAAAGTCATTCAAGCAGTTGTCATGCTCAAGAAATCCTAAACCTAGCAAAAAAAAAAAAAAAAAAAAAAGCATGTGTTTGATTAACTTCTAATGATGAAATCTTAGAAGTTCACAAACCCCAATCTGAGAAATTTGAGATATATTTACTTTAAAAATGACTATAATAAACCCATTACATATTAATATAAGTGTTTGTGTGAAAAATATTTTCCAACACACAAAATTTATAGTGGCATTGTTTAACATTTCTGCAAAATCCATTAATAGCTATCTTAATAAAGGCAGCTGTATTCTCTTATCTGCTTCTACATTTAATCTGTTGCATTACACCGTTCTGCTAAAATGAGGAAAATCCAGCCTCACAAGATAGGTAGGTAGTAAAGAGAGGATCTTGTAGTACCACTGAAAGCACCTCAAGTTCCCAAGACCACAGAGAACTGCTACACTACATAAATCAATTCAAAGCCTTTGTTTAAAAAGAAGAGCTAAATTATTATCCTGGCTATACTGGCTGGTCAAAAATTTTTTATATACCAATCCAAAGAGTAAAATAATAACTTTAAATAGGGAGTATTCACGTGATGAGCACAACTCTAAGAAAAGCATTTATCAAGCACGGTATAAAGCACTGCTTAAAAACAAAAAGATGTAAAACATGTGGGGCGCCTGGGTGGCTCAGTCGTTAAGCGTCTGCCTTCGGCCCAGGTCAGATCCCAGGGGCCTGGGATCGGGCCCGCATCGGGCTCTCTGCTCTGCAGGAAGCCTGCTTCTCCCGCTACCATTCCCTCTGCTTGTGTTCCCTCTCTCGCTGTGTTTCTCTCTGTCAGATAAATAAAATCTTAAAAAAAAAAAAAAAAAGATGTAAAACATGTACCATTCCAAAAAAAAATCACACTGTGTTCATCATGATATACTAAACTAGAAAAGCAGGAATGTTTGCAATAAAAAATAATAGAAATAAAAAATATTTTTGGTTTAATCCAGTTCGCCAAAAAGCCTAAATATTACACCTTGGTCCTACAGGGTTTCAGTTAAACATTTTTTACTGCAGAGGAGCTCTGAAGGTAAAGTTGGGAAGGGAAGAAAAAATGGTAACAACAAAAATATTTTGGAACAGAAACTTCAAGGAGTAACTTTCTAAATCCTACCTGCATTCATTACAGATGGAGTGGAAACAGCTGAAAAAACTATCATGATACTAGATAGAAAGGCAGGCAAGTTTAATCTATGTGTTGGAAAGGGGTGGAATTCTGTGTATCTAATGGTCCAAATTAACCATTAATCTTCAATATACAATCAGAATCCATAAAAACAATTTTAGTCTTTTATTTTTTCTTGAGTAGTTCTAGTTGTAAAGATTGACATTTTATTGCTTTGTTTCCTAGAAATCTTCAAATATCTTATTATCTTTAAATAGAATAAAACTCATTGTATTTTACAATTACTATGTAAACCTACAGAATCCTTTTATAAATCTAAGATACATTATTTTATTTTTCCTACCTCTTGAAATATTTTCCTAATTCCATCATCTTAGGTATTACTTCAACATTGCTAAATACTCCGAACTATGCTTACCAAAAAACCAAAATAAGAAATATAAGAAAGATTTAATTGTCTAGGATAATGCAACAATGAAATAAATCATCATTACACATTATCTTCCAGTTTTCTTATTGTTTTGTACAAAATATTGCATCAACTTTTAAAAAGATATATGATTGAAGACATCATCTTTGCAGTCTGCTTCAAGAAGAAAAAACTACTTCTACCCTTTTATGTTGCAGTACCCGGGGACCTGGAGACTAAACTAACAAAAAAAACCAGAGTAACAGGAGGAAAAGCACATAATTTTTATTAACATTTATATACACAGGAATTCACAAAAAAGTAAAGCTCAAAGTGGTTAGACTCAAGGTCTTACATACCATTTTAACAAAGGAAAGGGGATTAGAGCTTTGAGAGACAATAAATCATGGAGAAGTAACTAGAAAATACATGGGAGAACTAATGGAAGATAATGGTTATTCTCATTAGGTCTGTTTATGCAAATTTATCTTGGTACTAACTCTCGATCTCAAGTAGTAAGAGTCACTCTTCCTTTCCTACTACAAGGGGGGAAAACATCTTCACAAAGGGGTATTTATGACTAGCTTTTAGGTGGAAAACAGGAGAAGAGAAAACAGTTTTTGTTTCTGTTAATTCTAAATTGCCGCCTACTCAAAATAATCCTTAAGTCAAAGTGGCATATGTTAGCACAGCATATCCTTATCTTTATCTGTCTTTAGTTTCCACTGAATATAGTTAAGAACTCAGAACTTTTATTCTCTGCCCATTATGGAACAGAAGAAAACGCAGAGGTCACATTTCACAATTATTAGATGAACCTAAAAATGAAACCAAAGACAGCAAGCACCTTAGACTCGAATGACAAAATTTGTAAAGTCTCAGACTGAAACTTCAGAGGAGAATAACTTGATACAGTTCATAAGTGGATAAGTGTTGAACGCAGGTATATATGATGGTGACTAGAGGGAAATAGATGGTGCGGAAAATTTCACTGGACTGGTTATGCTAATTGGTATCTACAAATCTAGAACTGCAAATACCCTGCAATTATGAAGCAAAGAAGATGGCCAGCTTCCCTTCAACAAAATCAAGAACCCTCAAAAGTTTCAAAAAATTCTTTAAATATTGCATTTAATAATACATATGCAAAAAAGGGATGAGCCAGAACTTATCATTAGTATTTTAAACATCAAATCAGTATTTACAAGATGGAAACATTCCAGGTTCACATGACAGTTGATAAGTAGTCACATTCAATGTTGCCCATTTGAGATATATATACCTTCAAAACCTGGAAAACAGATATAAAAATCTGGACAACATGAGAGTGAAACATCCTAAGCTTGAAAGACATAAATCTACACAGAGCTTCAGAAAAGGAGAAACAGTAGAACCAAGATTAATACAAAAATTACAAGAACGGGCAAAAGATTTTAAAATTTCTGTCAGAAATACTACTTGTGACAAAATTTTTGTAAGTGTAGAACTGGCACAGTTCTTACCCAGCAAGAAATTTTCTTGATTTGGCAATATCAAGAAAAATAGGGTTGAATTTCTTTGAATTTTCACAAATGAGGAGCAAGAAAAGTCACTTAATCTGGACTTCATACATATTTGATGATTCTTACTGTCCTAAGAAAAACTAGTTTTTCTTCTCAGCTCAATGCATTCCCAAGCATAAATAAATTCAAAAACCCTTGCAGGGCCGCCTGGGTGGCTCAGTCCGTTGAGCAACCAGCTCTTGATTTTGGCTCAAGTCACAAGATCGGGGTGCTAGGACCAAGCCCCGCACCTAGTGGGGAGTCTGCTTGAGGATTCTTTCCCTCTCCCTCCATCTCTCCCCCAACTTGCAAACTCTTTCTCTAAAAATAAAGAAATAAATCTTAAAAAAAAAAAAACACCTTGCATAAATTAACATGAAGAGAGCTGTATTATAAAAAGTTTATAGGGGCGCCTGGGTGGCTCAGTCGTTAAGCGTCTGCCTTCGGCCCAGGTCAGATCCCAGCGTCCTGGGATCGAGCCCCGCATCGGGCTCTCTGCGCGGCAGGGGGCCTGCTTCTCCCGCTACCATTCCCTCTGCTTGTGTTCCCTCTCTC
>CM053609.1:37865189-37875626 GCA_028646535.1 Procyon lotor | reverse complement strand
CTCCCTGCCTGCCTCTCTGCCTACTTGTGATCTCTCCATCAAATAAATAAAATCTTAAAAAAAAAAAAAAGGAATGACTTGAAAATAACTTGCAAAGGAATGACATGGGAAAAGCTTCAATTACCAAGTAGACTCTTCCTCATGCAACTAAGAAAAGAACTTGCAGGAACTAGAGAAAGAATTTTGTCTAACCTTTCAACCACAATTTTTTTCTTGCACAGATCCTCAAAGTGGGAAGAATAAAGGAAGATGTTCTTTGTGTGCATATAAAAACTGAAGAAGTATGCATATTCACTGTAGGGGTGGCATGCAATTAGATGCAGGATATATATTTGTTTTTCATGTCTCAAGATATATACAAAGAGATTATGTTTAAATTCTAATTAAAAGCTCTAAAGAGTTGTTTTACATAATCCCTTTATTTTTATGTAAATTATATAATGAAAATTATATAAAATAATCTAAAATGTAAAAAAAAAAAATAGTTCCTTTAAATCTAGATGGTGAATAGCAGTAAGCTATCTTTCCTGTTATAATGATAGTTAAAAAAAGTCCTTAAAAGAAAACTGCTTTGTAGAAATGAATAAAAATTCCACACACACATTTGATACAAATTACCAAGTAAATCATTATTTATCTTTAAAATAACCTGACTGAAAAGTCAGATTTTTTGAATCCTGTGAAGCAGGAAAAGAGAAACTATTCAGGATTATATATTTAATTAGTGAACATGTCATAAATAAATCTTTCTCACCTTTCAAAAGTTACTTTTGAAATGTAACAAAATATGTTGTCAATAATCTCCAATTTCCTGTCACCTAAAACTATAGTTTACTTTCTATTTACCAGAATTGTTATTCCATTCAGATATATTCCCTGTTGAATTTGCACAGGGGAAAAAAAAATCTTGGTATGGTTCTAAGTGTTCCCTTGAATAAATAAAGCAAGTGTGGGAGAGGAGTGTACAAAATTATATATTCCTTTCCATTGCCTTCTTCTCTCCTACTAAAAAGCCAATTCTGAGTAGTAAAACACTGGACTAAAGAAGCAGGACTGGCCTAGATAGCGTAACTGATACGAATGGGTTGAAGTGGGAATTCTGACATTTGTAGTTCTCCAACATTTAACTACCTCAGAACTTTCTTGTTAATCCCTGCTCACTACCGCTACAAGAACCCTAAGCAAACTTTCAAAGTAGATGAAGTCTCTGACATCTACAAGCTCTGATGCCAATGGATAGCAGCAATTCCAAGTTCCCTAAACTAGATAAGTTGGTCCTACCCTCCAAAACTTCTCTTTTCCTTCACTCTCATTTCTAGAGGATTGCTCCCAATGATCTCATTATCAGATTACTGCAAGTAAATTCATACCAATACTAATGACGAAATATCACTCCCTACATTACTTGCTAACTGCAAAAGAAAACAATTTGTGTGGAAAGATAGTCTGTTACCGAGATCAAATTTAGGATTACTAATAGGGTAACATACAACACTCCTTTATGTGCCTTCTGATGTTGTATAATATGAAGTACACTGCATGACTTAAATATTCTTGCCAAAAATAGTAAGTCTGATCTACACAAGCCTTCAGATCTAACTTCAAGTCTACAGAAAATACAGGGGATAGAGGGTACAATTTAAACCTAATGAAGAGGAAACTGTCAGTAAAATACAGAATGTGGGTTCTTCTACAAGACTACTGGTAGCCTGGTCTCTTCAAAAGGTCAAAGTCATCAAAAAAAAAAAAAAAAAAAGAGAGAGAGAGAGAGAGAGGGAACTACACTAAATTAAAAGAAACTAACAGAAACAAAGAAACAAACGTAATGCATGATTGGATACTGGTTCCAAAATAAATGACTAAAAAGGACATTTTCGGGACAAAGGGGAAAATGTGAGTACACAATACAGACCTATATTAGATTGTATAGGTTATTCTTAAGTATTAAGAAGTGTTCTTAAGTACAATTACAGTATTGTGCTTATACAGAAAATTGGTCTTATTCTTATGACATCCATACAGACACATCAACAGGACTTAGGTGTGAACTGTCATGATACCTGCAATGCGCTCTGAAAATGTTCACCAAAAAACACGTAAAATAGGCAGATAAAGGAAGTGGCAAAATGGCAACACTTTTAAAACTAAGTGGTACATATGAATGCCCAAATGGGCTATTCTTCAACTTTTCAATATGTTTGGGGGGGGGGGAACCACGAAAACTTCAGTAATAAAAAGTTGAAAAGCTAAAAGTAAACTCTTAAAAACAAAAATGTAAAAGGAGCAGCTGAAAAGTATTTCTTAAATTTTGTAGGTGAGCCTCCTTGCTTCTCCTCAGTCACCTTATTCCTACCAAAAAAAAAAAAAAAAAAGAAGAAATATAGTGAATTGAGCACTGAATGAGGAATCAGGAGATTCTCTGATAGAAATGGTTCTATCACTACCTAGACATGACCTCATTAAAGACGTCTCCTTGAGACTCTCTTTCCTCATCTTCGAAACAGTTCCATAAACAGACCAATCCAAAAGGGGTCTGGAGGTACAAACCAAGCGTATCAATGACAGATACAATTCCAAGATACAATTATAACGGTATCTGTACTGAGGTTTTAAAACATCAAGAGCACACAGCCCCCTAACAATTCTCTAAGCAAACCAGTGCCTTCAATGGCACAGCATGTTTCCCCTTAGATAGCCTGAGTTGTCACTAATCCCCCAAGGCAGGACTTATCACAAATCCTAAGAGTTGGCTTTTGTACTGTAACTGTCCTCCTAGGTTTCAATTTTATGTCTACTCGCACTAAAAGACGTCAAATTCTTAAGACCCAGTGACTATCTGAAAACAAAGTTTACGTTCACGGAATTTTTAAAAAGCAAATCTTTGCAAACAAAGAGAACCCCTTGGACCAAGGTCTTCCCGTGCTTGCAGAAGCGGGTTCACTTTGACGTTTCTCCTCTCTAGCAGATTTCTCCTTAAAAGCCTTCAAACTTGAGCTAAGTTGGGAGGAACTCCCTCCATCTCTAGAGCAGGATAAAACCTCAGAGTGAGCTCATTCTTTCCGTCTCATTGAGTGAAACCTGAAAACTCGGTCAGTAAATTGTGTATCCATCTCCACGTTTCTCCTCACGGCCCTTCTGCAGACAATAACGGGCAGAGCAGGAAAGTCCCTTTGACAAGAATGAGGGTGTGAGCGTAGGATGACTAGTCACCTGGGCAGGGGGTGAGGGGGCAGGGGCCCTCGGGCTTCGGGTGCCTGGAAGTTCGGAACCCCTTCAGGTCTCGGTCTACCATGAAGAGACTCCGGGGAGCGTTGCTGTCTGGGAAGCATGGGTCCCCGCCAAACATCGGCACAAAATGTACGGCTGACCAAGGCGAGTAGTAGAGAAAAAAGCCAAACCCAGGCTGGGGGCAAAGAGGAGCACAGGCCCTGGGAGCCGAGGTGCAGGAGGTGGAGGAAGTGGAAGAGGCGGAGGCGGAGGCGGCGGAGGAGGAGACGGAGGAAGAGGCGGCGGAGGGCCTGCGCGGCTCCGGCCTGCCGCACCGAGCCGTCTGCCGCGTCGCGCCGGGATCCCTCCCCCGCCGGGGCCGGCGCAAGATGGCGGTCCGGCCGCCACCGCGCAGCCGGTCCCCTCCCCCGCGCCCTGGGCGCACTCGGCAAACCGCGCCGGCCTCGACACCCCCGGCCCAGCGCCCCCGGAGTGAGGCGGCGCAGGCCGCGCGGGAGGGCCTCTGCCTGCTGCAGCGCGGGGCGGGCGGGGGCGGGGGGCGCTTACCGTGAGCGGAGCGGATCGGCCTGACTGGGGCCCTGAGGAGGAGGAGAAAGAGGAGGAGGAAAAGGAGGAGCACGAAAAACTACACAGCGGCGACGGCGGCGGCTCCCATTGCGGAGCAGCAGCTGAGCCGTGGGAAGGGGGGGGGTTCTCGTGGAGCCGGCGCACTGCCTCATGGGTAGGCTCCGGGTCAGCCTCCGCGCGTCCGGGCTCCCTTTCTTCTCGCCGACGCGGGAGGCGGGCGCGGACATGTGCGTCGCGCCGCAGGCCCTCGACGGCCTCGGCGCTCCGCCACGCGCCCGCCGCCGGCGAGGGCCAGGGCTCGGCCTGGCGAGTCTGTGGGTAGCCACCTGCTTGCCGCTTGCCGGCGGCCGGGGGCAGCGATCCCAAAGTCAGGGCTGCACTGCAGGTGTAGGCGTGGGAACGTGAGTTCCGGGTCCTCCCTATGTGTGACAGCAAGTTCTCCGCAGGCTTGGAAAGCAAGAGGGTCTAGGAAGAGAGGCTCCATTACAAGGAAATACTGTGGCTGAGGGGTGAAGACAAATGCCAGAGGAGAAGTAAAGTCGGGTTCTTTTAATAATTGGCTAATTTCCCCATATTTGTTTCAAACATACGATTTCACTTGTGTCTCCTTTAATTCTTAACTCTGCCATATGGATCCCTGTAATAACTTTAAAAAAAAAAAAGGTTAAAATAAATGCATTTACAAGAATACTTGGCAAGATACTGCTTTCATAAGTACTTGCTATGTCTGTAAGGGAAGTTTCCTCTCCCCGTTGTCTTCCCAAGATCAATCTTGCTTCCTTAGATCCTTAACACATACACCAATCACTGCACAAACCCATCACTGAATGCAACTAATTCTATTTGATTTAGTTTCTTCTTTCTCATCAAGACGTCCCCCAGCTTTTCTATGGTGTTTAGCATTACAGTCACTTCCTTATTGACCCCAGATCAATCTCACCAAAAGACCACTTAAATTATCCCTAGACCTGGAATGGCTACAGGTAACCATGACCTACAGTCCCCTCAACTGTGCCCGAGTTAGTTTATCCAGCTTTCTCTTTCTTGCTGGCCCTAAAAGTAAGCTTTACAGGAAAAGAGAATAATCCAAATACCAAACTGTAAATCTAGAAATTCAAAAAATCTTGCCGTGTTCTTAAGTCATTGTAGCTCAAATAAAGTTCTAATGGTTTGCAAAGCACGTTATGGTAATGAAAATGAACTGAAGATTTCACTCAGTGTTTTATAGTTCCCAAGTATAGAGACAGAAACTTAATGTTGTTAGACCCTAGAGCTGATTTAAATTGAGGGGATGATTCATGCCAACCAAACCTACTAGAGACTGATGTACAAACCAAATTCAAATTTATTCCTTTTATTTTTTCTTTCATGACAAGCATATCTGCCCTGAGGACCAGAAAACTCTGGTTGACACATTTTCACTCAAAGGAAACCTTTACACGAGAAGCCAAATTACAAAAGATTTCCAATGAGTATGAAATCAACATACATGAAGTAATTTAAATGATTTTTTTGGTGACTCCATCCTTAAAACTGCTTCCTCAGCTGGTAGAACATGACTCTCTTGGTTCTCTTAACTTACTGTCCACATTTTCCTATCATTTTTTAAGAGCTTCTCTTTCTCTGACTTGACAATTTCCTGCCCCTTAACATTCTGTACCTACTCTTTATAAGTATCCTCAGAATACTTATTCTCCTTAAGTGAGATCATGCTCCACACTCTTCCCTGACTGTAATGGGTATAGGCGATTGCCCAGCTTCCATTTTCACAGCTGTATTGTGTTCACCTACGTAAATTTGGGTGGAATAACCACTACCCACCCCTAATTCCAAGAGTGGTCCAGCCAGCCTAACACTATTAGAATTACCCTTACCTCCCTTTGAACCAGTTTTTGTTTCAGAAACCAATCAGAGTGAAGCCCAGGATTTTTGTTTGTGGGGAAAAAGGAGAAGATCTTTTTTTCTCCAAATGATATGGCCTTGGCATTAGAATATGAATACTGGAAGGTCTACAACTTTTTTTCTACTAAGGCGTGCCAACTGATAATAAAGCTAACAGGTGGAGGAGGAAGAGCTGGGTGAATCAATCTTAAAGAAAGAATCATAAGCCTCCAAATCAAACCCAATCTGAACTCTGTGCTGCCTCTAGACTTCTCTGTTATAGGAGTGAGTAAATTCCCTTTTCTGTTTAAGCTGGAGGGGTCCAGAATAAGCCTCTGTGACATAAAAATTATTTTTAGCTGAAGGCATTTGAGTTTCTGAAATCTCTTATCTGCCTAAAAGCAGAGCCTCCCAAAAGAACTCAATTGTCATAAATCTCCTCCCCGGCAGCAACCAGGGAAGATTGGCTCTTATCACCAGAGACAATGAGAATTGTCACCACACCTAAAGAGTCATTGTCACAAAACTATCATATCTCCCATCTATTCTCCTAAGGACCCATTTATCTTTCCTAAATGTCATTTTTTTTTCCCGTAAGTGCACTCTCTCCACTACACCCCTTCCAAGAAGTCATTTGTTTTCACATAAGTGCCCTCTTCCCTCCCTTCCACCTATTAAAATGGTATATAAGCCCCAATTTCTAAACACTTTGAGTCACATTTCTTGGTAAACTCCCTTACCTAGTATATGATTAAAATCTGTCTTTTCTCTAGCTAGCCTGTCCTTTTGTCAGGTTTAATTCACAAGCCCCCAAAAAGTAAATCTAAGAGGGTAGGGAAAGTTCTCCTCTCTGACAAAGCCAAATTGAATTGGGTTTTCTGTTACTTATAAGTGAAAGCATCCTGTAGTGGAGACAATGATAAATACTCACCATCTTGCTTTCCTCTTGCATACCCAGGAAATCCACATTTCCTAGTTCCTTTACTTCTGTATCAGCATGTGACTGTATTTGGTCAATGCAATATAGGCACTGATTTCCCAATCCAAGCCTGACCATTAAAACCTCCAGTGATTTATAGTTCCTTTCTATTTTTCACATTTCAGTAGTCAGATACAGAAAATTCTGAGGAGCCAGGGGATGGCAATAACATTAGATGGAAGAACCACAGGTCTTAATAATTGCAGAAGAGCACATCTACTACACTGATCCTCACTGTACTGATTAGAGTAACACATAAGCCTAACTTATGACTGAGTTTTGAGGGTTGTTTGTTACTAAATTCACTAACCCTGATTAATAACAGAAATAGTGGCCTACTGTAACAAAAAATCCAAAATAGATGGCATTAGTTGAGCATAGCAGTCAGCTGGGAATTAAGGAACCATGTACTAGGCTGGATAACCAGATTCATATTAGCCAGTGGCTATACTGTTGTCTACAATACCGTAGAAGGCAGATCAGTACAAGTACATATTTTCTAGCTCTAAGGGAAGAGTTCAGAAAACAATATTGATAGTAGATGTTGGTGATTTTTTATGTGTGATTTGTAAAATATTATCAGAAAAAGATTAGCATGGAAGAGAATTAACCAGTTTACGAAAGAAAGAAAGAAAGAAAGAAAGAAAGAAAGAAAGAAAGAAAGAAAGAAAGAAAGAAAGAAAGAAAGAAAGAGAAAAAGAGAGAGAGAGAGAAAGAGAGAGAGAGAGAGAAAGGAAAGAAAGGAAAGGAAAGAAAAGGGAAGGAAGGAAGGAAGGGAGGGAGGGAAGGGAAGGGAAGGAAGGAAGGAAGGAAGGAAGGAAGGAAGGAAGGAAGGAAGGAAGAAAAAGAAAAAGAAAGAAAGGAAGGGAGGGAGGGAGGGAGGAAGGAAGGAAGGAAGGAAGGAAGGGAGGGAGGGAGGGAGGGAGGGAGGGAGGAAGGGAGGAAGGGAAAGAAAGAAAATAGAATCCAGCATTTGGGCAGCCTTACAGAACACAATGCTTTTAGATTCCAAAGAGAAAGAGCTGTATTTTAAAGGGCTTTGAGCAAGGAAGCCTCAGTAGGATTTGAATAGAATGACTCAGCCCTTAGGAAAAGATCAGATTACACATGTTGTTTCAGATAGTATCTATTGTTTCAGAGAGCCTCAAAGAAGCAGCTACTATTTTTCCCCAGCTTTATTGAGGTATAATGGATAAAATTGTATGTAAAGTGTACATGACCATTTGACATGCATATCCATTGTGAAATGATTACCACAAAAATTAATTACCACATCCATCCCCTCATATAGTTACAGCCACTTTGCATGTATGTGGGAGACAGCTTAAAATCTACTCGTAGCAAATTTCAGGTATACAATACACTATCAGGATACAAATTAGATCCCCAGAACATATCTTATAATTGAAGAAGCAGTTATTAAATTGAGAGAGAGATTTGATTAAGAAAGTAGAGAAATAAGGTGGCTTTTAGAAACATGTCCTCAGGTGGTTATATTGTTGGTGCTTCAACCATTACTATAAAATCTTTAAAAAAAAAAAAAAAAAACCCAAAAAAATAACAACAACAACAAAAACCATTACTTTTAGATATCTATCCACCTTTTTTGGGTACCCCCTTTGCTGCAAGCTCCGTTGTGCCTTTACTTCCAACAGCCAGGATCTGCAGCTCTTTTTCAGGGGACTACCCTTCGGCTATTGGAGCCACTCACCTGCCTTCACAGAGACTGTAAGAACCTGGGAATAATAAGGCCAGTTCTTAACAGAGGACTGATAAATGCAGGAGTGTGGAAGCCATAACTTCCTTATCGTGGGTGAGAACACTTTGAGGCATGACTTACACTCCAGAATGCCCCTGTAGGACCAGGCTGAGGCTATCTTCTGTAGGATTTTGTCTACTGTACCCTTGCTGGTGTTCATGTTAAGCTATTATGCTAACTCCAAAGCCACCCTTCTTAAAAGATAAATGGATATTTGGGATGAGAAGGGTGGATTAAAGATGGAGGTAATCACTTACTTTCTTCCTCTGAACATTTTCCATCCCTACTTTTACATTCAAGTAGCTGCATGTAACTAGTACAGGCCAGAGGAATGTCACAGAAGCAAATTACGCCAATGCTACCAAAGTGTGGTTCAGAGACCAGTGTTGTTCCATGATTTGTTTGTTTCTGGTCCATTACAAGCTAAGTACAGCAAATGAAAATGTTTAGAAACTTTTATAGGAATTTGACGTTCTCTCAACAGCTTTATTGTCTTTTACAAAAGTAATAGTCTGCAACAGATCGTAAAGTTTTTAAAAAGTAGTCCTTTGCTACAGATAGTTTGAGCTGCGCGCTAACAACACTTCTAGCTGAGCCTCTAAAACCTCTTTACATTCTTCCCAGGACTTTTTGTTCTTCAGTTGGTCACGTGCAGAGATCTACTAGAGTCCTTGAAGCCCTAGAAAGCAGTGGAGGTACTAGGTAGAAGTAACCTAGGGCTTCTAAATGATTGTTGGAACAGAAACACCTCCCCCAACAAACATACCAATATTCACTGGACTATAAGGTGAAAAATAAACTTTAATATGTTAAGTCTCTGGGATTTGGGGGTTATTTTTTTGAGTACCTAGTATTAGTTATCCAAATACATTGTTACTGAATTTTCCTATGACATTGACTTTTACCTCTATTTTTATGAGAAGTTGTATCTTCAAAGCACACCCCCTCCAAAGCCTCAGAGCCATATACCTCATCATATACTTGATAATCCCATTTAGATATCTCACAGGACCTAAGAACTCAACATCTCTAACACTTACTCCATCATGCTCCTCTCTTCTGCTCTATTTCATTTTGTTTAGTCATATCACCATCCCTTCAACTGTCCAATCCTGAAACCTAGGAGTAACCCTCAGCTTCTCTTTCTCTAGTGCCCATCATAACCCATCAACCCTGTACCAACTTCTGAAGGTTCTACCTTCTTCACCTCTTTCTAACCCTTACCCTACTCTTGATTTCTAGTTCCTCTATCATACTTGAGTGAGAAAAATCTTCTATTGTACACTCCTGCAATTAATTCCTTCCAACATCATAAAACATCCTTTTGAAAAGCAAATCTAAGTATATAACATCCATGCTTTAGAAATAGATCCATTTTTTACATAGTCCTTAAGACAAAACTCATGCGCCTTAACATGGCGTGATAGATACCATGGCTCAACTACTTCAATCTCCATTTTACTCTCCTTCTAACTGGAGAAGCTAGGAAGCTAAACAAAACAAAAGACCAAAAAACAACTATATTCCCCATACGGCCTTGCCACTAGAGTTCTAGCTGTATTGAGTTCTGCCAATTTAATACCCTGCACTAAATCTGAAAGATGAAAATGAGATAGAAGCCATCTTCTGTTATTGTAGCTACTACTGGCAGACAAGGTGATTCAGACGTGACAGGTAAAGCCATTGCAGAGCTGAGTACTAGTACTAGCATCTAGTCACCGGCCTCACGGATATGAGAGGCAACAGAGGCATTATCAGCAACAGTGGCAGCAGCTTCCTGAACCCTGTTAACTCAGCTAGGGAATCGCAGCAGCCTCTGATTTCTACTCCTCTAGCCCTTTCGCTAATATTGCAGTTTCTTATGTTTAATACCTTTCTATCTAAAATACTTAAGGTGTTTTAAGTATTTAGATACTTAAAGTATTTCCTGCACCAAGACCTGACCAACTGACAAGACATACAAGGCTCTTCATGATCAAGCCCCAGTTTCCCTCACCAACCTAATCTCATGATGCTCTTTCCC
>CM053609.1:37804919-37864689 GCA_028646535.1 Procyon lotor | reverse complement strand
TTTCCTTTTTCAGATAATTAATTAGTAATGTATAGAAATGCTACTGATTTATGTACATCGTTTTTGTATCCTGCAACTTTACTGAATTCATTGATTAGATCTAACAATTTTTTTCACAGTCTTTAGGATCTTCTATATATAAAATTATGTCATGTGCAAACAGAGATAATTTAATTTTTTCTTTCCAGTTAGGATGTCTATTTCTTTTTCTGCCTGATTGCTCTAGCTAGGACTACTAGTGCTGTGTTGAATAGGAGTGGTATGGGGTGGCACCCTTGTCTTATTCCTGATCTTAAGAAAAGCCTTCAATCATTTTACCATCAAGTATGATTTGTCATACATGGCATTTATTGTGTTGAGGTACACTCCTTCTATACCCAATTTGAGAGGATTTTTAGTCATGAATTGATGTTGAATTTTGTTAAATGCTTTTTCTGCATCTATTGAGATGATCATATGATTTTATTCTTCATTCTATTAATGTGTGCCATTAATTCTTCTTTAAATGTTTGGTAAAAGCCACCAGAAAAACCATGCAGTCCTAGGCATTTTTACCGAGAGGTTTTTGATTACTAATTTAATCTTCTTACTCTTCATTGGTCTATTCAGATTTTGTTTCTCTTCCTGATTCAGTTTGGTGAGTTGTATGTTTTTAGGAATTTATTTGTTTCTTTTAGATTGTCTAATTTGTCAGTATATAATCATTCACAGTAATCTCTTATGATTCTTTGTATTGTGGTATCAGATGTAATGTTTCCTCTTTCGTTTACAACTTTATTTTTGTGTCCTCTTTGATTAGTCTGGCTAAAGGTTTGTCTTTATCTTTTCAAAGAACCAGTTCTTAGTTTTGCTGATTGTTTCTATTGTTTTCCTGTTCTCTGTTTCATTTCTGCTCTAATCTTTATTATTTCTTTACTTCTGCTGCTTAAGCAGGGCTTAGTTTTTTCTTTTTCTGGTTCCTTGAAGTGTAAAGTTAGGGTGTTCAGTTGAGATCTTTGTTCTTGATGTGTGCATTTATCACTATTAACTTCTTTCCTCATAAAACTGCTTTTGCTGTATCCCATAAGTTTTGCAATGTTGTATTTCCATTTTTGTTTGTCCCAAGACATTTTTTAAATTTCTCTTTTGATTTCTTCTTCAGTCCATTAGTTGTTCAGGATTGTGTTGTTTAATTTCCAAGTACTTGTGAATTTTCCAGATATCCTCTTGTTGTTGATTTCTGGTTTTACACCATTGTGGTCATAAAGGATACTCAATCTTAAATTTGTAAATCTCATTTTGTGACCTAACATATGATATATCCTGGAGAATGATCTGTGTGCACTTGAGAAAAAGGTATATTCTGCTGCTATTGGATGGAATATTCTGTATATGTCTACTAGGTCCATTTGGTCTATAGTACTGTTCAAATCCACTGTTTCCTTATTGATTCTCTGTCTGATCTATCCATTGTTGAGAGTAGGGTATTAAAATCCTCAACTATTTTTATTGCATTTTTATTTTTTAAAATTTTTATTTAAATCCAATTTAGTTAACATATAGTGTATTATTAGTTTCAGGAGTAGAATTTAGTGATTCATCAATTGCAAATAATACCCAGGGCTCATTACATCAATTGTCCTCCTTAATGCCCCTCACTCATTTATCACATCCTTCTAACCATCCTGCCCCCAGCAACCCTCAGTTTGTTTCCTGTAGTTAAGAGTCTTTCATGGTTCACCTCACTCTCTTTTTTTACTTTATTATTCCTCCTCTTCCCCTGTGTTCCTCTGTTTTGTTTCTTAAATTCCACTATGAGTGAAATCGTATGAAATTTGTCTTTCTCTAACTGACTTAGCTCAGCATAATACCCTTTGTTTCACCCACATCGTTGCAAATGGCAGCATTTCATTCCTTTGATGGCTGAGTAATATTCATTATATTTATATACCACACCTTCTATTTTCATTTACCTGTGCATGGACATATGGGCTCTTTCCATGTTTCGGCTATTGTGGACACTGCTGCTATAAACACTGGGGTACATATGCCTCTTTAAATCACTATGTTTGTATCCTTTGGATAAATGCCTAGTAGTGCAATTGCTGGGTTTTAGGGTAGTTCTCTTTTTAACTTTTTGAGAAACCTCTATACTGTTTTCCAGAGTGGCTCTACCAGCTTGCATTCCCACCAACAGTGGAAGCAGGTTCCCCTTTCTCTGCATCCTCACCAACATCTGTTGTTTCCTGAGTAGTTCATTTTAGCCATTGTGTCAGCCTCCTTGTGTTTTTGATTTCTATTTCCCTGATGCTAATTGATGTTGAACATTTTTTCATGTGTCTGTTAGCCATTTGTATGTCTTCTTTGGAGAAATGTCTGTTCGTGTCCTTTGCCCATTTCTTAACTGGATTTTTGGGGGGAGGTGTTTGATAAGTTCTTTATAGATTCTGGATACCAGCCCTTTATCTGATATGCCATTTGTGAATATCTTCTTCAATTCTGCAGGTTGCCTTTTAGTTTTGTTGATTGTTTCCTATGCTGTGCAAAAACTTTTTATCCTGATGAAATCCCAATAGTTCATTTTTGTCTTTGTTTCCCTTGCCTTTGGAGACATGTCTAGCAAGAAATTGCTATGGACAAGGTCAAAAAGGTTGCTACCTGTATTCTCCTCTAGGACTTTGATGGATTCCTATCTCACATTTAGGTCTTTCATCTAATTTGAATTTATTTTTGTGTATGGTGTAAGAAAGTGGTCCAGTTTCATTCTTCTGCACGTTGCTGTCCAGTTTTTCCAACACAATTTGTTGAATAGACTGTCTTTTTTCCATTGGGTATTCTTTCCTACTTTGTCAAAGATTATTTGACCATAATTGAGGTCCATTGATTATTTGACCATAAGTTGAGGGTCCATTCTTGGATTCTCTATTCTGTTCCATCGGTCTATGTGCCTGTTTTTGTGCCAGTACCATACTGTCTTGATGATTACAGTTTGTAATACAGCTTGAAGTCCAGTATTATGATGCCTCCAGCTTTGATTTTCTTTTTCAACATTCCTTTGGCTATTCAGGGTCCTTTGTGGTTCCATACAAATTTTAGAATTGTTTGTTCCAGCTCTGTGAAAAATGCTGGTGGTATCTTGATAGAGGTTGCATTGAATGTGTAGAATGCTTTGGGTAGCATAGACATTTTAACAGTATTGTACGTCTAATCCATGAGCATGGAATATTTTTCCATTTCTTTTTGTCCTCCTCAATTTCTTTCTATAGTTTCAGAATACAAATCTTTTTTTTTTTTTTAAAAAGATTTTATTTATTTGGCAGAGAGAAACACAGCGAGAGAGGGAACACAAGCAGAGGGAATGGAAGTGGGAGAAGCAGGCTTCCTGCTGAGCAGGGAGCCCGATGCGGGGCTCAATCCCAGGACCCTGGGATCATGACCTGAGCCGAAGGCAGCCGCTTAACGACTGAGCCACCCAGACACCCCTCAGAATACAAATCTTTTACCTCTTTGCTTAGGTTTATTCCTAGTTATTTTATGGGTTTTGGTGCAATAGTGTATGAGACCAATTCCTTGATTTCTCTTTCTGCTGCTTCATTCTTGGTATATACAAATGCAACAGACATCTGTGTATTTATTTTATATCCTGCCACTTTGCTGAGTTCCTGTATCAGTTCTAACAATTTTTTGGTGGAGTCTTTCAGGTTTTCTACATAGAGTATCATGTCATCTATAAAGAGTGAAAGTTTGACTTCTTCTTTGCTGATTTGGATGCCTTTTTTTCTTCTTTTTATTGTCTGATTGCTGGGGCTAGGACTTCCAGTACTATGTTGAACAACAGTGGTGAGAGTGGACATTCCTGTTGTGTTCCTGATGAAAGGGAAAAGCTCTCAGTTTTTCCCCATTGAGGATGATATGCACTGTGAGTCGTTTGTTTATGGCTTTTATGGTATTGAGGTTTGTTCCCTCTAACGCTACATTGTGGAGGGTTCCTATCAAGAAAGAATGCTGCATTTTGTCAAATACTTTTTCTATGTCTATTGAGAGGATCGTACAGTTCTCATCCTTTCTTTTATTAATGTGGTGCATCACACTGATTTGCAGATATTGAACTACCCCAATAGTCCAGGAATAAATCCCACTTGGTTGTGGTAAATAATCCTTTTAATGTACTGTTGAATCCCATTAGCTAGTATCTTGGTGAGGATTTTTGCATCCGTTGGTCTGTATATTCTCCTTTTTGGTCTGTAATTCTCCTTTTTGTAGGGTCTTTGTCTGGTTTTGGATCAAGGTAATGCTGGCCTCAGAATGAGTTTGGAAATCTCCCTTCTGTTTCTATTTTTTAGAATAATTTCAGAAGAATAGATATTAATTCTTCTTTAAATGTTTGGTAGAATTCCTCTGGGAAGCCATCAGGCCCTGGACTCTTGCTTGTTGAGAAGTTTTTGATTACTGATTCAATTTCTTGCCTGGTTGTGTGTCTATTCAGGTTTTCTGTTTCTTCCTGTTTCAGTTTTGGTAGTTTATATGTTTCCAGGAATTTATCCATTTCTTCCAGATTGCCTAATTTGCCAACATATAATTTCTCATGATATTCAAATTGTTTGTATTTCATTAACTCCCCACTCACAGTAATGGACAGATTACCTAAGCAGAAGATCAACAAGGAAACAAAGACTGTAACTGGCACACTGGACCAGATAGACTTAACAGATATATACAAAGCATGTCATCCTAAAGCAGTAGAATACACATTCTTTTTCAGCACATGGAACATTCTCCAAAATAGATCACATACTGGATCACAAATCAGGACTCAACTGGTACAAAAAGACTGAGATTGTACCGTGCATATTTTTAGACCATTATGCTATAAAACTTAAAGTTAATCACAAGAAAAAAATTTGCAAGGACCACAAATACATAGTGGCTAAAGAACATCCTACTAAAGAATGAATAGGCCAACCAGGAAATTAAGAATTTAAAAAATAGATGGAAGAAAATGAAAACTCGATAGTTCAGAGCCTTTGGGATGCAACTAAGGCAATCCTATGAGGGACATATATAGCAATACTGGTCTTCCTCAAGAGCCAAGAAAAGTCTCAAATATGCAAACTAACCTTACACCTAAAGGAGCTGGAAAAAGAACAGCAAATAAAGCTTAAGTCCCCCAAGAGAAGAGAAATAATAAAGATTAGAGCAGAAATCAATGATATAGAAATTAAAAAAAAAAAAACAAAACAGTAGAACAGATCAATAAAACTAGGAGCTGGTTCTTTGAAAGAATTAACAAGATTGATAAACCCCTAGCCAGACTTAGCAAAAAGAAAAGAGAAAGGACCCAAATAAATAAAATCATGATGAAAGAGGAGAGATCGCAACCAATACCAGAGAAACTCAACAATTATTATATTGCTGTTTATTTACATTCAGTTCTGTTAGTATTTGCTTTATATATTTAGGTGGTCTGATATTTGGTGCACAAATATTTACGTAATTATTATTTTTAATTGTATCTATATAATGTTTTGTTTCAAGAAGAAAATACATAAAAGATACAAACAATATGGAAAATCAAATAAATTAAAAATAAGAAAGTCTAAAGGGAAGAAAAGTTAGGAAAGTTTTGTATCATCCTAATGCAGAAAGCAAATCAATTTCTCAGGAAAGCAAAACTATGCTTGAATTCAAACCAGAAAATAATTTCTCCATTGGGTCATTGTAGGCAAGATTCCATGTATGGTATGCCTTAATCTGGGAGTAGATTTCAGTGTATTCAGAGAAATGGATGAATTACAAATCCTGTAGGTAGTGCTCCTTAGTGTTCCTTTCATCTAAGCTTTAAGAAAAAGGATAGTGAACACCTCTGAATTTGAAATTAAACCACCTGAGAAATACCTAGAATATACAGCTATTCATTGTCACTAATTAAGTACAGAGCCTTATGTTTTAATAATTAGTAAAGCTGGGAGGTAGGTTTGACATTTTCTGGTGAATATTAAAACATGCAAAAAGCTGCCTGTATAAAAGTCACTCTACCTCGTACTTGGAGTTGTGCCAACAAAATAAAGTACTAGGAATAAGGATGAGATTGTCTTCAGAAAGTAATTTGTGTCCCCTCTAATCTACAGAGAAATGAGTAACTGATACTATAGAGTTCCACACCATAAAGCATGGCAGCAATAATTTTGGTCTGAAAAATTCTAAATACCACACTTTGCCATTAAAATTTTTTATACTAAAATATCCATAGAGCATCAATATGTAAGTACTATTAATTTGTTATTATTGAATAGCCCACCTGAAACTTGACTGCTTTTTGAATATAATATTGGTTCAAGATGGCTACAGTTGCAAATTATCAAGTATGAAAGTGGCAGTTTAAATGACATATCTGGTAAGCAACACATAAGTGAAGCTTCTTATTTTCATTGCACAAAGGAAGCAGTTTATTTATTTACTTACTTTTTAAAGATTTTATTTATTTACCTGAGGGACAGGGGCAAAGGGAGAGAGGGAAGGAGATAATTTTAAGAAGATGCTGGGCTGAGTGCCCAGCCTAACACACAGGGCTTAATCTCATGACCTTGAGATCACAACCCCAGCCAAAACCAAGAGCCACCCAGGCACCCCTGTTAGCAGTATTTTTAAGAAGGCTCCCCACTCAGCATGGAACTTGAACTCACCACCATGAGATCAAGACTTGAGCCGAGATCTATAGCCAGATACTGAACTGACTGAGCCATCCAGGGACCCCAAAGAAGCAGTATTATTTTTATTTATTTATTTTTTATTATGTTCAGTTAGCCACTGTATAGTGCATGATTAGTTTTTGACATAGTGTTCAGTGATTCGTTAGTTACATATAATACACAGTGCTCATCACAATAAGTTCCCTCCTCAATACCTATTATCCTGTTAACCCCTTCCTCCCACCCCTTTCCCCCTCCCCCCCTCCGCTCTGAAACCCTCAGTTTCTTTCCCAGGGTCCAAAGCAGTCTTTTAAAAATAGAATAGCCCATGTTGCAAATATTTAAGAGCTATCATGAGATGACCAAGTCATTTAAAGTGAGATTCTTCATCATTTTTGGAACGTCCTTGGTCATTATTTCTTCAAGCATTGCCTCTGTTCCATTCTCCCCTTCCTCTCCTTTTGGAGCTGAGATTAAATGAATATTAGATCTCCTCTCCATTGTCTCCTAAATTTTCTTCTATATTTCCTATCTTTCTTATCTAACTGTGCTGCATTCTGGATAATTTCTTCTAAAACATTTTCTAATTAGCTCTTTTATTTATCTGCTCATCTTAAAATTTTATATATTGCATTAATTTATGTACAGTAGCATTGGTTCTTTTAAAAATCTGATCACTTTTTAGACTATTCTCAATTCATTTTTTATTTAAGTATAGAAGGTCATTTTTTTTAATTAGAGAGGAGGAGGGGGGAGGGGCAAGGGAGAGAGAATCTTAAGCAGGTTCCACGTTCAGTGCAGAGGCCAACGTGGGGCTTGATCTCACAACCCTGAGATCATGTCCTGAGCTGAAATCAAGAGTCAGATGCTTAACCAACTAAACTACCCAGGCACCCCCAGTAAGTCATGTTTTAAAAATAATCTCTGTCTAATAATTTCAATATATGCTATATTTTGTTTCTGTAATTTTTCTCATGGGATGCTTTCCGTGTGTGTGTGTGTGTGTGTGTGTGCGCGCGTGCGCACGCACCTGTGTATTTTACTGTGCACTGCTTATTGTCCCTAAAATATTATGTGAAAAGATTCTCTGAGGTCCAGGATAAATGTACCTTCTTTCAAAAAGGATTTCCTTCTACCAGTTCAGGACCAAATTATCCAAATTCATGGCTTTGTGTTTCCTAGGTCATTCAAATCCAGGTCTGTAATCCTTGGGAAAGGCAAGCCCATAGCCACAACCTCTAAAGGAGGAGTTTTTCTCCTTTTCTTTTTATATCTGTTTTCTTCAGTGTCAAGGCAACATTCCATTTGGTCCTTTGGGTATATGGGTAGGTATATTTCAGGTTTTCTTTTGCTCTGAAGGTTGACACCACTTCAGTGGAGAAGAGGTGGTCTACTACGCTCCCCAACTTGAGCAGGACTTGGGTTTCAATTTCTGATTCCTCCACGTGTGAGATTGTTAAACCAATATCCAAACCTGCCCAGATCAACAAGCTCCCTTAGAGTAAATCAGCCTTAGTGTATCAGTTCCTCTGCTTAGCTCTCCAGAATCTAGTGTTTTCTTCGATTTTTGTCATAATTTTGGCTCTACAATACTTTTTTAAAAATGCTTAATGGGGGGTGCCTAGGTGGCTCAGTGGTTTAAAGCCTCTGCCTTCGGCTCAGGTCATGATCTCAGGGTCCTGGGATTGAGCCCCGCATCGGGCTCTCTGCTAAGCGGGGAGCCTGCTTCCCCCTCTCTCTCTGCCTGCCTCTCTGCCTACTTGTAATCTCTCTGTCAAATAAATAAATAAAATCTTTAAAAAAAAATGCTTAATGGTTCCAATACTTGTAGGTTCCTTTGTCAGGAAGATTGAGAGTAAAAATAAAATATACAACTTTACAAAGAAGAGAGATTTTCTTTTCTTCCAATGTCTGTGTCTGGTTTCGGTGCTAGAGTAATGCTAGCCTCCCAGAGTTGGGCAGTGATCATTCCCCCCTCTTCAGTTTTTTGGAGTGGTATTATTTTCTTCTTTAAATGTTTGGTAGAATTCTCCAGAAAAGCCATCTGGGCCTGGATTTTTCTTTGTAGGAAAGCTTTTAATTACGAATTCAATTTCTTTAATAGATATACATATATTTAGGTCATCAGTTTCTTCTTGGATGAAGAAACTTTTTTTGGCAGTCTCTGTATTTTAAGTAATTCATTTATGTCATCTAAATTGTCAGATTTATTGACAATAAGTTGTGCACAATATTCTTTTTAACCTTTTAACATCTGAAGAGTATATGCATCTCCTCTATCATTCCAAATATTGTTAATTTGTGTCTTCCCTCTCTTTTTCTAATCAATCAGACTAGAAATTAATGTATTTTTTTTCATTTTCCCAAAGGACCAACTTTTCATGCATTTCTTCTATTGTTTTTCTGTTTTCTAGTTTATTGATTTCTGCTCTGATATGTTTTATTTCCTTTCTTCTGCTTATTTTGGCCTTAATTTTCACTTCTTTTTCTATTTCCTTACGGTGAAACCTGAGGTCACTGAATTGAGACCTTTCTCATTTCCTAGCATAGGCATTTAATGCTATAAATTTCTAAGTATGGATTTAGCTGCATCTAACACATTTGACTCTTCATTTTCATTCATTTTATTTTAGCAAAATACTTTGCTTCAATTCAAATCTATCAATATCTTATTTGACACTTAGGTTATCTAGAAATGTGATATTTAGGTTATAAATATTTGAGGGTATCCTAGATATTTTTTTGTTACTGATCTATAATTTTGGGTTGGTTTTGTTTTTTTGTTTTTTTTTTTTTTACATTAATAGACTTTACTTTTACAACAATTCTAGGTTTTCAGAAAAACTGGGCAGGAAGTACAAAGTTCCCTCTTACCCATTCTCCTTCTCCCCTGATTTCCCCCATTATTAACATCTTGTATTAATGTGGTACATTTGTGGCAGTTGTCTACAATTTACATTAGGGTTCATTTTGCTTTGTACTATTCTCTGAGTTTTGACTAATGCATATTGTTAAGTATCCACCATTGTAGTATCATACAGAATAGCTTCATTATCCTAAAAATCCCCTGTGCTCCACCTATTTATGTCTCTCTCCCTGCAAACCTTTAGCTATGACTGATCTTTTTATTAACTTTATAGATTTTCCTCTTCCAGAATGTCATATAGTTGGAATCATAGAATATGTAGCCTTTTCAGAATGGCCTGTTTTGCTTAGCAATATGCATTTGAAATTTGTCCATGACTTTTCATGGCTTGATAGCTCATTTCTTTTTATTCCTGAATAATATTCCATAGTCCTGATGTACCACAGTTTGTTTATTCATTCACCTATTAAAGGACATTTGGTTGCTTCTAGTTTTTGGCAACTATGATTAAAGTTGTTATTAACAATTATGTTCAGGATTTTGTGTGGACACATTTTGAAATCATTTGTATAAACATCTAGGACTTTAAGAGTTTGACTCCCTTGTCCAAGGTCATATAGTTAAGGAATAACACAGCTAGAGTTTGAAATCAAATAACCTGATCCAAAGTCTGTACCTTTAACCACTACCTTAAACTGCCTTTCTTTTTATAATTTTTATTTATTTTATTTTTTCAGTGTTCCAAGATTAAACTGCCTTTCAACATGTGATACAAGTCAGATGAACACTTCCCAGATGAACAGGGAAGATTCATGGATGAAGGGATTTGAATCCAATATTTTTTTTTAAAAGATTTTATTTATTTATTTGAGAGAGAGAGAGCACAAGCAGGAGGGAGGGAAAGGGAGAGGAAGAAGCAGACTCCCCACTAAGCAGGGAGCCTGATGGGGTTCTAACCCAGGATCCTGAGATCATGACCTGAGCCAAAGGCAGATGCTTAACCGCCTGAGTTACCCCCGGAATTCAATCTTAAAAGAGGACTAAGAGTTGGATAAATAGAAGTGGGAAGAAACTTTCAATAATGGGTATGGTGAAATGATGCTTAGAAAAGTATAGTGTGGGAAAGTGATGATGGTTGCACAATAATGTGAATTGCTTAATGCCACTAAATTGTAAACTTAAAAATAGTTAAAATGGTAAAATTTATGTTATGTGTATTTTATTGCAATTTTTAAAAAAGTATAGTGTACATGTTGATTTATGGGTGTTGGTAGTAAATTAATTTAATGGAAGTTAAAGTTTTATTGAGGGAATAAAAGGCAATGAAGTTGAATATGTTAATTTAGAACAAGATCAGCATGAATTTTAGTGATAGTATAAGGAAGGTTTTGGGGAATCATTAAAAATTTTGGAAGATGAAATAGACATGAAATCTGCAACTTTCAATTTTTAAGCTATGCTTTATGAGAAATTTATTGAAATGGGGCAAGGCTAGGGGCAAGAAAACCAACTCAACTCAGTCTAGGTGTGTTCACATGTACATTGTCTCATTCCCTCCCACAGCATCTTTATAAGATGGGTATTATCGCTCCCATTCTAAGTCAAGGAAGCTAAGGTTTATTCATGCTCACAATACTAATACAGAGTAAAAGGACAGTAATTTGAAACCAAATGTCTTAACTTCAAATCTAGCGCGTTCGTAGGTGGCAGGAACAATATGGATTCCTAAATAGGAATTACACAGAACGTTGTTTGAATCCTGGCTCTGTCTTATTATCTATGTGACTTTAGGAAGATTATTTAGCTGGTCAGAGCCTTATTTTTCTCATCTGTGAAAACGTGATAAAAATATCCATCTCCTAAGGATTAAATTCTTTGTATATAAAGTGATTACTGAGTACGTAGCATCCAAAAAAGTGCTCAATGATTACTCATCCACTTTCTTCCTCCTTAATGTCTGATATTTATCTGACATTTTTTGTGGCATATATGTGCATCATTAAATTATTTGTTGATTATCTAATGATATTTAAAACTTATTTGTGAATTTAGGTTTTCTTGCATTGACAAATGATAAATTTTTTACACATTAGTCTCTTTCTGGATAGTAGAAAAGCACATTTTACTAATTAAAGGCACAAAATTCTAAAGAAAAATTATGAACATGGTTTGGAAACTCATGTACATATTTATTTAACACCATTTCATATCTTTGAGAAGGCTTTTGGAAACTTATTTAGAAAGCTGAAAAGTCCTTGAATACCAAGTGGTTTAACAAGAATTTTTTAATGAGTTAAGTGTAAAGGAATCAAAAACATATGAATTCTATTTTCTGTAAATAACACATGGTTTTGAAAACTGAAAATGTACTTGGAAAAAATGTTTCCTATGCACTATTGAATTAAAGCTCTTGAAAAATAATGTCCCCCCCCAAACTGAGGCAAGTGCCGTTTAGATTCTAGAGTGCTCTCTGTCCACAATGAAAATATTGGCCACAGCATATCTTACATGTTTGATTTTGTTGAGATAAAATTACTTTAAGATGGTGTCCAAAGTAGGAGGAGACTTCCTGGGTATTTCCACTTTCATGGTGGGGAGAATAAATCATTTGCTTTTTGGACAAAAGAGAAAGCAGTTGTTTTTATCAACATAAGTTGTTCATAGAGGAGCAATTCTAGTACCTCTGACATGAGAACAGTGGGATGAGAGTAAACGAAGGAATGTGGGAAATGTGATATCACAATTTTCCAAGAATAATTTATTTTGTTGGAAAGACAGAAAAACTAATCAGCTAAATTCTCATTAAGATATTAAAACCTTTTACTGACAATGCCACATAATATAAGTGTCTTCAAATATTTTATTTATATCGTATCTATAACTGCCTCTCTCTTTTCTAAGAAGGAGATAGCTATCATATATAAGATCCAGGTCAGGCAATCATATTTTCAATATTACCATTCTTTTTGAAAGTACTCAATTCCATCTTTGGGTATTCAGAACAGTTTCCACTCATTTGAAGTAGTTCATTACCTTTTATAATTTGCAGTCCTCCTCTCGCCTAAGATGGCAAAACTGACTACATTTTGTTAGTTGTAGAATGAAAAACATACAGATAAATTTGCTTTAGAATAAGCCATATGTTTGTGCAGTAATGGACAAATGGACACTGATTAAAAGGACCAGAAGCACTGGCAAAGGATAAACATTTAATGGTGCAGAATTGAGAGTCCAGAGATAGGCTCTCACATTTATAGTCAACTGATGTTCAACCAGTGTGCCAAGACAATTCGGTGGGGAAGGAACAGTATTTCCAAAAATATTCCCAAAGGGGGAGAACTAGTTATCTTAATGCAAAAGAATGAAGTTGGACTCTTACCTTATATCATATACAAAGTTTAACTCAAAATAGATCAAAGACCTAAATGGATCAAAGATCAACTCAAATTAATCAAAGCTGCACTAAAATTCTTAGCAGAAAACATAGACATAAATCAGCATGACCTCAGAGTTAGCAATGGTTTCTTAGATGTGACACCAAAACCACATGCACAAAAGAGAAAAAATAAATTGGACTTCATCAGTATTAAAAACTTCTGTGCTTAGGGGTGCCTGGGTGGCTCAGTGGTTGAGCATCAGACTCTTGATTTTGGTTCAGGTTGTGATCTCCAGGTTGTGGGATCCAGCCCTGTGTTAGGCTCCCTGCTGCTGAGCCTGCTTGTCCCTCTCCCTCTGCTCCTCCTCCTGCTTGTGCTCTTTGTCTCTCTTTGTCTCTCTCTCTCTCTCTCTCTCAAATAAATAAATAAAATATTAAAAAAAAAACACAATAAAACTTCTGTGCTTAAAAGAACACCATCAAGAAAGTGAAAAGACAACACACAAAATAAGAAAAAAACATGCAAATCACATTTCTGAGGAGGTACTTCTAACTAAAATATTCAAAAAATTATTGCACTCAATAATAAAAAGACAAATAACCTATCTTAAAAATTGGCAAGATATCTAAACAGACATTTCTCCAAAGAAGATACACAAATAGCCAATAAGCATATGAAAAGGTGCTCAGTATTAGGGAAATGCAAATCCAAACCACAGTGAGATACCACTCCAAATTACTAGGATGGGGTTGTAATAAAAAATAGAGATGATAGCAAGTATTAGCAAAGCTGTGGATACATTGGAACCCTTATACACTACTGGTGGAAATGCAAAATGGTTTGACTTCTTTGGAAAACAATATGGTCATTCTTCAAAAGTTTAAACAGAGAGTTACCATATGGCCGTATGGCTCATTGATTCCACTACTGAATTATACCCAAGAAAAATGAAAACATATATCCACACAAACAACTTGCACATAAATGTTTATGGCAGCATTATTATAACCAAAAATTGGAAGCAACGCAATGGATAAATAAAATGTGGTATATCTATACAATGAAGTATTATTTGGCAATAAAAAGAAATGAAGTTTTGATTCATGCTACAAAATATTATGCTAAGTGAAAGAAGCAAGTCACAAAAGACCACATATTTTATTATTTCATTTATATGAAATGTCTAGAATAGGTAAACTCATAGAAACAGAAAGAATAGTAGTTGCCTAGATGGGGGAGAGTTGAGGAAACTGAAAATATTCTAAAATTGATTGTGTTGATGGACGCACAACTCTATGTTTATATTAAAAACTACTGAACTGTAGGCGCCTGGGTGGCTCAGTGGGTTAAAGCATCTGCCTTCGGTTCAGGTCATAGTCTCAGGGTCCTGGAATCAAGCCCCACAAAGGGCTCTCTGCTCAGCAGGGAGCCTGCTTCCTCCTCTCTCTCTGTCTGCCTCTCTGCCTACTTGTGATCTTTCTCTGTGTCAAATAAATAAAATCTTAAAAAAAAAAAACAACACAAAACTACTGAACTGTATACTTAAAGTGAGTGAATTGTGTGGTATGTGAATTATATCTTAATAAGGCTGTTCCCCTCCCCTGCAAAAAAGAACCAGAAACAACTGGTAAATAGAAATGTTGAGTGATTTTCACCTTAAAATATTTTTATATAACTTAGAGCTGAACTAATATATGTGTGTTGAATTTCAAGTTAAAGAGGTGAGAGAAAGAGGAGCGATGGTCTCTAAAGGTCTGATTGTAATTGTCTTTTCTCTTTTTGTATATTTCTTTTTGTATTTCCCAATGCACTAGTTAGAATATGAAACTAATTCCAAATGTTGTTGTTTGTTTTTTTGTTTTTTTGATGTTTGAGATGCAGGGAACAGGACAAATTCCCTGCTGTCAACCTTCATTCTAGTAAGGGGAATAGAGCGGATAGCAGGAAGGAATGGCCTCTTCAAGGAAGTGATATTGGAACAGAGATCTAGATAACGTAAAAAATCTGGAGGAAGAGAGCATCGGTGGAGGATGCAGAAATAAAAGCCCGGAGTTGGGAGGAAGATTAGTGTATCAGAGCAGGGGTTCTACAACTTAAGCATGCCCTGGAATCAACTGGAGATCTTGTTTAAAAAGATTGCTGGCTCCACACACAGACTCTCTTATTCTGGAAGCCTGGAAAGGGCCCAAGAATTTGCATATCTAGCCAGTTCCCTAGTGATGATGATGATGTTCTATGGACAACACTTTAAGAACCACTGTTAGGGAAACAACAAAGAAACTAATGTGGCTGAAGGAATTTGAGTAATTGGGAGAACGGTAGGCAGTAATGGGCCAAAGTCAGCTCACACTAGCTCACAAGAGCCGGAATGGTACATCTCTTTCCAATCTTATACCCAGTGATGTTCCATTGTTAGCTTGATAGCCATGATGGAAGTACTTATACCTTGGAAATTGGCAAGAGCAACATATTAAGGATCTCATTATGAGTGATAGGACTGAGGTCAAAAAGGTAGAAAAGTCTTATTCTCCATGGCAAGGAATTTGGATTTAAGTATAAGGGCAATGGGAAGCCTTTGAAGAGTTGTGACCAAAAGAGAGATGTGATCTGATTTGTTTTTTAAAATGGCATATCCTGGCTGCTGATAGGTGTATAGATGATAGGTGTTATGGTTGTACCCTCCAAATTCAATCTGTCCTTTACTGCAATTAGCTGCTTAACTAAAGGCTACATTTCTCAGCCTTCCTTGCAGCTACAGGTGGGTGTGTGCTTAAGTATATGCCAATAGAATATGAGTAAAATGATGTATGACATTTTTGAACCCACTGGATAAATAAGAAATCCTTCCCCTGAATGTCCACCCTATCCCTTTCTGGAAGCCACAAGCCAGACATAGCAGTGTCCCAGTTTGGACTATGCCAGTGATGATAATACCCAAGGAGACAGAGAAGCAATGACTTAGATCAACAGAGATCAACCCTGATCTCTGAATCACTGCAAGCTCCCCATCAATCTGTGAGAGACCAAAATAAGTTTTTCTTAAGCAAAAGCCACAGCACTGTTGGGTCTCTCTATTATAGTCATCTCATCTTAGCCTAACAGCAGGAGAAGTTAGAATAGAAGCAGGGGGAAGACTTGGGAGAACTGTTTTTTGTTTTGTTTTGTTTAGAGATTTTATTTGTTTATTTGAGTCGGGGGTACGGGAGAGAGCCCCGGCAGGGGGAAGGGCAGAGCTAGAGGCAGAGGGACGAGCAGACTCCTCACTGAGCAGAGAGCCCGACACAGGGCTGGATCTCAGGACCCTGAGATCATGACCTGAGTCAAAGTCAGACGCTCAGCCTCGACCCACTGAGCCCCCCGGGCGCCCCCAGGAGACTACCGTAATAGCCCATGAAGATATGATGATGCTTTGAAGTAGGATGTGTGCCCTTGGGCCTATTTGTTCTCAGACTCGTTCTTCTCCCTTCTGTTCCTCTGTTGCCTGGTCCCTGGAGAATGATACCCTAGCAACTGACTTCTGGCTGCCATTAGGCACTCTCTGGAGATGGGAGGGCAGGAATGGGGGAAGCCAAGTCATCTGTCTCTCTCTCTCTCTCAATCTTTACCTCAGGCAGCATGTCTGGCAGGGATGGAATGGCCCTGGCTTCTGCCAAATGGTATCGCCATGAATCCAGCTTCTTCTGGGGGATCGTGACTCGTCCTCCTTCTGTCCTCCCAGCCTGGACGTGGCAGCATCTTCCGGGTTGTCTCAGCATCCCATTTGGCTTCTTACTTCTCACTAGTATAACCGATTTCCTTCATTGAAACCTCTCTGTTTTAAATGGTTTCACTTCTGCTGGGTGAGCCTGGACTGATAGAGGGACAG
Source organism: Procyon lotor (assembly GCA_028646535.1). NCBI lineage: Eukaryota > Metazoa > Chordata > Mammalia > Carnivora > Procyonidae > Procyon > Procyon lotor. The sequence goes on along the minus strand of CM053609.1, from coordinate 37,847,913 downwards.
GTGGTAAGCGAGTGAGAAGTGTTGGAATCAGGGCATATTTCTAAGTAAAAACGACAGGATTGGTGAGAGATTAGATATGGGGTGTGAGGGAAGGGTTTAAAGATCAAAACAAAACATTTCCCTGCAACCTCCCCACCAAACTGCTTCCCAGTCTCCCCACTCTCAGAAAACTAACACGACCATTTACTCAGTCTCAAAACAAAAATCTCGGCCTTATCCTTTATTTACTGGATTCTTCATCTAGTCCTTCATAAAGTTCTACTCCAGTTTTTCTGGTGCATGGGGACCTGTCTGGAATTATAAATATCCATATACACTTTATTACACTTGATCAAAAACCTTATACTGGAAATAGAGCCTAATTCAGGCAATACTGCTAATTTAAAAAATTTCAGTGAACTTCACAAAGACTGACCTTTGAGAAATAAACCAGAAACTGTATCTGGATTAGACAGCCTGGTCCCTGGACCATTGCCAGGACAGCCTCGGGCAGTGTAAGGATGTGCAACAGCCAGGATTTTGCTGTGTCTGTTGGGAGACCAGAGAGGGTTTATGGAGGCTGAAACACAGAAGCTAAAGCATGCTTGAAAGATGTTAGGCAAGTGGAAAGTCATCACCGGTTACAAGGGCTGGGGCTCTGAAAACGTCTCGATTTTCCCTTGGTTTGAGAATATTGAGGATAAACACAATCTCTGGGAGGGAGAATGACTTCTCTATTCATTAGCTGTGTAATCTCAGATAATGTTGGTAAACTCTCTAAGCTTCAGTTTGCTAATGTGTCAAAAACAGGAAAAGCATTACCTACCCTGCAAGATTGTTGTATTAAATCATGTGATAGGCCTTAGAACATGGCACATAGCATGCCTGCTTATTTATTTTTCTTCTCATCCCTTTCATTCATCTCATGCAGGTAGCATTGCAGAGTAGATTAGCTATAACTATCTGTAACTTAGTATACTCATTTAATGACTATTGCTCTTCTACATATATGGTCCCCAGATCAAATGTATGTCATGGTTTGATTCATAATTAAGAAAAAATGTTTTCATTGCAAATTTCATTGCCAACCTGTTTGCAGAAAGACTATCTGTGGGTAATTGAGTAGGGCGCAAAAGTTTTGGGAAGAAAGGCAAAACACTGTTACTATCTATGTCACATGCAAGACTAACAATTGCAAAGTAAGGACCGTGGTTTCATAAGAAGCTCTTCCCTCATGAACACCGTTGTTTTTTTTTTCTCTGGACCTCCTGGACTGTACAAAAAAGGTGGCAATATGTACTGGACAACTCATATTTATTGGCATAATAAGTTTTCTCAAGACACTTCATAAATTTGACTTTAAAATATTCCTTATATAAAAACTTCAATGAAGTTTTTATGAAGACATTCTAGACGAAGACCAATTGAAAAAGATAACTCAAAATGATGAGGACAGGGTGGTTTTGTTTTATGTATTCTATTTTCTGACATTTAAAAACATTTATAGTAAGAGAAATCATTAATTTTTCTTCTGCAAAGAAATTAATTTCCAAAATATCAAACATGCTGCTTGTATGATTACTGGATTCTCTCTACTCAAGAGCTGGCCAGCTCTTTCTGCTTACAGCTAAAATGAAATGAAAACACTAAAATGAGTTACTTTCCCACGTAAGTGGGTATAATGGTTAATTCTATGTGCCAACGGGGCTAGGCCCTAGTACTCAGATAACTTGGTCAAACTCCAATTTACAGGTTGCTTTGAAGAGATTTTTTTAGATAAGATAAATGTTTAAGTCAGCTGACTCGGAGTACCACAGACCACCCTCAGTATGTGGGTAAGCCTTATCCAACCAACTGAAGACCTTATGACCAAAAGACTGGGTGTGGGTCTCCCCAAGGAGAAGGGAATTCTGCCTCCAGCATGCTTTCTCAGACTGCTGTTAGACTCCAGCTGCGACAGCTACCCCTCTCTGGGTCTCCAGCTTGCTGGCCTGCCCTGCAGATTTCAGACTTTCCAGCCCCACAGTCATGAGATAATTCCTTAAAATGATAATTCAATCTCTCTGTCTATCTGTCTTTCTCAAATATGTGTGTGTATATGTATGTATATATGTATGCAAGCACATATAACAATATATATATTATATTGTATATTATATATGTGTTCAGTTTCTCTGAAAAACCCTGAGTAATACAGTGAGAAACACTAAACAAAGTAGCAAAGTAGCAAAAAGATAATTTACCAGATACAGATAAAGTTCACCAGATAAAACATTTTTAAAACTCATAGCAATTCTTATTATTAATTTGCCTTTGATATTCTATATCAAAATACCCCACCACTTTTTTTCCCCACAAGGACTGTTATCTCAAAAATTGGACTAATGTGGAAATGTTTTCATTTTCCTTTTGCACTTTCTAATGGCTTACTTGAGATATACTACCATACAAATCACTCATTTAGTATACAATTCACCCATGCATATAAGGTCAATTAATTTGTGACAAAAGAGCCATATACAATGAGAAAACTATAATCTCTTCAATAAATGGTGTCAGGAAAATTGGACAGCAACATGCAAAACAATAAAGCTGGACTTATACCATACACAAAAATTAACTCAAAATGGATTAAAGACTTAAACATAAGACCTGAAACCATAAAATTACTAAAAGAAAACATAGGCAGTAAACTCCTTGACAATGGTCTTGGTGATGATTTTTTGGATTTGACACTAAAAGCAAAGGTACACAAAAACAAAACAAGCAGAACTACATAAAACCAAAAAGCTTCTGCACAGCAAAGGAAACCACCAACAGAATGAAAAGGTAACCAGCAAATGAGAGTGGATATTTGCAAATATCTGGTATGTGATAAGGGGTTAATATCCAAAATATTTAAAGAAGTCGTACAATTCAATAGCCAAAAAATAAACAATCTGATTTAAAAATGGGCAGAGGATCTGAATAGATATTTTTCCAAAGAAGACATACAGATGACCAACAGACACATGAAAAGATGCTCAACATAACTAATCATCAGAGAAATGCAAATCAAAACCATAATAATATTTCATTCACCTCACTCTGTTAGAATGGCTATGATCAAAAAAAAAAAAAAAAAACCCCAAAAAAACATAAGAAATAACAAATGACGGTGAGAAGGTGAAGGAAAGGGAGACCTTACATAATATAAATCGGGATAACCACTAGGGAAAACAATATAGAGGTTCCTCAAAAAATTACAAATAAAACTACCACATGGTCCAGCAATTCCACTTTGGATAATTTATCCAAAGAAAACAAACAAAAGCCAATTTGAAAAGATATTGGTTCATTGCAGCATTATTCATAATAGCCAAGACATGACAACAATCTAAATGTCCATCAATTGAATAAATAAAATTTCACATATATATGAATATTATTCAGCTATTAAAAAATCAAATCTTCCCGTTTGCAATAACATGGATGGAACTTGAAGGCATTAGCTAAGTGAAATAAGTGAGACAGATTCCACTTATATGTGCAATCCAAAAACAAAACAAGAAGTGCCTGGGCGGCATAGTCAATTAAGTATCTGACTCTTGGTTCTGGCTCAGGTCATGATCTCAGGGTCATAAGATTGAGCCCCGACTTCAGCTCTGCACTCAACAGGGAGTCTGCTTATGATGTTCCCTCTCCCTTTGCCCTTCACCACTCTCTCTCTCTCTAAAATAAAATAAATAAATCTTTAACAAATATAAAAATAAAGTAAAACAAAAGACTGAGCTCATGGATATAGAGAATGGATTGACAATTGTCTGAGGCAGGGGGTGGGGTGGGCAAAATGGGTAAAGAGGCTCAAAAGGCACAAATTTCCAGTTATAAAATTAATAAGTCATGGGAAAGCAATGTTCAACATGGTGATTGTAGTTGATAATACTGTATTGCATATCTGGAAGTAACCAGGAGAGTGGATCTTGAAAGTTCTCATCACAAGAAAAAAATTTTGTAATTATGTATGGTGACAGATATTAACTGCAATTATCATGGTGATCATTTTGCAATATATACAAGTACAGAATCATTACAATGTACACCCAAAACTAACATAATGTTTTGCCAATTTATGCCTTAATAAAAATATTTAAAAATGTTTAAGTATATAGGGGCACCTGGGTGGCTCAGTCGTTTAGCATCTGCTTTAGCATCAGGCATGATCCCAGGGTCCTGGGATCCAGCTCTGCATCGGGCTCCCTGATCAGTGGGAAGCCTGCTTCTCTCTCTCTCCCACTCTCCCTGCTTATGTTCCCTCTCTTGCTGTGTTTCTCTCTGCCAGATAAATAAGTGAAATCTATGAAAAAAAAATTTAAGTAATTCAATTATTTTTAGCATATTCAAAGTTGTGCAGCCATCACCACAATCAATTTTAGAACATTTTCACTGACCCCAAAGGAAATCTGATACCTTTAGCAATCATTCCCATCCTGCTGTCCAGTGCTCAGCCTTAGGTAAACATTAATCTACCTCCTGTCTCTATGGATTTGCCAATTCTGACATTCTATATAAATGGAAGCATACTATATGTGGTCACTTGTGACTCGTGGTTTCTATACCACATTTTATTTATCCATTCCACTAGTTGATAGACATTGGGCTGTTTCCACTCTTTGGACATTATCATTTGTCTTGCTCTTGATCTTAGTACCAAAATGTGAAATCACTAAAAGGTAAGAAGAAAAAACATATTAAATTCTGAAAAAGTTCTCAGTTAGGTGAATGATCAATGAAAAAATGAGTTCTCAGAACACTGCTTTCAGAATATGCATGATTTCTATTAACTAATCATTTTCAAAGCCATAATATTAATTAAATGTCCTTCAAAACATTTTCTTATTAAAAGCATTTGCGCCGAAGTGCTTCTGTTTATGGGACAAGAAATTGAAATGACTGTCTTGGCAGTGTAACTCTAGTTATTTAAGCCAAGGGATTAAGAGTACTTTTGAGAAGGAGTAACAATGTGTTTTCTGTGTCTTTGGATATTATGGTAAATTTGTATATAATGTATGGATGATTTTATTATATATACCCTTATGAGATTGCCAATCAAAATAGCACTTCTATCAGGAGATAGTTTCCAATTCACAATTTTTTTTTAACATTAGAATCCATGCTGGTCTTCAATGTTCACATTTCCCCATCAGCTTAATGTTTAAGATCCATTTCTAAAAATGAAATGACTAATAATTCTGACTTTGAGCAGCAACTATCCATGCCAGCCTGGTACCGGAAAGCTGAAATCTAATCCTAACATCACTCTTCATATAATGTAAGTGCCTTTGATGTTGCAAAATCCAAGGTGGTACTCTTGAATTACCCTTAAATTAGCTGCTATGGCCAGTATTGCTTCACAGGATATAAAAAGAACAGTAGCTAAGCTTGCATAGAGGAGAGGTATGCTCTAGAAAGAACAATAATGTCAACTGGACTTAGTGTGGAATGCAAGGCTTAAAAATTCCATAAAGTAGAGAAGGAAAGCAGGAATTTACTTATAGCCATCTAAAAAGTTTGTCTTCTCACTAGGATATGTTCACATACTAAACCAGGTTTGGTTTTCCTATAGGTATGTTTATATTATTTTAACTATTAATAAAATGCAAGCAACAACTTCACCTGCATTATTTTTATTACTTTTTTTTTTAAAGATTTTATTTATTTATTTGACAGAGAGAGAGAGAGATGGTGAGAGCAGGAACGTAGCAGGGGGAGTGGGAAAGGGAAAAGCAGGCTTTTAGCAGAGCAGGGAATCCAATGTGGGACTCGATCCCAGGACCCTGGGATCCTGACCTGAGCTGAAGGTGATGCTTAATGACTGAGCCACCCAGGCGCCCATTTTACTCTTTTTTTTTTTAAAGATTTATTCATTTACCTGAGAGGGCCAGGGTGGGGGAGGGGCAGAGGGAGAGAGAACCCCAAGCAGATGTCCACTGAGCATGGAGCCCAACTCAGGGCTCAATTCCATGACACTGAGACTATGACTCAAGTTGAAATCAAGAGTTGAGTGCCCAACTCACTGAGCCACCCAGGCGCCCCTTGACTTGCATTCTTTTTTTTTTTTTTGCATTCTTTTTATATAAGTCCAGCTAGATCAAATTCTTAAATGTGTAGTGTTCATCTTGGTGTTCAGTGTTAATCTTGGATGTTCCTTAATTTCTATTTCCTCTGTTTCCTTTCTCAGTGTACCTTCCTCTAGAAATAATTTCTAAAAGTGATTTACACAAAGATGTCAATGATGACTTATTTCCAAAGAAATATAGGTGTTTGAAAAGAGCTCATAAAAAAAAAAGAAAGAAAAGAAAGAAAGAAAAGAGCTCATAGCAACAAAAAGGAATAAATTGCTACCAATGGAATTTCACATATGCATACAGATCAGAGAGGTATATTTCATGGGCTTCCTGAATCCACAGTTTTTTTCCCCCACTGTAAGGAAGCCCTGCTATAGACCCTAGACATAAAAACTGACTTGCAAAACTGTATAATCAATGCACTTTGCAGAAGGAAAGGGAGTTCTTACATCACAATCCCAGTATCAGCCAGGAACAGCTATTTCCATTCATACCTGAAGATTGTTGGAATGATTAGGTAATAGAGAAGACACTGATGGTTCTGATCATTGAATCGGAGGGCATGAAGATAATTGCACGCAACATACAAAACTATGAATGATCCATTCCACGCCCAGTTCTCTGACTGATACTCCTTTGTGTTCTACTTTCTTATCATAATGCTCTTGATTGCGACTGTCGGCTGGGATTCCTTGGTTCAAATAACCACAATACTACCTGAAACAGTTCTCTAACTTGGAGGTTTACAAAAACAATAAAACACCAACAAAACAAAACAAAAAAACACCAAAACAATAAAACATTTATTTGAGAATGACTTACCCTAAACTATGGAAGAAGAATTAGATACAGATTTGCAGTTTGATAATGCAGTAAAATTGGCCTTTCCTCCTTCCCCTCTAGGAAATCACCCAAAAGAAGAATGAGAAAGAGAAATGCAAGGTAGGATACATATGAAACCTTAAGCCACAGATAGATAGAAGGGCTGCCAAAAGCAGTGAAGATCAAACAGGATGTGGGAGGAAGCTGAGGGGAGGACTGTGAATGCAAATCCCTCAGAGAGTTGGCAATACCCCAAGATGAGGAGCATGTCCAAGATACAGAGCTAAAATTTTCAAGTATCCTAAAAGGGACAGGGAGCCTAGGGTAGTGACAGAAGCATCCATACACTAGTTTGATTCTGAGAAGCAGAGGTAATAGGACTGAACAAGGATATAACTGATTAACAAGCCAGTTTTTAAGAAACAGTCTGTTGGTGAGGCAGAGGATTGAAAAGACTGAATGATGTGAATCGTAAAGCTGCCTCTCTCTGCTGGCCTGAGAGAGGTAACAGTTAAATGGACTCTCACATTTAACTAAGGGCTCTACGGAGAATGCTGCTAGCCTTGGACATAGCTTTAGAATCTCCAATATGAGATTCATTAGCAAGCAGCTGGTCAAGAAAGCTCACTTACCAATTCGAAGAATCGAAAATAAACCATTCAGGATCTATACAAAAATATCATAAGAAAAGAGGAGAAAAGGAACAAGAATAAAAATGCAGATGAACGCTGATCAAAGCAGTATTTCCACAAAACAGATGAAAATGTTGATCCAATGTTTTGTCATAGCTTTAAATAGTTAATGAAACAATTCGTCAGTAAACAAGAGCCCATACATATAAGTAATGTATTTAAAAGCTTTGAAGGGGCACCTGGGTGGCTCAGTGGGTTAAGCCTCTGCCTTCAGCTCAGGTCATGATTTCAGGATCCTGGGATCGAGCCCTGCATAGGGCTCTCTGTTCAGCAGGGAGCCTGCTTCCCCCTCTCCCTCTGCCTGCCTCTCTGCCTGCTTGTGATCTCTCTCTCTCTGTCAAATAAATAAATAAAATCTTTAAAATAAATAAATAAATAAATAAATAAATAAATAAATAAATAAATGCTTTGAAAAAGAAAGGAGGAAAAAAAAAATCAATGAAACCAAAAACTGGTTCTTTGAAAAGATCAATAAAAGGGTAAATCCTTTAGCTAGCCTAAGAAAAAAAGAGAGTTGATAAAAATTACTATCAGAAATGAGAGAGGGGACATTGCTACAGATCCCATAGACATGAAAAAGATAATAAAGGAAGATGATAAACAAGTCTATTCCCACAAATTTGATAACCTAAATGAAATGGACCAATTTCCTAAAAGACACAATCTAAAAACTCACAAAAAAAAAGAAATAGATTGCCTGAGTGGGTCTATATCTATTAAAGAAATTGAATCAATAATTAATAACCTTCCAAAACAGAAAGCATGAGGCCCCCCCCAAAAAAATCAATAGACAGCCCAGAAGTGGACCCACAAAAATATAGTCAATTGATCTTTAATAAAGGATCAAAGGCAATAAATGGAGCAAAGACCATCTTTTCAACAAATGGTGCTGAGACAGCTGGACATCCATATGCAAAGCCATGAATCAAGACGTAAAAACTAGCAAAAATGAACTCAAATTGGGTCATATAGCTAGATATAAAATGAAAAACTATGAAATGTATATACAACTAGAAGAGAATATAGGAGAAAATCTAGATGACCTTGGGCATGATGACGACTTTAGACACAACACCAAAAGCATAATATATGAAAGAAATAAATGATAAGCTGAATTTCATTAAAATTTGAAACTTCTGCTCCGCAAAAGACAATGTTGAGAGAATGAGAAAAGCTCCAGACTAAGAGAAAAATATCTGCAAAAGACACATTTGAGAAAGAACTATTCAAAATATACAAAGGATTCCTAAAACTCAACAATGAGAAAACAAATTGATTTTAAAATGTGCTAAGGGGGGCGCCTGGGTGGCTCAGTCGTTAAGTGTCTGCCTTCGGCTCAGGTCATGATTCCAGGGTCCTGGGATCGAGCCCCGCATCGGGCTCTCTGCTCTGCAGGAAGCCTGCTTCTCCCACTACCATTCCCTCTGCTTGTGTTCCCTCACTTGCTGTGTTTCTCTCTGTCAAATAAAGGAAAGAAAGAAAGGAAGGAAGGAAGGAAGGAAGGAAGGAAGGAAGGAAGGAAGGAAGGAAGGAAGGAAGGAAGGCAGAAAGAAAGAAAGAAAGAAAGACATACAGGTGGCAAATAAGCATGTGAAAAGAGGCTCCACACCTTGTCATCAGAGAATGCAAATTAAAATAACAATAAGTTGCCACTACATACCTATTAGAATGGTCAATATCCTGATCACTGACAACACCAAATGTTGGCAAGGAAGGAAAGCAACAGGAAATCTCCTTTATTGCTAGTAGGAATGCAAAATGGTACCTCTACTCTGGAAGACAGTTTGGCAGTTTCTTGAAAAACTAAACATACTCTTACCATACGATCTAGCAATCATGTTCCTTGGTATTTATTCAACCAAGCTGAAAACTTACATCTACACAAAAACCTGTACATGAATATTTTAGCATCTCTATTTATAACTACCCAAATTTAAAAGCAACCAAGATGTCTTTCAGTAGGTGAATGCTTAAATAAATTGTGGTACATCCAGACAATGGAATTTTATTTAGTGCTAAAAAGAAATGAACTATCGAGCCATGAAAAGACATGGAGGAAAAACGTATTACTAAGTATAAGAAACCAATCTGAGAAGGCTACATACTATATGATTCCAAGTATATGACATTCTAAAAAAGGCAGAACTGTGGAGAGAGTAAAAAGATCAGTGTTTGTCAAGGGTTTGGGCAGGAAGAAGATGAATAGTTGGAGCACAGAGGATTTTTAAGGCAGGGAGAATATTCTGTATGATACCGTAATGATGGATACATGTCATCATAGATTTGTCCAAACTCACAGGATGTACAACACCAACAGTGAACCCAAGTGTTAACTGGTGATTATGATGTGTCAGCGTAGATGTTTCCATTGTAACAAACGTACCCACTGGTGGGGGATGTTGATAATGGGGGAGGTTATGCATGTGTGGGGGCAGGGAGTTTACGGGAAAGCTCTGTACCTTCCTCTTAACTTTTCCGTGAACCTGAAACTAATCTAAAAAAGAAAGAGTCTTTTTTTGTTGTTTTTTAAAAAAAGGACATCCTGACACATGCTGCAACACGGATGAAATTTGAAGACATTATGCTAAGCAAAATAAGCCAGTCACCAAAAGACAAATATTGTATAATTTCTCTTACATGAGGTATTTAGAGTAGTCACATTTATAGAGACGAAAAGTAGAATGATAGTTGCCAGGGCCTTGCGGATGGAGGTTTGGAGTCAGGAGTTAGTATTTAATAAGTACATTGCTGGGAAAGACAAAACAGTTCTAGGGTTGAATGGTGCCGATGGTAGCACAACAATGTAAATGCAGGTAACACCACAGAAACGTTCCTGGAAAAGTGGTTAAAGTGGTAAATTTTGGATTATGTATATTTTACTACAATATATATATTTTTTAATTTACAAAGAGCAAAAGGCAGGAGTATGAGGCTTAGGAAGATAAAGACAACTAAAGGAATGAAACACAAGCTGGCAGATCTCTCAGGGGAATAGTGTTTTAAAAAATAACAGTAAAACCTGGAAGTAGCCCGGGGGAGACTAGATGCTGAAGAGAACGCAGAAAGGAACAGAGAGGTTAGATATGAGAAAAGCAAACGAAATAAGTGAAAATAAATGACATTTAAAACAATTAGAGGTAAAGTGATATCTAGGGAAGACAGGCAAGGGAGGTCTAACATACACTTACCTGAAAATCCTATACAATGGGTCAGAACAAATATCTAAAATATGATTAAAGAAAATGTTCATTTTGAAAGGGCATTTCAGGTCCTCGGAAAATTTGACACATAACGGTCAACACAGATATATCCTATTACAGTTGCTTAATTTTGACTCTTTTGGGCAATCAGGCAAAAATAATGAGTCATCTATGAAGGATGAAAAACAAAACAGGCTGACATCAGTCTTCTCTACAACAATGTGCAGTTCTAGAAAACTGGAGAAATGCCTCTAAATGCCTTAAGGAAAGAAAGTGTGACCGAAGAAGTTTATATAATCCAAATTGTTATTCAAAGATAAAGGCAACCAATAATTTTTAATAATCCTGCACTCCGTGGAAATACTGGAAAGAATATTTGCAATTCATATCACAAAGTGCCAATTTTTTTGTCTATAAAGAATCTTATTTTTTAACTATAAATATAATAGCTAATGCTAACAATGTTGAAAACTTAGACAACATGAACAACATATTATATATAAGTTTCTTGAAAACATACATATACCATATGACATGTGACTGATAAAGAAACTAAACCTTGAACAGTCCCACCACTCTTAAATATACTGAAGCAGTTGTTAAAAATCTTCCCGCAAAGATCAGATTAGGTAACACAGGTAGTTATAAGGATATATTTTTCTGACAGTCAGGAGAAAGGTCAGGGCTAATACCGTCAATATGTTATCAGAGAACACGTAAAACAGAAACAGAACTTTGGGAATTGTTAATTTTTTAAAAATAAAATTAACAATATCTTGAATATGTGTAGCAACAAACTGCTGTTGTTCTCAAAGGCACAATTGGCAAATCACCCAGCCCAAGCCATTCACATGCTGCTGTGCCAGGGCTGTTCTTTAAGACAGACTGCCTGTCAGACCAGTCATAAACCACTACTCACTTCTGCCAGGAAGGAAGAACACCTTCCTTCACTGCATAAATGTAGGTGGCATTTGTGGAAATAAATGAATTGCAACACAGAAAATAAGGAAATGCAGTGGAAAGGAGACATTTGTTAAGATTGGTGTGGGGAGGGTTGAAAGTACTAATACCAAACATTTCTAGATTTCTTTGGTTTCTGGGAAAGGGAAAGGTATCTCACTTTCCCCATTTCCAGCATATTACATATACTTTCAAAGCTCAGCCCTCATCTTTATTTCCACTAGGGCTCAATTATCAGCCGTCAGTTTTAGGATACAGGATGAAGTTCAGTGGCTGAACTAGCTACACAAAAAGGGGAGCTCAACCCTCTTTCTACAAGTGAATATCTCTTCCTTTAGGAGCAACATTGCCAAAGTAACCTTGCTGATGTACTTGAACAAACTTCAAAAGGAGCTTCAACCACTCATCGGAATATAGGCTCGAAGTTCATTTGTCCGAATCAAATATCACCCAACTAAATACATTCTCTCATATGGACACCAACTCCAGATTCATTTTGGTCTAGAACAAAGAGAATTAAATAAGAAGGAAAAAATAAAAAACCTATAGGTAAACCAGTAACCCCGAAAATAAATGGGCAAAGAATGAGAAGAGTTCACATAAAAGGAAATATAAATGGTTATAAAACATATCTGAAAAATGTTCAGTCTCATAATGAGAAAGGCAAATTAAAATTAAACTTAAATATCATGGGTAACCCATCAGATTGGAAAAGATCACAAAGCTTGGTAACACTCTGCATTAGTGAGAGTGATAGAGGCATTTTCATATACTGCTGATAGGAACATAAATTAGTACAATCTCCATGGAGGGTAAATTAGCCACATTAATCAAAATTATAAGCACACATACTCTTAGGGTCTGTAATTCTTCCTCTAGGAATTTATGGTATCGATTTTTGACATATGTACAAAATGACTTACATACAATACAGGTCATTACAGTATTATTTGCAATGGCAAAAACCGGAAACAACTTAAATGTCCATCAATGTGGAGCAGGTCAAATAAATTATGATGCAACCATTCAATGGAATACTATGCTGCTGAAGAAAAATGAGTAAAATTTATTATCGATACAGAATTAGTTTCAAGATGTAAAGTGAAAAAAAAATTCAGAGCATACAGAATATTATCATTTGTGTGAAAATCATATGTACATTTGCTCATATATGCACTGAAAGATGTATACGATAGGGGTAATATTAGTTGCCTTTGAGGAAGGGGAACTAGTTGACTGGACAGGAGTTAAAGTGAATTTACTGCATAGTCTTGTACTTGGAGAATTTTGAAATGTGAACTCATTACAAAGAAAGAAAGAAGGGAGAGAGCAAGGGAGAATGAACAAATGAAGGAAGGAAGGAAGGAAATGTGTGCTTCTGTTTATGTCTGTCTTTCCTGGGGAATTTGTGATTCCTCTTAGCCAGGAAGGAAGAGTCCTGGGCTGCCTCTTCTTTTACCAACCCAGTGTTGGGTTATTAACCACCTTTCTTCTGAGTCGAACTTTATATTCCCATGATAGTCTGAGCCAGACAAGTATCTGCTTGCATCAGGACTTTAAAGATTTCAAGTAATTCTCATGCTTATTCACATGCAAACACCAAAAGTTTATATTTTAAACAGAAGTCTTTATAAAGCTCTAACTACACCTGATTTTTAATTCCATTGAACTTAAAGACGTTTCTTTCTATTTGTTATAGAGTCTGCTAATTTAGGAATACTCCCCTGTTCTGGGACAAGCCATATTTTAATTCTTTTATAACAATGAGACAAATTCAGAACTCTAAAAACAGAAACTGGTCAAAAGTGATTAACATACTCTTTTATTTTCTATCAAATCCAATATCCAAACAATAATTCTATTTAGCCATACTCTTTCTAGTTGTTTGCTTAAAGGAGGAAAACTTTCATTGTCCAAGCACTCCTGAGCTCCAAGTTTATGTGGCTTGCTCATGACTGGAAGGGGACTACAGAGGGGGTATCAGAAGCCTACAGGTAATCCCCGCAGGATATTTCTAGGTTATTGCTCTAGCAAATTGCAGGGATATCCTGACCCTGTACATTTTTAAAAGTATAATCTTTCATGAGGTAGAGATCGTAGCCTTCTAATGAAATTTACTTAAAATCTCCTGATACCCTGTTAAGCCTCCGCCAATGGCAAAGTCCCATTAGACCTGTCCATACTAAAGCCTATTTGATATTAAAACAAAAGGAAAGGTCTCTGCCTAAGTAGATTAGGGAGACAAAATCAAGCGAGCCAGATTTCTAAACAAGGGGACTTTAAGCGTGGAATTTGCATGTATTATTCATTCTCCCTCCATGCAAACATGCAGCTATTGCTCAGTGAACTTTGGCCTACCGTGCGTAAAAACAATGGTTGTAGCATTAGTATCCCTCTTTCCATGGCTGCTGCCAGAGGAATTTCAGGCACCACTGGGATTTTCATGTAACTCCCTCTCAACATTGTCCAGTATTCTTTCTCTCAAATGCCATTCAGAACTCCTTAAGTGGAATGGTTTCTTTGCCTCTGAGCAAGTTTCTGCTCCGTACAATCCCTGGCTGCTACCCTGTTGGTACTTTTCTCCTCTTATCTTTGCTTCTGGCTAAAAGAGTAACTTACAGGTCAAATTTACTTTGATAAAGGATTAAACACTGAAAAGAAGTAACGAATCCATGTTGTACCCTGTGGAACGATACTAAGTGCTCTCCATTCCACTTTGCTGCAGACATAAAGGGTTTTGTGATTAAACAGTTTGAAGTGCGTTCATGTTCTACAATTGGAATGCCTGTTCTTTGAGTCATACTGTTTACCACTTTGATTTAGTGCCTTTGTTCATCTATGTCCATGCCTGCATTTTACTTATGAAAAAGCATAACTTATTATTGCCTGTTATGGGCCTCAAAAATTTACTCAGTGGGGGGATGAGATAGAGTGGATGGTGTTCCTTTTTATTATTTTCTTAATTTAAATTTGATTTGGTTAACATATACTGTATTATTAGTTTCAAGAGTCAAATTTAGTGATTCATCAGTTGCATATAATACCCAAGGCTCATTACATCAAGCACCCTCCTTAATGTCCATCACCCAGTTACCCCATCCCCCCACCCACTCTTTTCCCTGGATGAACACTTGGGAACACTTCATCACTTTTCTGACCACTCTAAGGTACTAGAAAGATCGGTGTCATTTTAAATATATGTGTGATCTCAGGTCAGAAATTAGAATGTTCATATTCAGAAATAATCACAATTCTTTTTTTTTTTAAAGATTTTTATTTATTTGACAGAAACACAGCGAGAGAGGGAACACAAGCAGGGGGAGCTAGAAAGGGAGAAGCAGAATTCCCTCTGAGTGGGAAGCCCGATGCGGGGCTTGATCCCAGGACCCTGGGATCATGATCTGTGCTGAAGGCAGACGCTTAACGACTGAGCCACCCAGGCGCCCAATAATCACAATTCTTAATTTCATTTAATATGTACACCTGCTTTTTTTTTAAGCTAGAAAAACACATATTTTAATAGCCTTTTCATGTAATTGTGGATATTCTTTGATACTACACTGAAACTCAACACATAATAGTTTCATAATTATTGGTTACAATATGGAATTTGAAACCATATAAATGAACATTCACACTGTTACACTGTAGTCCATTCATTTATTTTGAAGTCTGAATTGATCTTTAACCCATTCATGATGCTAAACATCACGCACTGATCTTGTGGATTATGTTAGAGCCCTGAGTTATGTAGATTTCCAAATGTTGAGGTTTTTCTTTATATAATATCAAAAATCACATCAGTTACCAATATTGCATTACCTCATTAGAAAAATCTTTGATCTCTCTCTCTGTCAAGTAAATAAATTAAATCTTTAAAAAAGAAAGAAAAGAAAAGAAAAATCTTTAAATATTGAGAAGCTGCCAAGTTCATAGTGGTGGATACATTTTCCAAACTTCTAGTTTTCAGCTGAAAGTTCAAATTTTATTATTGGAATAAATACTTTCAGTTGTTTTCCCTAAAATGACAGACTCACTCACTTCATTCATTTTTAGGAAAATATCACCCAAAACGCAAGTCTAACTAATCATAGTTTGTCTCTCTATCAGTTGTCCTTTCAAGCAAAAATGATGTTCCATTAAAAAAAAAATCTGCTAATTCAGTTTACAGCTCAAAAATTGCATAAATGCTTTTCAAAACAGGACAGCATCTTGAGGTGGAGAGTTCTCCCAAGATCATGGATCAAGATCTTCATCTCCAATATTAACTTTATTCCTTTTTCCTTTTCACTACTTGCTTTTTCTCTGTTAATTGATGGGAAGACAGTGCTCCTTAACTCTGGCAACTATCACTGAATCTACTGCTAAGGCCATAGCTGCACTACAAAAGTCCTTCAGTTTTCTTGCTAAGGTGGGTTTTAGATAACAAAATTGCTTTAGATTACTAATAGTCTGAACAAGGAGGAGTCTGCGCCATAGCAAATACCTTCTGCTATATCGGACTCAGTGCCTCTGGTATGGCAGCAAATACAAGAAATTAACAACCAACTCACTTGGCTAGAACAGATTGATGCCCATTCAGCTACATTCTTTGATTTATCTGAAACTAACTGGTTTGGTAACGTGGGCCCTGGCTAAGGAGTATACTTCCGTCTCTCGGTATTATCCTCCTTATAGCTAGCATTGTAGTCTCCCTAGTGTAATATATTGTCTCAAAGGTCTTAAATGTATGTTCATAGCCATCAACAGTATATCACATGGTCTCACTGTGCTCGAGACACAGACACAAGATGAACAATGACAGGAACAGCAAAACCAATTCTTCTACAATCTGACAACATAGCCTATGAGTTTCACGATGAAATGAGGAGCTTAACTCTGATGGTGACTGAAAGTGGTACTAATACTTTTCATCAATCTCTCACATTTGAGGCGATTACCACTAGGAGAAACTGTTAAGCTAAACAAGGAGGCCATTAGACTGATGTGGCTCTAATGCCAAGGAGGCCTACATAAGCAAACCAAAGTCTAAGTCTGTAAATGCCTCAAGGTTACAAAATCAAAATACAAAGGACAACCGATCATTCACAAATAGCCAACTAAGCTTTACCAAGAACCAATTAATTCCCTTACTTTGATTCCTCCTGTCAATAAAGTCTCTCCCTGAGCTACTGACAGTGAAATGCTCCTAACTACTTCTGGCTTGCTGCTGCCCAATTCCAGCTGATTTTTGCTAAGATAAACTCTTAAAAAAAACTTTCTTAAAAATGGAAACCCCTCAGATATGGAATGAGTAATTCACAGGAATAAAAAGCAAAGCATAAGGAATACAGTCGATGATATTGTAATAGCAATGTAATGGGACAGATGGTGGCTATACTTGTGATGAACATAGCATAATGTATAAACTTGGCAGATCACTAGGTTGTGCAACTGGAACTAATGTGACATTGTGTGTCAACTATACTCAAAAAAAAAATGGAGATCTTGAGGGGAGAAGGAGCCCCTTACTCAGGGGACAAGCTGAGGAAAATGAGGCAACTGCATATATTCATATTCAGAAATGATCACAATTTTTTTTTTTTTTGAGCAGTGGAGGGGTAGAGGAAGAAGAAGGAGAGAGAGAGAGAGAGAGAGAGAATCTTAAGCAGGCTCCATACCCAGTGCAGAGCCCGACATGAGGCTTGATCTTACAACCCTGAGATCATGATTTGAGCCAAAATCAAGGGTCAGACACTTAACTGACTGAGCCACCCAGGCACTCCTGGAATAATCACAATTTTTAATTTCATTTAATGCCCATATCTATCTTTAATGCAAGGACCACTACACATACGCTTTATTAGTTTCCTGTTGCTGCTATCACAAATTAGCACAACTTAGTGGCTTAAAACAACACAAACTTACTATCATACAGGACCATAGGTCGGAAGTCCAACATAGGTCTCAACTGGCTAAAATCAAGGTGTTGGTAGGGATATGCTCCTTTCTGGAGGCCCAACAGAAGAATCTCTTTCCTTGCTTTTTACAGGTTCTGGATGGTGTCTTCATTCCTTGGCATATGGCCCCTTTCTCCCATCTGCAGAGCCAGTAATATCACATCCCACTGTCCATTCTTCCTTCATTACATTTCTCTCTCTGACCACAGCTGGGAAATGTTCTCTAATTGTAAGGACTTCTGATTAGACTGGGCCCACCTTAGTAATCCAGGATAGTCCCTCATCTCAAGGTCTGTAGCCTCATCATATCTGCAAAGTCCCAGTACCACTTGTTCAAGCCAGCCTCACCTCTCACCTATTTCTCTCCTAGATTATTGCAATAGCCTTCTATCTGGTCTCCACTGTTATCCTCTTGCCCACTATAGATAATTATTCTTACAGTAAAATCAAAAGCTGTGTTCTACACATTTCAAGTTTGATATAACTGTTAGACAATCAAGAGGATTTGAAGTAGTTTTCTAATAGATAAGTCTTCAATTCTGGAGCTCAAGGAGAGGTTTTGACTGGAGAAATAAACTTAGGAGACATCACCACATAGATGGTCCTTAAAATCATAGGGCTGGAAGAGATAACCAAAGGAGTGAGTGTAGCTAGAGAACAGGCTGAGAAATGAGTCCTAAGGCATTTCAACAAGGAATGAATCAGCAAAGACTACTAGTCTACCAGAGAAAATGGGAAGAAAATTGGGAGCTTGTGGCTTTTTGGAAGTCAAGTGAGGAAACTTTTTTAGGAAAAATAAAGTAACCAGCTGTGTCAAATGCTGATAAAAAGTTGAACGATATAAAGATTGCCAACAGATTTGGCAAGATGAAAGTAGTGATTTCAACAAGATCAGTTTTAGAGGATGAGTAGGTACCAAAGCCTAATTGCAGCATGTGGTAGCCATGGAAATATATGACTCAGATCTCCCGCTACAGGGAGCATAGCTGACTGACAGCACCGGCTGCAGTCTCTGTAGATCCACCACTGGATTTGTGCTGAGACCAAGCTTTCTCCAGACTGCTCTCAACCAGTGATTGAAACTTTTGAGATATTAGTACAGGCTCACCTTTGTGGGAGACAAGATTCCTTTAACAGGCAATTTTTTGGCTTAAGGACTTCCCATCAACATCACCAAAACTTTCTTGGAATTGTGCTACAATCTGAAATTCTTCATCCCTACTTCCTTCCTTCCCTCTCTCCTTTCACAGGCATCAGTCGCACCTAATGGCCTAATGGCTTTTCGTAACTACTTCGGTTCAACATACACTCCCCTTATCACCAAGTAGTGTTTCCTCCAATAAATCTCTTACACATCTAATTCCATCTGAGTATCAACCTATCAGAGTACCCAAACTAACACAGTGTAGTTTAAATAAAGATTAGGAAGAGACAAACATGATACAGAGGAGCAGAAAAATTATACCTGGTTGGGGGAACATGAGGTCTAGGTTTGTCACTGTTGTTGTGATGTTATGTAGATAGGAGCTATTACAGCATGTTTGTATATTCATCAGAATTATCCAAATAGACAAGGAGAAACTGATGATGTAGGAAACACAGAGAATGGAATCCAGTGCACAAAGAGAGAGGTCATCCAGCTCCACCATTTTCTCCTCTGTACCACTCCAGAATCAATCTAGCTCTTCAAAGCCTGAAAGCTATCTTCCAGGGTAAAAGTACTTTATAAGGGACTTTAACACACATGATCTTATTTTATCCTCACCACCATACATGAATTGGTAGGCATTAGCATCATATGCATAAAAGATAAGAAAACAGGGGTGGGGGAGAGGAAGGAGGCTGGGCAACTCAGTCAGTTAAGCATCCAACTCGATTTCAGCTCAGATTATGATCTCAGGGTTGTGAGACTGAGCCCCATGCTGTGCTCCACAGTGACCGCCATTCATGCACACACGCAATCTCTCTCTCAGTCTGTCTCAAAATAAATAAAGAAATGTTTGAGGTGCCTGAGTGGCTCAGACAATCAAGCATTTCCCTTCTGCTCAGGTCGTGATCCCAGAATCCTGGGATTGACCCCTGAGTCAGGCTCCCTGCTCTCGTCTCCCTCTGCCCCTCTCCTGCTCATGCTCTCTCTCTCTCTAATAAATAATCTTTTAAAAATAAATAAATACATAAATAAATATTTAAAAAGATAAGAAAGTTAAAATTCAAAAAGTTTAAGTGAATTTCCGTAGTTTTGATGATTAGGAAAGAACAGAATTTAGAGTTAAAATTTTTAGAGTTAAAATTTTGCCTTCTGATTCCAAGTCCAGTATTAGACTGCTGTTCCTGAGAAAACACAAGAGGTTGGACGGAGGCCATAAAGAGCTGGATGGGCAGGGGGTGATCACACCAGGGTGGAGCATCAGTGTAGGGAAGAATTGGACTCATATTTAGAGACCCCAGGGCTGTTTAATAGACAAGAGATAGGCAAAAATGAAATAGAGTGCCAGGTAGTCCATCTAACTGATATACCATTCTAAAGTTACTAGCCAGCCAATAAAAAATTCAAGTGTATGGCAGCAAGGAAGATGTTGGGATGCTTCAGAATAGAACAAGAATACTCAAAGCTAGGAAACAGTAGAAAACATTCAGGAGAATTCCTGAGCCCCTAGAACAGTGCTTGGGGCATTTTTTTTAAAGATTTTATTTATTTGACAGAAACACAGTGAGAGAGGGAACACAAGCAAAGGAAATGGGAGAAGGAGAAGCAGGCTTCCCGCTGAGCAGGGAGCCCGATGCGGGGCTCGATCCCAGGACCCTGGGATCATGACCTGAGCCGAAGGGAGACGCTCAACCACTGAGCCACCCAGGCGCCCCTGCTTGAGGCATTTTATAGAGTGCCACATTTAGGCTCTATAGATAAGCTGCAGAGACACCGCAGGTATGGTTCCAGACCACCATGATAAAGTTAATACCACAATAAACCAAGTCAAATGAATTTTTACATTTTCCAGTGCACACAAAAATTAGGTATACACTATACTGTAATCTGTTCAATGTGCAATAGCATTGTACCTAAAAAAAAAAAAAAAAGTACCTATCTCAACTAAAAAATAAGTTATTGCTAAAAAATGTAAATCATCATCTAAGCTTTCAGCAAGTCATAATATTTTTGCTGGTGGAGGGTCTTGCCTCAACATCGATGGCTACTGACTGATCAAAGAAAGAGTGGTGGCTGGAGTTGGAATGGCTGCAGCAATTTCTTAAAATAAGACGATGAGATTTACACATCGATTGCCTCTTCATTTCATAGATGATTTCTCCAAAGCACATCATGCTATTTGACAGCATTAACCCACAGTAGGACTCCTTTCAAAATTGGAGTCAATCCGTTGAAACCCTGTCGCTGCTTTATCCATGAAGTTTATATCATATTCTAAATCCTTTGGTGTCATTTCAACATCTTCACAGCATCTTCCCTGACGGTAGATTCCATCTCAAGAAACCGCTTTCTTTGCTCATCCCTTACAAGCAAGTCCTCGTCTGTTACGGTTTTATCCTGAGACTGCAGCAATTGAGTCCCATCTGCAGGCCCCACTTCTAACTCCAGTTCTCTTGCCATTCCCACCACATGTGCAGTTACGTCCTCCCCTGAAGTCTGGAACCCCTCAAAGTCATCCATGAGGGTTACAATCAACTTCTTCCAAACTCCTGTTCATGTTGGGGGTATAGCTAGCTTAGTGTTAGAGCATCTGAGCGCAAATCCCTCTTCATGTTGATATTTTGACCTCTTCCCATGAATTACAAATGTTCTTAATAGTATCTAGAATGGTGAATCCTCTGTGGAAGATACTCAATTGACTTTGTACAGATCCACCAGAGGAATCATTATCTACGGCAGCTCTAACCTCACAAAATGAATTTTTTCAGTAATAAGACATGAAAGTCAAAATGATTCCTTGATCCGTAGCTGCAGAATGGATGCGGTGGTAAGCAGGCATGAAAATAACATTACTCTCATTGTATATGTCCATCAGAATTCTTGGGTGACTGGGTGCACTGTCAATGAGTGGTAATATTTTGAAAGGAATCTTTTTTTTCTTTTTCCTGAGGAGTAGGCCTGAACAGTGGGCTCAAAATATTTTATAAGCCATGGGATGCCTGGGTGGCTCAGTGGGTTAAAGCCTCTGCCTTCGGCTCAGGTCAAGGTCTCAGGGTCCTGGGATCGAGCCCTGCATGGAGCCCCGCATCAGGCTTTCTGCTCAGGAGGAAGCCTGCTCTCCCCTCTCTCTCTCTGCCCTCCTCTCTGCCTGCTTGTGATCTCTCTCTCTCTCTAAGAAATAAATAAAAACTTTTTAAAAAATTTAAAAAAAATATTTCGTAAGTCATATTGCAAAAAGATAGGCTGTCACCCAGGCTTTGTTTTTCAATTTATAGAGCACAGGCAGAGTAGATTTCGCATGATTCTTAAGGGCCCTAGGATTTTCATAATGGTAAATGTGCACTGGCTTCAAGTGAAAGTCACTACCTGCATTAGCCCCTAACAAGAGAGTCAGCCTGTCTATTGAAGATTTGAAGCCAGGCATTGATTTCTTCTCTGTAGCTATATAAGTCCTAAATGGCATCCTCCTCCAACAGAAGACCATGTCATCTACAACGGAAATCTGTTGTTTATTATAGTAACTTTCTTTATTTTCTTAGCCAGATCTTCTGGATAACTTGCTGCAGCTTCTACACCAGTACTTGCTGTTTCATCTTGCACTTATATGCTGTGGAGGTGGCTTCTTTCCTTAAACCCATGAACCAGTCTCTGCTATCTTCAGGCTTTTCTTTTGCAGCCGACTTAACTCTCAGCCTTCACAGAATTGAGGAGAGTAAGGGCCTTGCTCTGGCTTAGGCTTTGGCTTAAGGGAATTTGTGGCTGGTTTGATCTTCTATGCAGACCACTAAAACGTTCTCCCTATCAGCAATAAGGATGTTTCACTTTCTTATCTTCATGTAGTCACTGGAGTAGCACTTGTAATTTCCTTTAAAAATTTCTCCTTTTATTTATAACTTGGCTAACTTTTGGTGCAAGAGGCCTGGTTTTTAGCCTATCTCCACATTTGATATAACTTCCCCACTAAGTTTATTCATTTCTAGCTTTTGATTTAAAGTGAGAGATGTGCAACTCTTCCTCCCACTTGTACACTTACAGGCCATTGTAGGGTTATTCACTGGCGTAATTTCGGTATTGTTGTGTCTCAGGGAATACAAAGACCAAAAGAAAGGGAGAGAGATGGGGGAATAGACAGCGTTTCTGTGGAGCAGTCAGAACATACTCATTTATCGATTAAGTTTGCTGTCTTATAGGAGTGCAGTGCATGGGACTCCAAAATAATTACAAGAGTAACATCAAAGATCACTGTTACAAATATAATAATGTGGAAAAAGTTTGAAATATTGCAAGAATTTCTAAAATGTAACAGAAAAACACAAAGTGAGCAAATATGTATGGAAAAATGGCGCTGATAGACTTGCTCAATGCAAGGTTGCCACGAACCTTCAATTTGGAAAAAATGCATATTTGGGAATACAATAAAGCAAAACACAATGAAATGATGTATGCCTGTAGTTTGGAAGAGAGTCATTAAGGATTCTGAGTTAGCAGGGATGTAGGCATGTTAGAAGTCAAAGAACTTCACGGCTTCTATGTGGGAGAGACCACATGGATGCACTCAAGAATACTAAGAGGATAGGGGCACCTGGGTGGCTCAGTGGGTTAAAGCCTCTGCTTTCGGCTCAGGTCATGATCTCAGGGTCCTGGGATCGAGCCCCGCACTGGGCTCTCTGCTCGGCAGGGAGCCTACTTCCCCCCCATCTCTGCCTGCCTCTCTGCCTACTTGTGATCTCTCTCTCTGTTCAATAAATAAATAAATCTTTAAAAAAAAAAAAAAGAATACTAAGAGGATAGGATGGGGTGGGGGTTGTTATAGAGGTAGATGACTAATTCCTCTTGATATATGATGATGTTTGGGAGGAGGAGAGACTCCCCTACAGATCTAAGGGGACCTATTAGATTAGTTTAATGAAGAGGTAGAATTGGTGTCATTTCAAGAAAAAAAAAGAACTAGTGTCATTTTTCTAAGTTCTTCAATCAGGGGAAGGATGGAAGAAAGAAGGCTTACAGGTCTTTTATTTTTTCTTGAATTCTTTGATCATATTGGTGAACAATGCAACTTTCTTGACTTGCTAAAGGTTTTTCATGGCTTTTATCCCAAATATCCTCTTTTTTGCAAAAGTAATTTTTGCTTTGTCCATTGTGGACATTAGCATTAGTGGACATTAGTATCCACATTGTGGACATTAGTATCAATAGTTCTCCCTTCACATTACACAGCCTTCCTATACGTAAAAAGCTAATCAATTCCACAATCCCAATCCATCTCTCCCTCTGCACCTTTCTCCCCATCTCCACCTCTTTCCCTCTCCTCCTCTCATTCCCCTCCTCTATCCCTGTCTCTGTCCCTGACTCTGCCTCTCTCTCTCTCCTCCAAACATGCTCTATAATGTGAATCTTGGTTCTGTAATTTTTTTCCTAAACTCTATCTCCCTCATGAAAGGAGGATCAGTCATCAAGGATGTATAGTGAAAGGAGACAGTAAAGAAATTTCAAGACCTCATAAAAGACAAGAGCCACACTAATATAGACAGGAAACAACTGGGAGGCAGCTGTTGAACTGGGCAAGCCAGAAGTCTATACCTATGGCTGGAGTTCCACTGGTGTTCCATCCTTCAGAACCCTGGGCAGGATGTATGAGATATGACCAAGAATAAAGAGCCAAAGTCAATGGAATATACATGCAAATAAGTCTTCTTTAATTCAGGTTGTTCACTGACCATTTAAATATTTTTTCTCTCCTATATCTGGTCTCTGCTCCCCAAATGTAACTGAAGCGCCCCCCACTCTTGAACAGGAAGAGACTTCCAGTCATATAGACAATCCCTACCTTTTAACACTCTGTATTTTGCTATTGCATGCATCTTAGTTTCTTCTAGTTTAGATTTTATGTAGTTTATATCCATTGTCTTAACTGGTTCAGAACTGAATTAATTATTTTTCCATTCAAACCCCTGTGCCCTGGACTAAACTCCTTCCTAGATTATGAGCTACATACGGGCAGAGTATTAGTTCTCTCTGTGATTTGCTACAAAGGAGGATTCCCCCCAAAATGTTGGATGGATGAATGGATAGATAGATGAATGGATGAATGGATCCATTACTTCCCTCTTATCTTTCATTCTCCATCTATTAATGTCTTACTTCAAATTATCCCTTTTTTATGAAGCCATTCTTTAGTTCATCCTCCAGATAATCACTCCCCTATCTTTGAACCCTTAAGGATTTTTTGTCCTGAGATGCTTACCTTATCCATTTAATTTTTTGTTTTACCATCTTGTGTCTTGTGTTTGTTTTAGTCTTCCATAGAGAGGTACTTCGTCTTATCCATCTTTACTTCCCATTGAACCTAACATAGGATTTACACATATTATATAATCGATAAACATTTTTTTAATATAACTTAATCTAGAGTAATTTCATTTTCATAATATCCTTGCAAGATAAACAGAACTCATTTAACTGGTTAAGAAACTGAGGTTTAGATAAGTTAATGACAATCATCCACTGGCCACTATTGCCCAAATGGGCAAAGAGCAGGCTAGGAGGAGAGCTAGGATGGAAAAGGAGAACCAGCTTTCACCAGCACCATTTCCTGACTCAGTATGCATTTAACAGATCTGCTTTTAAACAACCTTTAAAAGGAACATGCTGGGTCATAAAAACCAAAACCTTCTGCATGTACAAAAAGGATAAGGTCTTTAAAGATATTTTCCTGCTTTGATCTTTCCCTCAGTAAGGCATATGTTATATTTTCCTTTTAACCATATACACCCATCACCATGCACCATCTTACCCAGATGTCTTATGTGTCTACAATCTGTTCTTATGTTTAATGTCATCATTGCTCACCTAGTCAAGGGCCGCATTGCCTTACGATCACACAATTGTTGTAGCTCTTCAATTGCTCTTTCCACCATATGGGTCCCTCCACTTTTCAGTCAATTCTCCACGACAATGTTAGTAAATCTTTCAAAGCTACCATTGTTTACATACTTGCCAACAGCACCCTACAATATTTTTTAATGGCCGTCCTGATTTCAGAATAAGATCAAACTCTTTGGCTTGAAATTCTATCCTCTCGCAGCCTTCTCACCTATCTCATTTCCAACCTTTTCTCATACTGTTCCTTAAAGGAGCCTTCTATTCAAGCTCAGATTTCCCACATATGACACACGTTCCCTCCCTTCTCAGTCACATCTTTTCTCCTACTTAAAATGTTTTCTTTCTTCACCTT
Source organism: Procyon lotor (assembly GCA_028646535.1). NCBI lineage: Eukaryota > Metazoa > Chordata > Mammalia > Carnivora > Procyonidae > Procyon > Procyon lotor. The sequence goes on along the minus strand of CM053609.1, from coordinate 37,821,833 downwards.
TTATCTAAATGCTAAACTATCTTCAAAGCACAGCTCAAAGTCTATCTCCGCTCTGAAGTTTTACTATATGCATCATCCTTTGGTAATCATTCTTTCCTCTGAATTCCCTTAGCACTTTCCCTATGCTACTTGACTATCTTCTAAGGTACATATACTCATCAACCATGAATAAATCTTCAACTCATCCCAAATGGAAGCTCTGTACCCATTAAACAATAATTCCCCATTCCCCTCTCCCCTCAGACAGGCTTTTTTTTTAATCTCTTCTTGTGACTATAATGTGTGCTATGGTTGAGAAACGGAATTTATAGGTTAGTACACTCATCCTCAGCTCTAGCCCCATGTTTCCACTGAGGCTTAGAAGTCATTGTTGACTGTCTGGTGGTATTTTGGAGAAACTTTTTTTAAAATTTTCACTGGGGGCAGTTTTCTGTATACATAGCATCGTTTTGCTCAAGTTACCCACATTTGTCTATCTGTCATTCTTGGAGTTCATAGCAGTGCGGGACTCAAGTTCTGCTTTCCAATTCAATTTCTGAGTCTTGTCCCCTATTTCTCAGTTTGGTACCCAATCTGTTTAGGTTTGATTTTTTTTCCTTAATTATGGAATGACCTGGATTGGCATCTTTGTAGCAATTCTCACCAGTATATTCCTGCCTGAAGAGGTGGATGAAGCTTTTTCTTTGTGGTGGTCATCCTACATAATTCATCACCCCCAGGGTGTCAAGTGGCCATTATGAACTTAAAGAAATGTGTAGAGCTGAGCATTTTAGAAGACACCATATTGCTGATAGTGGGAAAAGTGATAAACAAATCTTAAGCTTTCTATTTCAGAATAATGACCTGATCCTTACTTTTTTTAGCTACTACAATATTTAGAATTCATGATTTTATTCAATGCTATTCTACCACAATAAAACACTTGACGAAGAAGAGGAGAAATACAGAAGGGTAAAATGACATTGAAAATTTTGAAAGTATAATGCTGGAGTTGTAAGTCTACTTTCACTTATGTTTGAATTAAGGCAACAACATAAGTGAATGAAAAATAGAATAGAGAACAAAAAGGAGTGCTGAGTAAGGTTCAATTATTTAGACTTTTTATCATTCATTTACTTATTAAGCACTTGCTACCATACTAGAAACTGAGAGGGGGTTAAAAATGAAAATGCATGGTCCTAGATTACAAGAGTTTATAATCTAGTTTGGGGAGACAAAATAAGCAGTTTACAACATAAAATTAAATGCATACAAGAGTGATATGAGTAGGGTATAGCCAGAGTAGAAAGAAAAAAGAAGATTCACTCCAATTGTATAAAATCAGAAGAAATTTGGTATTAAAAACAAAATTTGAGTAATGTCTCTGATGGCAGATAATATTAAAATATGTCAGTCTTACAGGAAGGTTTGTCCTCTGTTTAGACTAGTTTTAACCAAAGGATAGAGGCTGGTGGGGACATAGTTGCCAGGGTGAAATTGCTAGAAAGAAGTGCAGATTAGTCATTTTTCTTACTTAACTTTTAGGAACCATTATTGTTTCTGTCCAAATGAATGTCATAATTAGAGTTGTGTTTCAGGTAGATGAGTTTCACCACAATGTGTTGGTTGAATTGGAATGGGGAAGATTATAGGCAGGGATAATACAACACTGGACTGTCTATTAAAGTTTACATCTTTAGGGTGCCTGCGTGGCTCAGTGGGTTGGCTTCCAGCTCTTGATTTCAGTTCAGGTCATGATCTCAGATTCGTGACATGAAGCCCTGCATCAGGCTCTGTGCTCAGCTCACAGCTTCTCTCTTCCTTGCAAATAGGTAAGTCTTTTTTAAAAAAATAAAGTTTACATCCTTATTATTACATGAGTGGCAGCTTGATAGAGTGGAAAAAAATCACTGGATCTGAAGTCTGAAAGCATTTTCTGGCTGTATCTCTTATTAACTGTGACCTTGGCATATTACTTAACATGTATACTCTATGTTTCTTTTTCTGTTAAATGGAATTAATAACTGTCTTAAAGAATTGTTTTGGTAAATAAGATAAGCCTCAGAACACAACGCCTTGCACAAGTAAGTGCTCATTGAATGTTTGTTTCTCTCCTTTCCCGCCTAATTCAGATTTTAAAGGTGTTTATTTCTAGGACTATACAGCTTGAGTTAGTCAACACCCACACAGTTCATTTCAGTATTTTAGATGATGCTAAACTCCGTGACATAGAAGGCAAAATTATAACACATTTGCATTTAGAAGAACAAATTTATCATCAAGAAATTAATAGGTACTTTGGGTTCTTAAGACAGTCTGACTTTGGAGTGCCTGGGTGGCCCAGTTGGCGAAGTGTCTCCCTTTGACTCAGGTCATGATCCCAGGGTCCTGAGATGGAGATCCTGCCTCAGTTCCCTGTTCAGCAGGGAGTCTGCTTCTCCCTCTCCCTGTCTCTGTGCTCCTCTCCCTGTGTCCCTCTCCCCGTGCCCCTTACTCCTACTTGTGCTGTCTCGCTTTCTCTCTCTCTCAAATAAATAAAATCTATTTTTTAAAGATTATTTATTTATTTGACAGAGAGAGATCACAAGAAGGCAGAGAGGCAGGCAGAGAGAGAGGGGGAAGCAGGCTCCCCGCTGAGCAGAGAGCCTGATGTGGGGCTCGATCCCAGGACCCTGAGATCATGACCTGAGCCGAAGGCAGAGGCTTTAACCCACTGAGCCACCCAGGCGCCCCTCAAATAAATAAAATCTTTTTTAAAAAAGGTCTGAGTTTATTCAATATTCATTTAGCCAATATTCATTGAGCCCCTGCATGCATATGTGACAGTGCAAGCAAGCAGATGCAAAAGTAGGAAAAATTTAGTCCTGCTCTGGAGAAGTTCAAAGTCAGTATCAGAAATAGATCAATACACAGATAATTAAAAAGGTTTATGATAGGTGCTCTAGGAGAAGCTTATACAAAATGTTATGGGAGCACAAGAGAATATATAACTAGCTGAATTTGCAGAGTAATAGAAAGCTTTCCAAGGAAGCAATCCTTTTGGATGAATCTTGGAGTAGTTCATCTGCTGCCCAGGTGGAGGAAGAACATACCAGACAGAGGAACTAGTATATAAAAATATAAAGAAGGGAAGAATTGCATTTGGCTACACATAACTAAAAATAAAAATAACAGAGATTTAAACAAAGTTGAGTTTTATTTTTCCCACATTCTAGGAAACCTATAGGTAAGTAGTTGCTGGCATTAATTTAGTGACTCAAGGATGTCAAGTCATAGATCTTTCCGATTCTTTTGACCTATATTCCAAAGGAAGCTGTAAAATAAAGTTTTCTTTTATTTATTTATTTTATTCTCTTGAAGCTGGGCACAAAATTACCTCAACAAAATAGTAATTCTGTTTAAAAAAAAAAGTGAAAAATACATTTAGTATAGGCAACTAACAATCTCTGCTATAGCATTTTTAGAGGATTGCAAATAATGTTGCTGCAAGATGGAATTTCAGAGGACTGATAAAGGAGGTTGGAAATCCAAGCTGAACTGAGCTAAGGGAAGAATCTAAAAGTTCATTTGTTCAATTTTTTCATGGGAAAATAGATTCGAAGATCCATGATGGAATGTCAGGTATAACTGCCTGGTATATAACTACCATAGTAGTTAATAAAGGAAAGTTCTTTACTCCCAATTCATTTGGCCAACTGATCAGAAACCTCCCAAGTCTTAGAAATGTAAGGGGCAGGGTTCTAGCAGGAAAAACTGGTTGTTTTGCAAGGCTGCACAGGACGTGCTTTTTCCCCATACCTTTTTAATGATAAAAATCACCACTGCCAATCTTTTCTTTTTTCTTTTGCCCCTCTATTCCTTTTTTTTTTTTTTGCCTTGAATTTATAATAGTGTGTGGCCCAGTAACTCCATTTCCTCTCTCTCGATGAGTTTTCTGCAAGATTCTGTACCCCCTGAATGAAAGCCAAACATTGTCCTTTTTAGGCTCCGGCGTTTCTGAGACTTAATTTTGTTTTTATATTTTGCAAGATTCCATCATTCTATTGTGATTCCTCTCCCTCTCATCCTGGGGGTTTTCAAAAGCTCTCTTTCTAACATGCTACCCAGCTCCCTCTTAACTCTTTCCTTTCCTGGGCACTCTCATCCTCTCTTGCATAAGCAAAGGTCAGGGAAATGTTTAGTTACCTTGAGAGTCAAGAGCTTTCTAGTATTGGACTTAAACCCCTCCTATTGCCAAATTAAAATCATATCCAAATTTTTGATATAAGTAATAAGATTTTGGTGATTCTTTTTCTCATCTCAAGAGTAATATCTGTTTATTGTAAAAAAAACTTGAAGAAAAACCAGATCAAACTAAAAAGAAGTACAACTCATCCATAATCCCACCATTCCAAAATTTCTATCAGTAACATTTTTTTAAAGATTTTATTTATTTATTTGACAGAGAGAGTGAGAGAGAGCACAAGCAAGGGGAGTAGCAGAGACAAAGGGAGAAGCAAGCTGTCTGCTGAGCAGGGAGCCTGATGTAGGGCTTGATCCCAGGCCCCTGGGATCATGGCCTGAGCCGAAGGCAGATGCTTAACCAACTGAACCACTCAGACACCCCTATCATTGGCATTTTGGTGTATGTTCTTTCCTTTCAGTCTTTTTAAATAATATAATTTTATGATTATTTCTGGATTTTAAAGTTTTAGACATTGGAAATGTGTCCCACAATGGAAGACAAGGACTAAGAACTCACGAACTCTTCCCTCAATACAAACACATATTTCCCTTCCTCTTGGAATTTTACAACAATTTTTACTAAAGCATTACTTAAAATGATATTCACAATGTGAATGTACTTTAAAAAAAAAGATTTTATTAATTTATTTGTTGGAGAGAGAGAGAGAGAGAGCACAAGCAGGGGGAGTAGCAGGCAGAGAAAGAAGCAGGCTCCCCACTGAGCAAGGAGACTGATGTGAGACTCAGTCCCAGGACCCTGAGATCATGACCTGAACTAAAGGCAGATGCTTAACTGACTGAGCCACCCAGGTGTCTCAATGTGAACGTATTCATTGCCACAATTTTTTCCAAAACTTCAAGCTGTAGAAAATAAATATCAACATTACTAGAGTCATTTATTTAGTATACAAATTACATTTCATTTCTACTACAATTTTTATTTTTCCAAGATTCAGTAATTGCCTGTTTTCTTCCTCTATCTGCTTAGTTTTTACGGAAATGATCTCAACTTTCTTTCTTTCTTTTTCTTTCTCTCTCTCCAACCTTCTTTCTTTCTTTCTTTCTTTCTTTCTTTCTTTCTTTCTTTCTTTCTTTCTTTCTTTCTTTCTCTCTCTCTCTCTCCAACGTTCTTTCTCTCTCTCTCTTTCTCTCTCTCTCTCTCTCTTTCTTTCTCTCTTTTTGATACAATACTCATTTTGGAGTCCTCCATAATCCTATTCCTATCTGAACTGGAAGCTTTCACCTTGAACCTAGATTATATCTGTCCTCAACAGTTCTTTTGTCTCTTTCTTATCTTAGATCTCTTGTTTCCTGAACCCCAATCTTTTGATTTCTTGCATTATTGCCTCTGATGAAGCACATACTTGAGTAACTTCCTGGAAAACTCTGTATGGAAGGTAAATGTTTTGTGCTCATGGATGACTGAAAATGTCTTTATTATAAATTATCATCACCTGATTGGTAACTTGGCCAGGTATAAAACTCTACATTGCAAAATAATTTTTCCTCAGAATTTTGAAGGCTTTGCTCCACTGTTTTTTTAGTTTTCAGGATTGCTGTTGACATATCTGCCATTCTGATCCTTAAAACTCTGTATGTGATCTGCTTGATTTCTGTGATTTTTTTCCCTTAAAGATTCTCTCTTTATGCCTGGGGATTTGAAATTCTACAATATGACTTGTTATGGATCTTTTTTCATTTGGTGTTCTAGTCACTTATCCTTTTTATGCTTTTTATGTAGAAAAAATAGGACCCCAAAATCTAACTGCAAGAAGTTTCTCTTGGACCAATAATTTTGCTAAAGGAGAATCCTCAATTCTCTTACTTAGGGGATAAAAGCCTAACTACTAGCCTACTACAGTAAAGTAGCTGTATACATATTTTTTTATGTATACACATATTTTTCACAAATAAGATCACACTATACATGTTTTCTAAAATTTGCTTTTCATCTAATAATGTATCTAAAACATCTTCCTATGTCTGTATGCATATATGTAAAGAATGTAAAAAGAAAAAAAGAGAGAATGTAAAAAGGCTGCCTAAAATTTCATATTATAGATGAGCCATAATTTACTCAAATAGTTTCTAATTGATGGGCTTTGGGTTTTTTTTTTTTAATAACAACATTGCAATTGTGTCTACATCTTCCTGAACTTGAGCAAGAATATCTCTATAATAAATTTCTAGAAGTGGAATGGTAGGATCAAAAGATGTGCAATTTAAAAATTTTTTTATCAACATTGCTAAATTACAACACTCCCAAGAAGGTTGTAAGAATTCATGCTATGTCCAGTGTTGTGTAAGACTGCCCACTTTCTTATATGCTTGAGAATTCTGCATATTGTCAAATTTTTTTAATTTTGCCATTTTGACAAAACTTTTAAAATTATATCTAGTTCTCTTGAGGCTTGACATCTGAGGAAGGTGGTGGAGTGGAAGGATCCTGGGCTCACTTCATCTCATCAATTCAACTGGATAACACCCATATCAGTGTAAATAAACAAGAAAATGACTGGCAGAACAGACTGTCCACAGCCAAATATAGAGGCCACATGGAAGAGTGTAGGAAGAGTGGAGAGGCAGTCTGGAGCCAAATGGACCCATGGAACTGTCTGAGGGAAGGAGGGACACCACAGGCACAGAATGGGGAGAGATGACCCCAAACTGGGCACCCCAGGCACAGGGAGCCTACACTGGGAAGAGGAACCCCAATAACATTTGGCTTTGAAGGCTAGAGGGTCCAGGCTTCAGAAGTTTTTACATCAATGGGGCTTAACATCTGGAACTTTAAAAATCAGTTAGCTAGGCTCTAGAAGAGCAGGCAGGGCAAGAGAAAACAAAGTCCTTGCCTTTAAAGAGAAAGCACAACAAACAGCCCCATGGAGATACAGCATAGATGCAGCACTTTGGAAAATACCTGGGTTACATGAGAGGGAGATTTGTTTACTAATCTCAGAGTGTGTGCTGGAGGGGTAAAGAACTTAAGGAGACTTCTTCAAAAACAAAAGAACTGGTGGGCACAATTTCTCTCCCTGGTTACACAGCCTAGACATATGGACACCTGCAGGAACCAATGCAGTACCACCACTCTCTACCTAGCTTGCTAACATGCGTCCTGCGTCCTAACACACTTCTACAGATCTACTGCTTCCAACCCAGCCAACTCTGGCAGGAGTTTTACCAGGAGGCTACAGCTCCCCTCCCACAGTCGACCTACCCAAACCTTGCTTACATTGTGCATGCTGCCCCCACATTTTCCTGAAGACCTGACCCCTCCCATATGTTTGCTAGAGCTAATCTAAAGCAGTGTCACAAGCCTGACAGTGTGCAAGCAGCCCTGACAAGGCAAGCACCACTTCAAAGACAGAAGGGAAGATAACCATATGTACCAGACCAAGTGTGGCCCCAGCAATGAGCTAGGGGTAGACATCAGGTCTGACTGCACACCTGATCACCAAAAAAAGCTTCTCAAGGGACAACACAGGGGAAGCACCCTACAGTTCAGTGCTACCACAAATGGTACTCAACTCAAGCCCAAGGCAGCCCCAGACTGGGCTATTAACAACACTAGAATCAAACCCTGCCCACAATAGGCAAAGAGAACCATTGTAAACATGACTGAAAACAAACATGGCTCAGCCACAACAGGAGAATGCACACAACAGACATAGGAGACATCCCTTAAGTGTCCAGTTCTGCTAAACAGGGGACGTTGTTTAGGGCACTACATGTAGTGTATAGTCTATAAAGTCTATATACATATAGTCTATAAAGACTATAAATAGTCTATAAAGCCACTACTTCCAAGAGCAGGAGACATAGCTGACTTCCTTTACATTTAGAAACAGACATAGAGAGAGATTTAGACAAAATGAGGAGACAGAGGAATATGTCCCAAAAGACAGAACAGGACAAAATGATAGCATGAGAGCTAAATGAAGTGAAGATAAGCAATATGCCTGATGGAGTATATAAAGTAACAGTAATAAAGATACTCACTGGACTTGAGAAAGAGTGGAAGACGTCAGCAAGACCCTCAACAAACACATAGAAAAGATAAAAAGAAACCAATCAGAAATGAAGAATTCAATAACTGAAATTAAAAATACACAAGAGGGAATAAATACTAGACTATAGGAAGCAGAAGGAATGGATCAGCAACTGGGATGACAGAGTAATGGAAAGCAAGCAAGCTGAACAAGAGATAAAAAATGAATAACAAAGAAATGAAAATAGATTAAAGGAATTCAGCAACATCATCAAGTGTAATAACATTCAGATTGCAGGGATTCTGGAAGGAGAAGAGAGAGAAAATGGAGCAGAAAATTTATTTAAACAAATAATAGCTAAAAAGTTCCCAAATCTGGAGAAGAAAATAGAAACCCAGATCCAGGAGGCAGAGAGCCAACAATAAAATCAACCCAGAGAGGTCCACACGAAGACACATAATAATTAAAATGGCAAAAAGTAGTGATAAAGAGAGAATTTTAAAAGCAGAAAGAAGGAAAACAAAAATAAAAACAAAAATAGTGGGGCACCTATGGGGTGCTATAGTGGGGTGGCTCAGTGGGTTAAAGCCTCTGCCTTCGGCTCAGGTCATGATCTCAGGGTCCTGGGATTGAGCCCCACATTGGGCTCTCTGCTCAGTGGGGAGCCTGCTTCCCCCCTCTCTCTCTGCCTGCCTCCTTGCCTACTTGTGATCTCTCTCTCTCTGTCAAATAAATAAATAAAATCTTTAAAAAAAAAAAAACCAAAAAACAAAAAGAACAAAAACAGTTACATACAAAGGAAACCTCAAAAAGCTATCCGCTGATTTTTCAGCAGAAACTCTGAAGGCCAGAAGAGAGTGGCATGATATATTCACAGTGCTGAAAGAAAAAAACCTGCAACCAAGAATAATCTATCCAGCAAGACCATTCAGATAAGGAGAGATAAAGACTTTCCCAGACAAATAAAAGTTAAAGGAATTCATCACCATAAACCAGACTTACAAGAAATGTTAAAGGGGACTCCATGAGTGAAAAGGAAAGATCATAAACAGAAATAAGAAAAGTAGGAAGCACAAAGTAGTAAAATTAAACATATCTACAAAAATCAGTCAAGGAATCACAAAACAAAAAGATATAAAGTATGATCCCATATACCTAAAAGGTGGGAAGGAAAGTGGTAAAAATTTGGTGCTTTTAGAATGGGCTCAAACTTAGGTGACAATCAACTTAATATAGATAGCTATATGCAGAAGATGTTAAATATAAACCTAATGGTAACCACAAATAAAAAAACAGTAATAGATAGGCAAAAAATAAGGATAAAGGAATCCAAGCATATCACTTATAAAAGGAAATAATGAGAAGAGGGCAAAAGAAGAAAGGAACAGAGAAGAACTACAAAACAACCATAAACAAGTCACAAAATAGTAATAAGCACATATAAGCATATACCTGTCAATAACTACTTCGAATGTAAATGGACTACCTGCTGTAATCCAAAGACATAGGGTGACAGGATGTATTAAAAAACAAGGCCCATCTATATGCTGCCTACAGAAGACTCATTTCAGACCTAAAGAAAGACACATCCATATTGAAAGTGAAAGGATGGAAAAGCATTTATCAAGCAAATGAAAGTGAAATGAAAGCTTGGGTAGCAATACTTTTATTGGACCAAACAGACTTTAAAACAAAGACTGTAACAAGAGACAAAGAAGGATCATATATAATCATAAAGGGAATCATCCAACAAGAAGATACAATTGCAAATAACAGGGAGTACTCAGATACATAAAGCAGCTAGTAACAAACATAAAAGTAATTCATAGTAATACAATAATATTACTTTAACACTACACTTATATTAAATGATAGATCATCCAACAAAAATCAATAAGAAAACAGTGGCTTTGAATGACACATCAAGCCAGACTAACCTAAAATTTATCCTAAAATAGAAAAATACACATTCTTTTCAAGTACACATGGAATATTCTCCAGAACAGATCATATATTAGGCCACAAAACAATTTTCCAGAAATTCAAAAAGACTGATGTTATATCATCCATCTTTTCTGACCTCAACACTATGAAACTAGAAATCAACTACAAGAATAATCTGGAAAGAACACGAATGCATGAAGGTTAAATAACATGCTACTAAACAATAAATAGGTCCACCAAGAAATCAAAGAGGGAATAAAAAAAAAACCCATGGAGACAAATAAAAATGAAAATACAATTGTCCAAAATCCATGAGATACAGCATAAGGAAAGTTTATAGCAATACAGGCCAACCTCAAGAAGCAAGAAAAATATCAAATAAACAAGCTAATTTTAAACCTAAAGGAACTAGAAAAGAAGAACAAACAAAACCCAAAAACAGTAAAAGGAAGGAAATAATAAAGATTGAGAAGAAATAAATGAAATAGACACTAAAAAAACAATAGAACACATCAACTGACATCAGGAGCTGTTTCTTTGAAAAGATTAACAAGAATGACAAACCTTTAGCCAAACCCATCAAAAAAGAAAGATGACTCAAACAAAATCAGAATTGAAAGCAGAGAAATAACAACTGATACCACAGAAATACAAAGAATTATAAGAGAATATTATGAAAAATTATATGCCAACAAAGTGAAGAACCTAGGGGAAAAGAATAAATTCCTGAAAGAAGAAATAGAAATTTTGAACAGACGAATTTCCAGCCATGACTGAATCAGTGATCAAAAAACCTCCCAACAAAGTCCAGGATGAGATAGCTTCATAGGTGAATTGTGCCAAACATATAAAGAAGAGTTAATACCTATTCTTCCCAGACTATTCCAAAAAATAGAGGAGGAATGAAAGCTTCCAAATTCATTCTATGAGGCCAGTATTACCTTGATACCAAAACCAGATAAAAACACTACAAAAAAAAAAAAAGAGAGAGAGAGAGAGAGAGAGAACTATAGGCCAATATCTCTGATGAAAATAGCTGCACATATACTCAACAAAATATTAGCAAACCAAATCCAACAATACATTGAAAGAATTAATCATGATCAAGTGATTTATTCCCAGGATGCAAGGGTGGTTCAACATTAGCAAATCAATCAACTTACTATATAACATCAACAAGGGAAAGGATATAACCATATGATCATTTCAATAAATGCATAAAAAGCGTTTGACAAAGTACAATGTCCATTTATGATAAAAACCCTCATCAAAAGTAGGTATAGAGGAAACATACCTCAAAATACTAAAGGCCATATATAAAAACACACAGCTAACATCATACTCAATGCTGAAAAACCGAGAGCTTTTCCTTTAAAGTCAGGAATAAGACAAGGATGTCCACTCTCACCTCTCTTATCCAGCAACACAGTACTGGAAGTCCTAGCCACAGTCATCAGACAAAAAAAAGAGAATAAAAAGCATCCAAAATGGTAAAGAAGTAAAACTCTCAATATCTGCAGATGACATGATTCTATATATACATAACTCTAAAGACTCCACCAAAAAACCATTGAAACTGATAAATGAATTCAGTACAGTTGCAGGACACAAAATCAAAATAAAGAAATCTATACATTGCTATATGTTGATTTTGTATCAATCAAGAGAAAGATAAATATAACATGATTTCACTCATATATGGAATTTAAGAAACAAAACAAATGAACAAAGGAAAAAAGAGACAAACCAAAAAAATACACTTTTAATTCTAGAGAACAACCTGATGGTTACCAGAGGGGAGGTGGGTGGGGGATAGATAAAACTGGTGAAGGGGATTAAGAGTAAACTAATCATGATGAGCACTGAGTAGTGTACAGAATTGTCAAATCACGATATTGTACACCTGAAATTAATACAGCACTGTATATTAAATATACTGGAACCAAAATTTTTAAAATATCTAGTTCTAATTATAAAATACATTTCTTTAATAATTATTAAGGTAGAAAAAGTTATTTTTTTGTTAGCTATTTGGTTTTATTCTAATATAAACTCTTTTAATTCATTGCACTTTTTTCTAATGGGTGATTAATCTTTATTTTGTTGAATTGTCCCATTCTTCTGTACAATAAAGAAGATAGGCCCTTGCCTATTATTTATTGTTTCTTTTTAAAGAAAATTTTAATTTATACATATATTTTATTTTATAGCTTGGATTTTTTTGTGAATTTTAGAAGACCCTTCCTTACTCCAAGATGATTTTTAAAAATTCAGTTTCATCGAGTGTTTCATGACTTGTTTTTATTATATGGAGGCCCCATAATTTATTTAAATAGTCTTGTATTATTAGACTTTTATGTTTTTTCCCATTTTGCAAAAGCCACATCCTCCTGTTTTGTCCTGAACTCCCAGAGAAACTGAAGAATAGGTGAATGTCTTCTCTATAAAGCCTCGTCACAAATATGTAAACATTTTTCTTCTCTGGCTTCTCTAACTATATTTCATTTCATTTTTTATTTCATTTTTGCTACTCTGCTCTCAAATCCTCCTTGCCATTTCCATGTGCATTAAAATGCCAGTGCCCATACTTGGCCTGATACTTTAAGGGTGTGACCAATTCTAAGTTTAGCAGAGGAATACTTTCCTAGCTCTTGGATGTCACAGACCTATTAATATATTTCACTATCACAGTTAGCTTTATAAAAACAGCCACACTGTACTGCTGACTCATTCTCAGCTGGTGGTCCCAGGCTATCAAATTAATAAAACTAGAAAAAAATGTCCAATGTGTTAGAGGAAAGAAAAAGAGATTCAAAAGATCCTGGAATTTTGGAACACTGGACCAAAAGATGAAACTTATCAGAAAGAAATTAAAAGTCTTGCATTTTATGAAAAAACAACAACAACAATAAACAAACAACAAAAACCTACCTGAGTACAAGATAGGGGTGATTTCACTCAACAGGTACACGTTGAAACATTTTAGTTTACTGTAAACTTAATATCATCAACAATGCTTAACGGCTGCCAATACATGTGATGCATTTTTTGACAGGAAAAAAAAAAAGATGCCCAATGGTTCACAGCCTCTCCCCTCCCTCTTCAGCCAAGGAAAGTTTTTTTTCTTGGCAAGGTCAGTTCCTTTTTTAAGAGAGTGGTAGATTGGGTAAGAGGGAAGTTCTGATTGACCTACTGGAAAAGTTGGAGCATTGCATAAGAAAAAAGGCAGATGCTAAAGATGAGCAGAGACACTCAGAAAGTCAAAAGCCACTAAGCACTGGGTAAGAGAGAGAGTTTGGGAAGTTTATAAAAGAGAGAAAAGGGAAAGAAATTTGGATTTGCTGCTGTGTTATGGCAAGGGAGGCTTTTGAGATGAGGAAAGAGGTTTTAAAGGAAGTGTTGTCATGTGTTATGAATATCGTGTCACTCTGTGTGTGTTCTAAGAGACTGAAGTAAAATTTAAACATTTTTTTCCAATTATTTTTGGATGTTGGAAATGTGTGGATGATGGAACTTTGGGCTAAGCAGCTGCCACAATATCTGAACTGTATACAGGTTACAAATTCTTATCTTGCATTAACAGAACTATAATACTTGACCATAATAAAGATGACAATCATGCCATTTTGGCAGACATCTGTATTACCATCTTGAGCCCTGGATGCCAAATATTTATGTGGTATATTAGTTTGCTAGGGCTGCCATAACTAACCACAGACTGGGGTGATTTAAACAACAGAAATTTATTTCCTCACAATTCTGAAGGCTGTAAGTGTGAAATCAGGGTTTTGACAAGATGATTTTCCTCTGAGGGCTCTCTCCTTGGTTTGTAGATGACCATCTTCTCTCAATGTCTTCTTATGGTCTTCCCTCTGTGTATGCCTCTATGTGTGGTATCTCCCCTTTTTATAAGGATACCGGTCATATTGGATTAAGGCCCACCATAATGACCCTTTAATTTAATTACCTCATTATAGACCCTGTCTCCCAATCCAGTCAAATTCTGAGATACTGGGGGTTAGGATTTCAACAGGGGTACAAAAATCAGACCACAACACAAGGCTGCTGACAAATTTAATCTTTAGTTTCACTGACAGACTCTGAATTTTATTGCTGGTCTTTCAGGACTCTCGCCCAACTTCTCGTAACTGATAAACAACCAGAATAGTCTCAACTTCTTCATTAAGTTATTGTAAAGTAGTGAATTAGCCTGGCTGACATTGATGCACATTATTTCTATTTAACTTAAAAGAATTTAGAATTTGGTAGTTAATAGATAGGTGCAAAATGGTATTATATAAGATGGTCCTTCGGAGTTTATTGATACACACACACACACACACACACACACACACACACGTATATAAAGAAAAACAATTTCCTTTCTTAAATTTGGTAATGATTTATTGGCTATGACACCAAAAGTACAGGCAACAACAACAAAATACATAAATGAGACTCTATCAAATTAAAGACTTTTGTGCATCAGTGAACACTATCAAGAGAGTGAAAAGATAACCCAAAGAATGAGAGAAACAAGTGGATCAGATAATCTTTCAGGTCTCTTCTAGTCCTAAAATCCCACAATTCTGGTTCTAGGACAATAAAAATATATTGTTAAATATAATTTTTAAATATTGGATATTAACAATGAGGATACAGGAAAAGTAGAGCTCAAGTTAGGAATCATGGAAGTTTTTCTTAAAATTTGGGCAATCTCAAACATCTTGGAGGAAAGTCCTTTACGTCTGATTGCTAACCTAGAGTTAGACCTTCAGAATCATAACTCATACTGATGGCAATTGAGGCTCCCAGTTTCACAGTGTATAACCAGCATCTTCTTTCATAATGATATATGCTTCAAAATTGACCTAGGAGAATTGACCATGTACATTTATGCTCTGCTACAGATTTCATATCTCTTCACAGCTACATGGAAAAATATACTGCATTTTCCATTTCCTTTAATTTTATTTTACAATTTGTTGCAGAAATAATAACACTTAATCAGCATTAACTGATTATCCATGTATTTAAGCAGAAAAGAATACATGGTAAACTTCTGCGGTACACAGATAAATATCTGAGTTTGACAGGGTTTTACACATTATATTTATTCATATTTCCCAAGCTCATGTGGAAATCTATTCATATACTTTTCAACAAGCCAGGATTACATAGTAGATCTGCCAATCCCTAAAATTAGTTTTTTAAAATACCTTGTATAAGTCAGAAAATATGGCTCATCTTTTTGAAGGCTGAAGACAGGCTAATATTTTACTTTTCCTTAAAAAAAAAAGATAAGGGCCAACTGTCAGGCAAAAGTTGTGAAAATGTAGCAGTAATACTTAGAGGTTGCTTTCTGCAGTGAATTAAATTATTATACTTTGAAAGACTTTCATATACTACCCAAGGCTCATTTCTGCCATCAAGTTAAAATCACTTTAACATGAATAATTTTTAAATGAAGCATTTTCTGAGGGTAGAAAAGAGCCATATTGGATTTTATCTGGTTATTAAATTCAAAAAGTACCTTGTATCAAGAAAGTGGATATTGTGCCCAGCATTATTAACATATTCTATTTAGAAGAAAGACATTGTTATTCATATGAGAAGAGATGTTGGTCTAGATAAAGTTAAACACCTTCAGAGGTCTCAAACATGTACATGAAATTATAAAAATTAAATTATGTATCTGGGGGTACCTGGGTGGCTCAGTGGGTTAAAGCCTCTGCCTTCGGCTCAGATCATGATCTCAGGGTCCTGGGATCGAAGCCCCGCATTGGCTCTCTGCTCAGCAGGGAGCCTGCTTCCCCCCCACCCCACCTGCCTCTGTGCCTACTTGTGAACTCTCTCGTCTCTGTCAAACAAATAAATAAAATCTTAAAAAAAATTACTGTATCTGAGTAAATCAAAACAATCTAAATATCTTCTGGCCACTTCCACTTGGATGTCTCAAAAGGACTACGGTTAATCTGAAACTGAGACTGTATCCCTCAAAGCTGATCTTCTTTTAATACCACTTATCAGTATAATGTCACCATCACTTAGCAATTTATATGTAAGCCAGAAACCTGGGAGTTATCATTAATAACTTCTTTTCCTTCACTTCCTCCATGTGCATTTAATCACCAGGTTGTATTTATTTTACCTTCCAAATGTGTCTTGAATCCTTCTGCTTATTCCCTACTTTGCTGCCACTTCCTCTATGCAAGCTATCATCATACTACACTAGTATTCTAACCTACTAATTGGTCTTCCATTTGTGCTCTTGCTCAAAAGTATACTGCATATCTGATGATTTCCATCCAGAAAATTTCCACCTTCCTCAAGGTAATAACACCCTAAGTTTCATTTAAGAAACCACTCATCCCCCAAATGATTTGGGATTACTTTCACCTCCAGCTCCAGAGTTATGTATGCCCTAACTGGCATCCTTTTCCCTAGCCACAGAGATTGTTTTAGGGAAGGGCATTTAACCCGTACCTAAACCACTTAAAATACTGCATTCCCCTAATCAAAGGAATTACTTCAAGGTGGGCATAGGATTTAAGCAAATCCAGTCAGCAGCACTGACTGGTTCTTGTGACCATGACAGGTACCACACTGAAGACTGAGCCAGCAAAATGGTAAGAGCAGAATCAAGGGATCCAGACGCCAGAGCAGGGGCATGAAGATATCAACTGCCTGTGCATAAAACTCTGCTTGTGGGGTGGGGGGAGGGCGTCTGGGCGGCTCAGTCAGTTGAGTGGCCCATCCTTGGTTTTGGCTCAGG
>CM053609.1:37783933-37804819 GCA_028646535.1 Procyon lotor | reverse complement strand
TAATATAACTTGATGCACATTTGCATTTGCTCCCTGGGTTTAAGCCACAAAGGCTGACCTTTAACCTCTTTTCATGCCATTCCCTCTTCCTTAAATCCTCTTGGCCTCCATATACCCAATACTATGCTTCTTATCCTACTTAATCTTTAATGCTCAGCTCAAATGCCTTTCATGAGTCCTCAAACATACCAGATCCTCATTACTTACTTTCCAAACACAATATGGGTTCAGCTTTGCTACTTGTAAGCATAGAAATTTTACATTTTTTTATGAGATTCTTTCCTCAAAATCTGTCTCTCTCATATAACTATAAGCTACATGTGAGAAACTCTTTTTGTTTATTAATACATTTCCTGACACATAGTAAGTGCTTTGTTATTTCCTTTGTTGAATATATTAGTGAATTAATGAAGTCAACAGGATGGGTGCCTGGGTGGCTCAGTTGGTTAAACATCTGATTCTTGGTTTTGGCTCAGGTCATGATCTCAGAGTCATGAGATGGAGCCCGCCGTTGGGCTCCACATTCAGCAGGGAGTCTGCTTGAGAGTCTCTCCCATCCTCTCTCCCTCTGCCCCTCCCCCCTCTCATTCTCTCAAATCTTTAAAAAGGAGTCAACAGGAGGAACACATTCTCTTAGTATAATAAGTTTCAGTTAACATCACACTTTATCAAATAACAATTTGAATTACATTTGAAAAGCATAAAGTTACAATGACTATCACTGGTTCACTTACAAAATGAAAATGGGTTAGTAAAATTTATTGAATTTTATAAAGAAATGATGGGAGAAATTTTCCTGGTTATATCCAAGCAATTTATAAAAATCAACAT
Organism: Procyon lotor; assembly: GCA_028646535.1. Classification (NCBI taxonomy): domain Eukaryota; kingdom Metazoa; phylum Chordata; class Mammalia; order Carnivora; family Procyonidae; genus Procyon; species Procyon lotor. Next base: position 37,803,988 of record CM053609.1, on the reverse strand, counting down.
TTTTATAACAGATATAACAGAAACACATACTATTTTATCTAGAGGATAAGTTAAATAGCTAAGTTAATATCCTTGTCAGGTAAAAGGTTGAAGGATAAATTTGTTTTAATGTAACTCAACCAAAGGGGGCAGAATATGACCAATGTATTGATTAAGATGTAGATGGAATAATTTGGGGAAAAAAAACATGACTTCTGGCAAAGTTCCTCCTCTAGCTTAAACCTGAAACAATAACAGCAAAAAACACATAAATGTTCACAATTCCATTTCAATACTGGATCAAATCTCAACATACAGACTTTCTCTCAGCTATTGGAAAAATAGTTTAGATCATTTTGTTACACTACAAATTGCAAAGTCCTCCTTCATGGTCAAAAAATAATTTTAGATGAATTTTAACTCTAAGAGGTCATATTTCTGCACCTTTATTTCTGGTGTTCCATCCTCATGCCAGAGAAATAACAGTGGTGTAAGGGAAGGTTAAGCTGACAATATTGTTGCTCTAATGAGATTTTACAATATAACAAAACGTATTATATATTTAGTGAAATAATACTTTTTTGTCGTTTACAATAATGGTTAAATGATAATATACCATGAGTCAATCTGAATTTTGAATGAGCTATGATTTCATAATTAAGAACATCTAGAAAAGTAAGATCATAATTTTCGTATCTCTAAATTTATTTTTTCTTCAACCTGAAATGCCTTCCTTTCTCATTTCTGCCTAATCCAAATTCTCTTCAGTTTTTAACAATACACTGAAGTCATATCTTACAACCTTATTATTCTAGGGTTTTTAGTTTTTTATTTTTTATACATCTAGACTAGTTGCTTATTGTGTGGAATGAGTTGCTCCCAATTGTCAACCCAAGGACTATACTGTGTACATCTGACATAAGGTATCAAAATCCCCCAGAAAACATTTTAGAATACATCTTCCAAGCTGCTCCCCATTCCTCCTCTCCCAATTCTAAGATTTTGACTCAGTAAATCAGAGAACCTAAGGAATCTGAAAATTTAAAGAAACTTCTCCTTATATCCATGTTCATAGTAGCATTATTCACAGTAGCTAAAAGGTGGAAGCAACCCAAGTATCCATCCAAGATAAATGGATAAAAAAAATGTAGTATTACATACAATGGAATATTACTGAACAAGTAATATTAACAAGTTAGGAAATTCTAATATATGCTACCACATGGATGAATCTGAGGACATTATGCTAAGAAAACAAACCAGTCACAAAAGGATAAACACTGCATGATTCCACTTGTAAGAGCTACTTAGTTAAATCCATAAAGAGAGAAAGTAGAGTGGTTGTAGCCAGATGCTGAGGGGAGAGGAGAATGGAGACTTACGGTTTAATGGGTAGAGAGTTTTTACCCATGAAGATGAGAAAGATTTTGGAGATGGATGGTGGTAATGGTTGTACAACAGTGTGGATGTATTTAATACCACAGAACTGTGTATTTAAAATAGTTAAGACGATAAATTTTATATTATGTGTATTTTGTCGCAATTTTAAAAATGGTTAAAATGATAAATTTTATGTTATGTATAGTTGACCACAAATGAAAAATATTAATTCTCTAGATGTGGGAAATAATTCTCAGTCATTTGTGTTGGTTTTCCATTCTTCTTTATCACAATATTTTATTCATATATATCTTTATAAATATTTACTGAGTATCTGCCACATGCTAGGCATCATTCCAGATGCTGGGATACAGCCATGACTCAAGTAAACAAGGTCCCTCATCTCAACCAGCCATAATTCTGTCTATGGCATTGTATTTGTAAGAATTAGGTGGTGTAGCATGAGAGAGAAAACCCCTTTCACAGTGGCTTTAATACTCAAGATGCTATTCTCTCATATAAAATGTCCATTTGACAGGGACCAGGTTCCTTCTAGTTTTCTTTTTTATCAACACTAGGGTATGATTGTTAGAGGTATGGTCCATGGTGGTTGCTGGATAGTTGGTCATTGTATCTGCATTCCTACCAGCAAGAAGGAGAAAATCAAATCCAAAGGGCATGACCCTTACATCTGCCACATTCTCAGAAAGTGACATCTCATTGACAATTACTTAGTCATAATGGCCATGCCTAGCTATGATGAAAGCTGGGAAATGTACTTTAATCTTGGCAGCCCTGTGAGTACCTAAATTACAAGGATTCTTTTATTGAAAAAGAGGAGTATGGATATTAGAGAACTATCAGACTCTGTCACAATTATTTTGCCAGCAGATCTTAAATCCTTTGAAGGTTGAGAGGTCTCACAAAGTATAGAATTAGTAAGAAGAGACCAAGGAGCAAGGAAAAGAGAGCATTTGGGATGATATCCACCTGAGGGTTTCACCCCTTTTACATGCCACTTCCTATTGATAAGGATTGCCTCAGAACAGTGGTCAGCAAATATCTTCTGTAGAGAGCAGGAGAGTAATTGTTTTAGGCTTTGCAGGCAACAGGTTCTCTGAATTTACCACACAACTCTGTTGTGATTGCATGAAGATACCCAAAGAAAATATGCAAATGAGTGAGTGTGACTGTTCCCAATAAAACTTTTTTTACAAAAACACATGGTAGGCAGAGTTTGGCCCACAGGCCAGAGATTGCTGACCATTGCCTCAACTCAAAATATAAGCCCTTAAGAGATTTTAGTATATTACCCATATATTTTGTCACCTTCATGGGTTAGTAATCAAAACTAAATGTGGGACTCAGATCCGTCAGGAATGTGAATTTTGTTCACACCATCACATTAGCCACTGAAACAAGTAGAAGTAATAGTTAAGCATTAGGAAAATTTAGAATGGATAGTAAAGGATGTATTGTGGAGGAAGGCCAATTGTGGAAAATATTTTCTCTCATTCTTTGAGTTGCCTTTTCACTTTCTCGATAATTTCCTCTGAAGCATAAAAGTTTTTAATTTTGATGAACTCCAAGTTTTCCTTTTTCTTTTGTTGCTCATGCTTCTTGGTGTCATATCCAAGAAACCATTGTCTGAGCCAATGTCACAGATACTGACACCTATGTTATCTTCTAAGAACTATGTAAGTATTAATTTATACATTTAGGTATTTGGTCTATTTTGAGTTAATTTTTGTGTAGAGAATGAGGTAGGAGTACATCTTCATTCTCTTGCATGTGGATACCTAGTTCTCTAAGGACCATTTCTTGAAGAGAATGTTCATACCTACATTGAATTATCTTGGTGTTCTTTTTAAAAATCAGCTGTTCAGGAATGCCTGGGTGGTTCAGTTGGTTAAGCATCTGCCTTAGCTCAGGTCCTGATATCAGGGTCCTGGGATCAAGTCCGACATCAGGTACCCTGCTCAGTGGGGAACTTACTTCTCCTGCTCTCTCTACCTGCTGTTCTCCTTGCTTGTCCTTTCTCTCTGTCAAATAAATAAATAAAATCTTAAGAAAAAAAATCAGTTGTCCAAGAATGGATGGGTTTATTTCTAAATTCTTTAGTCTATGTATCTATTTTTATGCCAGTCCATAGTTATTTTTACTAACCAGAATGTCTATTTTCCAGTATAATGAATTTCCAGTATAATCATTTTTTTCATGTAATCATTTACCAAATATTTTCTAAGCATATATTGTCAAGTACTATATAGAGTATAGAGGGGAAAGGAAAATACTGTCATTTAGGTTAGATCTAGGTATAGATAAGTTTCCTTGAATGTGTTTTCCTCAAATATGGCTTCCTGGGAATAGTTCCTTTTGATTCCCAACATACAATGATGGGACAGGCACAACATAACTGTGATAGACATTGCCATTCACAAAGGGGAAAAACTGAAGAACACAAAAGTCACTGGTCTGTGGCAATACCAAAATCCAGCTGGACATACAGTGTCAGTTCTCTGATCAAAGAATCAGTCCTACTGTTTGGGAATGATTCACTATCGTTCTTGGCTCTACCCTCTGTATTTTTGGCCTTCTGATTCTCCACGGAGAATAGTTCGCATTTGCAGCTGAGCATTTTTCTCAGTCTGCTCTATCCATGGAAATTTGGAGGTCCAAAGATGTCTTCTCATTTTGTAGTATCTCTGTATCTTTTGGTCCAAGTTGATTTAATTCTTTTAAAATATTTGTGGGTTTTTCCACCAGACAAAATCTATACCCAAAGGTCTCTGAGATAAGCACTTCTCTTACTTTGGTCTTCCTAGTAAGGGAAGGATCCTGAAGGATAATACCTTTAAGAGTCTTAGAGGTACTTATTAGAGATGGCTTTAAGATCTTTAGAGGATCTTTTGTCTGATTAAATTGTTTTTTGAGGAAAAACTTCACATCTTTCTGAGATTATGAAAATGGATTTTATATTTCTTCCCTGGGTTTTTTTTTAAGGTTTTATTTATTCATTTGAAAGAGAGAGATCACAGGTACACAGAGAGGCAGGCAGAGAGAGAGGAGGGAACAGGATCCCCACTGAGCAGAGAGCCTGATGCAGGGCTTGATCCCAGGACCCTGAGATCATGACCTGAGCCGAAGACAGAGGCTTTAACCCACTGAGCCACCCAGACGTCCCACTTCCCTGGGTTTGATCTTTGCTGTGAAGTGTTTTCTTAATTGGCAATCTTGGAGAGGCTGGAAATGATAGTTTTATTTTCCAGTTCAGTTCTTTATTTGGCTTATTTCTTTCTTCTCACATTTTACTATGATCAAGAAGAATCCAAGTGGCACCTACAATATTCTTCCCAAAAATCTCCTTAGCTAGATTACCCAGTCCATTAGGTATATTTTCTATTTTCTACTTTATCACAGGTTACAGTGTTGCAAAACATTCTGTCACTACATAATGAGGATCCTCTTTCTCCAGTTTCCAGTAGGATTTTCCCTACTTTTCTTCAAGTCCCCTCTGAGAGTCCTCTTGAGGGCCATTAGACTCCTCCGTCAGTCTCTTCAAGGCCCATTCACATTTCATCTACTATCCCAAAATCCCACATTTTCAGGGTTTTGTTATGGCAATACCCTACTCCTAGGTATTAAAACCTCTTCTAGTTGCTATGACTGCAATATAAATTTACCCCAAAACTTGGTGGCTTAAAGCAATTGCTTATTATGCTTGTAGATTCTGTGGGCCAGGAACTTTCTGGGAGTAATTTTTGTCTGCTTCATAATATTTATGAGATTTGAAGGTTGAGGACTGGAATCATCTTAAGTCTCACCACTCACATGTCTGGCAGTTGATATATACAAACCATTCACTAGGGAACTCAGTCCCTCTCTATGTAGTCTCTTTGAATGGGCTAATTGCAGTTTTCTCATAACATAGTGGCTGGCTTCTAAGGGAGAGAATCTTGAAAAAGAGAGAACTAGATGATAGCTGAATTGCTTTTCATGACCTAAGCCTGGAAGTCACCTAGTGTTACTTCTGCCTTATTCTCCTAGTTAAAATACAAGATCCCTCAAGTTCAAAGACTCCACTTCTTGATAGAGTAGTGGCAATTTGAGAAGAACTATGAGAAGTAGATGGGACCAGAAATAATACTATGACTATTTTGGAAAACAAGCAAAACTTAGAAAAGTACTCTTTCATGGATCTCTTACATAAGAATTCTACCTCAGGCTCTGCTTCTAGGGAGCTCGACTATATTAGTTTCAAGGGCTGGTGTAACAAAGTACCAATGAACTGGGGGGACAGAAATAAGATAAATGTATTGTTTCACAGTTCTGTAGGCTAGAAGTTCAAGACCAAGGTATTGATAGGGTTGGTTCCTTCTCAGGGCTGTGAGGAAGAATGCCCATGCCTTTCCCCTAGCTTCCGGTGGTTTGCTGGCAATCTTTAGTGATTATAGATGCAATCACTTCAATCTCTGCCTTCATCACCACATGGCATTCTCCCCATGTGCATGTCTCTGTATCCAAATTTTCTCTTTTTATAAAGACACCAGTATTGGATTAGGGCCCACTCCAAATATACCATCTTACGAATTATATCTGCAATGAACCTATTTCCAAGTAAGGTCACATTCTGATGTGCTAGGGTTAGGATCTCAATATATGAATTAAACAATTAAACCCACTGAACAATTAAACCCATAAGAATGACTTAAGACATAAAAGTACATATATTACAGTATTTATTATAAAGAATATGTGAAGTAATGCATAGGAAGTTCCTGGCATTGGTTAAATGATTAATAAATGTTAGTCAACATCATTATTTATCTTTGGATCCAGAGAGACTCCCATCACCTAGTGGGCAAATAGTAAACATCTTTGGGCTTCATCTGTTGGGCATTCGTTCCATCTTTTTCTTGTAAGAACACCTTGAAACAATTCCCTTGAGAGTCTTGGTGAGGCAATCATTCAAAATGTCCTGCCCTCCCTTGAACAAAAAGTGAGTGGTTGGAATGCCATTCAGATTCTCTCTCTCAAACATTAAAGGATAACAAAGGGATATAAAATGGCTATGATCACTTATCCTAATAATACTGACACAAAAAGGACTGACCATTAGTTCCTGTCACTTGGATACTTAGAGCTATTGTGATTCCTGTTCTTTTCACAGCCTGGTGCTTAGTTTTTCTTTTAACTCTTTGTGCTACTCCACAGTCTTGAACACATTTCTTGTTTTCACTTAAGATAGCTAGAGTTTTTTGTTTGTGGAGAAATTAAAATAGAAATTGATTCCTAAAAGCACCTTTTGTAACTAACACTTGGAATGACAATGTTAAGTTGGAAGGGTCACGGTGGTGTAGATTTCCCCTTCTCTGGCTGGGAAGATGGCTAGTTTCATGAGCACATCTATCTGGAGACTCAGGCAATGTGTCTACCCAGGCTAGAGATTTAGGAGAGTCAGTAGAAAAATGTCATCTGGTTAGATAGGTTTGGATATTGTTTCAGCCTGGGATGAGTTACTATAAGTAAGAGACTACTGGCTCATCAGAAAGCAGAAAGAACAGAAACTGTTAAGGAAAGCCCCTTGTATCTATGGCCTATGATCAAAGAGAGTTAGTAGCCAGATAATCTTGAGCTTTGCTCATTTGGCAAAGCTGAATTCTCTTCCCCAAGATAAAGTTAGTGGAAGCAAAATCCAAGATACTGAAAACTTAAAAGAAAATAACAAGGGACCCAGGGAAAGCACTACTAAGCACCTTTTTCTGGGTTTTCATTGCCTAACGAAGTCTCCACTTAGCCCCACTTTGGAACCCAATCACTGACATACATGGGATAAGGGAGCACAGATTGGTTCTGTCTCTTCTAACTCAAGCTACTACTTGTTTTTGCCCCTGAGGAAATGTCCAAAATGGAGGCATTATAGGTAAGGGCTAGAGAGAAGGGCATAGATCTAAGGCCTGTTGTTGTGACAGAGGACATCTTCTCTATTGGATATAGATGGAAAGCCTACTGGATTTCTAAATAAATTGTATTCCTGGAAAAATGATGACCAACCCAAGGCAGTCTCCAGGCCCCTGAACTCTTTTCTATAGCCACACAGATGAGTCCTCCCCATTGTCCTCAGATGTGACCACAGTGGACACTGCACATTGGCTCCACTACCAGAAGAGAAAGGTAGAATTAGCCACTTTGGCTACCCACAGATTTCACTTCACTACTGAAGCAGTAAGTGTTTTATTCCTGGAAAGCAGGATGTGATCAATGCTCTTAGACAGTGATCATTTCTACATGGGACTTTTTTTCTTTTTAATTAAGGTATATAGCCTGACCTCTTTGCACCATTGTAGCTTAGGTTAAATTTGTCATTTGTCAAAGGTGCCATTATGCAGGAGATATCCTGGACCAACCTAAGAGTAATGAATAGTATTAGTCAGGGTTCTACAGAGAAACAGAACCAGTAGGATATATAGAGATATATAGAAAGAGATTTATTATAAGGCATTAGCTTATATAACTATGCAGGCTGAGAAATCCCATGATCTACTATCTGCAAACGGGAGGCCCGGGAAAGCCAGTGGTGTAGTTCTAGTCCAAATTCAAAGGTCTGAGATTCAATGGCATAAGTCCCAATCCAAGTCCAAAGGCCCAAGAATCAAGAGCACTGATGTCCAAGAACAGAAGATGAGGGATGTCTCAGCTCAAGCAGAGAAAGCAAATTCACTCTTCCTCTGCCTTTTTATTTTCTTCAAGCCCTCAATGTATCAGCTGATGCTCCTGTGCATTGGTAAGGGAGATCTTCTTTACTCAGTCAACTGATTCAAATGTTAATCTCTTCCAGAAACACACTCACAGACACATCTAGAAATAAGGTTTTATCAGCTATCTGGGGATTCCTCAGCCCAGTCAAGTTGACATATAAAATTAACCATCAAATGCTCATTGCTGAGAGCCCCTAGAGCTGGATACAATAAGTGGCATAGAGTCCAGGAAGGGAGTTTTGGGGTATACAAAACTCCAGGAAGAGTTGCACTATCATGAATGGAAACACGATGTTGTAGGATGAAAGGAAGAGTGTGTGTTTATGGATATTGAACTATCAGGAAGAGTACAGCAGAAAACTATTGCTTTTGCCTGCCCAGCATCCCAATTTTCCTTCATAAAACATGTCGTCTCCCAGGCTTAAGCCAAATAGTTCTAAAAGGGCTGAACCTATCCTTCCCAGCTCAGCTGGCATGTAACCCAAACCTGATGTGTTAATTTATTCCATCTCTCTGGCTCAATGAGTGATTTAGGAAAGTTCATGCGATCCAACTCAGATCAATAGAGTCAGTCACAGATTTTGATGGAATCATTGGGAAAGAGACACACTTTCTACACAGGGACTGCTTGGCTGATAGGAGGTAAATCTGCAGCTCTCAGGAACCAGCATACCACTTTTGTGGGGAGAAGGGTGTTTGAACAGAGGAAAGGAGAGTGAGAAAAAGCTCACAGAAGTCTCCTTTGCTTAGTCATTCGGAGGAGGTATGGTGGACATTTGTCCAGAGGCCAGCATTTTATGAACACTCTCCCTTTTATTAGGGAGTTTCCTTCCTCCCCAAGTTAAAAGTCAGAAATGGTGCTTCCCTGGCTCCCTTGTCCCTGTGCACAAGCATGTGACCCAGACCCCACCAGACACTCTTGTGAAACCCTCTTTGAGAAGAGACTAATATGAGGAAGAAATGCCATGTGGCATTTTTCCAATGAGAGGGACAGCGCTGCCACTTGGCCTTCAGGGGCAACACTGATGAGTTCCTGTTAACAGAGTTGGCAACAGTACCTCCATCGGTGCTGGGAGGGGGTGATGGGGGCAGCAGCCATGTCCCAGGCTAGCTCTGATGCCTGCTTCCTGGAAGATCAGCCTGGAGGCTGGCTCTCTAGTCCTCTTGGCAATTCCATAACCTACCAAATAACCTTTCACAAAAATATTTTTTTTCCCTTTACCAATGAGATTTGTCACTTCCAGCTAAAAAATCCTGATAATTATATAACAATCAACAAAAATCTGTTTATAGAGACGGATAAATGAATGGCAATTCTGGGAAGTAGGCATTATTACTCCTATTGCACAGATGAAAAATAGCCCTAGTAGTATTAAGTGCATCCTACCCAAGGTCCTATAGCCAGTAATTCCTGAAGCAGAGATTTTCATTCTAGTCTCTCCCTTTTCTTAATCTCCAAAGTTCATCTTTTATTAGCATGGCATTGGAAGCATGCTTTCAAAAATAATCTTGTGATGGAGAATAGATTGACTTGCTCAGAATTCATCCCAATCTCCTTCTGCGACACCTTCCCATACTATAGAGGCTGGAAAGCTAAAACTGACATTTCCCATACTCATTTGCAACTAGGAACATGACTATGACTGAGCCTCCACCAATTAAATGTACTTATGTGAAAACTGAATTTAGAACTGAGTCAAGTAGGAGGGAAGGCAGGCCTTCATCCTGATGGGTCGAATCAGGTACATACGGTTTGTGGCCAACAACTAAGGCTGCCACTTTCTGATTCCTGAATCAGCAAAAGTACTGAGATCTTGAAGCTGACAGGTGGCACATGGGTTTCTTGATTCCCCAGCTTCCTGAATGTTGTAGAGATAGTTATCTACATAGGTCAGCTCTGTGGTAGTCTTCTGGAAGTCATTCCTCAAAGCCCAGCCTAGGGCCCATTCTCTAGCCCTTCTAATTGTGAGCATCTAATTCCTTGCATCCAAATCCTTTTCTGTTTAACTACTAGACTGGCCTCCATTACCTGCTCCTGTCTAATACAAGCACATATAGAAGTCAAGTACAACATAACCAGGCAGCACTACATAGAGATTGTCATCTTTTCTCAGAGTCACAGCCATAGGGGAAAAATACGTATTCAAGGTAAATTGATATATTGAAATAAAAAGCACCATGGCCTTTCCAATCTTACCACACTTGCATCTCAAAAAACTGAGTGTGTCAGTCATGATACATGAAGGCAACAGATGGCTCATTCAAACTTGAATAAAGACCAATTTTTAAAGATATGCACAGAGCATTGAGAACCACAGGGTTATGTACTGCCCCTAGACCTGAAGTAGCAAGAGGAAAGAGTCTGTTATAGACTGAATGTTTGTGGTTCCCCAAAATTCATAGTGTTGAAATTCTAATGCCCAATATGATATCAAAGGATGGGGCCTTTGGGAAGTAATTAGGTCATGAGGGCAGAGCCCTCATGAATGGAACTGGTGCCCTCATAAAAGAGATTCCAGAGAGCTCTCTTGCCTTTTTTCCGTCACATAGGGGTATGGCAAGAAGTCAGCAATCTACGACCAGGGAGTGGGTTCTCACCAGACACCAAATATATCAGCACCCTAATCCCAGACTTCCAGCCCTCAAACCTGGAAGAAATAAGTTTCTTTTGTTTATAAGCCACCTAGTCTACGGAATTTTGTTACTGCAGCCCAAACAGACGAAGAGTTATGCAGGGAGGATGACTTCCAGGAGATGTGACCTTTGGTTGAGGGATGGAGCTAGCTCATAGCAACCTCACGGGCAGGGAGCAGAGAGGGGGCAACCTCACACTCTGCCCTCTTTTCATCTTCCTGCCCATTTACTGAATCCAACTGGAAGTCAGAGGACAAGAGCCTGTGTTATAGTCCTCACAAGACAACCTTCCATGGTGGAGAACAATGGAGAGTCCATCTGAGGAGCAAATGAGAGATACCCAGCACAGCAAATAAAAAATCAGCAACACCCAGTGCAGTAAGAGATCATGAAGATGATGGGTCAGAGAGTTTTGGTGCTACTGATTTTTTTAATGCTCACAGGTTGAGTGTATTCTTTCTTTTTAAAGATGGTCAATATAATCTGCTCTACATGATTTGAGGGCATTTTACTCCAGTCCACGCAGTGTGTCATACAGTGTGAGAAGTGGAAGCCACCTTAGAGATCTTGATGAGCATTTCTTATTTCAGAGATGAGGAAACTCGGACTTAGAGAAATAAAATAAATTCCTCCAAAGTCACATATCCAGAAACTTGCAGATCCGGGCGACACACCCAAATCTAATGATCCCCAGGGCAGGTCTTCTTCCGCTTTCTGCAGCTAAAATCCTTGCTGGACACAAGTTATGTTCAGGACAAAGTGCCAGATCATGATGTGGCTGCAGTCTCACTCTTGAGCATCCCTCTGGCTTGGTTTTATTTTTCTCTTCCTTTTGAACATTTACCTGAAAGGCTGAATTTCAAAGACACTTCTCCTAAAAATAACTAAAAGATATGCAGGAGGAAATTAGCATAATGTATTTTATCTATAATTTACAGTGTGTAATCTAGAAATGTGCAACAAAGCAATGCTATAGTACAGAGAATATTCCTCTGGGATATTTGGTGCCATCTAAAAACACCTCAGTATGGGGGGATGTGGGAGCAGCAGCCTGTGACACACTTCCATCAGGGCAAAATGTTATTCTAGTGATTCACAGCAAGAGGCCTGACAAACACTTGGAGTCGATATAAAGGTTCTTGCCATCAGGATAAAATGAGAATTGCAGTGGGTGGTCCCATTCTAGCCTCATGTCTCCTTCTACTTCTGTCCTGGCTTAGGTGGTTGCCCTGGAAACAGTAAGGTGGCAAACAAAACCATTTGGAACAACTTTTAGGAAGCCTTATGCATGAAGGCCTAATTTTTATTTGCTGCTGTCTTTTTTCTCCTCTTAAAGGGTGACTCTTCCAAGGCTATCATTCCCTGAGAGGGTGTGCTCTTTGGACTACCTTGGAAGTTGGTTCATTCTAAAGTCTTTGGCAAGGTCCAGTTGGAGGGCTGGCCAGAGTTTGGCAGATAGCAAGGGAAGGGGGCTTTATTTCTCATTATTTAGCTTTGGATCCCAACACAGATGGTCCTGATCTCCTCCTCCCCCACCTAAGAATTTTTCTAAAATGACACCCAAGTTTTTCTTGGCAGAAGTTATAATTCCTGGCAAACAGTTCACTGCAGCTCTAATTATGATGACAGCTTTAATGGAGAAGATAATCATATTAAATGGTTCTTATTCAATTCCATGTGATGAATTAGTGATTACCATGAAATGTGTTAAGCAGCCAAAAGTCAGGGGAAGGGATGATGTACTGAGTTACAAGTTGAGGTCTGAGGGATTCCAAAACTTGTGGGAGGTAGGACAAAACGACCTTTAAAGAGGAGATGCTGATTTTAATGTCTCTTGTGGCTAATATACTGAGTAAGAAACCCCCTTTTCCTGATGTGTCTGTTGAAGAAAAAAATTATTCTGACACGTGTTAAAATGGTAAAGGAGACTTTATTCAAGACTACTGCAATTGGGGCTGACTCTATTGCAGTAGGAGAGAGATCAGACTCAACTCCCAATACAAAAAAGACAAGCACGTGGAGTTGGGGGTCAGTGGATGGAAAACTACTGACAGCAGACATCAAGAGCGTGGGGATTCTTTTTTAAGAGGATTCCTGCAAAAGGTTGGGCATGGACTTAAACATCAATGGTGAGGGATGAGGGACTTGACCAGACATGGGGCTGGGGGTGATTAGATATCAATGCTGGGGGTACTCTTGATAAACTTACTTAGCAGGATTCTTGTTAAAACTGGACTGGGCATACCAAAGAAAGACAGGGTCAAGACTGAGGCCCGAGAATCTTTGTCAGTCACCCCCTGCCCCCCGATCAAGAAAAGAGAGACGTTCTTCTTTCCGCTGAACAAGTTAAGCCCATTTCTTGCTCAGTCTCCTTTTGTTATTAAGGACCAGCTGGACCATGTGTTAGGACTCAACAGTAGACGATATTTACTGGAGAGTACAAATAACCAGGCATTAAATGTGAGAAATTTGCATGAAAAGAAAAAGAAAGATTAAGGTTGAAGCAGACTATAAACCCAGTTTCTGAGTCCAGAGGGTGGCCAGTTGAGATTTCTAGATGCTGGGCTTGAAGCATCTTTAGGTGGTGAAGTGAGGGTATCAGTAGCGATCTGGTAGATTTCCTAGGCTGCAGTCTGAATGTCTTCAGTGATAGTGTAATATCAGGGTCATGGTTATTTCCTAGAGCAGAGCAGGGAAGATGTGGCACTTTCCCTAAACCTCCTGAATGACCTACACAGCAGCAGCTCCAGTCTTAAAGGTTACCATCCAGCATCAGCTGGACCATCCAGCGTCAGCTTGCAGGATGACCTAGGATCCCAACAAGGATCCAGGCAGTCAGGTTTGAGTTCTCAGTGACACCAAGTTAGGCAGGTGGGAGAAAAATTGGGAACATTCATTTGGACAGTTGTATAGCCAGGTATTGGAGAAAATTAGAATTGACTATTTGGGAGGGACTGACAAAATGTACATGTTGGCAAGACTCGGTGCAATCTGCAAGTATATGACAAAACTTCAAAGACGTTGACCAGGACCAGTGGCTGACAGTCCACAAAGGTGTGCTATAGTTTTTCATTGCAGCATAAAATTTCTCTCTACACTCATCCTTTTTTTTATCAAAGTTAACGAAAGTAAGATTATTCTTGTTTACGAAATGAGTCTAGTCACATTAGATTTGGCCTATTGTTTACATAAGTGCAGAAAGAATAGTAACTGACCACATAGACCTTTGAAAGTTTGCTTTGCTGGAACTTCTCATAAGGAAACTCAAATTAGACTTTTAAAAGCCTCTCAAGGCTAGGGAGCCAAGCCACGAATTTGCCACCAGATTTCACTTGCAGGATCTATAGATTTGGGTGGATTTCTCTGTGCTCTAGGTCCCCAAAATATGCTAAGCCTCCTGGGCCTGCCAGGAAGTGTCCTTCCTTACTCACCTACAAGACGGGGAACCCTGTAAGCCACACCAGCCCAGTTTTCCCAAAAGGCCTTTGTAAGCATTAGCTCCATAAAGTCAACATTAGTTCCTTGAAACTATTTGGTCATAACTGATTCTATGCACATCAGTCTTAAATATGACATTCCACTCAAAGTCTCAGTTATATAACCAATGTTTCCAATTATGTCCTGTTCAAAGAGGAGAGACTCTTATTGAACTTATGCAAATAATTACATTGCCATGAAAATAAGAATACTCAGTAAGAGTTTCTGAATTCTGGAGGAATCAGGCAGGGAGAAAAGATATATGTTTCATTTCTGCTTACAAAAAGTATTAGCTACTAAATTGTTGTGAGCTATAACTTAAAAGAAAAGGAAAAGGGATTCCTTAAATCCCACAGCAATCTTCTAAACAGAAACTGTAATTATCCTTCATGAGTTCATTCAGTTTTATGTAATTAATTGTTCTGCTTTGTCTTGGGTTAGCAGTTTTATGAATCCTTCAGCTTCTCCACCAAAGTTCTAGGCTGCTTTCTCTGTCAAATGATATGGTCTTAAAGTAATTTAAGCAATGCCATCAGAAGCCTATATCCCAGAGACCTCTCCTAGTCGTTTCCACGGGTCTCTTTCCATTCCTTTTTGTTGAAAATAAAGCACTCTGGCCTACAGCTAATTTCAAGTGCTTTCAGAGAAGAATCAAAGTAAAACAAAAACTGTTTATTAATGACAAAAGATTTTAAAATGTTAAAGATCTGAGGAGAATTCATCATAAAAATGATGCAATTGACAAGGGAATTTGTTTGTTTCTGTGGTGTAGAACATTTAAAATGGTAACTACAATTATCACTGTTAACATTATATCAGAACATATCATGGACAGCGAGGGTATTATCAAACTTCACACAATTTCTGAAATGTTTATATCAGTTATATTTTATCCATACAAATAAGACCTAGAGAAGGTTAAAGTATCTTTTATTTGACAATACTTTTCATGCAACTGATTATATAAAATAAATCTAATCATTTTTTGTCATTTCTCCTTTTCAAAATAAAAGAAAAAAGTCCTTTATGATGTTGAAAGAGCCACCCAAGAAATCTCAAGGTCAGTTCAAGATCAAGATTACATTAGAATTTGATTCTGGGAAGACAAAATTGTCCAAAAGTTCAAAATGTTTGAATACTCAACTAAATATGATCCCAGGTTACTATAAACGACACTCAGCTTCCTATATAGCCCAAATTACAATGAAAGAATTCAAAAGTAAATATAGGACAGTACATGACTATAAAAGTGTTTAAAAGTTAGTTCTTTTAGAAGTGAGAAGACTTGTGGATGCCTGGGTGGCTCAGTCAGTTAAGCATCTAACTTTGGCTTAGGTCATGATCTCAGCTCATGATCTCAGCTCATCCTCTCAGGGTCCTGGATTGGATCCCTGCTTTGGGCTCTGGGCTCAACAGGGAGTCTCCTTCTACCTTTGCCCCTCCCTACTTTCTCCATGGGGTGCACTCTCTCTCTCTCTCTCTCTCTCCCTCTAATAAATAAAATCTAAAAAAAAAAAGAAGAAGAAGAAGAAGAAGTGAGAAGACTTGGTTCTCTTAATTAAGGATTGATAAAGGTTAACATAAAGCACAGGAAATTATTCTGATAAGACACAGAATTCTAGGAATTCTAGAATTATTTAAAAGGTAAAGAAAAACCTTTTACAACCTCTTAAGAATAGACCAATAAACCAAGAAAACTTTGTTATTTCAACAGAGAAAAAACCAAACTCTAGTTCTGCATCACTGTACTTTTAATATTAAAATGCATCAGAAACCTTATATATAAACCTATCCCATCAGCCAGCTTTGACCACATGAGAGAAGATTACTTTTCTAAGATTCCTGAAAACCCTCTACAGTTTTTTATTCCATTCAGTTTTTGTCCTACACTTTCCTTTTGGACAAAATTACATTCTTATTCCCTTAAAACCCATCCTACATACAGTATATGCTTTTCTTTATCAAAAATACATTCTACTTTCCTTGCATACTTTTCATGCAAAGCTGTTTCACTCTACCCTCGTTGTTTCTAGTAGCTTCAGTTACAAATATTGGCTGTACTTTTTAATCATTAATGACCCTTTTCAACAGAAAACTACAAAGGAGACTATTGCGAACTCTCTCTCATATACCAGCATTCTGTAACAGTCTAGCAAATTTTATGAATCTACCATCTCACAATTTTTTAAGTCCTGATAGTACTTCCTAAAACTTCCTGATAGTGCTTTTCATTGTGTCAAAAAGATGCTATTAACAGACTCAAATATAGTTATCCTCCCTCTATCATATAAAAATAAGAGGCCAAATGTATATAAACTTAAACTTGTGCTTAGTAATCTAATGTTTAATATTTTCTCTTAGAAATTATCTCAATATTTAATGAATATTTAACGCAGCATATCCCTAAGGTTGGAAGTTACAAAAAATATTTTGGAAATTGTTTTTAGGCAAACAATTTTTGGCAAACAATTTTAGGCAAAAAATGAAACAAAGCTAGCCTTCATCTCAAGTTATTTCCCTATTAACTATTTTTTACAGCAATGCATATTAGGCAAGTATAAAAAAGAAAGAAAAGAAAAGAAAGAAAAAGAAAGAAAGAGGGGCACCTGGGTGGCTCAGTCGTTGAACGTCTGCCTTTGGCTCAGGCCGTGATCCCAGGGTCCTGGGATCGAGCCCTGCATCGGGCTCCCTGCTCGGCGGGAAGCCTGCTTCTCCCGCTACCATTCCCTCTGCTTGTGTTCCCTCTCTCGCTGTGTTTCTCTCTGTCAAATAAATAAAATCTTCAAAAAAAGAAGAAAGAAAGAAAGAAAGAAAGAAAGAAAGAAAGAAAGAAAGAAAGAAAGAAAGAAAGAAAGAAAGAAAGAAAGAGAAATCACAAAAGCAAAGAAATCTAAAAATGGTTAAATATCAGTACTTGCATTATACTTAATACTGATAACTCAGAAGACAGAGCTGTTCTTATTAAACAGTATTAAATTAGTCTTATTTACCAAAGAGTTTCCCAAGCCACATAAACTTGAAAAACATTTGAGTTAGTTTCTATATTTCTAAGAGATTTAGGAATATTTAATTTATATAAGCACTTATTTATCTCTAAGCTAATTTATGAAACTCCTTCACCAGATTTTATAATTTTTTTGGATACTACCATCTAGACATAGAAAAATATCATGTATATATAATATATAAACATAACTACATAATCATATAGACAGATGCAAATAGAAACCTCATTGCTTTCATTCTAAAATTGTAGCCATGAAGGATACCTGGGTGGCTCAGTTGGTTAAGCCTCTACCTTTGGCTCAAGTCATGATCCCAGGGTCCTGGGATCAAGCCACACATTAGGCTCCTTCCTCAGTGTGGAGCCTGCTTCTCTCTCTACCTGCCACAATGTCTGCTTGTGCGCTCTCTCTCTTTGATAAATGAATGAATGAATGAATGAATGAATGAATGAATAAATAAAATCTTGGGAAAAAAAATAAAATTGTAGCCATGAGTCAGGTAAATATAGCAATCAAAAACTCACTGGTTTATATAAAATCATTGGCTCTTGTTTTTGTTCCACTTTATATTTTTATCCCAAATTGTGTTTCTGACAGATGGAACAAGTTAAGGTTACCCACTCAATTGACGGTTAATGCTTTTTATCAATATTTGTGGAGGAAAGTTTTAAGATTTTGTTTTGTCTAGCATGTAGTTTCTTTGGGTGGTCCCTTGAGACCACTGGGTCTCTTGAGAGCCGCCAATGGAGGATGGGGGACCTAAAGTTCAAAGTTCAAGTGACTGTAAGAAAGTGACTATAAGAAATGGACTATACCAAGTGATCATAGGGAAAGAGAAAGTCTCACAGGGCTGGACTGAGAGATGCAAGAAGTAGGGGCTTGAAGGCAATCCTATCAATGAATTCAAAGGAATGGAGGATTGAAGGCGGTAAAAGGAAGAAGAATGCTGAGAGAGAAACCTTTTTTTGGGGAAGTCATTGAAATTCCCAATTATCCCTGGTAAAATTATTTCAACAAGAAAGGAAGTAGAGAACTAGTGCCATGGTGGTGAGACATATATCAATAGGAATATGAGAAGGGGGTTTCAGTCTACTAAGAAGCTCCCTTGTTCTTTACTCATGATACCTTGCTAACAAAGAAATCAGGGACTTTAACCCAGCCTCCATTTGCCTGGGACTATAACAGAGCTTCTAGAGTAGAGGCCTCCAAAAAAGTCAGGAATTTGCCACTTTAAGAGGCAGGGAGTAAATGCCCACTCAGGAAGATCCAAGAAGACATCCATACGCTTAAACAGGCACTTTTCAACCAAAGAGTCCCAAGACTAATCTAGCCTCAGAGGGTATACTCAGAATCTTAAGAATCCAAATCTGCCCTCACCATGCTTTAACAGTCTGTCATCCAGAGCACTGGCTCAGGAGTTGGACTCACCATTGGATCCCTAATCAGTCAGGAGTGAAACAAAGTCTTCAGAGGTGTACACTTAGGGTCCTGGAGGAGAGGTTCCAGGGCTCCAATGATGAATTTAATTCTGTCCAAGTCATGACACCATAACTGTTAAAAGAATTATTCAGACACATATTAAAATAGTAAGCAAGGGGTGTCTGGGTGGCTGAGTCAGTTAAGTGTCTGACGCTTGATCTTGGCTCAGGTCTTAATCTCAAGGTTGTGAGTTCAAGCCCCACATTGGGCTCCCCACTGGGCATGAAGCCTACTTAAAAAATAAAAATAAAAATAAGTAAATAAAACTGCGAGGAAGACTTTATTCAGGACAATTGCAATGAGCACTGCAGTAGGGGAGAGATTACAGCAAAGACAGCAGGGAATTTATGGCTAACAGGCAGAGTGAAGGGGTCAGCGGATGGAAAATTACAGAGAAAAGATTCAAGGGTAAGGGGATTCTTACTAAAACAACTTGATAGGATTCTTGCTAAAACTGGGAGAGACAGGCCAAAGACAGAATAGGCCAAGATGGAGCCCTCATAGAGAAGAGGGCTCAGAGAAGCCAGACTAAACTATGGTCAAGAGAGAGTATGCCAGGTCCACCACTAACGTACATACTTTTACTGACAAAGGTAAGAATGGAAAGGAAGGAAAGAAAGAAGGAAGAAAAGGTTTATAAAATTGCCTTCTTAACTCGGACTATTTTGAGTGCTACCACATATTTGTTTGTGGGTAAGAAATTTGATCTTTCGCAATAGCCAAAAGATATTTAGGGCCAAGTCCTTAAAAATAAGGAGGGGATCAAGTTGAGTAACAGAGTTATAACTATAAAGCAATGAGCTGGCGTTTCTTGAATGTGGTTTACAAACAGGATGACCAAACTCAACCCCTTTTGCCTGGCACTCTCCCAATTTGAGGACTGAAATCTCCCTCAGTTCCAGGTAACCCAGGAAAGCTGACCCAAGGCTACTCAGTTTTAAAACTCCAAGTCCCACATTCTGGGAAACTCTTCAGGACAAGACAAATCGAGATGGTTGATCACCCTGTGTATGAAGAGAGCTCTGAAGGTGCTTCAAATAAGAAGTTCCAAAGCATTTTGAGTCATGGCACATGACAAACTAGGTGTTTGGTTTTCAATATAAGGAGTGGTTTTTGTTTGTTTGTTTTTAGATTCTATTTATTTATTTGAGAGACAGTGAGCGAGAGAGCAGGCGCAGAGGGGAGAAGCAGAAGAAAAGGGAGAAGCAGACTCTCCACTGAGCAGGGAGCCTGATGTGGGGCTCAATCCCAAGACTTTGGGATCAAGACCTGAGCTGAAGACAGACGCTTAACTGACTGAGCCACCCAGGTGCTCCCAGGAGTGTTTAAAAAGAAAAAAAAAA
>CM053609.1:37771509-37783833 GCA_028646535.1 Procyon lotor | reverse complement strand
GGGGACCAGAAAAGCTGGGAAGGGATGTGGTAGCTGGGACCCTGGCACTTGTTTGAGGCTCCCTGGACTTGAAGAGGAAGAGATTCAAGAGGAAGCAACTTAGAGGTTGAATAGAAAACCACTTAATGCCCAAGTATCTAAATATGACGACAAACTGGGAAAACCACTGAAAACGAGGAGGTTAGAGATAGAGTGTACAGGCCGAAACAAAAATAAATTAAGGTAGTTGCCTGATGGCAGTGGACGTTTTAACCAGGAGTTGGTCTTCTTCCGCTCTGCACTCTACTGGACTCCATTGTCTAGTGTGGGTGGCTACAAAGACTTACCTGTTCAGGGTTCTGAGTGGGGGGGAGAGAATTTCCTGTGTTTGATTCTCTAACTTGCTTGCCTTCTCATGGTCAAAGTACTAGAGCTGGCTGTGGTGCTTCTGGGAACCCAGGACCTTTTGTAAGATTCTGGGGTCTTCCAGCTTGGTTGTCAGGGTAAATTGATGGAGTTCTGGGTTGAGGGCAGGGTGAGAGGGAGCTGAGCTAGTGGAGCTGGTGGAAAGAGACTTCATCTCTCCTTTTACTAAGAAAAGAGTAAGCAGAAGACTGCTATGACAATTTCACATCATCACAGTTACTAATTTCTGCCTGTTTCCTTTATGGAGGAAGAAATGTTCTGGAGTGTAGGTCCTCTTAGACTTCATCTCACTTAGCCCTGGACCCCCACCAACCTATTCAAAGTCTTTGCTCTTTCCATTATATACTCTCTTTAGGATTTTCACATTTCCTCTGTCTATTAGAACATTCCTGCCTGCATATAAAAATGCTAGAATATCTCCCACCTTAAAATAAATCTGTCCTCCTATGAGTCTATGCGCTTCTCCACCCACCCGCTTCTGCTGCTCAGATCTTCCTATATCACCATTCCTAAAATCAGTGGTCAATGCTGAATGTTTTCACTTGCTCACTTCAGAGTTTCTTTTCAGTATTCTCTAGTCATTTTCTCCAGTCATTTTCTTCCCTACAGCTCTACTGAAGCCCTTCTTCTCAGGATCACCAGTGAGCTCCTTCTCTCTAAATCCCCTGAGCCACCCCAGTCTTTCTCTCAGGGGACCTCTCAGCAGGGTTTGATTCAGTAGATCACTTGGCTTCTGAGTCATCATACTGTCTCAGCCTTCCTCCTACATTCCCACTTGGCTTCTTTAGTCCACTGGCTCCACCGCATATTCCTGATTTTTAAATTTGTTTAAACCTCTTCTGTTCTCTAAACACACTCACTCACTTGGGGGCGCCCAGGTGGCTCCACTGATTAAGTGTCTGCCTTTGGCTCCAGTCATGATCCCAGGGTCCTGGGATCAAGCCTCATGTTGGGCTCCTTGCTCAGAGGGAAACCTGCTTCTCTCTCTTCTCCCTCCTTGTGCCATCTCTGTCTCTGTCTCTCAAACAAACAAAATCTTTAAAAATCAGTCAATAAATAAATACACTCACTTACTTTGGAGGAGATTCATCCAGTCCCATGGCTTTCATGTCCTTGTCCCTGTCAATAATTCCCAGATCTATATATTCTCCAGTTCTGACATTTCCCCTGAGCTCCAGACTTAACAAACATATCATGCCACCTACTTGACATTTCCATTAGATGTCTAATTAGAATTTCAAGTTGAACATTTTTTAAATAGAACTTGATCTTATCTCCTGAACCTGTTTCTCCCACGGTTTCCTCCACTGCAGCTACTGCTTTACCATTCATCCATGCTATGGTCTGGAAGTATCCTCCCCTCCAAACTCATTTGTCAAATCCTAATGCCCAAAACTGATGGTAAATTAGTGGGCAGGGCCTTTATTTAGGAGGTGCTTCAGAACACTCATGAATGGGATTAGTGCCTTTATAAAAGAGCTCCAGAGATATCCCTAAACCCTTCCACCATATGAGGACACAGTGATAAGGTACTGGCTATGAACCAGAAAGAGGGCCCTCACCAGAAGGTGACCATGCTGGTGCCATGATCTGGACTTCCAGCCTTCTGAACTGTAAGCAATAAAGTCTTGTTGTGTAAAGATACCCATTCTGTGGTATTTTGTTACAGAAGTCTGAATGGACTAAGAAAATCCAGTATCTCAGAATGTAAACTTAAAGCCCATTCTTAACCACTTTATTCCTCGTACACCTAGATATCATGCAAATCCAACTGTGTGGGGCTCTATATGTGCCTAATGGCTAGGACTGGGTATCCTCAGAATTCCCAGCCAGGGGATTTCCAGGACTGGTGCTACAGCCTTCACTCGTGATGCTATGCTTTCCAGGATTGGGTATGAAATGGTAAACCCAAAGTCCTTGAAAAAGATGCCACTGTGCAGACTGAGTCTCTGCATTTATCTTAGCCACTCTAGTCTCCATGACAAGTGATTTTTGTTCCGAAGAAGTATGAGCAATTGAATGTTTCCAAAAGCCAATTTCCCAAGGAAGGAATCCCAAGGGGTGAAGGCATGAGGGTTGGGTCCTTTTGGGGTCTAATGTTTCCAATCTGAATGGTTGGAGACATTCATATGGGTTGGACTGGGTCAGGTAGGCTAGTGAAAGGTTGGAGGGATTAAGCAAGGCTTCCTGGAAAGCTGCATCTGCCTCTGAGAATGAAAAAGGGCCTCCTTCCCTTTTGAAAGTGCCAGTTATTCTAACAGCCAAGGAAAAGAAATGTGTAATGAATTTTGTAATAAATTCCAGGAATTGCTAAATATATGTAATGAACCATGTGGGTTCTTACTGTAGGACCATGAACACTTGAAGCGCAATGCAGATGTCTTGGCTGCACAGAATACAACCCAGAAATTCCTCCATTTTCTTGAACCTGTACTTATTGGGGTTGGCCTGCAGGTGGAGCTGTAGCCCACAGAGGGACTACATGTTAACAAGTATGGCAAGGGACTGATGGGATGTTAAATCCAGATACGAAATTAGGATATTGCCCAAGTAGATCCTGCCTCCTTGATTCCAGATGTGATTCACTCAGCACTAGAAGATGACTAAGGCATTGCACAGACAAAATGACACCATAATCTGACAGACTGAGCCTCTCCCATTGTTCTCAAAACTCTTGGACCAGTACACGGAAATATCTACAACTTCTTCTGTGTCCAGGTAGGTGATAAGAGAAAAACTGCCTTCTGGATAAGCCCCAAGGAACTGCCCATGTGAAGTTGCTAGTGCCTTTGAAGAAAGGATATCTATGAGTAAAGTAGCCAATTCATTCATAATGCTCATTTCTAGGCTCAAAACAGCAGGTTAGCATCCCCATTCCACCTCCTGCCACATACTGCACCTCTGCTAAAGCTTGTGAAAAGTATTGCTGTCCATAAATGACTTGGCAGGAAGGCAAACATATATGGAGTAGGGTCATAAATTCATCCACTCTGCCCTTAGCTGTGCAAAGAAAATTCAGCTTCTTTACTTTCCCGTAATATATCTGCTCATCCAGGGGTGCCTGGGTGGCTCAGTAATTAGGCATCTGTCTTCAGCTCGGGTCATGATCCCGGGGTCCTGGGATCAAGCCCTACATCAGGCTCCCTGATCAGTGGGGAGCCTGCTTCTCCCTCTGTCACTCTCCCTGCTTGTGTTCCCTCTCTCACTGACTCTCTCTCTGTCAAATAAATATAAATAAATACTTATTTATATTTAAATATAAATATATAAATTTAATATTTATATGATGACCCATAGCAGCAGAGATAGTATCATCTGGATTTTCACTGGTGAATAGTAGAGTGGTTGGACTTTTATTTTTTTTTAAGATTTTATTTATTTATTTGTCAAAGAGAGCACAAGCAGTAGGCAGAAGGAGAAGCAGGCTCCCTGCTGAGGAAGAAACCTGATGTGGGACTTGATTTCAAGACCCTGGGATCACTGACTGAGCCACCCAGGCGTCCCTCTGGTGTGGCTTTCTGAGATGAAGTACTATCTATCTCCAAAATCTATAGTTTTGGCCTTCTCAAAGTTCCTATTCAGCTACCTTTTTGTTTTGACCAGAGCCCTCTGATGTACTTCTGTGCTCTCAAAACACATGGAACTAATTGGGTCATTTGTACACCAGGTCATGTGGGCCCAGGAGGGATAGCTCAAGCTCATCTATCAACTCACCTCCCACTGCACCTCCTCACTATCATTCCTTGCCAAGACTCTGACCTTTGACCTTGCTTCTTCTTTGTCTTCCTTATTTCTTCCATAATCCTTTAGAACTGGAAGGGGCAGTCTTTAGGCAATTCATTCATCCATGTAATATTTCCCTTGAAGGCTATGGAAATGAGACTCATGGCTTAGCTTCCATAGGCAGAAAGGATATCTTCTCTACGCTTAAGGAAAAACACCGTGATTTGAGTTCCCTTAGCTAGCTCTAGATATGCCTTACATCTGAATTTAAAAAATCCTTTCTGGACAAAGCCTAACTTTAAGTCTTGATGTACAGTCAGTACAAAATATAATCAAAGTCTCAAAGGTCAGAAATTACTTGGTTCTATAGCTACACTGTCAAGTACAGTTGCCAGCAGCCTCATATGGCTATTTAATTTTAAATTTAAAATAATTAAAATTAATTAATATTTAGAAATTCAGGTCCTCATACTAGCCTCATTTCAAGTTCTCGGTAGCCACATGTGGCTAGTGGCCACCAAACTGGACAGCAAGGATATAGAACATTAACGTCATTGTTAATGTGATGAAAGTTCTATTGGATGGCTATTCTAGAGTTGTACTCACCTCCCTTTCCTGAACCACTAAGATACTTTATGGAGAAGAAAGCTTCTTCAGGATACGGCACTACATCTAAAAATACATTTTAAAATAATTACTCCTAATAGTTGTTGCCCAGGACTCCTAAGAGGCTGGGTTAGTCAATAAGTCCCAACCACTTCTCCAAGTGTCAGTGATTTTCTCTGTTTTTCCTAAGGAGAGGGTACGTAATTTGTGGAGCCTAGTGCAAAATCAAAATTTTTAAATTGTATTCAAAGTTATTTCAAAATGTCAAGATAGCAGTAGCAGAGTATTAATGCAATTATTGGCTTTTCTGAGGGAGGGGCCAGTATAACTGCGTAGGTCTCACACCTACAAAGCTGGCTTTGTTCAAGATAATTGTACCTAAAAAAGAAATCAAGGCAGCCCTGTGGGCTCACTTGGGAATTTGCTCATGAGTGACAATGCCAGGGACCACAGCTGGGCCAGTGCTGGCCAAGCTCAGACACTAACTCAGACAGCTGCCCAGGGAATGCCTGGGACGGGAAGGAGCCACCTCGCCAAAAAGACACGATAGGAAATAAGGGCCCCAACATGTTGTATTGGAAAGCCCAATGCTGGAAGGTCTTGGCATGTCAACTGCTTCCAGCTGGGTATATTTCCAACCAAATCAGGGCCATGTGCAGCCAGGAAGGCTGAGATTTGTCATGACCATCATTTTAGAAGCTCCTGGAGGACAGGAGAAAGGCCACACAACCAGAAACTTCAGCTTTCCTTACCGGAACTACTGTTGTATGGTATCCAGGAACTTGTGCAAGGGTGGCAGGGGTGTGGGGGGGTCCACTTCCTTGCCTCAATCTGAGAGACAAGGGGATTTGAGGAAAGGCCAGAACAACAGTCACTCAGAATTTCAAAATGAATCATCAATGGAAAGATGGAAAAAATAATAATAATCTACTTGTGAGGTGGCTAAGCAGCAGCTGAGGAAAACAGACAAAAACTAAAAGATCTGAGGTGAAAGGTAAGACTTGGAACCTGTACATATTTTGTAAGATAAGTAAATTAACTCCCACAGCTTTCAGAGTATAGCAGATTGGTACCTACATGGAAATGCTAGTTAAAATTCAATAAAAAATATTTTTTTAACAAACAGTTGAGCTCAAAAGGGAAAAAGAAGGTTTCAGAATAAAAAGAGAAAAGAAAACCACAGTAGGTTCAGTGTGAGTTGACCCTCTGACTCACTTGTTGGTCTAAATAGTTCTTGTTCAGGTCTTTGTCTGTCATGTTGATCCCTCACCATGGATAAAGGAGATCTGGCCCTGAGCCCAGCCCAGGCTCTTGGCCACCCTCTCTGCTCAAGTTCAGAAGCCAAATAAAGGATCTCCCTAAGCTTCCTGAAACACAGATTCTGGGGACCCAAGTATTGGCCTTGAAGGAAAAAAGTCCTTCATGTATGAAGAGTAGAAAAGTCCAACCACCTAACTTGGGAAAGCAGTATAGAAGCTTGTGGTTTTAATTTCTCACACAGGACTTTTTAATTTTAATCCTAACCCTAGGCAGATAGGAAAAGTTCCAGTAGAGAGGAAAGAGAAAAATACATTTTAAAACTAGGTCAGCCTAGGGGTGCCTGGGTGGTCAGTTAAGTGTCTGACTCTTGGTTTCAGCTCAGGTCAAGATCTTGGGGTCATGAGATGAGCCCTGGGAATTGGACTCTACATTCAGTATGGAGTCAGGGATTCTCTCCCTTTCCCTCTGCCCTACCCCTCTGCTCTTCTCCCCATGCAAATGCTATCTTCCCTTGGCTCTCAAATAAATAAACAAACAAACAAACAAACAAACAAACAAACAAATTCTTTGAAAAAAAAGGAAAACTAGATCAACCTAATAGAAAGTAGAGAAGAAAAAAAATCAAAATTAAAGAACGGTAAATAGAAAACAACTTATGGTAGAAAAAGTCCAAACAGGTCAATAACCAAAGTATATATAAATATTAACATATTGAACTTGCCTACTTTAAGAAAGAGACTTTTTTTTTAATATTTTATTTATTTATTTGGCAGAGAGATCACAAGTAGGCAAAGAAGCAGGCAGAGAGAAGGGGGAAGCAGGCTCCCTGCTGAGCAGAGAGCCCGATGCAGGGCTCGATCCCAGGACCCTGAGATCATGACCTGAAACGAAGGCAGAGGCTTTATCCCACTGAGCCATCCAAGTGCCCCAAAAGACAGAGATTTTCATAAGGACTTTTAAAAATTCAACCATGTACTGTTTATTAAGAGATACGCCTAAAACATGGTGATGGAGACATCATTATGTAAGTGGATAACATGGACTAAAAATTTAATAAAAATTAAACAAATATAATATCAATATCAATTTTTTAACTTCAAGGCAAAAGAAGGGTTATTATAGAAAGATACAAGGATAAACAGAATAATTCACATTGAAGAAATAAGTCATTTGGAATCTCAAATGTGTGTTTGTGTGTGTGTGTGTGTGTGTGTGTGTAAATTGAAAATCATAGAAGATATAAACAACATAAGTAATCCTATACCCAAAATTCAAAATACACATTATTTCTAGCACACACGAAACATTTATAAAAATTTATAATATATCAAAAAGTAAATTGCAAATGAATACTAATGACACAAAATCATATAAAACATGTTCTCTGGTAACAATGAGATAAAATTAGAAATCCATATAATAGTTACATTGCCCTATTCATGTTAGAAGCTTCAAAATAATTATTAAGTAGGAGAGAAAAGTTAATGAAAATTACTAAATGCCCAGACAATGAAAATACTAGTAGCAAAATGTGTGGTATGCAATTTAAGCAGTATTTAGGACGAAATTTAGAGCTTTAAATGCATATAATAGAAGAGAAGGAAGCATATACCTCAGAAGTTAATTAGAGCAAAGAATGCAAAAGAAAAGAAATAATAACAAAAAGGAAGAGAAATAGACGAAAGGGAGGAAATCAACAAGGAATCAATAGACTCAAAAGCTAGTTCTTTCTGAAAACTAAGAAAATACGCAAAATCGATTGATGAAAAAAAAGAAAAAGGGCAGAAAATGGGACATGACTACAAATAGTCAAAGTTTTTTAAAGCCCTAGAAAATACGATGAATATCATTACACAAATAAATTTGACAATTTAATGAAATTCGTTCTTTAGAGATGTATGTCACTAAAATTGACTTGAAAAATAAATGACAACCTTTATATTTATTTATACCCATTAAATAAATTAAATCTGTAATTTAAAAAATTTGCACCCATTAAGTATGTCTCCTCAGACAAAAGAAACAAAGCAAAAATTAATTATTGGGATTATTCCAAAATAAAAAGCTTTTGCACAGCAAAGAAAACCATCAACAAAAGAGCAACCTACTGAATTGGAGAAGACATATGTAAATGATATAGGTGATAAGGAGTTAATATCCAAAAAAGATGAAGAACTTATACAACTCAACACCAAAAAAAAAAAAAAATCTAATTAAAAATGAGCAGAGGACCTGAATAGATATTTTTCCAAAAAAAGATACACAGATGGCCAACAGACAAATGAAAAGATGTCCAACATTCACTCATCATCAGGGAAATGCAAATCAAAATTACAATGAGGTATCACCTCATACCTGTCAGAATGGCTGAAATCCAAAACACAAGAAACAACAAATATTAGCAAGGACGTGGAGAAAAAGGACCCCTCCTGCACTGTTGGTAGGAACACAAATTGGTGCAGCCACTGTGGAAAATAGTATGAAGTTTCCTCAAGACATTAAATATAGAAATACCATATGATCCAGTAATTCTATACTGGGTATTTAACCAAAGAAAATGAAAATATTAATTCAAAAATATACATGCATCCCTATGTTTCTGTAAGCTTCGTTTATAATAGCCAAGATATGGAAGCAAACCATGTGTCCATCAATAGATGAAATGATAAGGAATATGGGGTATATATATATATATATATATACACAATGGAATGTTACTCAGCTATCAAGAAGAATGAAATCATACCATTTGCAACAACATGGAATGACCTAGAGAGTATTATGCTAAGTGAAGTAAGTCAAACAGAGAAAGACAAATACCATATGATTTCACTTATATATGGAATATAAAAAAAGCAAAACAAAGGAATAAACAAACAAAAGCAGAAACAGACCCATAAATACAAAGAGAACACGACAAATACAATACAAAGAGAAATGATGGTTGCCAGAGGGGAGGGGGGCAGGAGGATGGGCAAAATAGGGGACTGGGAGGTATAGGCTTCCAGTTATGGAATAAGTAAGTCACCAGGATAAAGGTACAGCATACAGAATATAGTCACTGGTATATTAATAGTATTGTATGGTAACAGACAGTTACATAGGGTGAGCATAACATAACATATAAATTTGTTGAATCATGGGGTGCCTGGGTGGATCAGTGGGTTAAAGCCTCTGCCTTCGGCTTAGGTCCTGATCTCAGGATCCTGGGATCAAGCCCCACATCGGGCTCTCTGCACAGCAGGGAGCCTGCTTCCCCCCCTCTCTCTCTACCTGCCTCTCTGCCTACTTGTGGTCTCTCTCTGTGTGTCAGATAAATAAATGGGATCTTTAAAAAAAATTTTTTTGTTGAATCACTATATTGTACACCCAAAATTAATATAACATTTTATGTCAACTATATTTCATTAAAAAAACTGTACCCATTTAAAAAGCACCATGCCAACCAAGTACTTAACCACATAGGTGAGTTTAACCAAATCTTCAAAATTTATTTACTGTATTAGACTTTTTCAGTGAAGAGACAGAAGAGGTCCTTGCTTCATTTTACATTTTCAATACCCAAACTGCACAAAGACAATATGAAAAAAGAAAATATTTAGTTATTCTCACTTTTGAACATGTGCACAAATATTTTAAAATATTACCTAACTGAATTAAGTAATGCATTTATAACACATCATAATAGACAAGGTACAAAGCAAATATAATAAGACGTTAATTATATAATCTGGGTGGTTGATGTATGGGTGTTCACTGTGCAGGCCCACTTTTCTAGTTTAAAATTTTTCATTTGAAAAACTTAGGAAAAGTAAGAAATAAAAACTTTGTACACCTGCAACCCCTAAAAGCATATCATGATAGAATCCCAAGGATGACTAAAAACTCTATTAATGTAATTCATCTCATTAGTACAGATGAGCAACTTATAAAAGTACAATTTATAGGGGCACCTGGGTGGCTCAGTCAGTTTAAGCGTCTGATTCTGCTCAGTTCACTGTTTCAGGCTCATGAGATGGAGTGCCCTTCTCCCCCGCAACCCTCCCCATCCCCCCAGGCAGGTTCCAGGCTCAGCATGGAGTCTGCTTAGGATTCTCTCCCTCTCCCTCTGCCCCTCCCCTCACTCACATTCTCTCTCTCAAATAAGTAAAATCTTTTTTTTTTTTTAAGTGCAATTTATGGAAAAAAAGACAAACTACTGGCAAACTGGGAATGGACTACAACCTCATCATCCTGATGAAGAGTGTTGTAGGCTTGGGCTTGGCTATAGTGGCAGAAAATTCCAACCTATATAGAATTTTACTTCTCTCTCATATAAAAGACTAGTTAGGTGGCTCAGAGTCAAGTTCCTTCTGTCATATTACATTTTGTGTGATCTTTATTCTTAAGATTACTTCAAGTCCAATATATTGCTCCAACTCCAGTCATCACATCTGCATTCCAAGGCTGCAGGAAGTAGAAAAGGGGATAGTGGTTACGTTTCCCCTTTAGGATACACTGAAATTTGCACATATGACTTCCACTTACATCCCTATGGCAGAAACTAAGTTTTGTGCCCTCCTGTAGTTGAAGG
The DNA here is from genome assembly GCA_028646535.1 of Procyon lotor. Lineage (NCBI taxonomy): Eukaryota > Metazoa > Chordata > Mammalia > Carnivora > Procyonidae > Procyon > Procyon lotor. Next base: position 37,773,266 of record CM053609.1, on the reverse strand, counting down.
TGGCTGGGAAATGCAGGCATTTTCTTGGTAGACATGTCATAAGATAAACTTTAAAGATTCTGGGGCACCTGGTGTGCCTGGGTGCCTCAGTTGGTTAAGTGTCTGCCTCTTGATTTCAGCTCAGGTCATAATTTCAGGGTTGTGAGACAGAGTTCAGAGTTGGACTCTGTGCTGGCCTTGGAGCCTGCTTAAGGTTCTCTCTCCCTTTCCCTTTCTCCTTGCCCCTCCCCGCTCTCTCTCTACAAAAAAAATAAATAAATAAAATTTAAAAATTAAAGATTCTACTTAGGAAAAAGGAGAGAACCAATTCTGGGTGGAGGTGGCGGGGGGAGCCAGCAGTCTCTTCCACATATATCTATCAGAAACCTCTAGAAAACCTGATACTTAGTGGCAAAACATTAGATGTGTGTTCTTTAGAGTCAGGAATAAGTCAAGAGTACCTGTTGTCACAGCTTCTCTCTCTCTCTTTCTTTCTCTCTCTCTAAGATTTTTATTTATTTATTTGACAGAGAGAGAGAGCTAGAGAGAGAGAGCAGGTGGAGGGGCAGAGGGAGATGCAGGCTCCCAGCTGAGCAGAGAGCCTGATGCAGACTCAATCCCAGGACCCTAGAATCATGACCTGAGTGAAGGCAGACGCTTAACCAAATGAGCCACCCAGGTGCCCCCCACAGCTTCTCTTAAGCACTATACAGAGTTCTAGCCAGTGTGATAGTTAGGAAGAAGAAAGAGGAGGAGGAGGAGGAGGAGGAGAAAGAAGAAAGAAGGAAAGAAAACTCTTCTTATTTGCAGACCATGGGATTATGTACATAGAAATTACAAGAGAATTGGTAGGTAAATAATTCAAACAGGTGGGAGAATTCAGCATTCTAGATACATTCACAGTGTAAGAGAAAAAAATATATTTACATATACTTATATAAAATCTTTCATCTACAACAGATAGCTAGGCAAAAATCTAATGAAATATATGCAAGACCTATTTGGTAAAATTACAAAACATTTCATAAAAGATGCACTGGATAAGTAATAAGACACTGAAGGATTGAAAGATACAATTGTGTAAATCTAGAAGCTCTCCCCATGAATTTATAATAGATCTATGAATCATTTTAATTCCAATCAGAATCCCAACAAGACTTTTCATGGAATTTAACAATGCTACCCTAAAGTACATGTGGAAGAAAATAAAAAAAGAGAGAGACAAAACTAACAAAGAAATTTTTGAAAAAGGAAATTAAGGAGTAGAGATTTGCCCTACTAGGCTAATTATAAGGCAATAGTTATTTAAATAGTGTGGTATTGAGGCAAGGATATAAAAATAGGTCAAACAAGCATAGTGAACAAAATAAGTCAATACTGACCTATACATGTATGGAAACTTGGCATGGGACAGAGATGGCTTTACACGTCAGCAGGGAGGGGTGACCATTAGATAAATGGTATCAAGAGAACTGGCCATAGCCAGTGCATATCCTGGGGGGAGGGGATATTTAGATCTCTACTTCATGCCATAATAAAAATACAGTCCACATAGATTAAAAATTTTAATGTATGGGGGAATTTTAAAAGTTAAAAAGAAAGCATAAGACAATGTCTTCATTACATTTCTTTAGGCTTCCTAAAAAAACGCTAAATAAACAAATGATAATGAAATTTGAATACATGAAAACATAAAAATTGCATAAGACATAAAACACCATAAATAGTAAAAATGCAAGCCACAAACTGATAGAAGTTAGTTATAATACATAATATGG
>CM053609.1:37751222-37771409 GCA_028646535.1 Procyon lotor | reverse complement strand
AGAGGAAGAAAACAAGAAAGCAAGCCAGCAAGAAAGAATGAACATTAAAACATGGTTGGTGTGAAAGTGCATTGTTAAAAACCACACTGGAGAATAATGTTGCAACATCAGATGAGGTTGGTATGCACATACCCTGTGACCGAGAATTCTCCTTGTGGGTATATATCCTCAACAATTCACATACATGTCCCCAGAGAGACAGGAAAGAGAATGTTTATTGTAGCATCGTATTTACCCTCAAAAACTTGAAAACAAACTAAATGTTTAAAAACATGATTGTGGATAAATTGTGGTGCTAGAGTCACACAATGAAATACTAAATAAGTATGTACTAAATATATAACAACTAGGCAGGAAGGATATATGCTAATTTGGGGTTAGTGATTACCTTTGGGCAGAGAGCAGCAGAATTGGGCAGTGGGGGCTGTGGTTAAAATGTATCTGTATTGTTAAAACAAAACAAAACAAAAAACCCGAAAGCCATTATGGCAAGATGTCAACATCAGTTAAATCTGTTAAAAACAATGAGCCTGGCCATATGTACAGACTGATAAGGAATGATTTCCAAGGCATACTGTTAAGGAAAAAAGTAAGCTGTGGCGGAGTTTGACAAGCAGACTACCATATGTGTAAAAGGAGGATCAGCTTGTGTTGAATATTTCTGAACGATACAAAATAAATGGACAATGATGACCTCTAAAGGAGACTGGGGTCAGCAGGGGAAAAGAGGTACTTTATGTACCTTTTTCTACTACCGGGCTGCTTTTATCACGTGCATGTGTTTTCTTAAAAGTAAAATATTAAAGCAAAAAACATCTTTAATTAAAATTATTTCTACTCCAACAATGCATTTAGTGCCAAAATTACTGTTTTGAGGAATATTTTGCATAAAAATATAAGTGTATTCTTATTATGTTTGCCATCTTCCCAAATGACTGATTTTTCCAAAGAGTTCTAGATAATAAGTTCCTATGATCAGTCACACAGAAACATACACCCTGTCCGCTGCATCTGCCTTAACTGTGCATCTATTTATATAGTATGACGGATACTTTCCCTAATAAATCTTACCATTTCCCCTGCTAAGGAACTGAGTGCTGACTAAATGGTTGATGACATGGGAGTTATTTCTACATTTTCCACACACAGTAAGACAAATCAATGCAATGCCCCTTCTGCTGGTAGAAACACTAACAGCTCCGGGGCATTGTCAGAAGGGGTGGGGGGCATACAATGAATCCATAGTTTCTGGATTTCCCTTTGAGAGGCAGCCTGAGGCAATTTGAGAGCAAAACAGGATTTAGAGTTCCTAACCTTTATTTCCGTGAGCTAATTTATAATCAAGAGAGCTCCCACACTGTCAGATCTAGAACTCAACTACTTCAAATAGTAAACTTCCCTCTTACATTTTGCCTTGAGTTTCTTTTTTTTTTATTTTTTTATTTTTTTAAAGATTTTATTTATTTGACAGAGAGAAACACAGTGAGAGAGGGAACACAAGCAGAGGGAATGGTAGCGGGAGAAGCAGCCTTCCTGCCGAGCAGGGAGCCCGATGCGGGGCTCGATCCCAGGACCCTGGGATCTGACCTGGGCCGAAGGCAGACGCCTAACGACTGAGCCACCCAGGTGCCCCTTGCCTTGAGTTTCTTAAGCATTAGTTTGTTTAAGGGCTGATTACCTGAGTAGAGTAGTGATTTTCAAGCCTTTTATGGTAGGACCACTTTAGGAAACGTAACTGATCCTCTCTGCCTTCTGTTTCCCCAAGCTAGACCCCCAGGGCCCCACGCCCCAGCTGGTGAAAGATGCAAGATTCTGGTTTATACCACTTTACAGGTATCCAGGAAGCAGGAGAGAGACTCAGGGTAATAGGGGAAAAGAGGAAAGAGGCTCCTGTCATCTCTTTTTCATGTCTTTCACTTCACAACTTCTTCCTTCCCTTGCCTGCTGGTGTGTTCCCTCGCCTTGTTCCAGAGCCAAAAGACAGGTCAACTTCACTGCTTCTTATCCAAGTTGGCAGAGGCTGTGGCAGCAGGGTGGTAACTCTGCCCGATGTTCTCAAGCTACACTTGGGACACGTCCAATGGCAAAGTCACTCAGTAAACAGTTCTCTGTATTCTCTTTTCCTTGAGTTGGCTGGAATATCTAGGACCTAGTACCACCCACTCTTTAATTCAAGATAAGCCCATGGACCAGAAACTTCACAGATCACCCTATCTTAAAGCAGTCTTTTGCAAACAAAATGCCATCTACAAAATCATTGATATGCTACATTATTTCAATTCCAAGCCCTATCGATGGCCTTTTCAAGGCTTGCTTTTTCTATTTTTAGGAATATTTCCTGTACGCCATTCATTCAATATTCAAGAACCTTACTAAATGTCTATTTTGTGCCTAGTTTTATATTTGGGTTGAGTGGGGTAAGGGAGATGAACAGATATTGCATGTAACAGTGCCTTATTTTACTAATCTTACGAAGTGACTGGAGAGAGGAAAGTCAATACGAAACAAAGAATAACTCAAGACAAAATACCTACAAACACCAAAAGCAAGGAATAAATATCAGAGACCTGGAGATACTAGGAAAAGCTTTAAGAAAGATGTTGGGCTGGAGCTGGGTTTTTAAGGAGAGGTGGAACGGTAGGGAGGGCTTTCTAGGTGTGACCTAATAGTGAAGACCACAGAGGCTGGTCTCAGCAGAGCAGACTGTGGCTGTCAGAGCAGTCTAATAAAGTAACTCCGAAACTCAGTAAACAGGTAAATAAACAAAACCAAGGGGCAAAGATAGATGAATAAGGTAGGCAAGAATTATTTTGCTACACACAGACTCCTAGAGATCAAAGGAACCTCATGAATTATGTCATCCACCTTCTGCCTTCATTCTACAAATGAGAACACAGGATTAGAGAGGTGAAGTGATTTCGCCATATCAGGTAACAAATTAGTGCCAGGGCGGAAATTCAACTCCAGAGCTTCTGACTCCCAACACATCACACTCTGCTTCAAACCATCAGACTACTATGGCTCAGCTGACTCCAGGCCAACCGGAACCATTGACATACTAATAGTAACAATGTAAGTTTCAAAAGGGAGGATTGTAGGAGGGATAAAGCTCATTTTTACATAGATACTTGGGATATTTCTAAATTTTTCTTTTCTTGAATTTTAGTACTTATTGCCTCATGTCTCACCTCCTTTGCTTCAAAGTCTTCCACAACATCACCCTGCCGGCCTTTCTGACCTTATTTCCCAACAGTCTCCTCTCTACAGCCTCTACTCTAGCCAGATATGATCATCACAGTCCCCAGCTTTCGCCTGGCTCATTCTCCCCTCTGGGGCATTGCTCCTGTCGTTTCCCCCTACTGTAAGAATTTGTTGCCCTTTTCAACATTGACATAAAAACCTGGGATTCAGTTAGGATCTTCAGCTACTTCAAGTCTTCTCTATACTTCTTAGTTCAACGCAACCCAGTTCATTTCAATAAAATTTATGGAGGAGCTGCTGTGTGCCAGGAACTCTTACTAGGCACTCAGGATTCCAGACTAAGTAAGGGATGGCTGCTGCCTACTAGAAGGAGAATGTAGGCAGACATTGCAAGCAAATCATCACCACCCAGAATCATAAAAACTGGTACAAAAGACAGAGACAGCACAATAGACAGGATTGAAAAAGAAGAGACCTCATTGAAGGAGTGATGTCTGAGCTGGGTTAATGGATGAGTGGGAGTCTGTCAAGGGCAAAACTGGGGGAAAGGGAAGGAAAACACTGGTCTATGCAGAGAAGACTATATGTGGAAATTGAAAGCATTTGGTAAATTTTGTTTTGTTTTGTTTACTAAACCAGCTTTGGATTTGGTGCCAGGATTTGGTTTGCTTTCAAAATAGTGTGCAAATAGACGAGCAAGAGGAGATAAGGCAAGAGAGCTCATCAGGGGCTTCTCACCAGGTTGCAGAGGCTGGACTGATCCTGTCGATGAGAAAGAGCTACTGAAGACATTTTAAGTGTCAAGTGTTGGGCTGGGGGGTTCAGAGGAATGTAGGCCCTACCTCATATTCAAGTAATCAAATAAAGCTAAATGAAAGTTCTGGAAACAGACTCTGAAGAATAGGTAAAATTTCAACAGACTGAAATGGAGGGGAAGTTATTACACCATTAGTGGAAATAGCAAAGCTGCCATTTAATTGTTACCTATTGTTCTAAGTATGTTAATTTTTTCTCCTGAGACATATTACCTAAATTCTTCAAGGTCAGGGATTATTTTTCAAGTTTCCTTTTAATAGCTCCAAGTATCTAATACATCTCTGGATACACAGTGGGTGTTTGGTCAATTATCAATGACCTTTGGGATGTGACAAAAAAAGAAAAAAAAGAAGAAGAAGAGAGAGAGAAGAAAACCCGTCATATTTGTTCATGACAGAAGCTTGTGTTTATTCCTAAATCTGTTGCTAGGAATGAAAATTCATAAGGTTTTATAAATCCATAATTTGAAATGAAGATAGTGTGTATAATTGGAAGCTTATGGTTGTCTAATAAAGGACAGAAGATTCCAATTAAAGCCAAAATTCCATCTCTAAGCAGCCTTTCTCACTGTGTGGGCATCCCAACCGCTAAGTTTGTTTAATAGATCAAATTAAATGGATGACTGCTTTTGAAGGGCATCTTAGGGACTTGGGACTTAGCTTTCCTTTGGTGCCTGTGTCCCTAAGCTCACTACTAACATAAGTATTCAGTTTTATTACCGAAAAGCCAAACTATTTTTAGATATTGAGGAGAGTGATAACATGATATAAACACTTCGTGAAGGACTATATATACATGTTATTTATTTCTTCTTTAAGAAAAAAGGGGGAGGGCAATAGTTTCCTCAATTCTCTTTGTTCCAAATCTAACCAGGCTCTGAAAAATATCCTGTCAAAAAAATTTCTTCAGGTATAAAGTAATTTTTTCCATGAAAATAAATGTTGTTATGTATTCAACAGTGCTCATATTGCATTACATATGTTATTTCTAACTCATAAGTGGTGAGATGCTGTCATGCAGGGATGATATTCAAAATAGTTAACAATGGTACAGCATGTACACCAGTCATTGAGAAGGGACCCCTGAGCAATCTGGCTGGATGACAGCTGGTTCACCAGACCGGCGTATACAAGCTCCATCTCAGCCCTGGCGTAGTAGACTTTTTTTTTTTTTTTAAGATTTTATTTATTTATTTGACAGAGAGAGAGAAATCACAAGTAGGCAGAGAGGCAGGCAGAGAGAGAGGGGGAAGCAGGCTTCCTGCTGAGCAGAGAGCCTGATGCAGGGCTCGATCCCAGGACCCCGAGCCAAAGGCAGAGGCTTTAACCCACTGAGCCACCCAGGTGCCCCAAGTAGTAGATTTTTAAGCGTCTTTTGTCCATGCATTTCCCTTCTGATAAGTCACACATTTTCCTTTGGAGGACTGCCCTACCCCATTCCAAGTAATCTTGAAGGAAATGGCCATTATGGGACTCCACTTTTCCTTGGCCACAAGACTAGGACATGTGATCCAGATTTCGCCAAAATATTGCATTCTTTCACCACAATAATTAATTGAGATATGGGTACATGACCCAGTTTAGGCCAAGTAGAGTCCTCCCCAGAACTTTTCCCCTGGACTTAATTGGGATGATTTCCCCTACTTTGGAAACTGCTAAACTTGAAGGAGTTGAACATAAGGCAACTGGAGGCCACATTGCCTTCAGAGAGGAGAAATCCTACTAAAGAATGAAGCCAAGAAGAAATAAATGATCCTGAGAGAGGAACAGAGAGACAAGGTCCTAACGTTATCTAAACCCCTGGAACCAGACATAGCTACAGTCAGGTGCAATCTCCTGGACTTCCCATTAACTCAAAGACTATGTTCTTTTTATCTATCTTTCTCTTCCTTCCTTCCTTTCTTTCTTTCTTTCCTTTCTTTCTTTCTTCCTTTCTTCCTTTCTTCCTTTCTTTCCTTTCTTTCCTTTCTTTCCTTTCTTTCCTTTCTTTCCTTCCTTCTTTCTTTTCTTTTGCTTAAACTAAATGAACTGAATTTCCTTCCCTTGCATTCGAATAAGTACTGATTAATAATTATGCCCACATAACATAATTCTATATAATTTCCATTACACAATGCTGATGAAATCTTGAACTTAACTGAAAACTCTGCTTTTTATTAGATTGTCCTAAGGCTCCAAACCAATACATTATGCAACTAGAAGTCATCATGGGTCCTTAATCAGGGGAATAACAAAATAAAGATGGTGCTTTAGAAAAGTTTGCCTGCCAGAGATGTGTGGAAATAATCAAAACAACATATGCTCATACATGCATTCGGAAATATATATATATATTTCCTTAATTTTCAAAGATGCCAGGTACCATTTCTTTTTATGTTAGCATAACTGAAAAGAACAGTTATTGCCTATACCTTAAGAATGCTTAAGAATTATTATACACTCTGCTTTTTATTATTTGGGAGACTGAAACATAGATTTACATCATTTACTTTTCCTACAAGCAGATATTAGGAAGTTGCTATGTGCAAGTTACTGTTAGAGGCTCTAGGGATAAAAAGATGAATTAGACAATTTCTCTGCCCTTCAGGAATTCACATTCTATGAGAGAAACAGCAGTAAAACTAGATAAATAGTGTAAGAGTTGGCAGGACTGGAACCCTTCCTTCTGCTGGAGGTCTCCGCTTCACTGGCATTATACAGCTGAGAGCTAAATGCAGGAAGTAGAGGTGTGTGCACACAGGTCCATAACAGCAGCTCCTGAGTTTTCCAGGACAGGCAGCTCACTGAATCATGTAGCCCTGGGTTTTCTTGCATTTCAGGCACAACTCAGCTTGCTTTTGTCTTGTTTTATGTAAAGAACTTTCTCACAGGAAAAATAAAGAAGTATACCATGGTTGCCGAATGTGGTCTTAACTCTCTTTACAAGGCCAGATATGATATTTAGGAAGTCACTTTAGTTGATTTATATTGCAAATTGCAAATTAAATTTAAATTTTAAAAAGTTAAAAATTCTTTTTTTTTTTTATATTTTATTTATTTATTTATTTATTTGATAAAGAAGAGAGAGATCACAAGTAGGCAGAGAGGCAGGCAGAGAGAGAGAGGGAAGCAGGCTCCCCGCTGAGCAGAGAGCCCGATGTGGGGCTCCATCCCAGGACCCTGAGATCATGACCTGAGCCGAAGGCAGAGGCTTCAACCCACTGAGCCACCCAGGCGCCCCATGAACAAAATCCTTGAGAGCACAGTGAGGGGGACCCACTAAATTTACATTTTCAATCATTATCAAGCCTCTGTTTATTTGGAGTCACTCCCTCCGTAAAGATGCATAGCAGTCAGATCTTTAGAGTGGATTCTGTTACAAGAAATTCCTCCAGGCTGTCTCATTTTCCTCAATTCCTCACTGGAATTTCACAATAACTTAACGCATAGCTGGAATTCACTACAAATTCCTAGAAACTAGAAGACAAAAAGACACTAACGACAATTTATTTTACCCTTTTTCTCATTCTAGTTCCTCTATCTTTCTGTGGGTGTTGTTTGCTTTAGTGGATGGTTAATGTGTTTGAAAAGGAGAAAAAAAAACCTTCATTCCTTCTCCCTTTCTATTTTAACCGGCTCTTTAATTCTCCATGTAGACTTTCAAACTAAATGTAGTCTAAAAAGGCCTGGTTTTTACTTCCAAAGTAACTCTTAAAAGGGGGCAAATATTTGGGGCACCTGGGTGGCTCAGTGGGTTGAAGCCTCTGCCTTCAGCTCAGGTCATGATCTCAGGGTTCTGGGATCGAGCCCCACATCGGGCTCTCTGCTCAGCAGGAAGCCTGCTTCCCCCTCTCTCTCTGCCTACCTCTCTGCCTACTTGTGATCTCGATCTGTCCAATAAATAAATAAATAAAATCTTTAAAAAAAAGGGGGGGGGCAAATATTTATTGTGTTAGATTTTTTATTAGAAAAGATTTAGTGCTTGACTTCTAAATTAAATGATTTGGGAACTTAAAAGCTCTTTAGAAATTACCTAGTTTATGTTGGGAAAGCCGGACAGCTACATGCAAAAGAATGAAACTGCACCACTTTCTTACATGATATACAAAAATTAACTAAAAATGGCTTAAAGACTTAAATATAAGACCTGAAACAATGAAACTCCTAAAGGAAAACATAGGCAGTAAGCTCTTTAACATTGGTCTTAGCAATATATTTTTGGATATGTCTCCTCAGGCAAGGGTAACAAAGTAAAAATAAACCAATGTAACTATATCAAAGTAAAAAGCTTTGAACAATAAAGGAAACCATCAATAAGACAAAAGGGAAGTCTACAAATGGGAGAAGATACTTGGAAATTATACATCCAATAAGAGATTGATATTGATAAACTCAATACCCCCCAAACCCAAATAATCTGATTAAAACATGGGCAGAGGACCTGAACAGACATTTGTTAAAATTACTTGCTTAATTCACAGAGCTAGTAAGGGTCACAGCCAAAACTAGAACCCAGATCTCAACAAGGTTGTCAACATTGTTAGAAAGTTCCCTACTCATTTCTCATAATACCTATTACAAAACTTTACAACTGTTTTCATGAATCGTATACAACTACCTGTCCATCACTCTGGTCCCTACTTCACAGAAAACTAAAATCTACCAAGCATAATTCCAGTTTCCATTTTTAAACTTTCTCGTATCGCATCCCAAAGGAACATTATCTTTATTCTTCAAGGGAAAATCATGCCATTTGTTACCTGTATCACATTGAGTCCCATCTTTTCTGAGATCCTATTGTTAATTATTTTTTCTGACATATATGGGAATCCTTTCTCCATCCACTCCTTTTTAGCACATAAATATGCTCAAGGACTTGCATTTCTAATGATGTTACATCCCATTGCAGAATCATTCTTTCCTTTTCATCATGACCAAGCACATTTTAAGAAACTGTTCTTAAACTGTTCCTAAATTTTCACCTCTTACTCCTTCAACTCTAAGACTTTTGACACTATCATTCAACTGAAAGTGTTCAGGCAAAGACCATCTATGTCTTTTAAGGACATTTCAATTTCCTCCTTTTGAGAACTCTCTTCTCTTTTGACTGCCTTATTCCCATCTTAACACTGGGTTTGTAAGTTTTTCTCTTTCCTTTTATTCATTCCTTAATGCCTGATGCTTCTTAACATTCTGTTCTCAGCACTCTCTCTTCCACATTTTGCACTTTCTTTGGACAAGCCCACTTATATCCATGATCAATTCTGACACACAAATTTGTATAATGTAAAAAATATTTCTCTTAAGTTTTCAATGTTAACCAAAAGTAATTTTATTAGAATATTTACTTATTTAAATATAAAAATAAGTCTAAATTCCTATGTTTATAGCTCTTAACAAGCTTACAACCAAATCTTTATAAAATAAATTCAAATAAAGCTAAAAATCTAAAAAACTCCTAAGATGAAATAAATATCAATTTATGTGGATGGTTATATTTTTTTCTTGAAACTAAACTGCCAACTCAGAATGTGAAAATGGGGCTGGCTGCTAATAACATATGTTCTTTCTAATTTTTTTTAGATTTTTATTTATTTATTTGCCAAAGAGAGACAGAGAGAATGAGAAAGACAGAGTACGAGCAGGGGGAGAAGCAGAGGGAGAGGGACGGATGAGCAGGCTCTATGCTGAGCACAGAGCCTGACACGGGCTGGATCCTGACCCCAAGATCGTGACCTGAGCCGAAACCAAGAGTCAGATGCTTAACTAACTGACCCATCCAGGTGCCCCAGTTCTTTTTAATTTAAATAGAACTGTGTACCATGAGATGATTCAGTTCTCCCACTACTGTTCTCTATTCACACTACTATGAAACCTCCATTCACATGAGCGAACACACAATGATACCATTTCATCTTCACCTGACCTGATTGCATCATTTACATAGTAAGCCAAGCTCTCTGATACTTGGCACAAGCAAGAATATAAACGTAAATACAAATGCAGACACTGAAGTAAGTTAGTAATACTATTAAAGTGGTCATCCAAGTGATCCAGATTACTACTGAAAGGAAAACATGAATATAAGCATTACTATAAAAATCTGCTTAGCAAACAGATAAACCTCTGAAAATATATTTTATGGATGCCAGGGTTCTGGCACCCTGAATTTTGTGAACCCCATATCTGTATCTATAGTCTAAAACCCTCTCCTGAGCCTCTGCCCTGTATATGCAACTGCCCACTGAAAATTTCTCACCCCACATGACCTATGATCACCTCAGATACAACATGTCCAAACTGAACTTGTTATCATTCCCCACGCACACACCCACCTTAACCTGTATTCCCAATCTTAGTTAATGACGTCATCATCTACCCAGTTACTTAAACCAAAAACTCACACTAGTTTCCTTCCCCTGCCTTACCTCCTACATTCAATTGTTACAGATACTACTTCTTAAGCTTCTTTCATATCAATGGTCATTTTTCTTTTGACCCAGAAATCCTACTCAAAAATATCCCAAGGATATAATCAAAATACTAATAAAGCAACAAATAAACAAAGAGGAAACATGTTCACTTCATTATTATACTTCATTTAAAAAACTAATGAAATAAAAAAGAAAATTAGCATGACAATTTAAGAGCAGGGGAAACATTAAGCTAAATATGGTAGGGGTTATCTTTATTCAGAAATAACATAATATTCTAGTTCTTGGCAAACTACCCATCAAGTTTCTTTTTAAATGCCCAGTGCAAAACACCTTCAAAATGCTAGTTAAATTAAAAAAATTCTTTTACATCCATAATTGATTTATTGATTGATCAAGAATGCAAGAGAGATCCTCAGAACCAAAATAAAGACAAGAAGAATGGATGATAAATCCAAAAAGATATAAGAGATCTGAAGCCAACTACTGTCTTGTGTATGTGTCAATCTTTGGTGGCCTAGAGTTTTAATTTTAAAATGCATTGAACATGGCAAACAAGAGACAATGTAAGCCCAAGGAAAGCAGGATATTATATTGGACTTTGCATATAGCAAGGAATCCCCAAAAGCCATATCCTCAGTGAGTAAACTAGAAAACAATCTATCCTACACTCTTGGTTTCTGTTCAGGTTGTGATCTCAGGGTTGTGGGATTGAGCCCTCTGTGGGGTTCCATGCTCATCGAGGAGTCTGCTTAGGATTCTCTCTTCCTCTTCCTCTGTCCCTTCCCCCCACCACACTCTTTCCCTCTCTCTCTCTCGCTCAAATAAATAAATAAATCTTTAAAAAACATAATTAATACAGCTAATAAACTGATTCACCAAGTTACAGCGTATAAGATTAACACTCAAAAATCAGTTATATTGCTATATACCAGCAGTAAACAATCCCAAAAGGGAATTAAGGAGACTATTCCATTTACAATAGCATCCAAAAGACAAAAATAGCTCAGAATACATTTAACCGAGGAGGTGAAAGACTTATACACTGGTAAGTATAAAAAATTGCTGAAAAGAAATTAAGAGTTAAATAGATGGAAAGATACTCTGTGTTCAAGAACTGGAAAACAACATTATTACATGGCAATTCTACCCAGAGTGATTTACATATTCATTGAAAATCCAAGGCCTTTTTTTTGCAAAAACAGAAAGCCAATCCTCAAATACAGGTGGCATTACAAGGGGCTCTGAATAGCCAAAACAATCTTGAAAAAGAACAAAGATGGAGGCCTCATTCTTTCTGGTTAGAAACTTACTACAAAGCTAAAGTAATCAAAGCAAGGTTGTACTGGCATAAGAACAGACTGATAGAGCAACAGAATGAAACTGAGAATCCAGAAATAAACCTATATATCTGTGGCCAACTGATTTTCGACAAGAGTGTCAACACTATTCAATGTAGAAGAACAGTCTTTTCAATGAATGGTACTAAGACAAATGTACATCTATATATAAAATAATGAAGTTAGACTTCTGCTTCACAGCACATAGAAAAATTAACTCAAAATGGATCAAAGACCTAAATGTAAGAACTAAAACTATAAAGCTCTAAGAAGAAAACAAAAGGGTAAATCTTCATGTACTCAGACAATGGATTCTTAGCTATGCCATTAAAAGTATGAGCAACAGGGGTGTCTGGGTGGCTCAGTGGGTTAAATCCTCTGCCTTCGGCTCAGGTCATGGTCTCAGGGTCCTGGAATTAAGCCTCACATCAGGCTCTCTGCTCAGCAGGGAGCCTGCATCTCCCTCCTTCCCCCTCTGTCAAATAAATAAATAAAATCTTTTTTAAGAAGTAAAATAATAAATATAAATATATTTATATATATATAAATAAAAATAAAATAACTAAGTAAAAGTATGAGCAACAGAAGAAAAAATAGATAAACTTGAATTCATCAAAATTAAAAACTTTTGTACATCAAAGAACATTAAGTAAGTAAAAAGACAACTGCAGAATGGAAAAATATTTTCAAATTATATCTGATAAGAATACAGCGTCTTGAATATATAAAGAACTCTTATAACTCAAAACCAAAAAGACAAAAAACCTAATTTAAAACTGTACAAAGGACTTGAGTAGACATTTCTTTTAAAAAGAATATACAAAGGGTAAACAAGCACATGAAAAAATGCTCTACATCATTAGTCATTAGGGAAATGCAAATCAAAACCACAATGAGATACCACTTCACACCCACTAGAATAATTATAACAATAAAACAATAACAGAAAATAACAAGTATCCATGAGGAGGAAGAGAAATTAGAATTCTTATATATTGCTAGTGGGAATGTAAAATGGTGCGGCCACTGTGGAAATAGTTAAGCAGTTCCTAAAAAGTTAAACATTGAATTACCATATGATTCAGCAATTCCAGCCCTATGTATAAATCTAAAAGAATTGAAAACAGGGACTCAAACAGATACTTGTATGCTGATGCCAATATTCATTACAGCATTATTCATAATAGTCAAAAGGTGGAAACAGTCCAAATGTCCATCAACAGATGAATGGATAAACAAAATATGGTGTGTGTTTATATATATTACTCAGCCATAAAAATGAAGTACGGATACATGCTACAATACTGCTGAACTTCAAAAATATGCTAAATGGAAAAAGCCAGACAGAAAATGTCATATAGTGCATGATCCCATTTTTATGAAATATCTAGAATGGGTAAATTCACAGAGACAGAAAGCAGATTGGTGGTTCCAGAGCTAGAAATGGGATGTGACTGCTCAATGGGTATAGGGTTTTCTTTTTGGGTGATGAAACTGTTTTGGAATTAGATAAAGATGGTGGTTACGCAATGCCGTGACTGTACTAAATGCCATTGAATTGTACACTCTAAAGTGGTTAATTTTATGCTATGAGTTTGAATTTTTAAAAGTATAAATTCATATATACTCTTAGAGTAAGCAAAATGTGACAAAATGGTAACAGTTTGTGAATCTAAATAAAAGATGTATGGATGTTTGTTGAATTATTATTTCGAATTTTATGTAGGAGTCTCTTCTCAAAATAAAATACTGGGAAAACTTGTACAAACAATAACTTAGCTTCAAAATATAGAAAGCAGAAATTGACAAAATCACAAGGAGAAATTGGCAAATACACCATCAAAATGAGAGATTTTAATAAACTCTCTTAATAATTGATAGAATAAATAGATTAAAAAATTAGTAAAGACAAAGAATATTTGAACAAGTTGGATTTAATAGACATGTAAAAACATTGCATCCAACATCTGTAAAAATATAACCTTTTAAATACATATGGAGTATTTATGAAAACTGACTGTGTGTTAGGAGATAAAGCAAGTCTCAACAAATTCCCATGAATCAGTATCATATAGAACACATCCTGACTACAAAGCTAGTATTCATAAACAAATAAAAAAAATATATATTTTTAAAATCTGCATTTAAAAATTTCAAAATACATTTCTAAATTATTCATGGAATAAGGAAAAATATGATGAAAGAAAAAATGGAACTAAATGATAACAAAAATAGTACACATCAAAACTTGCAGTACTAGAGGAAATATATAGCCATATCTTAGAAAAAAATGTTTAAAATTAATCACATTAGTTGAAAACATTGAAACATTATGAAAAGAGCAAGAGAATAAAGATATTCAAAGTGAGAAAATATTAATTAATGAAATAGAAAACAAAAAAAATGAAATAGAAAACAAATATACATAAAGGACTATTAAAGAAAAAGATTGCTTTTGGAAACACTAATAAAATTGTCAAACATCTGGCAAGATTGATCAGAAAAAAGGGAGACACAAGTTAAAAAACTATAAATATAAAGGAATATAACTACACATAAATTAAAAACATAAGAATATTAAGAATATATTTATGCCAATAAGTTTAAGCAAAGAGGACAAGTTCTTGGAAATCATACTCAAAGAAAAAAATAGAAAAAAAATGAAATAAAAATAGAAAACCCCAAATGATTTTATAATCAATACAGAAATTAAATATCTTAAGTATCTTAAATCCTTTCACAGACAGCACACACACACACACACACACACACACACACACACACACACAACATTACACATCAGGCCCAAATGGTTTCACCAGCAAGTTCTACTGAGAAGAGTTAATTTCAATTTTAATCAAACTTTTTCAGTGAATACAAAGAAAGTAAGCACTCCCCAACTCAATTATAATAATAGCATAATTCTGATGCCAAATTCAAGCAAAGGTATTACGAGAAAGAAAATTTCAGATCAATCTCACTCATATAGATGCAACAATCATAAATAAAATTTTAGTAATCCAGGTGCACCTGGCTGGCTCAGTTGGTAGAGCATGCAATTCTTGATCTCAGGGTTGTGGGTTTGAGCCCCTGTTGGGTGTAGAGATTGCTTAAAAATAAAATCTTTAAATAAATTTTAAAAAGGGACGCTTGGTTGACTCAGTTGGTTAAGCATCTGCCTTCAGCTGGGGACACTATCCCAGGGTTCTAGGATCAAGTCCCCCCATCAGGCTCCCTGCTCAGTGAGGAGATTGCTTCTCCCTCTGCCTGCCACTCCCTCTGCTTGTGCTCTCTCTCGCTCTCTCTGGCAAATAAATATAAATAAAATCTTTAAAAAAACAAATTTAAAATTAAAAAAAATAAGGTATTAGCAACATAAACCTACAACCATTTTTTTTAAGATTTTATTTCTTTATTTGAGAGAGAGCAAGAGTGGGGTGGGGGGATGAGGGGTGTGCAGACAGAGAGGGAGAAGTAGACTCCCAGCTGATCAGGGAGCTCCACCCGGGGCTTGATCCCAGGATCCTGGGATCTTGACGCCAGCCAAAGGCAGATGCTTAACTGACTGAGCCACTCAGGTGCCCCTAGAATCATCTTTAAAAGCAATTCATCACAAATAAGTCAGCTCTCCAGTCAAAACAGCCTCGATTTACAGTTGTTTGCTAATTTCCATGGTGTAAATGCTATAGTCTTGGCTAATTTCAAGCTGCCAGTATGATTTCACTGAGTTCAGAATTGGGGAGAGATGCTAACAGTCAGTTTTCACATATCACTGTGAGTGGGCTCCTATATACCATTTACATGACTCACATACCATGACACTGAATACCAATGGATAAAGATAATCAGGCTGGGATAACTGGCTATGCAAATTTTTAAATTTACATTGAATCTCTACCTCATACCAAACAAAATCAATTCCAGATGGATTATGGACTTAAATATTAAATGCAAACTTTAACATATTTAGAATACAGGAGAACATCTTTCTGAACTTGAAGTCAGAAATTATGTCTATAAGACATAAAATCACTGACAAGAATGGGAAAGATTTTATTATTAAAATTATTAAATTTTGTTCATCCAAATACACAAGCAAGAGAGTAGAAAAACTCACCACTGGGTGAAGTGTGAAAACTCTCATTTGGAGAAGATTTTTTCCCCATACAAGTACAGTTGGATATCATCATCTTCTGCCTCCCTAGTGATGCTCCCTTATGTTTTATAGCTTACGTCTCTCTGCTGGCTTTTTTCCAAAACACTCCCCTCTCTTCTTCACAGCCAAGCTTATTGAAAGATTAATATACATTTAACTTCTCCACTTCACCTACTTCTCAGCCCACTTCTTAATTCAGCATTTCTTTCTCATTTCCAATACACTGATTTCTTAATTGACACAACTTTTCTCTAACACGACCTGATAATGTGAAATTCTATGAACGCTTTTCAGTGTTCAACTAACTGGCCACTCCTCAGAAGCATTCAATAATGTTGACTACTCCCTTCTTAAAATCAGTTCCTCCCTTGGCTTCTGCAACAATACTCATCCTTATTTCCCACTCCTTCCTCTAAATATCCTCTGCAGGGTTTCCACGCTGTTTGCTTCTTCCTACCTCCTACCAAATTGAACTAACTTTTAAAAGTATGTAAGAGAGAATGTATAATCATTAAAACAATTCTAGAGCATTTAGGAAAATATAACATAAAGGAAAGAAAATATAAAGGAAATATAAAGGAAAATATAGAGGAAAGAATTAAAGGAAAATATAAATATATATAAAGGAAAATATAAATATATTTATGTAGGAAAACATAAAGGAAAGAAGCAAAATTGCCAGTAATCCTAATATCTAAAGATGTAAATAATTATTATTAACATTTTAATCAGTATATACTCCCAGGCTTTTTCTAGGAATATATTTATTTTCACAAAATGGTAACTACCATACATAATGGTCCTTTTATCCCTTAATATAATGTACATTCTTTCATATCAGTATAGATTAATATCACTGCTTTAATTATCAATAGAAAATACTCATTGAGATTTTACCGAGGGTACTGTGGTAAACTCTTTACGTATATTTAACCTTCACACTACAACCTTTTAAGATGAAACTACAGTATTATCCTTATTTTACAGTTGAGAAAACTAAGGCTCTGACAATTTAAGTAAATAGTCCATGGTCTAATAGTGGCATAGCCATGGTAAGAGCTACCCAAGATTTGAACTTGAGTGGTTTAACTCCAGAGCTGGAGCTCTTTTCACTATCTATAAAGCTTAATCAGGCAGAGTAATTTCATTTGTGAATAACAGGATGCCCAACTGAAAGAAAATTAAACAATTAAAAAGTCTTGAATTAGATAGTTTTATAGCTATCTCAACAATGCAAAGCTTTGGATTGGCATTACTATGATTCTCTGAGTCTTTCCCTCAGAGTCAAAAAAGACAGCTACATGGCTCCAAGCACCACATTCTTAATGTACATTCTCACATGAAATATCCAAAGATAAGAACAAATGGGCAGGGTTTTCTCCTCCTGTATGTATTTTCATCAGAATAAAAAACCTTCCCAAAAGCTCCAAGAAGACCAACCTCAGTGTCTCATTGACCAGAAATAGCTCATTTGTTGATCTCTAAACCAAACACATAGGAATAGGACCACCACGGTCTTCACAATTCACTCCTCAGACTATGCCCATCTTCCCTAAGCATACTACCTCAATATCTGAAATAAAATGGCAAACCTGTTCACAAGGAAAAAGAGGAAAGTGATGACCGTTAGAGTGGCAACTAATATGATGCCAATAGCCATTTAAAATTTTATGTATGTACCATGATTTAATTAAGAAATCCCATGTTGAAGGATATTTATGTTGTTGCTAATTTTACACTATTATAAAGAATGCTGCAATGAACAGATGCTTTTTAATATTTCCTTAAGATAAATTCCAAGTAGTAGAATTGTATCAAAGCAAATATAGCCAAATTACTCTTTAAAATATTTAAGCAAATACATATTCTCCCTAGAAAAGTATGAGAGCACTCATTTGTTCACACTCTTAAAAACACTAATTAGCTTTAAATATTTAAAAATATAATGTAAAGTTACGTAACTTTTTCTCTTAAAACTTAGTTTTTAAGTTAAAAAAGCAAAAGCTGCTTTTTGACAAAAATTTAACATCGAAATATATAGAAAGTAAACATTCTCGCCACCACAGCCCCAATACCACTCTCTCATTCCCCATGGTAATGAGTGTTAATTTTTTTTTAACTCCACAATTGCAGGGACTTTGTCTACCTGGTTCTTTGCTGGATCTCTGTTAATGGCCCAGTCCCCAGTAGATACATTTAATGATTGGTCGTTTTGGGTGTACCTGGGTGGCTCAGTCACGTAAGTGCCTTTGGCTCAGGTCGTGATCCCAGGACACTTCCTGCTCAGCAGGGAGCCTGCTTCTCCCTCACCCTCTGCCACTCCCCCAGCTTGTGTTCTCTCCCTCACACTCTCTTTCAAATAAAGAAATTCTTTAAAAAATAATAAAAATAAAAAATAAAAGTTTATTTTTAAAATGTCCTTATACCTACTATTTTTTTCTGAAACTTGACCTTTTCACCCAACAGCATATTGTAAATGTCTTTTTATTCTTTGTACACACAGATACACGGATCTGCTTCATTTTATATATATATTATATATGAATAGTATTCCATGGTATGGACGTAACAATTTATGAAACCCCTAGTTAAATAGTCTCAATTTTTCCCTATTATAAGCACCACTGAAATGACTATCCTTGGAAGTATATTTTTATTTTGTAGTGCAAATATTTCTGAAGGATAAGGTCCTATAACAGATTCAAGGTCAAAAAATCCATGCCGAATTGCTTTCCAAAAGAGTGTACCAATTCATAATATGTGAATGTTTTCTTATTCTCAAGCCAGTATTTGATACCTTAAATATTTTTACCTTTTTCTACACTGAGATGGTAAAATTATATCTTATTATTTTAATTTTATTTGATGTTAAGGATTTATTTATTTATTTGACACAAAGAGAGAGAGACAGCGACAGAATGAATACAAGCAGGGAGAGTGGGAGAGGGAGAAGCAGGATTCCCACTGAGCAGGGAGCCCAAATCAGGTCCCCATCCCAGGACTCTGAGATCATGACCTGAACCAAAGGCAGACACGTAATGACTGAGCCACCCAGGCGCCCTATTATTTGAATTTGAGACATAACCTCTTGGCCAGTGGTTTAACAATTCCTTACATTCATTGGCCATTTTCATCTTATCTATAAATTGCCCCTTTAGATTCTTACCTATTTTTTTTTTAAAGATTATTTATTTATTTATTTATTTCACAGAGAGAGGGAGATCACAAGTAGGCAGAGAGGCAGGCAGAGAGAGAGGAGGAAGCAGGCTCCCTGCCGAGCAGAGAGCCCAATGCGGGGCTCGATCCCAAGACGCTGGGATCATGACCCGAGCCGAAGGCAGGGGCTTTAATCCTCTGAGCCACCCAGGTGCCCCGATTCTTACCTATTTTTATTTTTTCTTTTCTTTTCTCTTTTAATACTTATGTGAGAGAGAGAGAGCCTGAGTGGGAAGGGCAGAGGGAGAGAGCATCTCAAGCAGACTCCTAACTGAGCACAGAGCTGGATGTGGAGCTTAGTCTCAGGACCCTGAGATCATGACCTGAGCCAAAACCAAATATCGGATGCTTAACCAATTGCACCACCCAGGCACCCCCTATTTTCATATTTTTTAAATCTTTTTCTTACTTACCTGAAGGAATTGTTGATATATTATGGTTACCTTCTTCTGCTACATATTTCAAAATATTTTCTCCCCACTTTGTTTTTTATTCTTTAATATTTTTATGGTATCTTTTCATACATGAATTTCAAATTCAAATCTTTTTTGGTAGAGTATCATGGTAACTTAACTGTTGTAGCTTCATAACCTAATATTTTTCTATCTGGTATGGCAAGCCCCTTCTCAACACCTATTTTAAAATGTCTTCACTTTTTGCATTTACTTTTTGCAGTTCACCAAATTTTCCTAAAAATTATTCCTCTTCCTTTTCAAAATTGTATGAATGAACTACCATGTCAAATCATCCAATTCAAACACTTTTGATTCCTTCTTCTCTCTCCACAGGAGTCTACCTCTTCAAAATTTCTCAAATCTTTCCTTTCTTCACTGTTCCCACAGTCATGGCTTTAGTTCAGGCCTTATTACTTCTGAACTAAATTTCTGTAATAACTTCCCAACAATCTCCCTAACTCCAGTTTCACCCTCGTCCAATCCATTTTCTGTGATGTAATCAGAAATACTTTCCTTGGGCGCCTGGGTGGCTCAGTGGGTTAAAGACAATTATATGATTTCTATAAGACACATAAATACATTTTTTTTTTT
>CM053609.1:37690954-37750722 GCA_028646535.1 Procyon lotor | reverse complement strand
TAGAGAGGAAACACAAGCAGAGGGAATGGTAGCGGGAGAAGCAGGCTTCCTGCCGAGCAGGGAGCCCGATGGGGGCTCGATCCCAGGACCCTGGGATCATGACCTGGGCTGAAGGCAGATGCTTAACGACTGAGCCACCCAGGCGCCCCAGGACTGGATTATTTTTAACTAAACCATGGTAATTGGAAATCATTCATGTAAGAACCATGCAAAGTGAGCTGAGGGCTAGTGAGGAAAATTTAGATGTATCTATGCAACATTCACTCTCTTCCTTTTAGACCTCTTCTTTCTCCTCACTTTTTAGCCATTTCATTTTTATTAGTATCACCTCTAGAGTAATAAGGGTAGTTTGCAAGGCATCCTAAATCAGTCAGTTTTGCGACTGATAACTATGGTTAAAAATCTGACCTAAAATAGGGGGTTAAAAATATCCTCAATAATATATTTTCTGTCCTGTTTTCATATTCTATAACCATGGTCTGCTGAATTAACATTGCTATAATAATGTTCTGTCATAAAGGAATTTTTTATAATAAGTTCTGTGTTGCTCAACATCCTACCAATCAGAATTATCTTTTTATTCATTCATTTGGTAAATATATGCTAGGCACAGTACCATGTGCTTGGAATATTTTGTATCAGTGAATAAAACAGACAATAATCCTTGCCCCTGTCGTGCTTACATTTTTTTTGGTAGTTGTGAGAGGCTGGAAAATGAGGCAATAATAATGAAGCCTGTTATGCTACTACCATGCTATCAGGCTAAGACGACATTATAAATAAGAAAAACACAGATATTCAGGTATACATTTTTTAAAAAGGATTAACAACTTTGGCCAGGTGATCAAAATTAGTATCACTAATAAAGTGATATTATGGACATCATGTACTTTATTTCTTTTTTATTTTTTAAAAGAACTTTATTTTATTTATTTACTTATTTATTTACTTTTAGAGAGGGAGAGAAGGGGGGGCAGGGAGAGAGGGGGAGAGAGAGAGAATCTTAAGCAGGCTCCGTGCCTAGCACAGAGCCTGATGCGGTACTCGACCTCACAACCCAGAGATCATGACCTGAGCCAAAATCGAGAGTCAGATATTTAACCAACTGAGCCACTCAAGTGCCCCTGACATCATGTACTTTAGATAGAAAGCCCTAAAATGGGCATGATATTACTGTGTAATATTCTCCTTAGATATGTCAGATATCTGGTCAGATATTTAATCTAATCATGATGAAACATTAAATAAATCTCAAATAATAGATATTCAATACAAAAGGAAGTATCCTTCAAAAACGTCAATATCATAAATGCTGAAAATTTTTTAAAATATCAATTTTAGGGCTCTTTATTGCCAAGAACTGTTTTACCAAAAGATCATTATTCACATTTCTGTATCTGTGTAAAGTTTGACTCTAAGTTTATTTAGGAAATATCGTCTTTAAGCATGCATTTTGACACTGTTTTGGCTACTGTCTTCATTTGGATTATCTAGCAAACAAAGTCTGAAAAAATTTGAGGACTAGCACTTCATTCAGAGATGCAATCCAAGGACAGGGAGAGTGAGGAAATAAGCAAATGAGAGAGAAAAGCATGCATTACTCAGCTGACCACAGCTTCATGAAGAGATACGGTAAGGATGTCTTTGGGAAAACTACCTAGAAAACAAAATCTGAAGCAAAGCTTAATTCTAATGCTTTGCTTTATTTACTATACTATTTATTCAGTGGCTGTACTGAGCACCTACTCAGTACTGGGAGTTTAGCCCTAAATCACCTAGTTCACAACCATATGGATATATCTACACCTTGGGTTGAGTTTTTCTGCAGAGAAGTCCTTTCAACTCAAATGTTTCCACCTCCTCCTTACTGAGAAGAGCTAAGTGAGCAGTTAAGGAGAAACTTAAATGGTTGGAAGTAGGTCTTAGAACTTGTACTTCATGTGAGAATGAAAACTCATTTCTTGACCTCTCTCGATTTAAGCCTTTATAATGTTTACCTTGAAAACTACTATAGACTTATATTCAGATGAAAGCAAAAAAAAAATCATTCTAAAGACAAGTAGAAAAATGTGTGGGTGTTAATGTACTTTGGGGCTACCCTGATTCATTTCCTTCCATTGGTTAAAAAAGGCCAATTTTAAGCAAAATGATGACATAATGAAAGAAATAGTTTTTGCTATTCCTCCACTCTCCTCTTTACCGTGTTTCTTCCCTACCCCCATACACACAAGTATCTTGAATATCCATGCAGCCCTTGCCTACCTATGGCACCCCTCAATCTCGCCTTTTCTAGATAGTGTCTCCTTTTATTTATTCTTTTATAGTGCCTTTTATACTTATCTCCTGCCATCACAAACTGCCATAGACTGAGTAGCTTAAACAACAGAAATTTATTTTCTCACAGTTTTGGAGACTAGAAGTCCAAGATCAAGATGCCAGTAGGGTTTGTGTCTGATGAGGGCTCTCCCCTTGGGATGCAAATGGCCACTTTCCCACTATAGGCATATATGGCCTTTCCTCAGTGAATGTATGGGGTGGAAGAGAGGGGTGGAGAGCAGGTTCTCCGGTGTTTCTTCTTAGAGGGGCACTAATCCTATCAGAAGAGAATCCCACCCTTATGACCTCATTAAACTTCCTTAAAGACCTCATCTTATACAGCCACAATGGGGGTTAGGGCTTCAGCATGTGCATTTTGGTGGGCCGCAAACATTCAGTCCACACCATTCAGTCCACACCATTCAGTCCACATACAGTCTCTTGCTCTAAGTCTTCTCTCAAATCTTACCTTTCCCTAGCATAGCCTTAGAGACCTGTTTTGGCTACGTAGCTTTGTGATGAACTAATCTGGGCCAACAGACTAGTTCTGCTCTTAAAAGAGTGATTCACACAGTAAAGCACATAGAGTTGTGTCCATTAGCATCAGTTTGAAAGAAGCATTTTATTAATTCATCTAAACATCAAGCATTGCTGGCCATATTCAGCCCTATGCCCAAGCATTTGCTAGATGTAGCTTCAGAAACTTAGGCATGTGATGTCTAGGCATTTCTTGCATATACTATTTTGGATTTCTTGTCATTAATGGTATCAATGAAGTTCAGAGAAGAAACTTCACATAAGAATGGGAACAAAGACAGGCAAACCTGGGCAGCTCAGTTGGTTGAGTGTCCAGGTCTTGATTTCAGGTGAGGTCATGACCTCTGGATCCTGGGATGGAGTTCTGTGCTCAGCAGGGAGTCGTCTTCTCTCCCTCTGTTCCTCCTTCTCTTTAAAATAAATAAATCTTAAAAAAAAAAAAAAAAAAAGGAATGGGAACAAAGATATACAAATTGTACTTTCTAAATTTAAATTCCAGTTTCTTATAATTTATTAATAATCCCCAAAATGAAGACAATAATAAGCCTTACACTATGGTGATTTGCTAAGATAGTTAAGATTCATTTATTATTTTGAAATATATTGTGCCAGCTATCAATTTATTGCCTCTCAGCTCTAAATTCACCCTTCACTCACTCTCTGCAACACCTCCCCCTTAAAATGACCACAACTAAACTTTATCAGTAGAGAGCATGGGAAGAACATTGCAGAAAGAAGAGGGTTTCTCTTCTTGGTTCCCGATTGTTGCATTTTGCTTTTTCTAGTTCCTGCTATACCATCTATCAGTGGTGCAAGTGTGCGGGAGAAGAACTTCAGGCTCTGCTCCAACT
This sequence comes from Procyon lotor, assembly GCA_028646535.1. Taxonomy (NCBI): domain Eukaryota; kingdom Metazoa; phylum Chordata; class Mammalia; order Carnivora; family Procyonidae; genus Procyon; species Procyon lotor. The sequence goes on along the minus strand of CM053609.1, from coordinate 37,747,018 downwards.
GTACACCCAAAGCAACCTCGCAGACCCCAGCCCAGTCCCAGTGACCACCTCACGGTGGTTACTCCAGTGCAGCTACCATGCACTCTAAGCCTTAGGCTCACAAAGGGCCTCAACTCCCTTTAAGCCTGATAGCCTTGGCTCACCTGTACTACTGAGGGAGACCAGGTGGGATGTCCTTGCAGCTGACTAGGCAAGATATAAAACATCTTTTAACAAGGGTTATTGACGTAGAGATGATGAGAAATGGTTGGTTCCAGATACAATCTGGGATGAGAGCCAATAAAACTTACTGATGGGTTGGATGTGGGGTGTTGATTAAAATGAGAAACCTAGATACTTGAATGAAGCAATAGGATAAATAATAGAGGCATAATTTATTGATATGGAAAAGATTTAGGGAGGTCCATATTTGGGAAGTGGGTAGGGCAGATGGAAATCAAGTCTTCTATTTCAACCATGTTTAATTTGAAATAACTATTAGACATACTGAGTAAGCAGTTTGATATACTAGCCTAAAACTCAGGAGCAAAAACAAGGTTGAACATGTAAATTAGAATCATCAGCATATAGATGGTTTACTAAGCCATGGCTCTGGATAGGATTACATGAAGTCTAGATAGAAAGTAGAAAAAAGAAAGAGGAAGGGAACAGAGTGGAGAGGTAGAAAAAGAATTTTGGAATAAGTACAACAGAGTAAGCTTAGGAGGAGAGAGACTGAACCACTGGCTGTGGTATTAGTTTGTCATGAGTGATCCTGGTTAGACATTTTTAAGGGTATAAGTATAAACAAAGCTAGTTTAACCCAATACTAGCTCTAGACCTCTAAGGGCTGCTTTTTTCAGATCTTATTGATTGCACTAATATCTTCTGTTCTTTCAAACCAACCATCACATTGTTATACTAAACCACTTGGTACTATACTTCCCTCCTTTTATTTCAGCTATTTGTCAGCAGATTGGAAAGCACAGGTGGGAACTGATGACATTTGAATCATTTTTATTTTCAGTCCTTTATACCATCTTTGTTACCATTTGAATTCCAGGTCTTGCTCTGACACATTCAATTTTACCTGAACATTAAGTAAATGTAAATCAGCCAGGGAACTGTGAGAATAGATAGGGTTGCAGGCCTCATGATTGTGATATTCTTGGTTCGATATGAGCTCTATCCAGTATCATTTACCCCACCTTGCTTCCCTCAACATTAAGCATACATTAATTGAACTCCTTTCCTTGCTCTAGTTTCTTCGTACTATTTATCACTACCTGACATTATGTTATGTAACTTATTTCCTTATCTGCTTACCATCTGTCCTACCCTCACTTCCACGTAGAACAAAAACTCCATGAAGTCACAGACTTTGTTTTATTCATTCCTGCTCCATATATTGTCCTAATATTTAATAGGTGGCACGTAATAGGTGCCCAATATTTGTTGAACAAATGAACTTGTCAGAAATTAGCTTGGTTAAAATAGAAAAAAATCATGTAGTGCAAAAATTAGCTTATTTCCTCCTCAAAATTAAAACGGGCGTATTAGGTAACGAATAAAACTATGGTAATTGGTAATAAATATACGCAGTACACGTACGTTAGTACAAGTTCTGACAAAGTTTTTTATTTTTTTTTAATTTTTTTATTTTTTTTTAAAGATTTTATTTATTTGACAGAGAGAGAGAGATCACAAGTAGGCAGAGAGGCAGAGAGAGAGGGAAGAAGGCTCCCCGCTGAGCAGAGAGCCCGATGCGGGGCTCGATCCCAGGACCCTGAGATCATGACCTGAGCCTAAGGCAGAGGCTTCAACCCACTGAGCCACCCAGGTGCCCCCTGACAAAGTTTTTAAAAAGACAATATGTACATCTGGGAGTCTTGATTCAGTTAACAGGTTACTCAGGTTTTTGTCATTCTCTCTGAAGCTGGACAGTGTGAAAGGGATATGTCTCTTCTTCTGTTTATATTTGTACCCTCAGTGTGAGACCAGCAAAAGAGAAAAAACATAGTGGAGGAACATCTGAAGGTCACCTTTAGGAGCCCCAGATTAGGAATGAGCTATACAGACATCTCAGATCCATCTTTCATTCATGTATTCACATATTCATATATTCATTCATTCATTCATTCATTCATTCATTCATTCATTCTGTATCTCTTTCTTTCTCTGTTCCCTAATCTCAATCTTGTATTCTGACTTCCCTTGACCAACTAAAATACCCACCCTATCCCTAATTTGCCTTTAAAACAATATACCTTTCTCCAGAACAGATGGTCTTAACCAATATGCTCATTTTTAAAGTCTATTTAGCATATCAACCTATTGCCTATTGTGCATGTTGCCTCCCCCACCCCCTATCCCAGTATTCTGTCTTTTGACTTTAATTGGCTCTAGCACAGAGTTTGGCACTGCATAAATGTTAGTTTCTGTTTCTCCCTCCCTTAAGACACATACAGATTAAGGGGTGGCTGAACAGCTCAGTCGGTCAAGTGTCTGACTCCTGGTTTTGGCTCTGGTCATGATCTCAGGGTCATGAGGTCCAGCCTAGCATCAGACTCTATGCTGGGCATGGAGCCTGCTTGAGAGTTTGTCTCTCTCCCTTTGCACCTCTCCCTGCTCTAAAATAAATAAATAAAATCTTAAAAAAAAAAAAAAAAAGACATACCTAGATTAAGCATCTTCTTCAGACCAAGCACAGTACTAGGTACTGAAGATACAAAAATTAACAAGACACAATCTCTCCTTCAATGGGCTGATACTCCTGCCAGGATGACAGCAGTGCTAGTGCTGATACAGATGGAGCTACTGGGGTTTATTTCCTCAGCCTTCCTTCCCTGGCTCCTGGCTCCTGGCTCCAGGGAAAAGTAGAGGCTTGTTCATTTCTATCACTTCTCATGAGCATTAGCATGTTTTCTAAATTTTCTTATTACGCTATATACAGTTTGTATTGACTACAGATTTTGCATACAGATACCTTCAAGGGTTGACTATGTAACTTCTTTTTCAAAAAGATTCAAAGTCTGACTCTAATCCTGTCACAGTGGCCTGGTTTCAGTTTTTGAAACATTCCAAGCTTTTCCTTCTTCAAAGCCTCATTAGTGCTCTCAGTATGAGCCTCTCTGCCTGGAATGCTCTCCTCTTGGCTCTTAGGCACAGTCATCTTCTCTAACATGAAGCCACCATAACCATCCTACGTCATAGCCAATGCTACCACTATACCCTATCATATACTTATTTCCTGTGTGTGATTTAACATCATTTATAGTTATTTCAATGACTTGTTTTTAGGTTTACTGTTTTTTTCACTAAACTGTGAGTCAAATCTTGTCTTTCATGTTCATAGCTATACTCCCAATGCATAGCAGAGTATCTGGCATATAATAGTTGTTGAGTAAATATTTGTCAAATGACTGGTTAAGTCATGAGGAAGACAGCAAAAGAGGTGAGTGGAGATGGAGAGAAAAAGACACCTACACAATCCTCAATCACCTTGCTCTTATGAACTCTTGAAGGGTCTACTATCTATTAATCTTCAAAACTCTTTCCTTGTATATTTCCTAAAACAATGTATTTAAGTGATACATGCCTCACACATTTAAGTTGATATCTATAATTTTTCATAAGTAAAAGCAAACAATAAATATCATGTATATTATAAATAGTGGCATTTAAAATAAATCTATTACACAATATTCTTTGAAATGTATCCAATGGGACATAAATACAAGAAAAATTTGATATCCACCACTATTCATTTCTAAAAGGCACATTTAGCCATACCACCCCTAGACATCAGATGGAAAGTAATATAGAGACCCCTCAAAGATACATACAAAAGTACTCATAGCAACTTTATCCATTATAACCAAAAACTGAAGAAAAATCAACTGTTCCTCAGCAGTACAAAGGCTAAATAAATTATGGTACCTACCTATGTACACACATACAACACAAACATACATACACTGGGATATTATGTAGCAACTTTTGGTCTCAGGATCCCTTTACAGTCCTAAAACTTACTGAGGACACCAATGACTTTTTAAAATCTATTTGGGCATTTCTATAAACATGTGTCATATTAAAAATTAGGACTGACACATTTTTTGAATGTTTATTGATCTATTTTTAAAATAACAACAATGACATAGATAAACCTTAAAGAAGTTATGTGAAACGAACCAGACACATATACACACAAATATTGTATGATTTCACTTACAGGATGTATCTACAGTAGTCAAATTCACAGAGACAGAAAAGAAAATGGTGGTTGCCAAGGGCTAGGAAGAAAGGCAAACAGAGTTATTGTTTAATGTATAAAGAGTTACAGTTTGGGAACAGAAAATGTTATAGAGAAGGATGGTGGTGACAACTGCATAACAATGGGAATGTACTTTACTTAAGGTCACTTAATCTCTACACTTAAAAATAGTTAAAATGGTAAATTTTGTTATGTATATTTTACCAAATTAAAAAATAATAATAAATCCATTACATGTTAAGGTATATATTTTTATATATGACTATATCTTCCAAATAAAAATACTAGGAAGAAGTAGGAGCCTTATTTTAATTATTGGCAAATTTTTTAACAGTCAGGCTTAATAGAACACAATTTAGTTTTAATATCTGCTTCTATTTCAATTTGTCACAATATGTTCTTTTGTTAAGGTATATGAAGAAAATCTGGCCTTACAAAGACATAGAATGGAAAAGAGAAAGATTATTTTAATAATCTTCTCAGAAAATTCTGAATTATCTTCTTTAATACTGTATCAAAACTTGATCAGTGATAGTTTCTTAAAATACTGGTCCACTAAGAAATGCAGATCTTACAAATATTGACACACTTCACTATATGTCAGAAAATCACATTTGTTAATATCACCACCAATCTCAATAGAAAAGTTGTGAAGTACTAGAAAGATGTTAAGCCCAGGATAGTGAATATAAATTTTCCAAAATTCTATTTTGGCTCAAAAATGCAAATTTTATCAATGTCAACAAATAAGTTATTTGTTTGCCTTAAAGTAACAGGCTCTCTCCATTTTTTTAAACAAAATATCTGCCAAATACTTTAGTCAGAGTAATCATAGTTTGTCCTTGTTTTTTTCAAGTAAAAATGACGTTCTGGGATAAAAACAACCAGTTCAGTTCACAATTCAGTTGTACAAGTGCTTTTTTCTTGAGACAATCATCAAACTCCTATATGCAGAAGTACTTCATGTGTACTTCCCATTTCGTCACATATTAAGACATGTACTAGTCTCAGCAACCTATGAATGGAAGGAAACTTCTTCAAGCTAATAAAAGACTATGAAATGCCAATTTGTATTTTCATAACTAATGATAAAAAACTGAATTACTTCCCTTCCAAGACTGAAAACAAGGCAAGAATATTTGCTTTCATTGCTTCTACTCGACATTGTACTCAAGAATCTAGCCAGTGCAGTAAGAAAAGGATATAAAAAGCATATAGATTGAACAGAAAGAAATAAAACTGTCTTTATTCACAGATGACATAATCATATATGTCATTTATATATAAATATAGATATAGATATCAGAAATTATAACCAAAAAAGCTCCTAAAATTAAAAAGTGGGTTTAAGGGGTGCCTGGGTGGCTCAATGGGTTAAAGCCTCTGCCTTCAGCTCTTGTCATGATCTCAGGGTCCTGGGATGGAGCTCTCAGCTGAGCAGGGAGCCTGCTTCCTCCTTTCTCTGCCTGCCTCTCTGCCTACTTGTGATCTCTCCTCTCTGTCAGATAAATAAATAAAGTCTTTTTTTTAAAAAGTAGGTTTAACAAATTCATAGGATATAATACCAATATAAAAATATATGCAACTAACAAGTGGAAATTGAAATGTAAATGATAAAATTTTCAAAAAATAGAAAATACCGAGGAATAAATCTAATAAAATTTATGCAAGATTTGTATCCTGAAAACCATGATATACTCATGAAAGAAATTTTTTTTCTCATGAAAGAAATTTAAAAACATATAAATTGAGGGGCGCCTGGGTGGCTCAGTTGGTTAAGCCCCTACCTTCATTTCAGGACATGATCCCAGAGTCCTGGGATCAAGCCTCACGTTGGGCTTCCTGCTCCGAGGGAGCCTGCTTCTCCCTCTCCCTGCTACTCCCCCTGCATGTACTCTCTCTCTCTGTGTCAAATAAATAAATTAAATCTTTAAAAAAAATTTAAACTGAGAGAAATTTAAAAAGATATAAATAAACATAAACCATGTTCAAGGATCTAAAGATTTAATTTTGTTAAGGTGCCAATTTTCCCCAAACAAATCAAAATCCCAGTCTTTTTGTAGAAATTGACAATCTAATTTTAAGCTTTACATGGTAAAGCCAAGCATCCAGAATAACCAAACAACTTTTGAATTCTTTTCCTCTTGAGTTCTTTAAAATGGGTATGACTGTTTAAAACAAGGGCTTAAAACAAATTGGCTGTCAACATAGACCCTACAGACGTTAGAAGAATAACACAACACTATAAAAAATATTATGACAACAAATTCAACAACACAGATGAAAAAAAAAATTTCTTGAAATTTACCATGTACTAAAATAGGCACAAGGAAAAGCAGAAAATCTAAATAGACCTACATCCAATAAACAAATTGAATTGTTATTTAAAAAAACCTTTCCCCAAAGAAAACTCCAGGGTCAAATCATTTCATTGGTGAAAACACTGAAGTTACACAAATGAATTTCAGAAAAGAGTGGAGGAAAGAACACTATCCAACTCATTTTATAAGGCCAACAGCTATGGACTGAATTGTGTCCCGCCTCCCCAAAAAACTCGTATGTTGAAGTCCCAACTCTCAGTACTTCAGAATATAACCACATTTGGAAGTAAGGTCTTTATTATGGTGATCAAATTAAAACAATACGGTTAGAGTAGTGTGGTAATCTAATATGACTAGTGTCTCCTTTTTTTTAGTATATGTGCTGCCGAAGCGAGCACTGACTAGTGTCTCCTTAAGGGAGGAAGAGACACCAGGGGCATGTGGTTGTACAGAGAAAGGCCATGTGAAGACAAAGTGAGAAGACTGCCATCTACAAGCCAAGGAGAGAGGACTTAGGAGAAACCAAACTTGTCAACAACTTGATCATGAACTTCAAGCCTCCAGAACTGTGAGAAAATAAATTCTGCTGTTTAAGCCCAGTCCATGGTATTTTGTCACAGCAGCCTTAGGAAACTAAAACTAAAACTAAAACTAAACTGAATACCAAAACCTGACAAAGATGATATAAAAGAAATTATAGACCAATATCCTTCATGGAGATCAAGACAAAATCCTTAACAAAACACTAGAATATCAAATGGACTGTATATAAAAAGAATAACACTTTAGGACTCAGTAGAATTTATCCCAGAAATGCAAGATTAGTTTAAGAATTTAAAACCAATCAATGTATGTAATTCGCTTTAAAAAAAACCAATATGCTGATTTCAATAGATACAGAAAATGCATTTGATACAATCCAACATTCATTCCTGATAAAATCTTTCAGCAAACCATGGGGCACCTGGTGGCTCAGTGGGTTAAAGCCTCTGCCTTTGGCTCAGGTCATGATCTCAGGGTCCTGGGATCAAGCCCCGCATCAGGCTCTCTGCTCAGCAGGGAGTCTGCTTCCCCATCTCTCTGCCTGCCTCTCTGCCTGCTTGTGATCTCTCTCTGTTAAATAAATAAATAAAATCTTTAAAAAAAAACAAACAACTTTCAGCAAACCAGAAATAGCAGAGAACTTCCTCAAATGAATAAAGGAATCTATAAAACAACTATAGCATAATTAGCAATAAAAGACATTTTCCCCTACAACGAGAATAAAGAAAACATGCCATTATTATTATGTGTATTCAAATTTGTACTAGAAGTCCTAGTCACTATGAGAGGAAAAAGAAAAGGAAATAAACGTCATTATGATCAAAAAGAAAGGGTAAAATGCATAAACCTGATGCACCCCCCTGATGGGTGGCTCAGGGGGTTAAGCCTCTGCCTTCGGCTCAGGTCATGATCTCAGGATCCTGAGATCAAGCCCCGCATCAGGCTCTCTGCTCAGCAGGGAGACTGCTTCCCTTCTCTCTCTGCCTGCTTCTCTGCCTACTTGTGATCTCTTTCTCTCTGTCAAATAAGTAAATAAAATATTTTTTTTAAAAAAGATCAAAAAGGAAGAAGTAATATTGTCCCTATATGTAAATTACTTGATTATTAATGTAAAAGTCCTAGTGAATCTAGAAAACAATTACTAGAACCCATAAGTAAGCTTAGCAAGGTCTCAGAATGCAGGGTTCATATATAAGAACCTGTTTAAAGTAAGCATTAAACATATATCTCTATATACTAACAGCAAACTATTGTATAATGCCAATTCAAAAATCCACTCTGTTTACAGCAGCACAAAAAAATAATTATGAGTAAATCTAACAAAAGATCTTTATATTAGAAAGTACAAAAGACCGTTGAAAGAAATGAAAGAATACCTAAATAAATAGAGAAATATACCATGTTCATGGATCAGAAGATTCAATATTAACGTAACAATTCTCCTCAAACTGTGGTATGATTAAAGGATAGATATGTAGATCAATGAAAATGAATACGAAGTCTAGAAACAGAATAAACATATAGTCAGCTTGACAAAAGTGCCAATGTGATTCAATGGAGAAAGAATCATTTTCGCAATAAGCACTGCTGTAGCAATTGGACACTGGACATCCATATTAAGAAAAAAAGGACTATTGATCCTAAAGTCACACCATAGGCATAAATTAACTTGAACTGGGTCATAAGCCTACATTAAAACCTAAAATTATAAAACTTTTGGAAAAAAACATCAGAGCAAATATTCATGTCCTCAAGGTAGACAAAGATATTTCAGAGAGAACACAAAAAGTATGGACCCAAGGGGAAAAAAAATTCATGCTAAGGTGACAGCAGTCTTAACTATCATTGCTTTTGCATCATAAATTAAGACATCAATGCACTGAAAAAGACAAATAAGTAAAATCCTAAATTATTATGAAAATAATTTGACTCATGGACTCCCCCTGAAAATTCTCAGGCACCCCCTCACACACAAGAATTCTTAGACCACACTTTGAGAATAGCTATTTTGCATTAATTAAAAAGAATGGACTCTGGTGTATGCAACAGTGGATGTGTCATACAGACATAATGTTGAACAAAAGAAGCCTGACACAAAGGAGAGCATACTGCATAATTCAATTTATACAACTTCCAAGAACAGGCTAAAGTACTCCATGGCATAAGAAGTCGGAATAATGGTTCTCTCTGAGATGAGGGAAGGAGATTAACTAAGAAAGTCATAGTGGGAAGGGGGATCACCTATATCTTGATTTAAGAGGTGGTTTATGCATTTTACTGCGTAGATGTTATACCTCAATAAAAATATAAAAAGAATTTTATAAATAAGTTCTTAATCTTTAACAGTTTTTTATATTTCCCCCTTGAATTTATACTTCAATTCCACTTCCCTGCAGAACATTATTCTAATGAAACATATGCCCGTATTTAAGTCTCTTATTAAACATATTCTACTACCTTTACATAGAAAAACCATACGCATATTCTCAAGCCAGTCAATTGTAGGGAAGAAGCCATAGTGAAGCTGAGAATCTGAGAATTCTAGTTTGAGGATGATGGACCATAATATTTATTGGACATTTCATACCTCAATTGTTAAATACCTTTCGTTGTATATATGCTTATTTCACTAGAAAGTTTCTTAAAGGCAAGGATACATCTTGGATCTTCCATAGCCAAGGACCTGACACATAGTAGGTGGCTCACTCATTGATTTTCTCATTCATTCAAGCAACAAAAATTTCTTCAGCATTTTGTTTATGTTTAAGGCTTGCTAGGCTCTCTGCCTATAGTGATGAGTAAGTGCGGGGCTTAATAAATTACCACTGATAATTGATTGATAATTATCAGCTACATTTCAGAAAGAGTATAATTTTCTCTTCCCAAATTCCAAGTACAGGTGCACCCTGTCTTACCAACCCTGGAAAATGGGGACACCAAGACATTGAGATTAATTAACCGACTCGTTTAGGGTCATTCACTTCATGATGACTCAAGTGAAGATTAAAACCCTTACAGGTTCTTTTCTAGACTGAGGTGCTAAGGGAATTCATTCAAATTGACTAGAGTTCATATTTCATTTAAATGCTTTCATTTCACTTCTGCTACACCCACCTTCTCTGACTTGTATTTTAGGACCTGCAGTCTGAATTGGTTTAGTTCTACTTCAGACTCTGTCAAGATAAATTAGACACTGAGTGTCCATGACACCATGTGAAGTACAAGTGTAATTAGTTGAAAATACACAAGCAGTTTTATATTTCAATATAGTATAGCAATTCTTTGGAGAATCTATTTTCTACTTAAAATGAAAGTGGGAATTATAAAGCTAGATGAATTCTGAAAGTGCTAAAAAATTGAAGTTTGATTTTACTATATATCCTCAGGTAGGTATAGCCAAAGGCAGGCAGATTAATAGTAAATATTTTTATCTTCTGCCAATGCATCTACAAACCATTCTGCTGAATAAGAGCTGGCAGGTTCCTGACTGTGAGCAAAGATAGGGTAACAACTCTGATGATACATAAACTTGTATCAGATACAGGCTCCATTTTTTGCTGTGATCATCCATCCATAGCCTAGCCCGCTCAGCTGACAAGACATGTTATTAATAAAATGTACTGTACCACAAGTGCATTGCCCTACATGGTGTTTATCTTGTTGGAAAGTGTAATTGTCTGAAACAATAGCCTCTGTGAAAAGATATGTTATGAGCTGTGTAAAGACCAAAATAATTTCGACTAATAGTGGTAGTTGTCTGTGAAGAATTAAAACATAAATTATGCTGCAGAGAGTTAACAACTTGGCCGCTTTGCTTTGAAGGTTTCTGTGAGATAGCCTTGAATTTCATGCCACACCTTGTAGAGAAACCAAAATCCACAACCAGAATGTAAACTCAAGGAAGGCAGAGAATTCCAGCTAATTTGCCAATGTCTCCCCAGCACATAGTGCAGTCCTTGAAAAAGTCAACATCTAATATTTGTTGAGAAAAAAAAAAAGAATGAATATGAGTATAGGGAAGAAATGGAACCAGTTTCAGTTTCAAGCCAAGCCAATATCAATGTTCCACCAGGTTGTGACACAGAAAAATAGAGCGGGATCCAAACTCCAGGAGAATGGTATTGGTGGAGAGGGAGAAGGTAAAATGGAAGCAGTCTGAAACCAAGTCGCTGAGGATACCACATGGCACTCCCATATTGCCGAGGCAGACAGAGAAGCCCTAGGTATAGATGAGGACGAAGCTTGTCCTTGGCCCCAGCCACACTGGATAGGATCTGAGCAAGTTCTCACACCTTTCTATCTGGATCCTCCTGGCACAACAAAAAGAGCTTTGGATCTCTAATTTTCACTAGTGGAATGCTGGGTAACTGCATGTGGCTTAGGGACCACTGTGAGGGGCTAGGACAAGAGCGAGGTCTTAGGGAGGTAGACAGATGGAGGGCCAGATCCTGAGATGGAGCTGGGTTACCTCTCCATTGAGATAGTAAAAAAAAAAAAAAAAAGGAATATGAAGGAAGATTTAAAAACAAAACACAACAAAAATACCCTTTGAAGTGATGGAGGAGAGTAGACACAGAAACATTTTGAAGTAGAGGAAAGAAAAGTTGAAGCAACCTCCTGAGACCTAAACCACAGTCACTTTTCCTTGTTTTTTTCTGTGGCAAATTTGATGCTGTTGGGATTATAGTCTCCTACGTGCTCACAGAAAGTGATTTCTCTCTTTCCCCAGCATGAGGGGTAAATTATATGTGGCATCATTTTTTTTTTATAAGCAGTTAGTTTAGGATGTGTGACACAATTCTGCCCAATGGGACTCAGTTCTGCCAGAAGCCTCTGGAAACTAGGGTTATCCTTCCTTTATTGTGAGAAAGAGACAGACAAAGACAGAAAGAGGTGAGAGACAATGTTCCTCTTCTTTGAGCAATGCCCTTACTGCATCTGATGCCAAAAATGCAGAAGTTAAGGTGCAGCCTTGAAAGGAGATGCCAGGAGAGTGTCATCTGAGAATGGCAGAGCAAAAAGAAGAAATCCCCTTTGGTGCTCAACAACAACCTTGAGTTACTCAATTAATCAATATAGGAATGACTTTCCTTCAAACTTCTTATTTTATGAGATAATAAATTCCTTCTCTTTCAAAAGCCACCACCAGTCAAGTTTTCTGTTGCTTGCAATTTTGTCCATAGCACGATATTTTCTTGTAAAGGTGAAATTATGTGTTTGAATATGAAATGTGGGACTTGAAAGTTTGAAACAGATAGCTCAGCCTTCACCTATAGCCTCCCTCCATCTTCTCCCCCCTTCCCCATCTCTTCCCCACATCTACTGGACTCAGATGAGGGCCAGGAGACTGGATGCAGAAGGACCTCTCGTTTTTTTCAATATTGAGTCTTTCCTAGGTACAGTTCACTGTGTTCGGCTCCTTCTTCACTAAGGACATATTCTGTCCTAGGAAGCTCCTCAGCCACTCCAGGAAACAGGCTTTGGGGGCCATCAGTTCCACAGGCATATTCGGATAAATCTGAACCCCAAGCCACAGTTTAGACTCAAATGGGGAGCCCCAAAGGCAGCATCATTCTGTACCTAGCTAGCAATGCTTCGTGGCTCTTGAACGCAAGTGGAAAATGAAAATGGCCAAGACTTAGGGATGGGGACTGGCACAGACATGGGAGAAGGCCTGAGAATGCAGGAATTAGCATGGCTTTACTAGATTATAAGTCTTATGAAGACCACTTAGCACCTAGCACAGAACTCTGCAGCTACAGAGTTGGTCTCAACACATGTGTATTGCATTTAATTGAAATGACCACTTTGTAGGCTGAAGGTCAGATGGCTTCCTATTACAGAATCTTCTGTCCAGAGAACGCTTTTTCAACCACTACCACCATCTTCCCCCAAAACGAAACCTTCAATGTTTTCACCTCTGTTATCTAAGTTTATTTTTTATAATATACTTTGAGACAGGCAAGCAGTAAGACTAGTTTTAACTTACCAGGAGGAAACGAAGACACAAAGAGATGATCTGACTTGGCCACGGTCCCAGAGGGCATCCGTGGCAGGGCTAGGATGGTCTCTAAGTCCCTGGGGGCTCTCAAGCCATTGTTCTGATGTCCCTGTATGTAATTGTTTTGATAGCAATTTCCCTGGTTCTCTCTCACTAGCCTGCTAATCACGCATGTCAATCACATTCAGGACGGCCATGGGCCCAAGGGTCAGCCAGTCTCGGGAGGACGGAATTCAATAGGAAAAACAAGACACAATAGCGCACTTTCTCCTTCAAGCAGTATGTCAGTTGTGGCCTCATAAGACTGACAGTGTGTGCAGGAGCGAGGGTTGCTTTTTTTTTTTTTTTCCTGATGGAGAAAGGTTGAGTCGAGTGCTCTGACCACAGCAGAAAACCCAGTGAGAAATCCACCAGTTTAAGATCCTCTTACTAGAGAACACTCAAGGATATTTTAAGAGTTCTCCACCCGCTCTCTAAAGAATCAGGAGGGATATCCTCGTCCTTCCTCCTCAGTGAGTCTCTAGCTTCACTCCATCTGTTAGGCAAGCCTGGACAGCGGAGCAGGAGTGTAAACCTTGACACAGATGCTAATTACTCTTCCCCTACAGACCACTTGGCCTTCTTTCCTCATTTCACTTTCACTTTAGAGTGCAGCATCGAGGGCCCGGGAGACGGGGGCCAGGCCTGGACCTAGAGAAGGCCCGAGGAGAGGCGCGCGTGCGGCCGACAGGGCGGGGTGGGACGGGGAGCGTGCGCGGGGTGGAGGCCGTTCGCGTGAGGGGCCGATCCTGGAATGTGCGTGTGCGCGGCCCTCGAGCACCGCCCGCGCGGCGCCGATTGGCCGGGGGCGCGCGGCGGGGGAAGCCCTTGGCTAATCTCCTGCCACTCAGGCCGGTCGACGTCGGCGCCGGGGCCGCAGCGCGGCGCGCGGAAGGACAAATAGTCCCCACGGCGGCGCCGCGCGCCCCTCTACGGCTCGCCTCGCCCCGCCCGGGGCTGCCGGAGCCCGGAGGCCCCGGCGGCGGGGGAGGGGCGGCCTCCGAGGCTGCTCGACCCCCGCTCTCCTCTTCGCAGCCTGATGAGTGGATTGCGCTCCCTTGGGAAAAGTAATTGGATTCCCGGCCCACTCCAGCCGGGATCGGCGGAAATCGGAGGCTGAGCCAGCAGGTTGCGGGGAGTGGGTAGGGAGAAGAGAAGTCGGGGAGCAGCGGCTTGGGAAGGAAACTCGGTGAAAGCACCACTCTGCCCTGAAGTGCTGGCGTGCTTGTTTCTGTACAGGCCGCCGTAGAAAGCTGGGTGGTAAGGAAGGATCAACGGAGATTACCCCTGGCGCCCTAACCACCTGGCACGTGACTCTTGCCCCTCCAAATTGCCATCATTCTGAAATTCACCTGGTTCCTGATCTCCGGGAAGGGAAGTAATTTGGAATGTTTGAGTCTTTCAGCCACCACCACCTCGTTTTTCTCTCAGAGCTCTACTTGGAGCCAAGATGGAGAAAGAGTCCTGCCAAATCTGGGATCGCACTTAACTCTTGTTAACGGGGGTACCTCGGGAGAAAATAACATTCCCACCAGAATCATCCAGGAAAGTATCTCAGGTCCTTGCTTTAGCAGTAGCAAACTTCCCTGAATTGTTTTACCTTTGAGGAGATGGAGCAGAAGTGGGAGCCTTAAGCAGAGTTTTTGGCTGAAATGATAGGAATGTGCTAGGAATTTAAGTGAGCTACTCATCCCCCTTGTGATTGTTTTTTTCGCCTTATTTACTGTACTTCACTCATTCATTCATCTTCGAACAAGCTTTTATTGGGGGCTTTCTATGTGTCATTCTCTGATGTACCTACCAGGGATACATCAGTGAATAAAACAAGTCCCTGCACTCTTGGATCTCATTATAGTTCAGACAATACATGTACAACAGATAGATATACAGTATAATGTCATGTAGTGATGAATGCCATGAGGACAAAACAGAGTAGAAGGACAAAGATACAGGTAAGAATAGTGTGGGTTTTTTTTTTTTTAATACTTTAGGTAAATTGATCTAGAAAGGCCTCTTTGATGAAGTTATGTTCATCTGAATGATGACGGTTCAAACGGTGGTCTGAATGAAATGAGGGAGAAAGCCAAGCAAATGTCTGGGGGAAGGAACTTTCCAGGCAGAGAAAAGAACAAGTACAAAGGCTCTCAGGCCAGTGTTTGGGGAGCTGAATTAGTGGGAAGCAAGGAGGCTAACATAAATGCTATGCAAGGAGCAGGAAAACAGAGATGGTCTTTCTGACTTCTTCCTCTGCTCCTATCTAATCCGTCAGAATAATCATTCTAAATCTTCACTTTTAGTACATCTCTTCGTGCTCCCATATTTTTGTGGCTATATTTTCTATTCCATTAAATTTAAATTCTTTTGACTGATAGTCAAGCTCTTGCCCCAATCTAGTTCCCTCTTAACCTTCGAACCATTTTTCAGTCTACTCCTTTAGTTCTAGTTAAGTCTGTCTCTCAAGTATGTTCATGTTCACTTATTCCTATGTCTATTTGTTTATGGATCTACCCTCACACAACTTAGTATTGATTTAGTAAGGATGTATGGTTGCAGGTGACATAAAATCCAACTCAAATTGGCTTAAGTAGAAAAGGGAATTTATTGGCTTACATAACTGAATAGCTCAAGATAGTTTTGTTAGACGTCACTTGGCTGAAGGGTTCAAATTATGTTGTCAAGATTTGGATTCTCGGGGCACCTGGGTGGCTCAGTCGTTAAGCGTCTGCCTTCGCTCAGGTCATGATCCCAGGGTCCTGGGATCGAGCCCCGCATCGGGCTCCTTGCTCTGCAGGGCTCCTTGCTCTGCAGGAAGCCTGCTTCTCCCGCTATCATTCCCTCTGCTTGTGTTCCCTCTCTCGCTGTGTTTCTCTCTGTCAAATAAATAAAATCTTTAAAAAAAAAAAAAGGTTTGGATTCTCCATGATACGTTAGCTCTTTCCTCTGCTGTTCGCTTCATTCTCCAGCTCCGCAAATGAGCACCCAGCAACTCTAGGCTCACATTGTCTTCACTACCAGCAAAGGTTAAGAGCATATTCCTAAACCAATCACTGTTGCCAGAGAAAGAGATGCTAGGATTGGCCTGCACTGACTGATAAGCCCATCTCAAAAGTTGAGTCTATCAGTAACACATAAATGGCACAAGAAGGTGATCTTAGGAAAATAGGAGTATGGTTATCAGGGGAAGAAGGGTGGATATGTCTTGGGTAATGAGAGCAGCAAACATATCACATACCCTTGTTCTTCTCTTGCTTCTTTTCAAACATTCTTCCACTACATATGCCTTCAAAATGTTTGTGCCTATTCAGTGCAATAATATTATTTACCACAAAAAATATGCTCGCTTCCTCCCCAAAGAGATGATCCAAATTTTCATGTAGTTACTGAAGATAACTCCCAAGTCCAGAACAGCAGGGTAATAAGCATGTTTCTCTATTATACAACAATATAGTTCCGCAAGGTCTAGTATCCTAAAGCTACAAGATAAAATTAGCTACAAAAAAAAAAAAAATCAGCTACAAAATGCTTAATACATAATGACAGAAAAAGAAAAGAACAACTGCAACGAGAACTCATATTTGGAAAAATGACTAATGGCAAACACATAGTGGTCTTTAATTCATAGCATATATCATGCTGGACAGAAACACCAAGGGCTTCCTACCATTAGAGAGGAGAAAGTTCTTTGATCAACACATCTGGCTACCATATGTTTGACTATTGGAGAATCTCTCATCCATTGTTCCTCCATGCCATATCTGTAATGGACAGTGGGGAGTATAATCCTTCTAGGGACCACACTTCAACATTCTCTTGTCTAATATAGTGACAACTGAAAAAAAAAAAAAGAAAACTTGCTATTTCAGAGATAATTAGCTTTTACTACCAAATAGCTGTGATACTCTTCTGTTACATAGAATTATTGCTAGGAAGTAGCTGCATAGACAGGGAATACATTTTCCAGCTTCTCCTATTAATCTTGGTAAAATCATACAATTAATTACCTCCTTTGGAATATGAGTGGAAGTGACGTGAATCACTTCTTGCCAATGTGGTTAAGAACTAGGTATGTCTTCTATGGTTTCTCTTCCTCTAGCTTCACTGAAAGGACCCTAAGACCCTAGAGAATAGTCATAAGAGAGCCATGAGATAGAAGGAGTCTGGGTAGCTGAATGACCTTGTAGAAGGCCACTGGCTAATCAGGAATACCGATAATGGACTTTACGAAGGTGAAAAAATAAACATTGGTGGTGTTAAGCCAATCAAACTTCTGTACTATGTGTTACAATGCTTGGTGCTAAGCCTAATAAATGGCCTTTTTTCTCCAGACTTAGGATTTCTCTCACCATACAATTTACTTTACTTTTTTTTTTTTTTAAAGTAGGCTCTGTGCCAAGTGTGGGGCTTGAACTCATGACCCTGAGACCAAGAATCCCAGTCTGTTCTACAGACTGAGTCAGCCAGGTGCCACACTTTTCTTTACTTCTCACTAAGCTTCCAGTCTGTTTGCACCTGGCCAATTTCATGGGGAAGAAAACCTCCAAAGCTAGATGTTACCTTAAGCTGTAGTCTTTATATCTAGATTCCAATACAGGTATTTTTATCTTTCCATAATACACCATGATATACTCCTCACTTAGTGGCCTCCATTTTGGGTTCTGCCTGAGAATAATTTTAAACAATAGCTACTGAAAAATTTTTAAAAAAAAAGAAAGAAACGATAGCCACTAGTTTTGCAAGGTGGGGCATGGGCATAGTGGTGCTGGAGGGAGTAGAGTGGGATAATTATTACCTTTCTAAGCAGGCAGGAATTGCTTGAGAGAAGCCTGGGTGTGTTCAGACTTATCCTAAGTGCCAGTCTTTTCCATTTCTTGTCTTCATTGACATTAAAATTCTCTTGGGGCTTTTCTAACTCTAATGGCTCCAGATTATAGATATTTCTGTCATATTTGATTGCAGCCTTTTGCAAAAATGGTCACTTATAACAAAGCAGTATTTTTCCCTCTTGGGCTTAGATAAATCAAGTTCAATCCTAAACTTGAGTCTTTCTTATAGGACGTAACTGAAAGCCAACATGCCAACATGTAATAGTTGGTGTGTTCTAGTATCTGACCTTTTAGTAACATTTTCTACATTTCATATTTGATGGGCACATGTTTTGAATTGTAGTATACAACAGGTGCCACTTTAATGTACTACTTTGCTATTGAATTCCCAGCCCAATATAGATGAGGCCTCATCTGAATCAACTGATTCAACATTTTAAGATCTTTCACTTACTAATCCCCACTTCTGGTACCAATTTGTGAATCGTTAGAGCTATTTTAGTTGCAGGTGACAAAATAAAAAACACAAACTGACTTATACAAAAAAGAATATATTGGCTATCAGCTCACATAGCTAAGGAACTAGTGATATATTTAGCTTAAGGCATAGCTTGATCCAAGGGCTTAAGCAATGTCATTAGAATTCTATTTCGCTTCATCTCTTGGCTCTGTCTTCTCTGTTGGCTTCACTCTCAGGCTCCATATGGTGGCTCCTGGCAACTCCAGTTCACATAATCCTTACTGTTAGCAATCTCAGCAGAAGAGTACATGCCTTTTCCCCAGAAGTGCCAGCAATAATCTCCTTATATTTTATTGGCTTTTATTAGGACATGTGACCAGAAGAACGATTACTCATATTGTTAAGAGTGAAGCCCAGTCTCCCTAAAAGACATTGACTGAGGGTAATAGAGGAAAACAGGGTATGGTTATCAAAAGAGTGAATGCTGAGTGGCAAAAAACCCAATGTCTCTCATTAGATACCAATGTGTAGTGATTCCTAACTGCTTCACATGTGTTGGTTTTATCTCCTCCACTGGACTCTAAGTCTCTCTGGAGCAGGATCATGTATAATATGTCTTAATGGTGCCAGCCCAGAAAGCAGTCCTTAGATACTGGCTGATTGATTGCCTCTTCGTGTAACACTAAAGATGGCACACTAAAGAGGGTAAAAAGAGCTTAATAAAAGGATGATTTACAGAGATGTCGGAAGGGCTAAGGGAACCCACTAACGATGGTAAAACACTTAACTGTTAACAATGAGAAGACTGAAACCTGAAGGAGCAGGGGAAAGGAACTTTTGAGAGCCATAGTGTAGAAGGGGATGTCTGACAAACTCTCTGACTATAAATAGAGAAATTGAGCCACTGCCAGATGTGGCCCAGGAGGGGACTGGAGAATAAACACTTGTCCTCTTTTCCCCACCAATCTCCAAACTTCTGTTGGTACCTCCCATTGGCCAAACTCAACCAGAAGCTAGAGTTCTTGGATAATAGATAAAATCTGTGGAGGTCAGCCTTCAGTATAGAGCAAGGCAAATAGGATGAAAAATGGATCTGGAGGAGCAAATGGAAAATAACCAGGACATCCTTGTTATATTCCTTAGAGTAACCCTCAATAAAAACTACTCCTGTTTTGTAAGTGTTAACCATATAGTCTGATTTCCCAAGAAAACCTAATTTTATCTTTTCCAATACATTTGTTAAATATATAACTAATGTGGCTTAATTTTTATAGCATTTTAAGACTTTAACATTCATGAATTCATAAAGCATGAAAAATCTTTTGTTAGCCCATGTAGTTAAAAAGCTATCATCATTGTATTGATATAGAACTCCTCAAGAATATTGTACCTGGTAATCCATCAGAAAGTCCTGGCACAGAACTTGTCAAATAGTGACAAACTTGATAAATGTTTGATGATGTGAAGAATGATTAAATGAATAAATTAAAGCATTTAGAGCCAGACTCTAAGTGGGAAACTAGATAGCTTTTCCTTGTTAAAGGTTGGTGCTAACTATATAACATCTACCAATTCTGTCTCTTAAAGTCTGATATTGGCTTCTTAACTGTTGATCAAAGTCTTATCTCATAGAAAATGGAGCTGCAATAAATTTTCTTTGTCAACCGGGGGCACCTGGGTGGCTCAGTCGTTAAGCGGCTGCCTTCGGCCCAGGTCATGATCCCAGGGTCCTGGGATCGAGCCCCGCATGCGGCTCCCTGCTCTGCGGGAAGCCTGCTTCTCCCGCTACCATTCCCTCTGCTTGTGTTCCCTCTCTCGCTGTGTTTCTGTCAAATAAATAAAATCTTTAAAAAAAAAAAATTTTCTTTGTCAACCTTTAGAAGTAAGAAGTTTTATAATTAACTGTCATGCTAATAAACTCACTATAAAGTCCATTTCGGTTAAGGGACTATTTTTTTTTTAATCTAAAACTGGGTTTCCTCATGGAATTGTCATTTAATTGTAAGAAAAATAAATATATTTGCTCCAGTATATAAACATGCATTATAAAATATCAATCCAAACTGTTTCTCTAACAGATTTTAGTTAGCCAAAAATCCATGCTTCTGTTCTTTGACCATCTTGTGTATATAGGCCTTGAACAGTTTATAAAACGTTTTCATGTGAATCACCATTTATTCATACATCAAATAGTATTGAGTACCTACTGTGTGCCACAACATAATCTCTGCCCTCGTAGAACTTACAGTGTAGAGCATTATTTCTCAAACCTTAATGAAAATATAAATCACCTGAGGAGCTTATGAAAATGCAGGATCTAAGTCTGAGATGGGACCCAAGATCACATTGCTAACTAGCTTCTGGGTGATGCTACTGCTTCTGGTCTAAGGACAACATTTTTTTTTTTTTTAAAGATTTTATTTATTTGACAGAGAGAAACACAGCGAGAGAGGGAACACAAGCAGAGGGAGTGGTAGCAGGAGAAGCAGGCTTCCCGCAGAGCAGGAAGCCCGATGCGGGGCTCGATCCCAGGACGCTGGGATCATGACCTGAGCCGAAGGCAGACGCTTAACGACTGAGCCACCCAGGCGCCCTAAGGACAACATTTTGAGTAGCAAGAACTTAATAGGCTCCTTAATTCCCACAACAACTTCATAAGAAATTATCAGTGTTTTTTTTATTTTATTATCTTGAGTACTTGTACTATGTACAAAGCACTGTGCTATTAACACTTCAATAAAGATAAACAGTTCCGTTGCACAAGGGCCTTTTGGAAACTCACCATATAGAAGGAAAAAAACTAATGTAACAAATAATTATGAATATGATTCTATTTATACGAAATATCTAGGAAAGGCAAATCTATAAAGACAGAAAATAGGGATAGCTGGGTGGCTCAGTGGGTTAAAGCCTCTGCCTTCGGCTCTGGTCATCATCTCAGGGTCCTGGGATCAAGCCCCGCATCCATCTCTCTGTTCAGCAGGAAGCCTGCTTCTCCCTCTCTCTCTGCCTGCCTCTCTGCCTACTTGTGATCTCTCTCTCTTTGTCAAACAAATAAAATCTTAAAGAAAAAAAAAAAAGGAGATAGCTTGGTGGTGGGAATGGGAATTAATTGTAAATCATCATGAAGGATCTTACTGGGGTTATGAAAATGTTTTAAAAACTGGATATAGTAATCACTATACAACTCGATAAATATACTAAAAATCATTAAATTGTATGCACTCAAAAAGAGATGAATTTGATAATATATAAACTATATCTCCATAAAGTTTAAAAAGCCAATTATGATATAATGTGAAAAAATGTAATAATAAACATGTAGTCTTAACTTATTTTTTCTAACTCCCTTTAACAGCCAAGAAAATGGAGCTCACAGAGGCTAAGTGATTTGCTCAAAGTCATATAACTAGTTAATGACAGGATTAGCATATAAATCTAGTTCTAGTGAGCCAAGACTAGTCATTATCAGAAACCTCATCGCAAGACGAGGCATAGAGATGATGCCAGGAAATAGATTACCCTTCCACCAAGTGGAGGTTGTACCTCTTGCAGAATTGTCTTCACCCTGTGCAGCAGAGATCATCCTGAGTGGTGACCTAAGTGGAATATCATACACATACTGCAGTTGATGGGCTGTGCAAGCCAGCTATCTTCTGGTAGACCCTTTGGCTTCATTGGGGTTCTTAGATTCAAGCAATGAAAATTAATTCTCACTGATTTAGTAGCAAAGAAAGTGGCCAACTCACAGAATCATTATGAGGATTGAGAACCAAACTCAGAGCTGTGCGGCCAAGAACAATGCCCAAAATCATGCTACAGAAACAAACATAGTGAGGAGACTGCTATCATTGATGCTGCTAAGCATACTGGACTCTGCCCCTTTCTTCTCCCATCACCGCTGCCCTGGGAACTCAATTTGGCCAAAACTGCACTGTTGCAAGCGAACTGACTGCTATCTTTGTTTCCTTGTGTTTTTAGTTCTCTACTCAAGGGTACATAGGTGCTTCTTATTGGCAAAGTGCAGGTTATGTACCTGAACCCAAGCTGCAAAGGCAGATGGTAAAGTATTTGACAACTTCTGTCAGTTTCTAGACAGTGAGAATGGGGGCTTCACTTCCCACTTTCTTCCAAGATTCAAATGTCACTGAATTCTCTAAGGTAAGAGAGTTCAGATGCTGGGCCACCAAAACAAAAACAACCAACAAAAAGAGATGTCCATTATAGCCTTGCATAAATGATGGTTCATGGACTAGCAAGAGAAGATTGTTAGAAATGCAGACTCTCAGGTCCTATTCCAGATCTGCAGAATCAAGATCTGCTTTCTAACAAGTAGCTAAGGTAATTTGTATGCACATAAAAGTTTTAGAAGTGTTGTTCTATATTATACAACATATACTTCCTTTTAATTTTCAAAGATCAGTCACCATTAGGCTCTATTCATCCACAGGGTTGCCAGATTTAATGCAGGATGCCCATTTAAATCTGAATTTTAGATCAAGAACAAATCCGTTTTAGCATAAATATGTTCCATGAGATATTTGAGACATATTTACACTAAAAATTAGTCCTTGTATATCTGATATTCAAATATTGAATGCAGTATTTTATTTGGCAGTTATGATCATCACAATACTCTCTCACCAGAACGAACAGAAATTAACAAAAAGAAAGGTCATTAACGTAACTGCCTACAGGAAAGCATTTACAACAGTTTTCTATTTTGCCATGGTAGGCTCTAAGTATCCTGAGATCAGAACATGGAAATTCTATACAGTTTCAAACCCACTTTGATTTCTGCTTATGAGCATTAAATGCTTGAGATCCCCTATAATATGAAGTGAATGTTCTGTTAACCCTGGATATTAACTGTTCTGTAAGATGAGTTAATTTTTTAATACATCTATGAATTGCAACTAACTTCATTTAATGAGTTTTGACCAACAGCACCTTTATCTCACAGAACCTGACCACATGAACTGAGTAAATAAAGGAAATGAGTGATGACATCACCATTGGCTTCGCTCTGGAGACTATTATAATTTCATTTTCTTCCTAAAGGAAAGAGCTTTCAAACATTCTGTTGGGAAAAAAAAAAGCATTCTGTCTGGGAAAGAGGCAGATTGTATCATGTATCAATTGGAATTAGAAGCATTACATTCAAAAATTAAAGAAAACTTTTAGTATTCCAAGATGTATACCAATTGCATCTATTTGGAAGATGTTTTAAGTCTCTTTAACAGTTTAGTCAGTCTAAATATTTCCAATCAGCCTAATAGGGAATTTGGGGTGGCTGGGATATGGTGACTTTCCTTTTATAACCCTTTGCATAGTTATCAGTGAGCCACCAATACACTTTATCAAGAAAAATCTTCCATTTATCATACTCTCACCACACCTTATCTATTCTCTTGGCTAGTGATGAAATGTCCAGGGACTGTGAGAGGGTTGCAGTGCCAAGAAGTGGCATATCCTTAGGAGCTGATGAGTGTTAGAGACTAAAATAAGTAGTGTCTCCCACAGAGATTTTATATTATATTTGCTACCACCTTTTAATTAATTGTTTGCAAGCTCCACCCTAGAGTCAAATGTCTATACTAGGTGATTGGTATACTCCAGTTTATAGGCCCGGCCATAAATGGGCCTATTGACTAGCCTTTCTTTAAACATTAAATAATAGAAAAAAATCTATTAGTATCAGTCACTCATACACGCTGTTTCTATAAAAGAGCTAAGCACTTAATTTTTAATAGAGAACAGCTAGGAACTACATAAAGTCTCTTCCTCCCTAATGGTGGACTAGTTAAATAATGGTGGTTGTATAAGATGCAGTCATCACAAATCATCCTTTGCAGGGCTCTTTGGAGAAATGGCCAATGCTAGGACTAGAGTAGGAAATTTCAAGATGATCATGGAACAACATCTTGTCATACCAGAAGTTGTCACAGTCTTCTGGGTCATGTCAAAAGGGATTCAGGAGCCAACTTGAAAATGCTCTCATTGGTCAAAGAAGAGACAATTTGAGTATGAATTAGGAAAACTGTAATGGAATGGATCAATGCATATTATATATGTTTCAATCTCTTAGCTCAGACTGATACCCCTAAACAAATAATTGTTGGTATCCTTGGAAAATGCAAAGAAACTGATCTATGATTTTGAAAACTGGTAAAGAGAATGAATCAAGCATCTTTCTTACTTCTCATATACCTATTGTACCTCAGGGTAACCTAATAGTTGATAAGAGGAGGTTTCTCTTTACAGAGTGTTCCAGTTAATAATTGAAGCAAAAATGATAAAATAACAGCATCATATTGTAATCCCTAATGAAATAATGCAATTAGGAGGTGACCATTAATGATGACTAACTTCACAAAAAGAGAGAGAAGTAGATACCACTTACCTCCTATGTATGTATATCTTTCTTGCCAAAAATAAAGCTAGAATTTGATCAAACCTATATATCTAAATAATAAGTTACAGAAAATACAGGTGATAAAGGAATATATTAAATGATATAATTAAAATCAGAAAATCCAGGCTATGGAAAATCTTACAGGACAAAGCACATTGAACAAGAAGGAGGGGAAAGTCATAGATTAAAAGATTTAACACATATTAAACAATTCACTGTGTGGATCTTATTCGGATCCCATTTTTTAAAAAGGTTTGTTTATTTGAGGAGGGGGAAGGGGCAACAGAGAGGTCTCAAGCAGACTCCCTGCTGAGTGCAGAGCCCAACGCAGAGCTTGATACCAAGATTGTGGACTCATCACCCTGAGATCATTACCCAAGCCAAATCAAGAGTTTGACGCTTAAATGACTAAGCCTCCCAGGCACCCCAGTTTGGATCTCAATATAAACAGATCCACTACAGTTAACCCTTGAACAGCATGGTTTGAACTGTGGGGGTCCACTTATAAGTGGAATTTTTTGGACAAATACTGTTTATGTATTTTCTTTTATAATTTTCTTAATAATATTTTCTTTTCTTTAGCTTGTTTTATTATAGTGTACAGTATATAATACCTATAATGTACAAAATATGTGTTAATCTACTGTTTTTATGTTATCAGTGAGGCTTCCCATCAACAGTAGTCTCCTAGCAGTTAAGGTTTGGGAGAGTCAAAAGTAATAGGTGGATTTACAACTGTGTGGGAGTAGGCACCCCTAAACTCCACATTATTCAAGTATCAACTGGGTTATAAAAGAAAGCATTCATGAGACATTTAGGAGAAATTTAATTTGAAATCACTATCTCAAAGAGATAGCTGCATTTCCACGTTCATCGCAGCATTATTCACAATATCCATCTACATTCAGTTCCTTTCTGAATATTTTATGATATTAAAGCATTTTTATAAACACTGGAGATGTGATGATGATATTGTCATTATGGTTCAAAGAAGCATTCTATTTTTTATATATAAGCATTCTGAACTATTTGTGGATGAACTATTTGATGTTTGCCTAAAATTAACCTGGAAGTGGGGATACTTGAATAATCTTTGAAGCCACGTGGTAGGCTAAAGGGTGCTGAATATACTATTTCTACTTTTGTATGTGTTTGAAAATGTCCCCGAAATAATTAGGTTTTAAAATTGTGTTTAGAGTATGATCTCAATGTTAAGTTTGTAAAATAAATGCAAAGAATTAGTTCTTCCTTGATCATGTGTTCTTCCCCAGCCCCCTTTCTTACCCATTACCTGATCACCCTAATGTTTCCAATACTTCTTTTCTTCTCCTATGTACCTATCTCCAAATCAGACAGAGGAAAAAACAACACACAGATGATGTTATTGATGAGCCAATTGCATTCTTTGTTCTGTCCTGGGACCATTTACTTTTGAGATGGTCAGAAATAGAAGACTGATCTGTAGTGAAGAGACCCCTGCTTCTCTGAGAGAAGTTAACGGACCCTTTGGGGATAAGCCTATGATTTTGATCTCATTAGCATCCTGAGCTCCATTCAAGTGTGACTGGCAGTCACACAAGTCAATACAAGAGCACTTTGGGAGGGCCAGGTTAGACAGTTTTCTTCTTATAGATTAGTGCTTCTGTTCTTACAGAGCTCATCAAAAAACAAATCAGAGCACTTTTGATTCAACAAATGAATGTAATGAAGCTGCATTTCCAAGAAAACTGCATTATTGGGTTAAAAGAGACATGAAATACTAATCCACTTGTTCAAATAGAAATGTTACTGAAGGAAATGGAAGTGTATTCTAGATGATTATTAATGCTTTCATTTTCACTTTCTTTAATCCTAGCTTAAGTCACATCTAAAGACCAAATGCAAACTTAAAATAAATAAAGAATATTTATGTCTTTAAAAAAAAAGAATATTTATGTCTTTGCCAGTTTTAATCCCATCAAACATAGCTTATTAAAAACAAAGTAAAATCAAGATGGAAATAAAAATTAGAAATGGAGTGGAAAACAGTAGCCAAAGACCTAGGGAATAATGAGCCAGTTTCATCTAGTATTTTCCTCAGGTTTCATTTCCAACTCCTAAGAAGTAAAAGATGTTTAAAATATTCAATGGCATCCTTTTATCATGCTCCTGAATATAGTTTGAAAGCTTAAGGTGATATGTTTAAATATTAGAAACAATAAAAAAAATCCTGTAGGCTTATAATGCAAATGAAACAGGAAAAATTATAGCAAGATATTTTGGATTTAGAGAAGAATGTGCCAATCACCAAAATTTAATGTTTAATTGCATAAAAATGCTGGTGCAGTGAAATTAGAAATTCAACAGATGGTCCTAAAATAAAATATTTCTGCAGTATATGGGAACAATTGTTCCCTAACTCCTCTCAAATGAAAGTGCAGGTAATTAAGTGCAATCTAAATCATCCAATCCAAGTCAATCAATTAATTTTATCAAACACTCGGGGGAATGAACTCAAGACAAGGCAACTTTCACTGAAAATACAATTTCTCATTTAATTAATAAACAATTACTGAGGGATTACTGGGTTTAGAGAGAAGATAGTTATTAGTAAGAAAAGGAGACTCTATAGCCTTTCCCCCGAAGAGTCCCTAGCTGAGTGAAACTGAAGGCATATGCACCTAAGAACTTGAGAATTTTGACTCTGCATTCTCCTTCTTTTTTCTTTTTTTTTTTAAAGATTTTATTTATTTCACAGAGAGAGAGAGAGCGTGAGAGAGAGATCACAAGTAGGCAGAGAGGCAGACAGAGGGGGGGAGGAGGAAGCAGGCTCCCTGCTGAGCAGAGAGCCCGACATGGGGCTCGATCCCAGGACCCTGAGATCATGACCTGAGCTGAAGGCAGAGGCTTTAACCCACTGAGCCACCCAGGCACCCCTCTCCTTATTTTTTCATAAACGTTAAAATAAACAGTAAATTTATTTGCCTAAGATATCAATGACTTAAGAAAAAAATTCACAAGACCTGATATGTGGTAAAAGCAGAACTTGGTGTCACCTCTTCCTGAACTTTTCACCAGCAATAACATTTGCTTTTAGCAACCATTTAAAAACAGTTAATTCATACACACTTTATTCCTTTCAGCTTTGGTCTACCTTGCCAAGTACCTTTTTCCAGTGGAGTTTATCTATTTGAAGTAAATACACTCTTGCAATCCATTTCATGTTCATCTTTATTGTCCTGAGGCATTAAAGACCTCATAGAACCACCGTTTTAAGGTGCTATTTCTCAAACTTTAGTATCCAATGGAATCACAGAGAGGACTTATTAAAAATAGATTGCTAACCCCACCCTCAGAGTTTCTAAAGATGGAGTCCAAGAGTTTGCTTTTCTAATGAACTGCCAGGTGAAACAGATGTTAATAGTCCAAGGACCACACTTTGTTGTTGTTGTTTTATTTTTTTTCTGGTTTTTTTTCCTAAAGTAATCTCTACATCCAACATGGGGCTCAAACTCTGAGATCAAGGGTGAGGTGCTCTGCCCACCGTGCCAGCCAGGTGCCTATAGGACCACACTTTGAGAACCACTCTCCTAAGTGATCTCTTTTTGCTTATTCTCAGAAGTTAGAGAGCTGAGGTCACAGGAGGAGTTGAGGAAGCCAAAAAATTTTCTTACTCCCATGAAAAATCTCAGGTCTGGTTCTATATGTTCATTTATTTTTATTTTATTTTTATTATGTTCAGTTAGCAAACATATAGTACATATATTTAAGGCCAACATCTTCCTTTCTGAAGGGCTTTAATACCAGAGTGTCTTTTTAAGGCAGGTAGCTCCTACATGCATGTGCTCATAATGGCAGGATGGAGGTCAGCTCACATACTTAGAGAGCTGTGCAGGCTACAGTCATAGATTAATGATTAATTATTTCCAAAATAGGTGAGATGAGAAACAAAGAACAGAGAATCCTTACTATGTTATAACACATGTAATAAGTGACTCCTTACTCCAACAAAGTAAAACTTCTACACACTAAAAACCTAAGTATGAGAGGATTGGTACATAATCGTAATAGGGAAAGGATGGTTCTTCTTCAAATACTTGTTGAGAGTGTTATTGACTCGAAACACCAGGTTGTCTTTCCAGGTGATGAAAAACAAGGTCATCACAGATAGTAACAAGAATCTCATAAAATCTTAACCTCTAAACTTGGACTTCTGATTATCCTTTTTCTTTCACCTCCTACTTTTCTTTCTTGATTATTGAGCACTGGTTCTTTAACACAGTGAATTGAATGAAAGGACTAAGTAATTTAGTACAGATATCTAATTCAGAGGATTGCATTGAATAAATGATTGAGGGGACACCTGGGTCGCTCAGAGACTGTCTTCGGCTCAGGTCATGATCGCAGGACCCTAGAATTGAGTTCCCTATTGATCTAATTGCTCAGCAGGGAGCCTGTTTCTCCTTCTGCCTGCCACTCCCCCCACCTGTGCTTGCTCTCTTTCTCTTTCTGACAAATAAATAAATAGAATCTTTAAAAATAAATAAATAAAGGGGGACAATTGGATAGCCAACTGGAAAAAATAAACTGAACCCCTAACATACTCCTTTCTCCACAATAAATTCCAGTTATGTTGAAGGTTTAAACACAAATAAGTCAACCTACTAGTTCTAGAAAAAAATTGGGCGAATTTTTTTTTTAATGATCTCAAAGGGAGATAGACCTTCCCAAGTATGACATACATCTCAGATGCCCAAACAAGATGAATACATTGGACTACATAAAGCATTTCTAAAATTTTGTATATAAAAAAATAAAGACAAGGACCACTTGGGTGGTTCAGTTAGTTAGGCATCTGCCTTTGACTCAGGTCATGATTCTGGAGTTCTGGTATTGAGCCTCTCACATCCGGATCCCTGCTCGGTGGGGAATCTGCCTGTCCCTCCCCCTCTACCCACCCCTCCACACACTTGGGTTCTCTCTCTCTCTCAAATAAATAAAATCTTAGAAAAAAAAATAAAGACAAAGTACAAGTGAAAATATTTGCTATTAGTATCACAAAAAGATGGCTAGGTCTGATGTTAAGATCTACACAAATCAGGGGCGCCTGGGTGGCTCAGTGGGTTAAAGCCTCTGCCTTCGGCTCAGGTCAGGGTCTCAGGGTCCTGGGATCAAGCCCCACATGGAGCCCCACATCGGGCTCTCTGCTCAGCGGGGAGCCTGCTTCCCCCCTCTCTCTGTCTGCCTCTCTACCTACTTGTGATCTCTCTCTCTCTGTCAAGTAAATAATTAAATCTTAAAAAAAGAAAAAGATCTATACAAATCACTAAGGAAAGACCAAAACCCTAATGACAAAGTGGCAGCTCCAACCATAGCCTGTTTCCCCAAGTTGCTTACTTCTGAACCAAAATCTCAAGCAGGTGCCCAGGTCACAAGTCTATATCCTGGATGAAAAGGGTCTTGGGAAATTTTGCCTCTTTTACATGTTAGGAATAGAAGGGTAATATCATTGAAATGTCCTTTGATACAGAAAGGCTGTTTAAAAGAAGGTGAACATTCATGACTATGACAAATGGCCATTACCATTCTTTTACCAGTTTTATTTTAATAGTGGTCAGTAGGAAAATATGAATGCAAATTTAATTTTCGTTGTCCATTTAGTTGGAAATTCAGGTGCTACTTGAAAATCTGGCTTCTGTCATTCATGTACTGTTTCAGTTTTTCATAAACCCAACAAATATTTATTAAGCACATACTATGTACCTGGCAATGTCTTCTAGATGCTTCAAGTACACCAATGAACGAAACAGAAGAAAACTACTGCCCCCGTAGAGCTTACATTCTAGTGGGATATCTCCAGTCCCTGTTGGTAGTACACATCAGTTT
Organism: Procyon lotor; assembly: GCA_028646535.1. Classification (NCBI taxonomy): domain Eukaryota; kingdom Metazoa; phylum Chordata; class Mammalia; order Carnivora; family Procyonidae; genus Procyon; species Procyon lotor. The sequence goes on along the minus strand of CM053609.1, from coordinate 37,716,296 downwards.
TTCAATTTTTATTCCAAACAAAGAAAAGGTTAAGTGGGTAGAGCAGAATCAGTAGCCTGGTGTTTGTCAGCTTTTGCAAGACAATTCTATTAATTGGTCTAGTTTCTAGATACCTGCCTCTTCAAATACATGACAAACCTACATTCCAAAAAAGCCATTTGCTGCTGCTTGGGATGATTCCTTCATTGTAGTGAATAAGTGAGATTTGACTGTAAGAGATATATGTATATTGAATTTAACTATATTTGAAAGAATATAATAATTAAGAAGATTCTTTGCTTGCTAAAGGTTCAGAGGACACTAATATTTTCAAAATGCTTTAGAAATGCTAATAGAGAGGAAAAATTGTATGTGTATTTGCAGGTGATGCCCCCGTACGTTTTTTTTTTTCTTTTAAGATCTATCTATCTATCTATCTATCTATCTATCTATCTATCTATCATCTATCTATCTATCTATCTATCTATCTATCTATCTATCTATCATGAGAGAGGAAGAGAGAGAGAGACAGAGAGAGGGGCTGAGGGAGGGGTGGAGAGGCAGAGGGAGAGAGAATCTCATGCAGACTCCTCACTGAGTGCAGAACTATTTTAGAGCTCGATCCCCAGGACCCAGAGATCACAACCTGAGCTGAAACCAACAGTTGGACACTCAAGGATTGTGCCACCCAGGCTCCCCAGTTACCCTGTGTTTTTTTTTTTTTTTTTTTTTTAAGATTTTATTTATTTATTTATTTGTCAGAGAGAGAGAGCACAAGCAGGCAGAGTGACAGACAGAAACAGAAGTAGCCTCCCCGCTGGGCAAGGAGCCCGATTTGTGACTTAGTCCCAGGACCCTGGGACCATGACCTGAGCCAATAGCTCTTAACTGAGCCACCCAGGCGTGGCTAACTACACCTGGCTACGTGGCTACCCAGGTGTCCCTACCCTGTGTGTTCTATTGGACCCAGTCTGGTATATCTCTTCATCCCTATCTCACATTGACCAAAACCAGAAAAAAAAAAGCAGTATTTGGCTTAACAATGATATAAAAAGTTATTTTAAAGATACTCTCAGGGAGGGGCACCTGGGTGGCTCAGTAGTTAAGCGTCTGCCTTCGGCTCAGGTCATGATTCCAGGGTCCTGGGATCGAGCCCCGCATCGGGCTTCTTGCTCGGCAGGAAGCCTGCTTCTCCCTCTCCCACTCCCTCTGCTCGTGTTCCCTCTGCTTGTGTTCCCTCTCTCGCTGTGTTTCTCTCTGTCAAATAAATAAAATCTTTAAAAAAAAAAAAAAGATACTCTCCGGGAGCGCCTGGCTGGCTCAGTCAGTGGAGCATGTTATTCTTGATCTCAGGGCTTTAAGTTCAAGCCTCACACTGGGTGTAGAGATTATTTAAAAATAAAAAAATCTTAAAAAAAAAAGATACTTGCAAATCATTAATTCATCTAGAAATATTTTTTCGTCGGAATGTTTGAAGGCCTTGTTCCCAGTGTTCCCAGTACTCTTGTTGAACATTGGACACAATACCATTTTGAGTGTTAGTCCTTGGTATTTGTCCTGTTTTATATTCTCTCTGAAAGCTTGAAGGTCTTCTCTTTGTCTTCTGTGTGTTCAAATTTCCTGATCACAGGTTTTGGTATAGCTCTATTTTTATCCATTGCGGTAGGCTCATGGCAAACCCATTTAATTTGGTAACTCATGTACTTCAGTCCTGGATATTTTTCTTGGATTGTTTCATAGATGAGTATCCCCCCTCCAAAGCACCCCCTCTCCATTTTTGGAACCCTTGTTATTTGGATTTTGAATTAGCTGAACTAATCTTGGCTTTTAGTTTATCAGCAATGGAAGTGCCATGGACTGGGGGTACCACTTATAAAACTAATTGTCACATAAAATTGTTCCTTTTAGCCTCAAGAGGATAGCTGCGGAAAAGAAAGCAGAAACTCCTAGCTGCTGTCCTGTGGAGAAGGGAGCTACAAGGGAGTCCTTACCCATCAAACTTAGTTCCAGTTGGACCTCCCCACACCGCCCCTCACCCCCTTCTTTTTGTTCTGCATTCTAGAACATTTTCTCAACTTTTTCTTCCAATCTTTTTATTAAGCTTATACTCTCCTATTTTCAATTCTATATGTCTTAAGTGTCTCAGGTGATAGTGGCTTCTCTTAAGTCTCTGATAATCCTCTGTCGTCTGCTCATATTTAAGAATAAGGCAACAAACTGCTGACAGGCAATTCTGAGTGAACTGGGGGGATTTGTCAGTTGCAAACTTAGAGTAATTTCTTCAGGCTTATAGTTAGGGAACCTTCTACATCAGTATCTTCAGGTCTTTCCTTTGGGGTTGATCAGAGTCCATATAGAAGGATCTTCTAATTTCCTCCTTGGAAGTTGAAATCCTGGCTGCCCTGAATCTGTGAGCCAAACTGGTAAACATATCTGGAGGACTCAATGTCCAATACACAAATGTTCACTTAATTCCCTCACCCCTGAGAGACCTCCTGCTTCATCATCCGCAGAGAATAAGTCTGCAGTATTTTGCCTGTGTAGGAGTGAGGCATTTGTTTGCCTGACTGCATGGAGTTGGGAAGGAAATCTGGGGATCTGATTGCTTCTTAATCAGATTGGCAACCAATCTTCCTTATAGTATTCCCCCTTTTCCTCACTTCATTCCAAGGGGAACCTGGAGCTGGCTGGTTTTGAGTCTTTTGTTGATACTTTAGTGTATATAGGTTTGATTATCGATTTACCCCATTGCCTCCTTAAGATGCAGTTTTGATAGTCTACTACATCTTTTATTACTCTTCCGCTTATCCAGCTAAAAGAGTTCTCAGATTTTGTTGCCCTTGTTTCTTCTTTGGCTTCCCATGATTTTAATCCTTAAAAAGTCATTTTATAACATGACACGATTTACTTTAACTTAACATGGGGTTTCTACAGAAAGCAGGGGGAAGATAGAAGAATCCATAATTATTAAAGATAGGTGATTAAGTACATGGAGGTTCTTAACACTACTCTCTACTTTCTTTTGAGAGGTTTGAAACTTTCTATAATAAAAATATTTTTTAAAAATCCTTTTACTGATTTCTTAGTGTGATATTAGGATGGAGCAAACCTCAGAGCATGTGCTAAGCTGCCATCTCTACCTAGAAGTACAGAACCATTCTTTTTTCAATAAATATTTATTGAGTATCCACTATGTACTAGGCATTGTGCTAAGATATACACAGGAATATGGAAAAGAGATTACTTATTTTACTTGGTCTACTATAGTGAGTTTTAAAAAATTAAAATCTATAGCTATCTAGGTTTGATGTTTTAGAGTGTTTGGCACTCTAAATTCTGAATCTGAATTTGTCTTGATTTTGGTATAAATGCACACTTTTATGAAATATGAAAGAAGGAATCCTAAAGGGGAAAGAGACATTGAATATAAGATGGACCCTTAGGGGATATCTCCTCAAGTCTGAAAATAGCATTCACACAAGCCATTTAATGGTTTAAACAATAAGTTACATTAGCAAGGAATAGAGAACTCTTTTTACCTATGAACAGAAAGAAAGGGCAAAATCTGTACCAGGAAATCCCAGAAGGAGTTCTTTCTAGCTGACAGAAGAGAATGAGGAGAGTGGACCTTTGCTGACTAGTAGAATGTGGCTGATAATAGAGTGGAAATCTTGGCTTTTAGTTTATCAGAGATGGAAGTGCCATGAACTGAGGGTAATACTTATAAAACTAATTGTCACATAAAACTGTTCCCTTTAGCCCCAAGAGGATAGCTGTGGAAAAGAAAGCAGAAACTCCTAGCTGCTGTCCTGTGGAGAAGGGAGCTACAAGGGAGTCCATTACTCATCAAACTTGGTTCCAGTTGGATAATGCTAGGAAGCCATCTGGATAGCAACTTGCCACTTGACTTGATTAGCTCTATTCTCTTTCCTCCTCCTCCTCCTCCTCTTCCTTCTATGAACCTTCTAGAATACTTCCTTCTAAATCAGTGGCCAAGTTCAAGTCAATCTCCCAAGAAAGCAAAGCCCACTGCCTTGATTTCTTTTCTTTTTGACTGTAAAGATTTTTCTGGGCAACTCAGGTCTTCCTCATAAAATTATGTGTATGTGTTTTTGAGTGTAGAGTGTGGGCTCTTAGAAAGTGGGAACTGAAACTTTGTTGACAGAATTACTGTGTCTGCCCAGAGGCAGGCTAAGGTGAATGGACAGGGAAATAATATATATCAGATTATAACATTCTTGAAATAGGGTGGGTTTGAGATTTTTCTGTTCCTCACACTGTTCAGCACCAATCTTGCATGTAAGAAATGTACATTATATTTTAATATTGATTGATATTAATTTACACCATAGATACACTATTCTAAATTATTGCTGAATTTGTATTACTAGTTGTTTTTCCCTGAGCTTTTCAATAAAGCCTTCTGGCTCTATCAAGGTCAGCAAAGGCCCAGAAATTAGTTATAAGTGGCACAAAATTGTGGTTTTTATAATGTTTTTGTCTTCCATACATATCGGGAGTATTACAGGAAATCCATTGGTGGGAATAATATTCCTGTATTAAAAATGATACATAGAAAGACTACATAACAGCATGAAAAAACAATTCATGGTATAATGTCAAATTATAAATTCCAGCCTCCCTTTTTTGAGTGTCTACTATGTATTCAGGTGCATGGTACAGACAGATGCATGGCAATCCTATTGCTCAAGGAGTATTTAATCTAAGGAGAAAATAAAGTATAAACCAGTATGGGCCATAATAGATGTGAAAAACTTCAACAGTCAGTCCTTCAAAGGAGTGAAGGAGCACTCCTAACTGAGAGTTTGGGTAGATAGCTATTTCTTCCTCTGAATTAGTTACATGAGAAAGAGGAGAAGAAACTAGTTCTCTCTCCCCCACTACCCCCCCGCCCCCCGCTTTTTTTGAAAACAGCATAAATCCTTCAGATGGGATTACATTCTCCTTTACCCAATATTTCTCTTCAGGTTTACCACTGAGTGATAGAATCCTATGCCTAGACTGGGCCTTAAAAGTTCTAGTCAGACTTACCATCTGATGTTTAGGTCTTTGCTACAAAAAAAAATGGCCATTGGGTCTGTGTTACTTAGAACACACTAGATTACAAACGCAGAAAACTCAAATTCTGTTGGTTTCATTAATGAAAGCAGACCTGGGTTCAGAAGCTGTTTGATCAGAGCCTCAAAAACATCATCAAAGATCCTATCTCTTTGCTTTCTCCATGCCTACTTTATTTAACCTAGCTGGACCTTGCCCTTTGAAGACAACTGCCTGTAGTCCAGGGACTCCTTAATTTTTTTTCATACAATATGCTGGTGATATTCCTTCAGTTTTTGTTGTTGTTACGCTCCCTGATTTTTGGAGTACATGCAGAGAGAAGAGGTTGCCACTTAAGTTGTTTTGTAGTAAGTGAAACAAAGAAAAATGTCCCCAAAAGGCCACAGCAAATTGCTTCTCTTATTGTCTCAAATTGTGTCATGCCCATTGCCAACCAGTACCTGTGGTAGGGATGGGACTATGTTGCTTTATTTAGGTTGGAATTATGCTAATTTGTTTATATTTGAGCCACATGCTCCCGTAGGCAGCTGGGTCAGGCGTGTGAGGGCTAAGAACAAGGGGTGTTAACCTAGATAAGGGAGAGCGGATAATGGAGAAACTACCACAGGATATGGCAAAAGGTCCAGGGTGTGGCCACTGACTACGCCATGGAAACCCCCAGCCCCAAGCAACAATTGCCTTCTCCCTCTGGATAGCTTTGGGTTGTAATAAAGTAGAGCAATTGCATATTTGCAGCTAAATCTACCTCCTTGTTTCCACGCAAGTCTGGGCTTCAATGACTTCTCCTTGCCATGTTGTTGCCCTCAAAACATTGGCTGCTTCCTTCAATTTGTTACTTTGGATGTGTCTTCTTTCTTCAGTGTTTCTTCTGCCTGGCCCTTACTGGTCCTTACTGCACTCACTGAGCCAAAAGACTTAAAACTCTGGCTGCCACTGGAGAAAACCTTACTTCCATTTCCCATCTGAAAGGAATTGAAATTTGGCTATTTTGTCTTCTTTTTACTCTGTTTGGGCTTCTTCGGGCTAAGTTCAGAACTTGGGCCAAGACAGCGGCTTGTGCGACCAAACCTCCCTGGGCCATCTCTGCAAAATGAAGGCACTGGCTTGATCTGTTTCCAAGAACTCGTCTCGCGGTCCAATTTCGTGGCCCCGAACAGAATTAGCGTGGGAAAAGGTGATTGTAGACTTGGGGGATGTGGGAGTGGAGTGTTTGGGTACGTGAAGCCCACACTGCTTTGTATAGTTTGAGACAGCTTTTGATCCTTTTCCTGCATTCTGCTCAGCAACGAATTCGACCAGCTGCACCAACTCCAAGCGCGGACCGAGGTGGCTCGGTCTCCCCCAAACACGCATCTTCCGCGCCCAGCGCGGCGAAGCCTCCCGGGCTGGAACGTCCGGGCCCGGCTGAGCGCAGCGTCTGGCGTCCAGCGCGGCTCAGTCGGGAACTGCAGCTTCCAGGGCTCTGCGGCCTCGGGCTGGGTGGCCTGGGCAGCGGATCCAGATGCGCCCGCAGCTGCGTCTCCCCCGCGCCGCTCCGCCGCCCGAGGCAGGAGCGGGACAAGCCAGAGGAGGCGCCACGGTGCCTCCCGCCCTGCTCGCGGGGGCACCAACTAGGCGCCCTCGGCGGGCGGCCCGGTCCTACTTCGCGGGGTGCCTGCGCGCGTCTCCCGCCCCTCCCCGTCAGCTCCGACTCCGTCCCGCCTCACCCCACCGCGGGCTTTGTCCACCGGCCGCTCGGCGGCCCCTCCCCGTTCCCGCCCGCTCCTCCCCACCCCCTCCGCTGGCCCCACTTCCTCGGCGCAGGCGGCAGGAGCGAGGCGGGGACGAAAGGGTTAACCCGGGGCTCTTCCCGGCGCGGAGGGATCCGGAGCCGAGCCGAGCGCGGTGCTGAGGCCGTCTAAGCGAAAAAAATGTCCGCCTGAGGAGACCCACAAGTTCTATTCGGGGGGACCGCCAGCCCGCCCCGGGAGGAAGGGGCGGCCAGGCCCGAGAGCCGCCTCTCCCGCCCGGATCCGAGAGCTCGCGCGGGGCAAAGTGAGCCGAGCCGCCGGGAGGTGCAAGGGGAAGCCCGAGCCCGCTCTCCCGGCCAAAGTGAACTTTAATCGGGGTGGTTGGATGCGGAGACGGGGCGGCAGGTAATTGCGGAGAGGCGAGCGGGAGGGGTACGCCGTAGCGGGGCTGGGGGTTGAGGGGCGCCGCTGCGTCCCTGCCGGAACGGAGGCGTCCCCGGCCCCAACTCCGCGCCCCTTTGTACCGAGGCGAGCCCGGGGTTCCCTCCAACTTGGGGAGCGGAGTGGGGGCGGAGGCGAGAGTCGCGGGCGTCCAGGCCCGCGGGCGGCGCGCTCGGCCTGCGCGCCCCGCTCGGCACTCGGCTCCGGTTCTGGGGCGCGCGGGAGAGCAGGCTGCTTCGGCCGCCGCGCCGTGCTCATTGTTCGGCAGGTCCGGGGCTGGCCGGCCGCAGGCAGGGCAGCAAAAGTGGGAGGAGGCCGAGCCGAGGGAGGTAGACGCCGGGCAAGAGCGAGACTAGTTGTCGAGGTTTGTATTTTTTTTTTTAAACGCCCCTCGGACGCGCGGGGGTTGCTTTCCGATCCCCGGGGCCCGGTGGGGACGTCCGGGAGGCGGCGGCGGCAGACGCGGGCCTGCGAGCGGCGCATTCCCTGCAACTTGTCAGTTCTATTGTTGCCGAGCCTGTGAGTCACTTCTCATCTCCCCTCGTCGCCGCTCCGCTCGCTGGACGCCCGGTCGCCCCTCACCCCGCCCCTCGAGACCCCCGCCCGCCCGGGCGCCGCGCCGAGCACCCGGCGGCCGCGCGGGGTGGGGGTGCCGGGGAGGGGGCAGGGTTGGGCTCGGAAACTTGCGGGAGAGGCGGCGAGTTGCGGGAGCCGCCGCGACGCTCCCGGGCCGCGCGGAGAAACGCGTGGATTCACCGACCCGGCGCGGTGCTGGGCTCTCCTGCCCCCTGCCCGCGAGGCGGTGGGAACGAGTGGGGTCCTGGACGTCAGCCCACGGCTCTCGCTCCTGCCCTACGCCCCTCTTCATCCCCTCACACACTTTGGGCCTCGGTGGTCTCTCTGAGCCTGTTTCCTCTGCTTTAGGACCCGCTAGAAGTGGCCGAAGATGAATCCCCAGCAGCAGCGCATGGCCGCTATAGGGACCGACAAGGAACTGAGCGACCTGCTGGACTTCAGTGCGGTATGAGAGCTTTCCGCGGCATCTTGGGGTTCTGCTGAGGTTTACAAAAAAAAAAAAAAAAAAGAAAGAAAGAAAGAAAAGGAAAGGGAGGGGGGGAAAACGACGTGGAGACTAGGCAGCGTGAACTCCATCTGCTTTGAGCAGTAGTTCTCAGGGCTGGAGTCCAGCTCCCCCAAGTTGGACACCTGAACTTTGATGTAATGTCTAGACTTGCAGATTTAAAACTTTAATGCCAGAGGGGTCATTTGATTTAACCAGTTAAAAGGAGAACAATGTAACCATGAGCTTTGGTTGAGTCACCTTCTGACCCTGATGATTATTAGGGATTTTGAACTTTATATGAAAAAAAATTATTTTTGCTGCATTCCATTTCCCTCCCTAAGATGTGTTAGAATTTGTGATACCCAAAAGAGGTCAGTTATGAGAAAGCCAGTTAAAGGCTAGAATTTCCAGCCTCTTTGGTTTAACACTTTTAAGTACATGAGTATTTGTGTGTGAATGTATATATGTATATACATACGCATATATGTGTATATTTGTAAATCTTTTACCATGGGGAGTAATTGAAGGACTTAAAAATAGCTGAAACCGAAGGCCTACTGCCTTTATCTTTAATGGGTTGAATTCCTTTATTAACTGTTGTTAGGAGGCAGGACCAATACCTACTTTCTAAAAACTGGGTTATAATGGATCCTTACTCTAGTAGTTTCATTGGATGTGATTCTGACTGTGTATTGAACGGTAGTGTAAATGTAATGAGCTCTCTTAGAAAGTGAAGATTATGGACAAAAATTCGTAGTTTAACCTTAATAATCTTAGACTTTCTCCTGTAAGTGACGGTTGTGAGAACATACTATAACCATTATTTCCAAGCAGCATTAGGAAATAGTATCACTCAGTGTATTTGCTTTTCTGGGTCTGAATCTATGTCTTTAATTTTATCTTAACTTCCTTCTGAAATACAGTAACTATGACTCTTGGTGGACTTTTGTTTTCAAGGAGTCTAGAAGAATTTCAGGACTAACAGATATATTTGGGTTATTTTGTAGATGTTTTCTCCACCTGTTAATAGTGGGAAAACCAGACCAACCACACTGGGAAGCAGTCAGTTCAGTGGATCAGGTAAGATGATATCTAAAATCAGAAACTCATGTTTTGGTGTTGTGATACATTTTAGTAGAAAAACATGAAGTATTTTAATATCTTCATGTCATTCTACAGTGTCCAGTTCAAATTAGAAGCAAAAACAAGTCTCAAATGAAGGCTGTTGGTTTTAGGATCCGTTGATACTTCTGAGAATTTAAATATTGCTGTAAAATTTTTCTGTTTTCCATGAATTTTTAAGTTGAATTTGTTTTATTTGAATACAAGGGATTATATCCTGCTTCCGTATTTGGACAAGTATCAGAAGAAAACACTCTGTGGTCCATGTGTGGTCTTTTTGTTGTTGTTGTTGTTGTTTTTGTTTAATGTTTATTTACATATGTATATTTTTAAATTTTGCCAAAATTACAGCCTATTAGCATTATTTACATTTGGGTTCTAAAAAATTTGTGAAATAATGCTATTTAATATATGAGTATGAAAAGTGGAATTGAGTCAAGAGATAATTAGTAAGACTTATTTTAAAAGATGGCCATTCCTTTGGAAGTGTGCAGCAAATTAACAATTTTGAGGACAGTTAATTAAAATGTTAAAGGAGTGGATGTTACAAATAAATGAATGGAAAGATTTATTTTCAAATGACATCTATTAAATGTCTGAATTCCATATTCCGATGACATTAGGATAATGTTTAGAATAAGTTAAATTAGATTCCTATTCCTACATTGGTGCTGTGGTCTTTAAATTGACTTTCTGTATATTTATAATTACTCTGCTCCATTATTAACATTTATCCTATATTTTTTAAGAATGCATTTTTTGTTTTTCCAACTTTTTTAAACTCATGATTTCAAAAATAAACAGTAAGAAGCAAGGTCCATTTATTTCAGTGTTAAAAACCTGTAATATTCTTTTTAAGTTAAACTTATTTCTTAGTTCTCAAACATGAAAAAAAAATAAATAAAGCCATGGACAGCATCATCTTAAAACTAGCTGTCAAATTCCTGGGCTGAAATGTAGTAATTCCTCTTTGACTGACGTTTTTATTTTCCCTAGTAAAATGATAGTTGATTTCTTAAGATACTGTAAGAGCAAAGAAGGAAAGAAGGAAATGTCACAACTGATAACATTTTAATACCACTTTATATTTAAAAAGTGTTTCTATTTAAAAATAGTTCACTAATTTTATTAAAATTTATTTTTCATGATAAAATTACAGCTTATGTGTAAAATACAGCTTGTTTAACATCTCAAATAACCAAAATGAAAGTGTTCTAGGTTTTAAATATGCTAAAGGATGATATTGTCTGTATTCAAAAGGATATCATAAAATGTTAGCCAAACCCCAACTCTACTCCTGTCTCCTTCCCATTTACTGGTAATTATTTGAAAATTGTCACTTTTCTGGGGTGGGGAGAAAAAATTATTAATGTATAAGAAGGGTATATTCCTTTCTTTACTTTCTTTACTACTGTTTTGAGTATATCTCAAAAGTATATCTCAAACAGAATTTTTGCAACTAATAATTCATTTTCAGCACTTTCAAATTAAGTTTGATACATAGTAGATGCGTAGTGTATTTCTTTAAATGAGTAGTGACATTGCTGTTTCAGGTTGTTCAAGCTTGAATTGTGGAAAATACATTTATAACTGATATTCGTTGGTATCAAGGACATGAACTTTAGAAAGTTGCTATTAAAAATGCCTTCTGTTTTTAGAATAAGGGGAGTTATATTTTTTCACTTTTTAAAATTAACGTTTGATTTATGTGGTGCGTGAAACTAAAAACTATGCATGAACTTGGTATATATCCTTATAAGCATGGCATTGGAACATTTGTGGGCCTTTCTGTTGCTTGCATTATGCAAAGAAAAAAATTGTCTATATTGCAGAAATAATTATATGGTATTTGATTCTTTGGAGTAGGAAATTTTTAATTTTAAAACTGTTAGATTTGTTACTTGTCCATTGAAAGTTTGAACTTAAACACGTGTTCAGTGGATATAGTTATATTTATCCCTGTGGTTTGTTTTAAATATCAGGAAAAAAAAGCTACGACCTTTAATAATTAGTGAATGGATTTAAATTTTGGGGAAAGCGTGATGGTATAAGTGATTATTTTATATCAGTATATTGGTATATGTAGTTTTTCTATAGTCAGTTTGTTATCTTAAAGGAAATATCTAGAAGAAATTGATGTAGCAATATTATTTATATACTTTATTGACATTTGAATAATCTATTCTGATTTCAAAGGATATTAATACGTCCTAATGCCTATTTATTTGCAGCAATATAAGGAGCTAAAGAGAGCTAAAGATCTTTCTGAAGAGCTGACTTAAAGATTAGTTTTCTTATATTTGTAGTAACATTGTTAAGACCCTAAGCCTTTGCCTCATGAAAGCTAGTTGTGCAGTATAATTTCCTTTCTTATGTTCTTTTGAAGGATGACTTAATTTCACATTGGGCTGTTTTTGAGAAATAATAAAACAGATTTAGAATTTTTTTTAGCTGAAAGCATACAATATATGTTTTAGTTTAAAAAAACATAATGTTTTTTGAAGTTTTATTCCTAAAACAAACTAATAATTTGTATGAAAGCTGACACTTCCTTAAAAGTCATTGGAAAGATGAGAATGTATTTCTATTACTTATTTGTCTGGAGAAATCTGTTATAATGCTATTTTCTTCATCAAGGTGTTAATTTTCTTGCATTATCATAAGACTGAATTTGTCCCCTTCGTATGATAGAGTCTGTGATGTTCTTACAGTGACCTTGAGAGGTGTTTCTCTCTCTGTAGGAGTTAAAAGTGAGGTACTGTGTTATGTTAGGCCAGTGTACCAGGAGAAAACTTGTTGAAAGGATTGATAAAATGGAAGTAGTTCAGGTGTTTAAATCCACTGTTCCCTCCACCTTCGGCGGTTTTGTGTGTAGAACTAAATTGTGGTATAAGGTTTAATTTTTAGTAGTTTAAATGTTTACATGGTATCCAAAAAATTTCCTTTATTAGTTTTTTAATCCACGTAGTAAGAGACATTGAAATGGAATGGGTATATTCACTTTGTAAGCTATCTATGTATAAAATCTATTTTTGATATTTCCAGAAAGTTCTTATTTAGCAAGGAAAGCTTTACTTTTTGTTATTCAAAGCAGATTTTTGTAACATAATTTCTTCTTGCCCAAGATTTTTGGAAGTAATTGTAAGAACTGTTTTCCAGCTGTTAATTTTTAAAAGGAATATAGCTTTTCATTTTTCAGTTACTGATCACTTTTTTGGGAGAAATGTTTCATTTGTACAAGCTTTATGCTTTTTGAAAGTATTGATATAGAGCCGGAAAAAATGAATCTCATTAAATTACATTTTTTAAATTAAACTTTTTGTTTCAAATAACTATAGATTCATATGCAGGTATAAGAAACAATACAGAGATCCTGTGTACACTTCAAGTTTTCCACAGTAGTAGCATCTTGCAAAACTGTAGTGCAATGTTAGAAGTAGGTTATTGACAGTGATACAGTGAGGATACAAAAACATTTCCATTACCACAAGGATCCCTGGTATTTCCCTTTTATAACTGCATCCACTTCTGAAGAATTAAAGAAAATCCATGATAATATTAATAAATACCTGCTCACCCTATTAAACATGGAATAAGCTTTTCAAATGGTTGTGGCATTATTCGTAACAGTTGAAGGAAATCAAGAAAGAAAAAATGTTATCAATGTGTGTTTTAACTGAACTGTAATATAAGTAGGAATGGTAATTTTAAATAGGGGGTATTTTGAACAATTTGTTCTTTTCAATTAAGGTATTTTAAGGTAATGAGTAGGGTGTGGTTCATAGTGTGTACCTATTGCTATTAAAACTTGTAATAAATATAATGTCTAGTAATACATGCTTGTTCAAATTTTGTACTGTTGTTTGGGTAACTGAACGGTGTTGGACATTTGTTGCTGGCAAGCTGTAGTGATGAAGGAGAGTAACTGCAGTCAGTAGGCATGTAAAGAAAAATAGAGTACTTTAGGATAAATATGGTCTGCTGTTAAGTGGCTCATTTAAGGTAAAAGCCAAGTGGCAAAGGAGTCCTTTAGAGGTAAGCTATATATGAAAGTTATCAACTTGGAAAACTAAAATTAGAGACAAGATTATAACTGTAAGTATTGTGTGCTTTTTAGAACAGTTCCTGTAGTGTTCGTTTAAGTGGTCATGGCTTATAATGGATTTGGAAAACAATTTGATTAGATAATGAGACTTGTTTGTTACATAGGGTGAAGCGTACCTATAAGGAATTTTATTTTTACCTGTTTTCATTAACAATTTAAATATATTTAAACAGAAAATTCAATTTTCTGTTTTTTAGACTGTCCTTTAGAATATCTTTGAGTTTTGAAATAATTCTCTTGGAATAGAAAGATAAAGATTTCAGCCTTAAATGTAAAAACAACTGCTTTCACATTTTTAGATTTGAAGGGGACCATTTAGAATAATCTCTTATTAAAGACAGATAGTTTTTTTCTGTTCTTGAACAGTTGGAAATCATGCCTGGAATGTCACTGCCTGCTTAGTGCTGTGGAAGACTTGGATATAACTCTGGCCATAAGAGAGTAAAGTAGCACTATTAGAGTCTCCTGGAAAAAAAAAAAGCTATTTCTGGACAGCTTGTGGGATACCTTTTATTTTTTTTTTAATCACTTAATAAGACTGCTTTTGGGTATCATTTGAATATATTTTTTTGGATGAGGATGTTGCAATTTAGAAATCTAATGCTTTTGCATCTCGGGAATAAAATGAGAAGACAAACATTTACATATGTCAGTTCAAAAGACTAATGAATGACTTTCTTAAATAGTTGATCCACATGTATCTCAGATATATCAGTTAATTGCATGTTTATTTAGTACCTACTTTGTTCAGTCTGCTATTCTAGTATCTTTTTGAAAGGTGGGAAATGGAGAAGAAGGACATAGACCAAAAAAAGTGGAGGCATTACATTAGGTAGTACGATAAAATGTAAAATTGTGAGGCAAACTTCTGTGACATAAAAATGTCAACAACTGCTCATTAATGTAGTTTATTTTTTTAATTTACAGTCTTTTTTTTTTATTTTAAGATTTTATTTATCTGAATGAGAGAGCATGAGGGGGGTGATGGTCACAGGGAGAAGCAGATGCCCCACCAAGCGGGGAACCCAATGTGGGACTCAGTCCTAGGACTCCAGGATCATGACCTGAGCCAACGCAGTCACCTAACCAACTGAGCCACCCAGGCGTCCCAGTGTAGCTTACATTGAGTCCGTGAGAATAGGGATGTGCTGAGGAGTCAGGGAACTGGCTTAAGGAAGACCAGAGATGTTGAATTTAGAGTTGATTTTTGAAAGAGATATGGAAAATGAATTCGAGAAGAGAACTGGCCTCCCAGATGTGGGGTAGCATGAAAAGAGACCCAGAATTGGGAATTTGATTTGCTCCAAAGAGCTATACCATTGAGGGAAAGAGAAGCTGGTTTTTATTGATCACCACTGCTGTCTCGGAGGAGCTCATATTCACATACTATTATCTCAGCCAAACTTCGTATCTTCAAATCCAGACATTGCCACTTATTAGCTGGGGGCTCTTGGGTAAATTACTTAACCTCTGTGTTTCTGTTTCTTAATCTGTAAAATAGGACTAATAATAGTAGCTATCTTCACAGAGTTGTTAAGAATATTAACTAAGGTAATATAAGTGGCTCCAAGAACAGTGCCTGGCACCTGGTTAGCTGTGGTGGAGTGAATCGTTAGCAGATAAACAATAGAATCAGGATAGCATTTGTTCATTCAAAAAGCAAATATGCTAATCTAGGGGTGAGTTGGTGAAGGTTTGACTTGGTATTAGTACATGGTGAAGGAAAGAAAAAATACCAGAAAGAAAGGACTGACAGAATTTGAAGAACTGGATTTCTGTAGGTTAAGAGAAATGACTTAAGATTGTAGTTATAGCATAACTGGAGTATGGTAGTGCTGGAGGAAATAAAGATGCTGAATTGTTTTGAGCATTTAAAATTTCACAGGACCTGGGACTCTTCTAGCTCATTTTGGGATTTATGAGAGAAAAATGCTGGGAGATGAGTTAAAGATGTTGGTTAAAAAAAAGAACAACAGCAGCTCTTTTTTCTTTATAAAATTAATAGCCATCATTGAAAAGAAAGTTGGAGAACAGAAAAAGCTACAAAAGAAAAAAAAGCACCCATTATTTCACTGTCCAGAGAAAATTGTTATGTTTTGATGTATTTCCATTTGGTTTTATTTTTCTGGTTAGTCCTTTGTTTACAAAGTTGAGAGCTTAATGATGGTTTCATTTTATGTCCTCCTTGTTTATTTCACTCAATATTATGAGCATTTTCGTCATGTACTTAAAGATTCTTTATAAAGTTGGCTTAAAATTGTATGATATTTCATGGAATGGGTAGTGTATAACTTTATAGTTTAGTTCTTTTACTGCTTGACATTTAGGGATTTTGTTAATTTGCTTTTTGTTATAAAAAATGTGATAGTGAACACCTTTTTGTACATATGTATTTTTTAATCTACACTGATTTCCTTTGGATAGGAGATGTAGATTTTGTTTTTTGTGCCTGCAAGTTATAATTAAAGCGAAGAGAGTGAATGAATACCCTTAGGGAAATGAACTTGGAGGGAGATAAATTATCAGGCCAAGGATTGATGTTAATGGTGGAATTAGATGTATAAAATTAGTGACTTTGGAGAATTATTTAATGTAAAAATACAATTTTTATTTGTATATGAGTGGAGTACAAGATGACATTATGTACAGACTTATATTTGTGTATAAATTGGTTGTGTGGTAACTGGAGGGGTTTCCCATCATTATTTGATCTGTGCCTATTGAAATGGAGTGTAATCTAATCGGAGTCTATCAGTGAGAGCTCTTGAATTCTTGACTTCTTAAGAGAGGCGCTATAGGATAGTGAGAGGAATTGGACTCAGGAACCAGACAATTGGAATGGAATCAGTGCTTTGCAGCTTATTAGCTGGCGGTCCTTAGGCAAGTCATTTAAATGATCTGACCATACTTTTCTTTTTTGTGAAAAGTGGATGATACTGCCTGCCCTCAGAATCTTTATGAGGATCAAGTAAGATTATCTTTATGTATTTCCTGCCACACAGCAGTTTCAAAACTGGTAGCTGCCAAGGGTGCCTGGGTGGTCCGTTGGCTAATCGTCTGACTTTTGATTTTGACTTAGGTCATGATCTCTGGGTTGTGGGATTGAGCCCTGTGTCTGGTTCTGTGCTGGATGTGAAGTCTGCTTAAAATTCTCTCTCCCTCTTCCTCTGCCCCCTCCACTCCCTCTCTAAAAAGTAAAAATGGTAGCTGCCATTATTATTGTGGCATCCTCTTAAGTTATACTAATGATAATATTAATAATTAACAGTAATACTTAGAGCCAGCTTTATAGTCAATGTTTATTGAACTATTATTATGTACTAGGTACTATGCTAGTGATGGTGGAGGTGAGAAAATGCCCCCACAAGGGCAAATATCAAAGTTGCTTCTCAGCAACTTTGCTGAGAAAGTTGCTATAGTTGCTATAGCAGAGTTGCTATAAAATTATAAAACTAAAAATTTATAGCAAAGTTGCTATAAAATTATATATGTTGTCAGAAGTCTAAGAAGAAATCAGGCAGGTTTTTTAAAATAAAAAAAGGGTTTTTTTTCTCCCTAGAAAAATAGCTTTGAAAGGGCACCAGGTACCTAAGAACCTTACCTTTTTTTTCTTTGATAGTTGATTTCTTAATACTATTATTTTGTAGATAAGGTATTTTGTAGTGCAGAATGATAGAAAGGTGTACAGTTTTTGAAAACCCTCTTTCATGCTTAGGCATTGCCATTTGGATGTGGTGTTTTGTCCATATTCTGTAACTACTTGAAATTCTTTCTGGAACGAGATATAGACTAAATAAATAAGTAAAATAAAAATTACGTGACCTGAGAGGATAGAATAGCTGAGAGACAGGTTGGAGAGAATATTAAGAGTCTCTAGAGTAGAGCTTCTCCAATTTTTTCTTAATAGCAGAGGAGAAGTAACATAAACTCCCCTGGTAGCCTGAAGCAACACATTGCAAGTGAGCAGAAGAAATCTTATCTTAAAGGGGCGCCTGGGTGAAAGCCTCTGCCCTAGGCTCTGGTCATGATCTCAGGGTCCTGGGATCAAGCCCCACATCGGGCTCTCTGCTCAGCGGGGAGCCTGCTTCCCCCTCTCTCTCTGCCTGCCTCTCTGCCTACTTGTGATCTCTCTCTCCCTCTGTCAAATAAATAAATAAAATCTTTAAAAAAAAAAAATCTTAAAAATTTATGTGCCTTTTCCTTTCTACTTCCAAACACAAACGTATTTGTTGTAATATAAATATGTTTTAATTAATCATTGGGTAAAACTGAGGTTCTAGGGATGTGCATCGTGGTTAGCTTATAGCATCGCCTTCCACCTGTTTTGCTTTGTATTTTTGGGATTAGGGGCAAAGGTGGAGTGGGATGCAGGCTTATATTATCTTTCTTTAGCGAGAAGCCTGCTTTTATGCTTTATCTAGAGCGTATTATTCAGCTGTTCTTATTCTTGGGTCTTCTCTTGCTCCCACAGAAGTCTATGAAAAAGGATCATCACATTAGGGGGCAAATTGTTTTGGTAGGGAGGAAATTGTTATTCCGTAAAGCACAGAGAAATTTGTTAGTAATGTTGCTTGTCGTTTGAACTCTTGTTTTCTGTTTCCAGCCAGATCATCCTGTAATTTAACATACCCATGACTTGAGAAGAAAATATGTATTTTTATAGAGAGAGCTTTGCGTTTTTTTTGTTGTTGTTGTTCCGTGTTTGAAATGTGCTCTGGTGTGTTCCAGGTTAAAAATGTGCTTTCATAAAGACCACAGTGAGTCATCCATGCTACTCTAAGCTGATAGGGGACATAAAGATCATATTTAAAGATCACACTGAAATGTATAAACAGATCAGGGGTTGGTTGCTAATTTTTATTGCATTGGATAATGACTCACTGATGAAATTTTCAAAATAAAACAATAAAACAATTTAAGATAAGGTGCAAGATAGAAGAGAGTACTTTTTTAAAAAAAACAACCACTACCATACCTTACCATGCTTTTGGTTATTAAAAATGTTGGCTGAAGGTGTAATTTTGTCAGGTCTGGTTTAGGTGCTAGGAAAGTACCTGAATTTGAACTGAGGGAGTTTTCTGAAATTGGAAGATTATTCCAGTTACCCAGGGGAAGTCTCTTTGGAAACCTCCCTCAAAAATTGTCGGTTTATTTTCTTCCAGTGGTTTTGCCAGGGAGCCATTGTGAGGCTTTGAAATGAGCAGGATCAACTCATGATTACTATTCCACCACTTCATTGATGGTTAATGTAGAGAACACAGGTTGAATTTAATATGATCACGCAGCTCCAGTCAGTGAGCAAATGTGTTCCTGCTCTCAGCAAGAGTTGTGAGTAGTGGCGGGGCACCACAGGGATCCCTGCTAGGAGGGAATTACAGTTATCAGGCTTCTCAGTCCTTGAGGCATATGTTGTTTTGAGGTTGTTGAGGATAAATAAAAGGTTTGCTGTACCACGAGAGAGGAGAAAATACTAGGCTTCACTTTGAACTTATGGCAGAAGCATGCTTTGGACACAAGTTGAGAGAATCTGAGTTTGTGTGGGTCCTCAAATAGCAGAAACAGGGCTAGCTGGTCCTCTTAGGTTTTTGCTATTTGGAAGCCCTACTATATCTAGCTGACTTTGTCATCTGGTCAGAGACCCATTGCCTGTCTGCTTGGCATTGACACGGTAAAGGTTTTAGAAAATGTTTTTCAGTGTTGATCCCAATTTAGGTAGAGTAAAGTTTAAGGGGAAAGTTGTTTCATGTTCATTCTCTTGGTGGGAACTTACAGACAGCTTGAATTGATTATGCCTTTCTAAATAGGCAAGTAATTAGAACCATTTCAAGACCATAGGAAATACCCTAAATGTCTCTTGTCTAAGCATTAACTATTTCTTTTTATTCTATGGGATGGCATAATTAATTATTATATGTTAAGATCACCTTTTACCTGCCATGAATCCACAATCCTTGATCTGTGATTTTGAAATCCCAAAAAGTCTGAATCAAAATTTTTCCTTTAAATTCAGCATACATTATTTTAGTGGCAAAATCTGATCTTATCTGAAGGGAGGCCGTTGACAGTTTGTTTTCCTAGTTGTTGTATGGTTACCAGGTGCTGGAAGTGATTTGTAATGTATGGTGTGTGCACTATATCTCTTTCTTAAATTTGAAAAACTGAATTCTAAAACCCACCTGTCCCCATGGATTTTTAAAAAGATATTATTGACTCCCCTCCTGTATGTCTCCCAGGTATTGTTTACAACTCAAAATAAGAATTTCTTTTTTGGGGCTAAAAGCCTAGAGTAGAGAATTTATTACTTTAAATTAAAAAAAAATAATGGTGGTGAACTTGTTAACATAAAGGAAATTCTTCTTGGAATTTGACTTTTCAGGTGAGCTGAGCTTTGTGTTTGAGTATTTTGGGCAGTACATTGATTTAGGGAATCAATTTCTATTTTGAGGAGGGATACACTTTTTCATCTTTTGGGCTAAGGAGTGTACTGATATTTCCCTGGTCAATTTGCATGGGAATTTTCAGAGTGCTAAGAGGAGATATATTTACATATAGATATACAAATCCAAGTAAAAATAATTCTTTACATATTATATGTATATATGATATGTAAACCTGGTACTATGTGATCACTTTTAAAAGGAAGCCTCAACCCTGACCATACCCACTTTTAACTGTTGCCTGAGAGCAAATGGAGACGAGAATCCTAGCAAGTAATCTTTATGAAGAAAAAGAGGAGCTAAGATACAGTTTGGTGTGGGACAGATAACAAAACCAGTCTTTGGTAATTTTATGTATGTATTCATTTAATTTATTTTATTTTTTATTTGAGACAGGGAGAGCACACTAGCGGGGGGTGGGGGAGCAGAGGGAGAAGCAGATTCTCTTCTAGCAGAGAAGCTGATACGGGGCTCAGTCTCAGGACCCTGGGATCATGACCTGAGCTGAAGGCAGATGCTTAACTGACTGAGCCACCCAGGTGTCCCCAGTCTTTGGTAATTTTATTCTCTTCTTTTATATTGGTTAAGAGTTTTCATAGGTTTGTACATAGCATGATTATTCGTGCAATATGCTTTTTAAGGGCATCTTCATTGAAAACACACTGTGGTTCTAATGGGTGTATGAAATTTTCCTCAGTAACCTGTCATTGGCTTGCTCCTACTATTGAAAAAACTATGGAAGTAACTATGAAACTAGTTTGTTGGGTATGTTTTGAGGGGCATGCCAGTTGGCCATTCAGACTCTGGTTGCCTTGCAAACCTGTTCCCTGTAATGTTCCCAGTGATGCTGTCTTAAGAACTATGAATACTTTAAAAAATAAGCTCAAAAAAAAAAATAAGCTCAAAAAAATTGATTAAATAATTGAATAATTAAATCCGCTTAAAGTTTGTAGGGGTTGAGATTCTCTGCTGTAGGAACACAGAACAGGTCATACAGCCAAGGTCACTCTTGCCTTCATATTTATGTAATCTCTCTTGCAGTGCCACAACAACCAGACTCTGAGTTTCACTGTGGAGGCTTGCTAGACAAGTTGTACAGTAGTAGCACTTTGCCCAGTGAATGACTGAAGAAAGGATGAGTCTTACTGTTGAAAAAAAAATCAGTAATGATATAAGTATTTTGTAAATATTTACTCATACACTGTTTTCTTCATAATTCTTATAGGAAGTTGGTAACTTCATTTTGCAGAGGAAATAAAGAAATCAACAGTCATACACATTTGTCTGTGGTTTCTTATTGCCCCTCAGAAGTAGCAAACTGATGAGTTGTAGTTGCACCTGCACTGATACCAATCTACACCAGGGCAAGGTTTGTCTTGAGGAGGAATTTAATATCTCTAGAAATCTTTAAAATTTGTTGTTGTAACAGGAGGCTTAAATGGTGTAATATTGGTATTCGCCACAAGAAAGTGCTTCAAAATTTATTTTTATTAAAAAGAAAACAATAATCAGTCTTTATACAATAGAACTTTTTAAAAACTGTTAGAAGATATTAAATATAAGTAGCTACAACCTGAAATGTCTTTAGGAGAATGTAATTCTTGTGTGTGGTCTTATTGTCCAGCTGTCATCAGACTTTGTGCCTTAGGAAGAAGATGAAATTTGATAGTTGTAAGATATTGGAATATTCACAGCTATTATGTAGTTGAGTCCTTGGAAAGAACGGTTGCTTCATAGTATGGAAAATTCTTTATTTTCACTTTCCCATTTTCAAAGATTCAGTGCTTATTTAGTTATAAAGGCAAGTAAAAGCAGATGGAAAATAGTTATTCCAAGGGTAGTTTAAAAATGTTATTAAACATACAGAAGAGATTTTAATGGAAGTCGTTAACATTTAATTTTGGGAACAGAACTTTCAATGAATTAAAATGAAGAGACTTAACGCTAACTCGTATTATATTGAATGGTGCTGATTAGTCCATTTTTGTATTTTCATTTATTTAAAAGTAGGCTGGGCTTTCATTTTGTTGAAGGGCATCTATAGATATTTGAGAGAACACCTAGTAATACCTGGTTATTTTTCACTGGTCTTTGCAGGATGGTTTATTTACATTTAAGGTGGTGGAGAATAGAGACACATTGTTGTATATTGGAAAAAGGAGGGGTTTGGAGTCAAAAAGTTTGGTTCAGTTTTGGCTTTATCCTTTACTAGATCTGTGATCTTAGGGCAGTATGTTAACTTCTTTGAGCCTGTTTATCTTATTGTGAATTGAGGAAAATAAAAATACTGCCTGAAGGGGTTGTGATAGTGATCAAGTTAAGTAATTTTTAAGGAAATTCCTTTCTAAAATGCAGAGATTTACAGTTCTGTGCAAATATTGGTTGCCTTACGTTAGGTGGCATAGCAACTCTTGAAGGGATTCTAAGATCACAAGTATAGATGGAGAGAATGACTATTTATGCAAAACTCATATATTACTGACAGTCATTTATTGAAGATTACATCAGGTGATTGAGAGGTAAGCAACTCCTTATGATAGTTAATACTTAAAATTTCTAAATTCTTCAAATGAGTTCTTTCTCTTTTTGTTTAGATGGGGGATGTTAAGGCAGAGAAGTAAAATTCTCATGCATATTCTTTTGTAGAACTCTTAATTATATCTCAAACCATGGAGCCCCAAAATTAGTATCCCTGAATCCTTTATTCTCAGCTTAGTTGTTTTAAATGCTTATTGAGGACCTCTTGTAGTGACAAGGTTAATCCCAGGCTTAAGTAGGTGTGACAGCTGAATGGTTCTTAGGAATAGTCTGCTTTCGCTTTGTTTGATGAGCAGTAATCTGAACAAAATTTTAGTGTCAGTAAGAGTTAACATTTTAAAGACTTAAAAGTATGGGATCTAGTGGCCATGGTATATTCCCAAGTGAGGACAAGAGGTTGCGAGGATGAGGTTGGGAGATGCAAGTGGAACTCCCATCTGCTGTATGTCTGTGCTTGAAGCAGGAAGGGCTCAGTCTTACCCATAAATGACAAAGGTATCAGGGCTCCAAGCTGATGATGTTTCTGTTTCTGGGTGTGTGATTGGGGAAGATGGGGGCCTCCCTAGGTCCTAATACTGTTCCATTTAGTATGCTTGTCTGGCTATATAAAACACCTGGCTCATCGGTTATTGGGAAATACTGAGGCTTTCACTGATTCTTTGTATGTATGTGTTTGTGAGATTGTGTTGTTTAGAATTCTTCTTTAAAGAAGGAAATCAGCAAATTCAAAGTTCATAGAACCCAGAGCCAGTAGACCTGTTAGGGTGGTTTTGATGGAGGTCTGTGGACTTGTGGGGTCCATAGGAGCTATTTGCTAATTATTCTTTAGGGTGAGACAGTGACTAGGTTTGGAATATAGCATGATTTGACAGCCACTTAACTGGCATCAGCAAAGTTCTGAGGCCTTCTGTCTCTGTACTTCCCATTGTAAGAATTCCCAGTCCTTCCTTGAAAGATCTGTATTAAATTACAATGATATGAGAGTAGATGGTAGTTGAGACAACAAAACAAGGGACCTTTGGGAATGGAGATTGAGGGTTTCTGAATATAACTTCTCACCCAGGGGCCAGATGAAATGGTTTATTTTTTTTCCATAGGTAATTGATGGCTTCTGCATGCCTGCTGCCAGCTCTGATCTGGTACTTCACTGTAGGCATTGCAGTGATCTTACTGGGGCTCCTTGTGTCCATTTGCTCTCTTTTCCCAATCTTAAATCTGCTAAGCAGCCATACAAAATACCACATACTGGGTGGCTTAAACAATAACAGTTTATTTTCTTATAGTTCTGGAGGCTGGAAGTCTGAGCCCAATATGGTCAGGTTCTGGTATTCTTCCTGGATTGCAGATGGACACCTTCTTGTTTCGTTCTCACATAGCCTTTCCTTAATGTGTCTGGAGAGGGGTTGTAGAAGAAAATGCTGTGGTGTCTTTTCGTATAAGGACACATTTCACATAGCCTTCCCACTTTTATGACCTCCTCTAACCTAATTATCTCCCAAATGCCTCACCCCCAGATACCAGCTTCTGTAGATGAATTCTGGGGGGATACAAGTCCATAACACAGTCCTCATTTTTTAAAACATTTTCTTCTGTATTTTATGTCAGATTTGTTCCCTGTTGGCTATTTAAACAATCAAAAGGGGGCACCTGGTGACTAAGTCAGTTAGGCATCCAACTCTTGATTTCAACTCAGGATTGTGAGATTGAGCTTGGTGTCAGGCTCTGTTCTGGGCACAGAATCTGTTTAGGATTCTCTCTTTCCCCGGGCACCTGAGTGGCTCGGTTGGTTAAGTGTCTGCCTTCGGCGCAGGTCATGATCATAGGGTCCTGGGATCAAGCCCCACATCGGGCTCTCTGTTCAATGGGGAGCCTGTTTTTCTTTCTCCCTTTGCTGCTCCCCCTGCTTGGACTCTCTCTCTCTCTCTCTACGTCAAATAAATAAAATCTTAAAAAAAAAAAAAAAGATTTTTCTCTCTCTCCCTCTGCCCTCTCCCCAAAATAAATAAATAAAATTTTAAAACAAGCAAAACATTCAGAATTCTCCCCTTGGCATTTAAGTTCTTTAATAATCTGATGGGAACTTGCCTTAGTTTTATAATCACTACTTGGAGTCTGAATCTTGTGGTTCACTTACACTGGTCTCCTATCTGACCTCTTGCCTTTAGTTATTTTTTTCCCCAAACTAGATTTCCTTCTTGCCATTTTTGTGCCATTTGAATCTCCTTTATGAAATCTTTTCTAGCCATTTCTAGTCACAGTTTTGTAAAAGTGTGGCTTCTAGATATTTAAAGACTTTTAGGTAAAGGATTTCTTTTTTTTGCTCCCAAAGGCAAAGCTAAGATCAGTAGGGTAGTTAGGGCCAGTCAATTTTGAGTTCAACCATTTATTGTATCTGGACAACCTCTTTGGTCTAACCCTGTAGTTTAAAAGAAGACTGAAGCCTGCTTCTGTTGAAAACTGAACATAGGATTTGTTTGTAGGAGTTGCACTTGATGTTCCGAGTTCTTTTTTGCCTAAAATTCTTTAGAATACTGTCCTTTAAAAAAAAAATTATATGTATGTTAGCCAGGTTATAAAATCCCTGGAAGCAAAGATGGTGTTTTATGTTTTTATTTCTGCAAAGTACCTTGCTTTGAGGTCAGTAGACACTTGGTGATTGACTGTTTTTTTAGATTTGGAGATGTGTGATCGATTGTTGGAAAGAAAGATTAAATTTCCTAGATTAGGGCGCCTGGGTGGCTCAGTCGTTAGGCGTCTGCCTTCGGCCCAGGTCAGATCCCAGGGTCCTGGGATCAAGCCCCACGTCGGGCTCCCTGCTCCGCGGGAAGCCTGCTTCTCCCGCTACCAT
>CM053609.1:37675997-37690854 GCA_028646535.1 Procyon lotor | reverse complement strand
TCTCCCGCTACCATTCCCCATTCCCTCTGCTTGTGTTCCCTCTCTCGCTGTGTTTCTCGCTGTCAAATAAATAAAATCTTTAAAAAAAAAAAAAATTTCCTAGATTAAATTTCCTTTATTGCATTTTTCTTTTCTAGCATCAGCTACCTAGTGAAGGTTATTTATTTATTTATTTACTTACTTACTTATTTATTTATTTATTTGACAGAGAGAAACATAGTGAGAGAGAGAACACAAGCAGAGGGAATGGTAGCTGGAGAAGCAGGCTTCCCGCCAAGCAGGGAGCCTGATGCAGGGCTCGATCCCAGGACCCCGGGATCATGACCTGAGCCGAAGGCAGACACCCAACGACTGAGCCACCCAGGCACCCTACTAGTGAAGTTTTAAGGAAGCACCGAACTTGTATGGATTAGCTGAGTGGAGACCTGGAGGGTTTGTTAGAATATTTCACCTATTCTCTTATTCTTCTGAAAAGATATTAGCCCATCCAGGACTCCACATTTAAATATCAGGGATGAGCAGAAAGTGTCCTAAGTGGTAAAGTCATCGAGGTTGTATGTGGATATTTCTGCCTCTACCAAACCATAGCCAGCCTTTGCTCTGAAAAGCAATGAGAAGTGATAGTTTCAGAGTGTTCTTTTGACATACCTTGTCAAAAGGGAGAGTGGCTTGTCTGATGCTGGGATTGATCAGGTAGAGGAGATCTGTTCTGTGAGGTCTGTGGGAAACATTTACCACACTCTGGGAAACCAGTAGATAGCCAGAGCCTTAAAGTGGTATTTCCCTGTGACAATCCTGATTGTTAGTGGTTGGGTTGAGCCACGGAAGAGGTGGGTTATATGATCTAGCATTCCAGTAGTTGTGAGGAAACTACTACAAGAGGAAAGAAAGATGCTCTTTCTTTTGGAATGGAGTCGCCTGCTTAAGTTGTGATAGAAAGGTGAACCCCACCATCTTTTACTAAATGTTTTCTGTATTGTGTTTTTTTTTTTAAAGATTTATTTACTTTAGAGAGAGAGGGAGAGCACCAACAGGAGGGCCACAGGGAGAGAATCACAAGCTGACTCCATGCCTAGCACAGAGCCAGACACAGAGCTCGATCTCATGAACCTGAGATCACTACCTGAGCTGAAACCAAGAGTTGGATGCTTAATTGGCTGCACCACCCAGGAGCCCCTAACTGTTTCTAAATCATCTTCAGTTGGAGATTTTTGGGCTAAATCTGTATTTGTCTACTGTAGAAAATATGTCATCTTCATATTTTGAAGTTAGCTTGCAGATCTAGACATGATATCTTTGGCAGTTGTATCTTTTATCTTTTTTCTTTTTAATCTAGGAATTAAGTTGATCACTCTGATATAATTTGGAACTAAAATGTTACCCTTGTATGTGGAATTTGGAAAAAGCTTGTTTTGAGGGAAACATCAATTCATCAATTGAAAGTTAAGGAGTTTTGTGAGGGGAGATCTGGGTCTGTATCAAGCTGGAGATGTGATTTGTGTGATAAATAAAGCAAAAATTCTTATCTCAGTAATCTACCTCAAAACAAAATTTCTCCATTATAAGCTTCTCGTTACTTAGAGCCACTTTATTCGATCTGTTGCCTGCTAGAATACTCTTTTACATGACTCAGGTCTCACATAGCTTACCTCTGAAATATGTAGAATACATATATGTTTTCTTGCATAGTCTGATAGAGTGTTTTTTTATTTCAAACAGAAATTTTCATTGCTTGTAAAACTCAAAGATTTCTGAGATGCCACCTTTATAGACTTATGGTTGATTTTTCTCTCAAAGTGCCCATTTGCTCCCTGTGAAAGGAACAGGTTTGCATTTATTCAGTGACTCTAAGATGAGATAATTGGTATTTTTATGATTTGAATGGAGGCTTTGTATTTTTGAATTTGGTGAAACAAAGCTGTGTTTGTAAACACATTTCAAAAATATAAATGACACTTTTTGGTAAAGATGTTCACTGAATAGCAAGAAAGTTCAAAAAAGACCTTTTGTTAACATTCTATAATAATCTAACTGTTTTCATTGACTATCTCACTGTTTAAAGAGTACCTGATTTTTAGAACTTTTTGTGTTGAAAATAATTCTTATACTGGGTTGTGTTAGGAAAATATTTTCTTCGTATCCAGTACTCCTGGGAGTTTGGAGTTTTCAACTGTTGTCTAGGTTTAGAAGAATGTTTGATAAACAGTGTATTTCAATGTAAAAATAGTCTTGGGAAACTCTAGGAAAGCATTTGTTTAGTGCTCTAATGTAAGATGAACAAGTTGCTCTGGTATTGGACCCATAACAGAAATATTTTTGTATGGCTCCAGTGGTTTAGGTATAAAGAAATGGTGAAAAGTTTAGGTGTAAATAAATGGATTTCAGGCAAAATCCAAAGTGAGTCAGATTTTGTAAAACAACGTGGTTAATTGTACATTCCCCTCCAATTCTTTCTACTTTTAAAGATTTCTGTTGGCTTTTTAAAGGAAGTTGTCTGGTCAGGTATGAAAGTGTTGTTTCCAGAGGAAGCATATTATGTCCATATGTAGTGATTTTCATGTGGGAAGAAAGTGTTCAATTTTAAATACATTTTGAGGCCCTAGATGTAAGTGGCCGAAAAATTTTCTTTTTAAACTCCTTTTGAAAAATTGTAAAAATATAAGCCAAAGCTAAAAGAATCTAAACAGCACAGAAGGGTACACGATGAAAAACAAAAGTTCTAGTCATTCCTTCCTGTTCCCCATTTCCCCTCCCATGGCAGAGATGAATACTGTTCAGTTTCTTCTCAAAGTTTTTTGTGCATGTGCAAATGATGTAATAGCTTTCGTTTTACGCAGGGAAAAACAGTTCTGCAACTTAACCTTTTTATTTAAGAGAGGGAAGGTAGGGGATTACTATGTGAAGGCCATTCTTGAGCGCCCATATAGATTTTACTAGGACCTTTGATTCCCTAAGATATGTGTAATGATTTGACCTGTTAAAAAAGTATCGTAATTGTATAGTACATATAGCTTAACGAAGCTAAAAAACCCAAAAGCATTAGCATTTGTTGTCAGTCTTTAAGATTTCAGTTTCACCGACTTAATAATTGTTCTCCCCTTTAGAAAACAGACACAAATGAATTTTATTGTAATGGAAAGTGGT
This sequence comes from Procyon lotor, assembly GCA_028646535.1. Lineage (NCBI taxonomy): Eukaryota > Metazoa > Chordata > Mammalia > Carnivora > Procyonidae > Procyon > Procyon lotor. Next base: position 37,687,710 of record CM053609.1, on the reverse strand, counting down.
AAGATATTAGTTCTTTATGTATAGGCACTGTGCACAGGACTCACTTTTATGAGTTACTTAACCGTCTTCATAATAATAACTGAGGCAGATTCAATTTTATTCCTATTTTTGCAAATGAGGAAACTATCCAGTTGTGAGGTGATATCTCATTGTAGTTTTGATTTGCATGATGAATGATGTTGAGCATCTTTTCATGTGTTTGTTGGCTATCTGTATTGTCTTCTTTGGAGAAAGGTCTGTTCATGTCTTCTGCATATTTTTTTTTTTAATTTTTATTAACATATAATGTATTATTTGCCCCAGGGTATGTCTGTGAATCGTCGGGCTTACACATTTCACAGCACTTAACAGCACATACCCTCCCCAATGTCCACAACCTAGCCACCCTATCCCTATCTTCTGCATATTTTTAAATTGGATTATTCATTTTTGGGGTGTTGAGTTTCCCAAGTTCTTTATAGAATATTGGATACTAACTCTTTATCAGATTCGCCATTTGCAAGTATCTTCTTCCTTCCATAGGTTGCCTTTTTGTTTTATTGATTATTTCCTTCACTATTGAAGAAGTCCCAATAGTTTTTTTTTGCTAGTTTTTTTTTGCTTTTGTTTCCGTTGCCTCAGGAGACCTATCTAGACAAAAGGTGCTACAGTCAATGTCAAAGTGGTTAGTCTGTGTTTTCCTCCAGGACTTTTAAATGGTTTCAAGTTTGATGGTTAGGTCTTCCATGTATTTTGAATTTGTTCAGAAGGTGGTCCAGTTTTCATTCTTTTGTATGTGGCTGTCCATTTTTCCCAACACCATTTGTTAAAAAGATTGTCTTTTTTCCGTTGCATATTCTTTCCTGCCTTGTTGAAGATTATTTGACCATATTGTTGGAGGTTCATTTCTGGGTTTTATATTCTGTTCCATTGATCTATGGGTCTGTTTTTGTGCCAGTACTGTACTGTTTTGATCAGTGCAACTTTGTAATATAAATTGTTGCTGTTATATGGAGACCAAAATAATATTATATATTAACTTTATGTCCTGTGACCTTTCTAAATTAAATAGATTTATTAGGTATAATAACTTTTTAAAATTGGATATCTTAGGATTTACCATGTATATAGTCACATTGTAAATTAAGATATATAGTTTTCTTTCTTATCTGTATATCTTTTATTTCTTTTACTGATTTAGGATACTGGCAATTATAGTAAATATATAGTGTTAAATAGAGGTGATGAGAGTGGATATCTTTGTCTTGTTCTCCAGTTTTAGAGGAAAAGTGTTCAGTTTTTCACCATTAGGTGTGATTTTAAGGTATATGTTTTCTGAAGATGCCTTTTGCCAGATTGAGGAGATACCCTTCTTATCCCGGTTTGCTGAATGTTTTTTTTAATCAGGAATGGATTGAAATTTTGTCAAAAGCTTTTTTCTAAATCCATTGAGATCATGAGATGAATTTCTTCCTTTGTTCTATTCATATAGTGAATAACCTTGATTTTGGAATGGTAAACCAGCTTTGTGTTCCTGGAATAAATTCCACTTGGTCAAGACACATTATTTTAATATTACCAAATTTGTTAATATTTTGTCAAGGGTTTTTGTATATGTATTCATCATAGATACTGGTCTGTAGTTTTCTTCTTCTTTTTTTCTTTTTTTGTACTGACTTTTTCTTGGTTTTGGCATCAGTCTCCTGTTTGCCTCAGCAAATGAATTGGAAAGTGTTCCCTTGCCCCTCTACTATTTTCTGAGAGTTTTGTGTAGAAGTGGTTTTATGTCTTCCTTGAGTGCATAACAGAATTCACCAGTGAGGTCTTCTAGGCCTACTGTTTTCTTTGTAAGGTTATAAATTTTGAATTCAGTTTATTTAGTTGTTAAGGTGATTCAGGTTTTCTGTTTCTTCTCGAATCAATTTTTGTAATTTATGTCTTTCAAGGGATTTGTCCAGTTTATTTATTATTGAGTTTATTGCTCTAAAATTATTCAGAATACTCCATTATTTGTGTTTCTTTTTTATTCTTTTAACTTATTTTTAATGATATTATTTATTAGAGAGAGAGAGTGAGAGAGAGAATGAGGAGGAAGGATAGGCAGAGGGGGAGAGAGGGAGAGGCTGACTCTCAGCTGAGCAGGGAGCTGGATGCAGGGCTTCATCTCAGGACCCTGGGATCATGACCTGAGCCAAAGGAAGATGCTTAACTGACTGAGTCACCTGGATATCCCTCCTTAACCTTTTTATTGTGTATAGGATATATACTCGTATTTTATCTTTTCTTGATATTGGTAGTAGTATCTTTCCTTTTTTTTTTTTTAATTAATCAGTCTTAAAAGAGAGTTCATGTTTATCCATATATTTTTGATTTCTATCATTCTTCATTCATTATATCCAAGTTTCAATCTTGTCTCATTTCTCTCTTATTTTCCTTTCACCTGGAGAATTTCCTTTAAATGTCTTATAGTGTGGGACTCTGGGCAGTGAATTCTCTTTATTTTTGCTGGTTTGAAAAGTTAGCTTGCCTTTACTTTTGAGGGATATTTTTGCTGAGTATAGAATTCTGGATTAACTTTTGACAATTTAAAGATGTTTCTTCATTGTATTTTTGCTCTCATTTTCATGACAAGTCTAGAATAAGTCTTAATCTTTGTTCTTTTTTTTTTTTGTAATATGATTTTCCATCTGCTTTTAAGACTTTCTTGTCTTACCCTCTCTTTTTGCCTCTCTGCCTACTTGTGATCTCTCTCTCTGCCAAATAAATAAATAAAATCTTTAAAAAATTTCTTGTTTTCGATAATTTAATTATGAGGTTTTTATGTGTGTGTGTGTGTGTGTGTGTTTGATATGTATGTTTATAATGTTTCATCAAATTTGAAAACATTTTGGCCATTGCATTTTTTTTTTTTTTTTTAAGATTTTATTTGTCTCAGAGAGAGCACAAGCAGGGGGAATGACAGATAGAGGGAGTAGCAGGCTCCCCTGTGAGCAAGGAGTCCCATGTTTGGGACTCAGTCCCAGGATCCAAGGGATCACGATCTAATCTGAAGGCAGACAATTAACCAACTGAGCCACCTAAGCATCCTTTGGTCATATATCTTCAAATATTTTTCTGTTTAGGACTCCAGTTACACCTTGTTAGCTTTCTTGATACCTCACAAATTACTGTGGTTATATGAAATTTGTTTCAGTTTTCTTTCTCTTAGTAGTTCAGCTTTGTTTCTGTTGTGTCTTAAATCTACTGATCCCTTCTTTTCTAAAAGATCTTCTTTTCTACTGATCTCTTCTTCTAATCTGTTCATCTTCTCCATTAATTTTTCATTCCAGATACTGTATTTTATTTCTAGAAGCCCCCCCACCCCCATTTCTTTTGGTCTTGCATCTCTTTCTTCATGGTGTTTTTGTTTTTATTGTGTTTTCAGTTCTTTGTTAATATCATTACCTTTTTATTCTAGGCCTGTTTCTATTGACACTGTTTTTTCTGGGTATGGGTCACATTGTCCTGCCTCCATATGTGGCTGATAAATTTCAGTTAGATTCTAGGTACTGTGAATCTTATATTATTGAGTGCTTGGATTTGTTGTCTTTTAAAGAATGTAAACCTTTGTTATGACAGGAAATTATGGTACTGGAAATCAACCATCCCTTCAAGTCTTTCTTTCTTTTTTTTTCAAAGATTTCATTTTTTATTTGACAGAGAGAGAGGGAGAGAGAGAGTATAAGCCAGGGGAACTTGAGGCAGATGGAGAAGCAGGCTCCCTGATGAGCATGGAGCCTGATGCAGGGCTTGATCCTAGGACCCCGAGATCATGACCTGAGCTGAAGCTAGATGCTTAACCAACTGAACCACCTAGGCTCCCCCCACTTCAAGTCTTATTTTTAAGCTTAGTTATAGTGGATATAGGTTAACTTTTATGCTAAAAATATTTTATTCTGTTACAAAGTCATAACCTTTTTGAGATTTTTACCGAATGCTTGAATTTTCAATGTTTATGCTCCACTCTGACTACTTAAAGCTCAAAACATCTCCTAGTCCTGTTTGAGTTCTGGGAATTGTTCAGTTTAACAACTCTTGGGTCATTTTTTGCCTCCCTATGTGGAGTTTTACCATATGCCTGTGTGATTTCCTGTTAGTAACATACTAATAGGACTCCATGGAGATTTCTGGAGATCTTTCTTTGCATAGCTCCTTTCTCTGGATCTCTGCCCCACAAATTCTAGCTGTCCTTGTCTTCCAGAACTCTAGTATTTGTCCCCTCAACTCATTGATATCCTGGTTTGCTTGAGATCCCCTCCCTGCATAGGGATATACAAATTGTGTCTAGGCAGGAAACTGGGATGATGATAGAGTTCTTGGAGTTTGTTTCGCTTTTCTCAGGGATCATAGTCTTACACTATTTGTTTTCTATTGTCTGGAACCAGTCATTTGATATATTTTCCAGTTTTCTACTTGTTTGTAGTGGGAGGTTAAACTCAGTTCCAATTACTACATTATGGCTGAAATTATAAATTATCTTTCCTTTTTAGGAAGGTAGTGTGGCAAACAGAAAATGTGTAACAGAGTGGAGGCAGTGTTCTTGAATGAGGGCAGTGTTCATGAAGGTAGGACAACCACATATGCCTGGCCACTGCATTGTGAGTGATTGATGTCCCTGGAGGTGTGTGGTGTGCAGCTTACATGGCAGCTTTGTGTGGCGCAGAGCTGGGTGAGAATAGAAGTGAGAACATGCTGATGTGGAATTGACAGGACTTCTTCTTGAATGAGTTAGTAGCATGAGGTAGAGTGGACCATCCAAGGTGATGTCACAGTTTTTATATTTTGTGATTTATTATCACTATAATAATAGTGATGAATAAGTCCTGTTCACAAGGATTTCTTTAAGTTTACAAGATTGTGCATGTGAAAATGCTTTCCAAGTGACAAAGCAGTATATAACTTGAAATAGTGTTTATTGCTCAAGTCCATCCTCTGAATCTCTACAGAAAAGCCTGTATAATGTTGCCCTGATGTCATAGTGACCTGAAAAAGTTACTGTAACTCCAAAACATCAGAATTTATATCCAGGGAGAAGTTTTTTCTGTCTTTGAAGAATTCAGGCTAGTATATGAGAGTTTCTTGGCTTCAGGGCAATCTGCATAAGATAGCGCTTAAAAAAAAAATCCCTAGACTCCAGAAGAGACTGTTTAGACAAACTGGGGTAGATACCAGTGGAGTAATAAATACCAGTGACATTTTATGTAGGTTGAGGAACATAAAACATTATTTTCAATGGTGCAGTCACCTCAGAATGAAGCTGAGGACTGAAGTTTATGACAGAATCAGCTCAAAGGTCATAGCCAAAACTACAGAAGTAACAGCAGTCTTTAAGGCCTCTATAGAATATCAACATGTTCAATTATTCTAAGTATTACCTCCCACTCACTTACCTACATATTCTACTTGCACTTATTTTCCTGTATCATTAGAGGGAAGAGAATGTTATACATTTCCTTGGTAAGGACAAGAAAAGTTCCATTCTCTTCCCCAGAGAAATCATAATCTATAAGAAATGGACAAGACCCAAATACAGATTGCCTTTTAATTGACTGATTTTCTCTGCTGATTTCTCTCTCTTTTTTTAAATTTTATTTATTTATTTGGCAGAGAAAGACACAGTGAGAGAGGGAACACAAGTGGGAAGAATGGGAGAGGGAGAAGCAGGGCTCGATCCCAGGACCCTGGGATCATGACCTGAGCCGAAGGCAGACGCAACCGAGTCACCCATGTGCCCCTGTGTTGATTTCTCTTGATTCCCTCCAGATTTTGTTGGTGACCATGTATGAGTGAAAATGTCCTGTTTCATGACTTTCAGAAAAGGTCATTTTCATAGCACTCTTAAAACACAAAACTGTTTTTAAATATTTAAAAATATTGTTGAAATCCTTGATTTTTATATTTATTCATTTCATTAAGTTATTTTATTTATTTTTAAAGATTTTATTTATTTTTTTTGTCAGAGAGAGAGCAAATGAGTGCGTACAAGCAGGGGGAGTGATAGGCAGAAGGAGAAGTAGGCTCCCTGTTGAACAAGGAGCCAGATGTGGGACTCTATCCCAGGATCCTGGGATCATGACCTGAGCCAAAGGCATACATTTAACCAACTACTCCACCCAGGCATTCCTCATTGAGTTATTTTTGATGTTTTAATTTTTTAGGTGTTCTGGGCTATTTATTTCATCGATAAACAGTTGCATTACTGTTTGCATTACTCTCTATCCTAAATATAATCTATATATTTCTATATTTGTTAATATTATTATGAATACTTATCAATAATGCAATTTTGTTATCTTGGTAATTTTTAAAAAGTACCTACCAAAAAGTATCATAATCCACTCTATTCAATTATTTCATTAGAATATGAATGAATAGAATGTCCTTTGTTTTATTCATTTTATTCTGTAATTTATTCTGAATACATAGGACATTGTTATATATATTAGGCATTCAGTAATTTTATTGATCAAAAATTATATTGATGAAAAATTATAGATGTTTAAAACCAGTCTGTAAAAAAAAAGTATTGAAACTCCGTCATGAATTAAAAGCATTCCTTGAGGCGGGGAGGATTTAACGATTTCCTTATCACATATACATATCTAATTGTCATGGTGTTTCTTGGTACAGAACACACTGTAAAAAGACTAGTTACAAAAAACTTTCATAAAAGACTTTAACATTTATTTGACATGTACTTTGTGCCAGGCTCTGTGCTTGGTGTCTAGGATGTGAAGGTGACTTCGGTATGGCCTTCCTCTTGGAAGAGCTTCTTATTTTTTAGAGAAGATAGTCGGGAACAGATAAGTAACAGTACAACCTGGAAAGTGCTTTAAGAACAATAATTATAATTTGACCCACGGACCCTATAGACCCTAAAACATCTACTTCTGTCTGGAGAGTTGGTCCGTCCTTTGTTATTAGTATGCTAGGTGAAGGCATAGTGAGTGGGGAAAACAGGAAAAGGCTCTAGGTGTGCTTTTACAGTAAGTCTGAGCCATTCAGTACAGTAGCCACTAGCAAAACATGGGTATTTAAATTTCTGGAAGTTATTTACAATAAATAGTACATACTTATTTTTTTAAATGTATTATTTATTTTATAAAGAGAGAGTGTGCATGAGTTGGAGGGAGGAACAGAGGGGAAGCCCACTCTTTGCTGTGTGGGATCCCCAGGTGGGGCTCCTCCTGAGTGGGAGATCATCACCTGAGCAGAAACCCAGAGTGGACGCTTAACTGCCTGAGCCACCTAGGTGCCCCTCTGTTACTGATTTTTAGTTTAATTCCACTGTTGTTGTAAGAGAACATATTTTGTATGAATTGAATTTTTTTCAATGTATTGAGTCTTGTTTTATGGCCTGGATATGGTTTGTCTTGCAGATGTTCTGCATGAGCTTGAAAATAATGCATCTCCTACTCTGATTTGATGGAGTGTTTTTTTTTTTTTTTCCGAGTATCAGTTAGGTCATTTTGATTTATAGTGTTGTTCAAATCTTTTATATCCTTTCAGATTTTCGCTCTAGTTGACTCTTATCAGTTGTTGAGAGGGGAAATTAAAATCTGATTAGAATTGTGTCTTAAAATTTTATTTATCCTTGTGGATATATAAGTTTATTTTCACATATTTTGAAGCACTTATTAAGTGCATTAATTAGGATTGTTATGTCTTTTTGATGATTGACTATTTTATCATTATAAAATGGCCTCCTTTATCCTTGGTAATATTCTTTGCTTATAAATCTACTTTGAATGATATTAATATATATCCTTTAACTTTCTTTTGATGTGTTAGCATTGTATACCTTTTCTTTATTTTTTACTTTTAACTGTTCTATTTAAAGTGCATTTATTGCAGGCAGCATGTAGTTGGGTTTTACCTTTCTATGCAGTCTGAAACCTTTGGTTTTAAATTGGAACATTTAATGTGGCTGTTGATATAGTTAGACTTAAATCCATCATCTTGCTATTTGTTTTATCTTGTGTTCTTTGTTGCCTTTTTCCTCTTTTTCTGCTCTTTAAAAAATAAGTTATTTTTATGATTCTCTTTTGCATTTTTTATTTTTTAAGTTATTTTAGTGGTTACTTTAGCATTTATAGTACACAATTTCAACTTAGCTCAGTGTATCATAAGCGATATTATGTCTTTTCACATATTGTATAAGCACTTTACCATAATATAAATCCATCTTTCTCCTCCCAGCCTTTCTGTTATTGTTATTGTATACTGAGAACCAGTGGTTATCAGAGGGAAGGCGGATTCTCTATCAAGAATCTGTTTCTTGATTTGTCTCTCTCTTTTCTTCCCGCTTTGCTTTACTTGTTTTAAGTTTCAAAATTGAGTGAAATCATGGTGTTTGTCTTTCCCTGACTTACTTCACTTAGCATTGTACTCTGTAGTTCCAGTCATGTCGTTGCAAATGGTAAGATTTCATTTTTTTATGGCTGAATAATATTCCAGTGTGTGTGTGTGTGTGTGTGTGTGTGTGTGTGTGTGTTACACCTTTATCCATTCATCAGTCAATAGCAAATATCCTGGCTATTGTAAATAATGCTGCCATAAACATAGGGGTGCATATATCCCTTGAAAATAAGAGTTTTTGTGTTATTTGGGTAAATATGCAGTAGTGCAATTGCTGCATTGTACTGTATTTTTTTTTTCAGACTTTTTGAGGCACCATCTGACTGTTTTCCACAATGGCTGCCCCGATTTACATTTCCTCCAACAGTACACTAGTGTTCCTTTTTCTCCACATCCTTGCCAGCACCTCTGGTTTCGTGTGCTGTTGATTTGGGCCATTCTGACACGTGTGAGGTTATATCTCTTTGTAGTTTTGACTTGCATTTCCCTGATTGTAAGTGATAATGAGCATCTTTGCATGTGTCTGTTGGCCACCTGTATGTGTTCTTTGGAGAAATGTCTGTTCATGTCTTCTGTCCATTTTTTAATTGGATTATTTGTTTTTTGGGGGGTGTTGAGTTTTTTTAAGTTCTTTATATATTTTGGACCTAACTCTTTTTCAGATACGTCATTTGCAAGTATCTTTTCCCCTTCTGTAGGTTGCCTTTTAGTTTTTTTGATGGCTTGTTTCCTTTGCTGTGCAGAAACTTTTTATTTTGATGTAATCTCAGTGTTTTATTTTTGTTTTTGTTTCCTTTGCCTCAGGAGACCTATCTAGTAAAAAGTTGTTAATGGCCAATGTCAGAGAAGTTTTTGCCTGTGTTCTCTTCTAGGATTTTTATGGTTTCAGGTCTCACATATAGGTCTTTCATCCATTTTGAGTTTATTTTTGTGTATGATGTAAGAAAGTGGCCCAATTTCATTCTTTTGTATGTGGCTGTCCAGTTTCCCCAACACCTTTTGTTGAAGAGTGTCATTTTCTCATTGGATATTCTTTCCTACTTTGTCGAAAATTTAGATGACCATGTAGTTGTGGGTTTATTTCTGAGTTCTCTATTCTGTTTCATTGATCTGTATGTCTGTTTTTGCACCAGTACCATACTGTTTTGATTACTACAGCTTTGTAATTTAGCTAGAAGTTCAGAATTGTGATGTCTCTAGCTTTGCTTTTCTTTTTCAGAATTGCTTTGGCCATTTGGGTCTTTTGTGGTTCCATACAAATGTTAGAATTGTTTGTTTTAGTTCTGTGAAAAATGCTATTGGTATTTAATTTAATTTAATTAATTTATTTATTTAAAGATTTTATTTATTTATTTGACACAGAGAGAGAGATCACAAGTAGGCAGAGAGGCAGGCAGAGAGAGAAGGGGAAGCAGGCTTCCTGCTGAGCAGAGAGCCTGATGCAGGGCTTGATCCCTGGACCCTGAGATCATGACCCAAGCTAGAGGCAGAGGCTTTAACCCACTGAGCCACCCAGGCGCCCCGCTGTTGGTATTTTAATAGGGATTTCATTACATCTGTAGATTGCTTTGGGTAATAAAGACATTTTAACAATAGTTCTTCCAATTCATGAGCATGGAATGTCTTTCCTTTTTTTTGTGTCCTCTTCAATTTCTTCCATCAGTGTTTTATAGTTTTCAGAGTACAGGTCTTTCACGTCTTTGGTTAAATTTATTCCTAGGTATGATATTATTTTGAGTGTATTTGTAAATGGAATTGATAACTTGATTTCTCTTTCTGCTGCTTCATTGGTGTATAGAAATGCAATAGATTTCTGTGCATTGATTTTGCATGCTACAACTTTATTTGCGTATTACTTCTAAGAGTTTTTTGGTGGAGTCTTTTGGGTTTTCTATATAGAGTATCCTGTCACCTGAAAATAGAGAAAGTTTGACTTCTTCCTTACTGATTTGGATGCCATTTATGTATGTATGTGTTTATTTTTGTCTGATTGCTCTGGCTAAGACTTCCAGTACTGTGTTGAATAAAAGTTGTAAGAGTGGACATCCTTGTCTTGTTTCTGACCTTAGGGGAAGAGCACTCAGTTTTTCCCCATTAAGGATGATATTAGCTATGCGTTTTTCAACACATGATATATAGATCATGTTGACGGTATATTCCCTCTAAACCTACTTGGTTGAGCATTTTTTATCATGAATGGATGTTGTACTTTGTCAGAGGCTTTTTTCGCATCTACTGAAATTGATCATATGGTTCTTTTTTTTTTTTTTGATCATATGGTTCTTTTTTTTTTTTTTTTTAATATTTTATTTATTTATTTGACACAGAGAGAAGTCACAAGTAGGCAGAGAGGCAGGCAGAGAGAGAGGGGGACGCAGGCTCCCTGCCGAGCAGAGAGCCCAATGCGGGGCTTGATCCCAGGACCCTGAGATCATGATCTGAGCAGAAAGCAGAGGCTTTAACCCACTGAGCCACCCAGGCGCCCCAAAAGCCATTGTTTCCATGTTGATTTTCTGTTTAGATGATCTCTGCACTGATGTAAGTGGGATGTTAAAGTCCTTTACTATTATTGTATTATTGTTGATTAATTCCATTATGTTTGTTATTAGCTGCTTTATATATTTGGGTACTTCTGTGGTGGATGCAAAGATATTTACAATTGTATCTTCTTTTTGGATTTGTTATTGGATTTATTATTATTCTTTTGTCTTTATTATGTAGTATCTTTGTTTCTTGTTATAGTCTTGTTTTTAAGTTTATTTTGTCAGATATAAGTATTGCTACTCCTTTTTTTTTTTTTTTTTTTTGATGTTCATTTGCCTGACAAATGTTTCTCTGTCCCCTCACTTTCAATCTTTCGGTGTCTTTAGTTCTGAAATGATTTTCTTGGGATATCCGGGTAGCTCAGTTGGTTAGGTAGCTGTGTTCTGCTCAGGTCATGATCCCAGGATCCTAGGGTCAAGTCCTGCATCAGGCTCCTTGCTACATGGGGAGTTGCTTCTTCCTCTGCCTGCAGCTCCCCCTCCTTGTGCTTATTCTTTGTCTCTCTCTCCCTTTCTGACAAATAAATACATAAAATCTTTAAAAAAAAAAAAAAAAGATTTTCTTGCAGGCAGCATATTGATGGGTCATTTTTTTTTAAATCTGTCACCATGTGTCTTTTGATTGGAGTGGTTAGGTCATTTACATTCATAGTAATTATTGATAAATATGTATTGTCATTTTATTAATTATTTTGTGGTTGTTTCTGAAGATTTTCTCTGATCCTTTCTTGCTTTCATGGTTTGCTGATTTTCTTTAGTGATATATTTGGATTTCTTTATCTTTATTCTTTCCA
>CM053609.1:37662820-37675897 GCA_028646535.1 Procyon lotor | reverse complement strand
TTTTTTTTTTTAAAGATTTTATTTATTTGACAGAGAGAAACACAGCGAGAGAGGGAGCACAAGCAGAGGGAATGGTAGCGGGAGAAGCAGGCTTCCCGCGGAGCAGGGAGCCCGATGCGGGGCTCGATCCCAGACCCCTGGGATCTGACCTGGGCCGAAGGCAGACGCTCAACGACTGAGCCACCCAGGCGCCCCTATTCTTTCCATTTTTATCAGTGGTTTTTGATATGGTTATTGTTGGCTTTGTATATAATCTATTTTGCATATAGCAATCTATGTTAAATTGATGGTCATTTAAGTTTGGACTCATTCTTTACTCCTCTCCTCCCCATGTTTTAGGTATATGTTGTTAAATTTTACATCCTTTTATTTCTTGAGTTCCTTAACTGATTTTTTACAGAAATATTCATTTTTTTTTGCTTTTATGTTTCCTGCCTTTTACTGTCATTGTTGGTCTCTCCTTTCCACTCGAAGAGTCCCCCTTAATATTTCTAGCAAGGCTGTTTTAGTGGTCATGAACTTTTTTAGTTTTTGCCTGGGAAACTTTATTTCTCCTTCTGTTCTGAACGATAGCCTTGCTGTATAGATTATTCTTAGCTGCCGATTTTTCCCATTCAGCACCTTGAATATATCCTGCCACTCCATTCTGGCTTAGAAAGTTTCTGTTGAAAAAATCCCCTCCTAGCCTTAAGGTTTTTTTCTTTTAAGTTACTGTCTTCTTTTATTTTGTTGCTTTAAATTTTTTTTCTTATCACTGTATTTTGCCAACTTAATTATTGTATGTCTTGGTGTGGATCTACTTTTGTTGATTTTGAGTTCTCTACACCTCCTGAATGTGGATATCTGCTTCCTTCCCCAAGGTTCCCGCTAGGTTTCCAAGTTAGGGAAGTTTTCAGGTATTATTTCTTCAGACAAATTTTCCGTCCCCTTTTCTTTCTCTTCTTTTGGGAATCCTATAATATTAATGTTACTGTGTTTGATCAAGTCACTGAGTTCCCTAAGTCTGTTCTTGTTTTATAAAATTCTTTTTTCCTCTCTTTTGTTCAGCTTGATTACTTTCCATTGCTCCTCTAGGTTATCAGTTCATTCCTCTGCTTCTTCCAGCCTGCTGTTCATTCCATCAAGTGTGTTTTTCATTTCATTTATTGAGCCCTTAATCTCTGCTATCTTATTCCTTATCCCTGTGTCAAAGATCTTACTTATTTCTTCCACTCTTTTCTCAAGTCCAGTGCATAGCCTTCTGATCATTACTTTAAATTCTCTGTCAGATAGGTTACTTATATCTATTTTGCTTAGGTGTCTGGCTGTGGCCTTGTTTTCTTCATTTGGGGTAAATGTCTATTTCTTCTATTTTTATATAAGTCTCTGTGTCTGTTTCTGTGCAGTAGGAGAGTCAGCTGTGTTTCCTATTCTTGAGGGTAATGGCCTTATGAAGAAGAGGTCCTGTAGTGTCCTCTATGTAGTGTCCCCTGTTCCGCAGAGCCTGGCACTTCCGAGAGTATCTCCATTGTGTGCTGTGTGTGCTCTGCCGTTTTGTCCTGGCTGCTTTATTGTTCAAGTCAGTCGTCTGTAGAACCTCTTTTTGCCTTTTTAGGCACTGTTTGGTCCCTGGCCTGAATGTGGCATGTTCTAATTACATGTCTTCTGGTCTGTTTGTGAAATGAGACCTGTTGTCACCATCAGTAGAACCAAAGCTCTAAAACTTCTGTGTTGGGAGACATGGTGTGAGCAGGGGTTTGGGCCACTCTTCTTGTGGAGGGAGCCTGCTGCGCTGAGATTGAGGCAAATGTAACTGTGAAGGGCATTTCCACTGATGTGCAGGGGGGTAGGGTTTGATGTATGCAAGTTAGATACAGAGTGTTGGTGCTATGCTGATGTCTTCAGGTCACCTCGTGCTTATGCTGAGAGGTAGGAGACAGAAATGGTATAAGCTTGTTCCTTGAGGGGGTGGGTCTCTTTGTGGACTCCATCTCTCTGAACTGAAATGTGCTCTGTGATGAGCAAATAACCTCCACACTGTGTGCCCCAGGCACTCTTCACATCACTGTTTCCATGCTGTATGTCTATGAATTGTTTGCCTGCCCTTTCTCTAAGTGCAGTGCAAGGCTCTCCTGGCTCTCATAGAGCCAAGCACGTTGACCTTTACAACTCCAGATGTTAAGCTCTGCTGGTTTTAAGAATTTAGAAAATATGGCCCCTTTTGTTTTCCATGCCAGCTGCTATGGGAGTTGGTTTTTCCTGTGTGCTCCCTTGTGTGTTAGTTTGTCTCTTGCCCTTCTTAGTGGCTGCTGCTCCCTCCCCACCACAGCAGCCGTTATCTGTTTCTCTTCCAAAATGCGTCTCCATACTTCCTAACTTCTTTTGATGTGGCCTCTTCTCTATCTTTTGTTGTAGAGTTTGTTCTCTTAGTGTTCAGGTCAACTTCTGAGGTATTTAAGATTTTGATAGTTACCTAGTTGTATTTGGGGAACCAGGTGACTGTAGGGTCCTCCTCCTCCTCTACTACGATGTTCCAACCTTCTCATACATTGTTATTTACATATCTAGAAACTGATTTGTATTTTTTTTATATCTTCCATGTTTCTAATCTTTTTTAACATATGGAATAGTTTATAAGAACTAAATATTGTGGGCTGTTTATTGTTACATCTGTGTCAGTTGTGGTTGGATTTAATTGATTTTTTTCCTACCCCTGAGTATCGTTTGTACTTTTTTACTTCTTTGTATGCCTGGTAATTTTTTTATTAGTTTCCAGACATTGTGAATTTTACTTCTCGTGGCATTGTATATTTATTTCCGTATTACTAAAAATGTTGTTGAACTTTGTTTTAGTTTGTAGTTAAATTACTTTGAAACAACTTGGTTCTTTCTGGTCTTGCTTGGTAAGATTTGTTAGGTAGATTTACAGCTTTAGTGATTTAAAGATTTAGTGATTTATTTAGTGATTTAAAACTTAATTTAGTGATTTAAAACTAAAGATTTACAGATTTAGTGATTATTCCTCACTACTGAAGGAATCCGTTTTTGTGTGTTCTGCCAGCACCCCAGGATTCATGAAGTATACCAGTCTCCCTGCTAGGAACAGACACCATTACTGGCCCAGTATGAGTGCCTGGCACTGTTACCTTTTATTTTGGGGGGTTATTTTTTTCTCAGGCTTGAGAAAAAAGCCTGAGAAACTACCTCTCAGGTAGTTTCCTTATGTGCGTGTGATGATAAGTACTCAGAACTGTCTGTAAGAATTTGCTTGCTCTCAGTGCTGCACTTTGATTCTCTGTCCTATTTACTCTGTGAAGTCCATGTCCATGTTTTCAACTCAATGAGTCCATCATTCTTAATCTTCATTCCCCTTCCCTGTACCTCAGCTTGGAAACTTCCTCAAGTCAATAATTTTGGTCATTTGTAGGGCTTATATAATTTGATCTTGCCTCTTGGAAATTTAATGTTGTTTGTTGCCGGCTGTCCAGTGTCTTGAAAAAGCACTGACATTTATTTTCTTCATTTTATGCTTTTTTTCAGGCAAAAATGTAAATCTAGACCCTTTAACTCCATGTCTTTACTGGAAACAGAAGTTCTACCTATTTATATTTAAATTAGTGTTTTAGAATTTTTAATTAAAGTATAGTTGACGTATAATAAATATTTCAGGTGTACAATATAATGAATCAGCAGTTATATATATTACTAAATGCTCACCATAGCAAGTATAGTTACTGTGTCACCATGCAAATTTATTATAGTATTACAGACTATTCCTTACGGTGTAATTTTTAATCCACAGCACTTATTTATTTTGTAACTGAAAGTTTGTACCTGTTGATCCCTTTTCACCTATTTTGCCTATCCCCTTGTCCTTTCCCTGGTAACCACAAGTTTGTTCTTTGTATTTATGAGTCTGTTTCTGATTTTTAATTGATCATTTGTTTTGTTTTTTTTTTTAGATTTCACATAAAAGTGAAATCATATGGTATTTGTCTTTCTCTGACTTATTTTACTTAGCATAATTCTCTCTAGGTCACCCATCCAGGTTGTTACAAATGACAAGATTTCATTCTTTTTTATGGTTGGATAATATTCCATTGTATACATGTATCATATCTTCTTTATCCATTCACATGTCAGTGGACACAGCTTACTTCCATAGTGTGGCTGTTGTAAATAATGCTGCAGTGAGTATAGGGGTGCATGTATTTTTTTGGATTAGTGTTTTTGTTTTCTTTGAATATCTAGAAGTGGAATTACGGGGTTGTATGGTACTTCTATTTTTAAATTTTTGAGGAATTCCCATGCTGTTTTCCACAGTAGCTGTACCAATCTACAGACCTACTAATAGTGCACTAATATTCCCTTTTTTTCTTGGCAAACAGTTGTTGTTTCTTGTCCTTTTGATGTAGTCATTCTGACTAGTGTGAGGTGATACGTCATTGTGGTTTTGTTTTGCATTTCCCTGATGATTAATGATGTCAAGCATCTTTTCATCCATCTATTGGCTATATCTTTTTTTGGCAAAATGTAAATTTAGGTCCTCTTCCCATTATTAAAATGGATTATTTATTTTTTGATACTGTATAAGTTCTTTATATATTTTAGATATTAATCTCTTATTAGGTGTACATTTGTGAATATCTTCTTACATTCAGTAGACTGTCTTTTTGTTTTGTTGTTGGTTTCTGTTGCTGTGCAAAAGCTTTTTAGTGTGGTGTAGTCCCACTTGTTTAGTTTTCTCTTGTTTTCCCCTTGTCTAAGGAGACATGCAGAAAAATATTACTAAAGCCAATGTCCACGACTTACTGCCTTTATTTACTTTTAGGTGTTTTGTGTTTTCAGATCTTAAATTTAGGTCTTTAATCTGTTTTGCATTTAGTTTTGTGTGTGATCTAAGAAAGTGGTTTTTTCTTTTGAGTGTAGTTGTTCAGATTTCCTAGCACCATTTATTGGAGAAACTGTCTTTTCCCCATTATATACTTTTGCTTTAATTTTTTTTTAAAAAAGAAAACTCATTTCCACAGTTGCATTGGCCACATTCTAAGTATAATAGGCCATGTATTGTTGTTTGTAGCATGCTCTTATATATATTAAAAGCTCACATAAAAACTGCAACTAGCTTTTTTTTTAACATAAACATTATTGAATTTTATGTTTAAATTAGGTTTATGTTTCTAGCTTTTATTTTATTTGTCAGAGAGAAGGAGAGTGAGCATGAGCACACAAGCAGGGGCAGTGGTAGGAGAAGAGGGAGAAGCAGACTCCCCGCTGAACAGGGAACCTGATGTGGGACTCTGTCCCAGGGTCCTCGGGTCATGACGTGAGCCAAAGGCAGGTGCTTAACCGACTGAGCCAACCAGGTATCTCTGTATCCAGCTTTTTAATGAGAAATCTAGCTTTTTAATGTTAACAAGTTTATATTACCTTTCTAGTGGGTTGTGAAACTGAGAATGTGTTTCAACTTCAGTGCTTTATTAAAAACTATCTATATTATTGTTGTCTTTCTGTAGAAGAGTGAGAAAACTGTCTTGTTGGGTCATGTCTTATTTTGAATTTTTGTCTGTTTCTATGGCAAATAGGATTCTGATTGATAATACTCTGGATCCTTTATATTGCTGTGACTAAGACAATGCTTGGCATGTAGTAGCTGTTTAGATACTGCTTCATTCAAGAAATATTTGAGCACTTACTATGAGTCTGGCATTTTCTTTGTGTTACGTGTGTAAAAGACTAATCTGTGCCTCAAACATAATAGACTGTGAGTATCCATTGTTTTCGTAGAGAGGCTACAGTACCCTAAAAGTGGAGTGAACCTAAATCCTGAAAACTTAAACTAGATTTCTAGTCATTTCACCATGTAAGATGGCACAACTGAGCTTCCTTACAATCAGTCAGTCCAGTGGACAAATAGTTCTTTCCTTTCCCTAGTGACTGTCAAAACTGTTTCATGTAGAGAGCAAGGTCTCTAAAGGTTTGATGAGCAGTCTTTTTTTTTTTTTTTTAATTTTTTTTTTTAAAGATTTTATTTATTTATTTTGATGAACAGTCTTAAAGAGCTGTGATGTTAACCACCTGGCTTCATGAAAAATGCAAATAAGAATCCAGTTTTTTTTTTAAGATTTTATTTATTTATTAGAGCCAGAGAGAGAACAAAAGTAGGGGAAGGGGAGAGGAGCTCAGGAAGAGGGAGAACTCTGCTCACCAGGGAGCCTGATGCAGGGCTAGGGGCTTGATCCTGATCCCAGGATTCCAGGATCATGAGCTGTGCGGAAGGCAGATGCTTAACTGACTGAAGCCACCCAGGCGGTAAAGAATCCAGTTTTTATAGGAGAAAAAACCTTCCACACATAGGAGACCATTTTCTTCCTAGATTTAATCCATTGTAAATTGAAGAATTGGAGACAGTTTAATCAATCTTTAAGTTTGTTTTGACTTGGCTGTTCAGTCCACTTAATTGTTGAGAAAATTTACATTCAGGTATCATATCTACATTATTGAAGTGGTTATGTGTGTTGTTTATCACTTAATAAAATTGTTTAAAAAAAGGTCATGTTTTGGTGATGGTGCAGGCAAATACTGAATTAGATGAAGTTGACAGGCCATCTGTTTCATTTCATTTTGGTCTTGAAATAGTGAAATCCTCATTCAATTTTTTGAAATGACAGAATTAATCTGAATAATCAGAGTAAATAGCTGTTGTAAAATATAGTACCTTTTATCAGTGAAATCACTATCTCTGAGTTGTAAAGCTAGAAAATGCATTAGTTAAATATGTAATTTATTTGTATTCTGACTTATCCCCAAAAGAATTTGAGTTAGACATATTCCTTTGTTGTAGAAAAGTAATGATTAAATTAAAATTTAATAGCTACTCATGTGATTTTTAAAATAGGCATTTTATTAATAACTGGATTATAGAATTTGGTTTGAGTCATTTTTACAATAAAATTATATTTTTAAGTAATTTCAAAAGTCTTACAAATATATAGATTTGATTTGATATTTGAAGTATTTTGGTAGTTGTATCCAAAATTACTTTGTTAACCCAAAACTGTTTTATTGTGCCTTATCCTAATTCTTTAAGACTTAAACTATTCTTTAAGATGTTATAAAACCATTAGTTCAGTAAATAAGTGCCTGTTCTTTGTTAACTCCTTCAAGGATAAGAGGTATTGGATATGGTTAGGATTGTTCCATATATCTAAGAAATTGTTCTTCTTGAGGCTTTGTCTTAGTAATAGTTAAATTATACTTTCCAACATTTTCAAACTGCAGGCCATTACCCTTTAGTGAGTTGAGGAAACATTTTAGTAGATCTCACACATCATGATAAATGCAATAGAATAGAAGCTATGAGAATGCATCACATGTACTTACAGGATTTTTATAAAATTTTAGTTTGTTATATAAATATACATTTATATATTCTAGGTGGTCATATAAAATGTATTTAACAGTGGATTGTAGTAAAAAAAAAAATAAAACAGCTACAACAACAAAAAACCCCTGAAAAAAACCTTTGAAAGCCATGATCTCGTAGTTAATTTTAGCTGCCAGTTTCTCTTTACTATTTTGTAAGGTGTGAAAATGATTGGATTTGCACATCTGAGGTGTGATGGGTTTGGTCTTTGTGAGTGCTGCTTTTGCAAAATGCTTGACACTATGGCTTAAACTCTACTCCAGATTCCTGTATTGAATAAAAAGTCTGTTAAAACTGTTTTTGTTCTAGGTAATCTTTAGTCTTTGGGGTCACTGACCTTGAACTTGAGTTAGACATCTTCCTTTCAAGAAAGAGGGTAGTTTCATTGGCATTGGAGGCAATTGACATTTCTATCCATATTAAGGAAAAGATTCCAGAAACATGAAAAGAGAAACTAGAATGTAATTTTGTAAAAACTAAAACCAAAAACACAGTATCACAGAGGAGAAAGTTCTTCCAGTTAATAATGTAACCTGCCTGCACCTCAGTTTGCAAAGAAAAAGGAGATTGTTGTTACTTGATTTCTCAGGTTTTTTTCTCACAGAAAATTTGGAACTTTTCAGATGTCTTTACTTCTCTTTTAGCTCTGGAATTCCGTCAAATATTTAGAATGATATTATGAACAACTTGATTTTCAGGAATTCAGAACCCCTAATGAACTGGAGATGGGCTGTATTCATTAATATGTGTGCATTTGAATAATTTTCCATGAGCCTGTCTGGTCTGTTTGACAAAATTTATATAGAAGAATTAAATGCTGATAGCCTGCATATTGGAAAAAAGTATCTTGGAACTTTCCTTGAAGTGAATGTTTCTTTGAAGCAGATTTAATTTGTATTAATGTGTCAAGGCCAGTGTTTTTCACTCCCCGTAGAATTATTTTTTGATATTATAATGAAAATCAATTGCAAAAGATAAATTTAGCATTTGAATACTCTTTACTCTGACTTTTATTTTCTAGGAACACATATAGTTGTTAAAATTGAGATTATTTTCAGAATCTTCGCAGGTCTTTGCCTTCATCACGTTTTTTCAGTGCTTGATTTTTGGATTTTACTGTTACGGTATTTACTGTTCACCTAAGAGCTATTTGAGCATAGAAAGTACAGCTTATTTGATTTGGGAATGTGGGGTAGTAGAAGTTGAGTATAGATGAACAAGTAATTTCTTTACTTCAGAAGTATTTTACACCTGGAAACATACACTTGAACTCTGCTGTGATTTTTCACATGTGCCGTTTATTACCAAATATATTCTTTATGAAATTTTGACAGTATACTTTATAGCCTCTACCTTTCAGAGCCTCTACTCTTTCTTCCTTTAATTTAATTTAAGCTTTAATTCTAGGCAGAATTTAGCTTTGTTTGTTTAAATAAGGTGCTAAATCTTCAGTCAGGGTAGGGGACATTCTTAACCAAGGGATCACACCTATATTTTTATTTTTAGGGTTTTTTTTTAAGTGTTTTGAGATATATGAAAAGGGAGAAATCTTTGATCAAATTTCAGTTGGACACATGGTTTTATTTAATTGGCTTTCATACTTTAGTACATCTGCTTTATAATATGAAAGGAGATTCCTACCCACAATTTTCTCTCCTCTTTAGATGCAGCTATTTATTTTGAAGTAACTCTGGTTCTCCATGAATTGGCAGATACTGTTGATACCTTGTATTACAGCAAGTAAAAATTGTTATGATTATGACACAGGATATTCCTTGTGCCTAGAGGAGGAAATAGGCCAAGTTTGAACATTGTTCATGTATGTATCATAGGGTGCTGCTATCTTGGTTCCCTGAGAACATGAGATTGCCATAGCAACAGAGGCTCTTTCAAGGCAGAAATCTTGGCAGAACAGTCGGGTCTTTTGAAGTGCTGGTTGTGTTGATAGGAAAGGATCCAGTCAGCAGTAAGCATGCAACTGTGGGCCAGCACAGGGAAAATAAGCATTTAGTTTTTAGCTTTAGCTTGAAAGCAAATATATTTTGAGTTTCCCCCCAAAGCTAATCTTAGCTCCAAACAAATATTTATATGAGGTTTTCTTTTCACATGTATGCTGTTTCAAGAACATAAGTTCCCAAGCATGTGCTGTGTGATATTTTGGCTGGCCTAAGATTGTCTCAATTTTTGGAAAAATCAGTGTGGTGTAAAGCATTCTAATATTAATATGTTTTGGTATTAAAAGCAGAGTAGATAAAAATCATTAAAAATTACTCAGTTTAGAGTTTGGTCTTATTTAAAAACTAGTAAAAAGCAAAATTAAATCTTCAATCTCCATGATTTGCCTACTGTTCTCAGGATCCTCATTTTACCTAATCAACTTTCTCTCTCTGTTTGGCACCCTGAATCTCCACCGTGATCATGGTTTTGCTCTTGTGGCTGTTCTTGCAGCTTCTTGTTTATGTGTTTTTGTGTTGTGTGCTAGACTTAGTTTCTTAATAATAAACTTTTTGTTCGTAGAAATTGTGTCCTCCATTCTGGTGCCTTTTAAGAAAAGACTGGACACATGGTTAGGACTTAGTAAAAACTAGTTTATTGATCATTTTAATTTGAAATACGTTGAGCAAAAAATCATATTAAAATAATAGACTAGCCTTTTAATAGGTTGTATATATATAGTCACTGTATATAGTGTGCTATCTTGAGGATACTGTGTTTTTTTTGTTTTTTTTTTTTATTTGACAGAGAGAAACACAGTGAGAGAGGGAACACAAGCAGAGGGAATGGTAGCGGAAGAAGCAGGCTTCCCGCCGAGCAAGGAGCCCGATGCGGGGCTCGATCCCAGGACCCTGGGATCACGACCTGAGCCGAAGGCAGACGCTTAACGACTGAGCCACTCAGGGGCCCCTACTGTGTTATTTTTAATGCTTAATCCCAGGATGGATAATTTGTATAGTTTTTTTCCCCAACCATACTTTTTCATCTGCATTGGTGAATCCAGAAATGATTTGGATGACTGTTTTCTCAGCCCTCACAAGAATGATATATGTAACTGGTATCATTTTAGATGCCTAGGAGAGAAGTTAATACAGCACATACAGTGAATGACTTATGGTACGAGGGCTTAATTCTTACATGGAATCACATTTGGAAATGGGATGTATATGTCATTTCTTTATTATACTTAATTACCTCCTGTGTGGATAAATTGTTTGAATTTTTCCATATGGTACTTTTACTATTCTCTTCTGTTATGTCTTTTCTTAAGAAATAGAACCTGGCAAAACTTTTAAGGAAAGCCGTTTCAGGGACCAGGTAGAAGTTTTGTCATTTTGATTTATTAGAAACTATTGAAATGATAACCCTCTTTTAAGCACTACTACTATCTGCAGATGTAAAATACAGTTCCTACTTTTTAGCCTAGTTGAAAAGGGAAAAATTTTGGTATTAAAGAGACTTGAAAAAAATGCTCTCCTTCTAATCTAAGAATGAAGAGAAAGATCAAATCTAGCTGCAGAATCAAGTTTTTAAGATTATTGTATTATACCATCTGAAAAAGAACCCACTGGATATTTGCATGCATTTTATACCAAGAAATGTTAAACTTCATTCTTTGTTTTTAAAAGTCATTATTAATTAAAGAAGTGTCTAAGGTAAATAATTAAATTCAAAATTCATGGGGTGCCTAAGTGGCTCAGTCGTTAAATGTCTGCCTTCGGCTCAGGTCACGATCCCAGGGTCCTGGGACGGAGCCCTGCAATGGGCTCTCTGCTCGGTGGGAAGCCTGCTTCTCCCTCTCCCACTCCCCCTACTTATGTACCCTCTCTTGCTGTGTCTCTCTCTGTCAAATAAATAAATAAAATCTTAAAAAAAAAATTCACATTTACCTTTTTGCCTTTGTTTACTGAGCAGATTTAGGGGAAATGCCCAGGGCCTTTGAGGGTACTTGGGTATTTTGGGTCAGATAAAACTTTAGGGATATTTCCCATTCACAGGATAGTTATTATTCTCTTAATACAAGTAAAGAAACTCTTGTATTAGCTGATAGGGAAAATGATTTGACAGTTGAGGATTTACATATTGCTCGTCACTTTTCTTTTTTCTTTTTAAAAATATTTTTATTTATTTATTTATTTGACGGCGGGGGGAGAGAGAGAGAGAGAGAGATCACAACAAGGCAGAGAGGTAGGCAGAGAGAGAGGGGGAAGTAGGCTCCCCGCTGAGCAGAGAGCCTGATGCGAGGCTCGATCCCAGGACCCTGAGATCATGACCTGAGCCGAAGGCAGAGGCTTTAACCCATTGAGCCACCCAGGCGCCCCTGTTCGTCAACTTATACTGATAGTATAAGTTATATTCAGTTGAATTTTCTTGAAGAAGCAACACTTTGTTTTAGTCATTTTTGAATAAAATCTTTATAAACTGTATTATGAATTTTATTTTCTTAAAGCTTACAGGATACCTAGCTTTGTCAGGGTTATAGTCATGAATATTTGTTGTATTTGTGCTAATACAGAGATATTTACTATGGTGAAGGTTGGTAGAGTTGTTTGATTCTATGGGAATCTTTTTCTGATTTCTGTGCATGTATATTTATGGCATTTTTATTTTTTATTTCCTTATTACCTATAGTAATTTCTTACCTTGTCAGTTTTTAGCAGGACTGAGCAATTTCTGGCTTTTATTATATGATATAGTCTATTTGGTTCTGTAATCTAACCTGCTAAAAACTGACTAGGATTAATGAGGTAGGTAAGTTGTAAACTCTCTTGTTAAAATCAAGAGACTCTTTTGGTATATGAATATAAGCCAGGGAATGATTTTCACCTCTCTTGTGAGGAAGAGTGCATAAGCTTTATTTAAGCTTTTTTTTCTAGCTTATTTTTCTGTTTGCCTCTGGGTATAGTCGATTGCAGTCACTTGATATGTGGCTACAAGATATATGGACTGTTAAATAGAGGAGGCAAGATGGCGGAGGTGTAGGAGGCACAGAGAGCCCTGGGAATCAGAAGTCCAGCTAAAGAGGAGGAAATCACTCTAAAAGCCGGCAAACACAACAGCAGAGAGAAGAGAATAAGAATAGCAATTCTAGGAGCAGAAAATCAACCACTTTCAAGAGGTAGGACATGTGGAAAAAGTGAATTTAAAGCAACAGGAAGAGAGACCCCGGGGGGAGGGGCTGGCTCCCAGCAGCCCCAGAGCCACGGAGCACAAAATCCGGAACTTCTAGTCCGCTCCGCTGAGGGACATCGCTCTGCAGGCTAACTGGGGGTTTAGCCCTCCCAGGAACAGTGTGGTTTCAGGACCCGTGGGGTCACTGAGGGACCAGGGGAGTCCGAGCGTGGCAGAGCTCCCAGGTATTGGGGCGGAGAAGCCTTGGCAGAGAAGGAGCCGCGCAACACCGCATAGGCTTACCTTGGACTATAGGAACTGAGACATATAGTCCATATAGGGCTGCCGTATGTCAAGCGGGGACCCCACAGGAGGCAGCTCCGGAGACACCCTCTCCTTCCTCCTCCGGGAGGAGTGGTGCGAGAGTACGCAGCAGGAATCTGCTGGTTTGGGGACTCCAGACGGGGCTGCACGCTACAGATGGAAATGCTCCGCCACAGGCTAGCTGAGCACAGAGAGTCGACTGCGGACAAGGGAGACAGGAGTGATAACGGCTTTCCTCTAAG
>CM053609.1:37616308-37662320 GCA_028646535.1 Procyon lotor | reverse complement strand
TAATTTCCCTTTCTTCCGTCTTGTTTTTGGTGTATAGAAATACAACTGATTTATGTGCATTGCTTTCATATCCTGATACTTTACTGAATTCCTGTATGAGTTCTAGCAGTTTTGGAGTGGAGTCTTGGGTTTTCCACATAAGTATCATATCATCTCCAAAGAGTGAGAGTTTGACTTCATCTTTGCTGATTCGGATGCCTTTTATTTCTTTTTGTTGTCTGATTGCTGAGGCTGGGATTTCTAGTACTATATTGAATAGCAGTGGTGATAGTGGATGTCCCTGCCATTTTCCTGACCTTAGGGGAAAAAAGTTCTCGGTTTTTCCCCATTGAGAATGATAGTTGATGTAGGTTTTTCATAGATGGCTTTTATGATACTGAAGTATGTACCCTCTATCCCTACACTGTGAAGAGTTTTGATCAAGAAAGGATGCTTTACTTTGTCAAATGCTTTTTCAGCATCTATTGAGAGTCTTATATGGTTCTTGTTCTTTCTTTTATTAAGGTATTATCACATTGATTGATTTGTGGATGTTGAACCAATCTTGTAGCCCAGGAATAAATCCCACTTGGTCATGGTAAATGATCCTTTTAATGTACTGTTGGATCCTGTTGGCTTGTAGTTTGGTGAGAATTTTTGTGTTCATGTTCAACAGGGGTTATGTTGTTCTCTAATTCTCCTTTTGGTGGGATCTTTGTCTGGTTTTGGGATAAAGGTAATGCTGGCCTCATTAAAAGAGTTTGGCAGTTTTCCTTCCATTTCTATTTTTTGGAACGTTTTCAGGAGAATAGGCATTAATTCTTCTTTAAATGTTTGGTAAAATTCCCCTGGGAAACCATCTGACCCTGGGCCCTTGTTTGTTGGGAGATTTTTTATTACTGCTTCAATTTCCTTACTGGTTATGGGTCTGTTCAGGTTTTTTATTTCTTCCTGGTTCAGTTTTGGTAGTTTATACTCTCTAGGAATGCATCATTTTCTTCCAGATTATCTAATTTGTTGGTATATAGTTGCTCATAATATGTTCTTATAATTATTTCTATTTCTTTTGTGTTGGTTGGATCTCTTCTCTTTCATTCATGATTTTATTAATTTGAGTCCTTTCTCTTTTCTTTTTGGTAAGTGTGCCCAGGGGTTTATCAATCTTATTAACTCTTTCAAAGAACCAGCTCCTAGTTTCTGTGATCTGTTCTACTTCTCTTTTGGTTTCTATTTCATTGGTTTCTGCCCTGATTTTTATTATTTCTCTTCTTCTGCTGGGTTTAGGCTTTATTTGCTTTTCTTTCTCCAGTTCCTTTAGGTGTAGGGTTGGGTTGTGTATTTCAGACCTTTCTTATTTCTTGAGAAAGGCTTGTATTGCTATATACTTTATACTATATACTTTACTCTTAGGACCGCCTTTACTGCACCTCAGAGTTCAAAATCAAAGATTTTGAACAGTTGTATTTTCATTTTCATTTGTTTCTATGAATTTTTTATTCTTAATAAAATTAATTAATAAAAAATTCTTTAATTCCCTGATTGACCCATTCATTCTTTAGTAGGATCTTCTTTAGCCTCCATGTATTTGAGTTCTTTCTAACTTTCCTCTTGTGGTTGAGTTCTAGTTTCAAAGCATTGTGTTATGAAAATATGCAAGAAATGATCCCAGTCTTTTGGTACCAGTTGAGACTTGATTTGTGACCTAGGATTGATGTATTGTGGAGAGTGTTCCACATGCACTAGAGAAGAATGTGTATTCTGTTGCTTTGGGATGGAATGTTCTCACTATATCTGTGATGTCCATCTGGTCCAGTGTATCATTTAAACCTTTATTTCCTTGTTGATCTTTTGCTTAGATCTGTCCATTTAAGTGGGGGGGAGTGTTAAAGTCCCTTACCGTTATTGTATTATTATCAATGTGTTTCTTTGATTTTGTTATTAATTGGTTTATATAATTGGCTATTCCCATGTTAGGGACATAGATATTTAAAATTGTTAGGTCTTCTTGTTGGACAGACCCTTTTAGTATGATATAGTGCCCTTCCTCATCTCTTATTATAGTCTTTGGCTTAAAATCTAATTTGTCTGATATAAGTATTGCCACCCCAGCTTTCTTCTGATGTCCATTGGCATGGTAAATTGTTTTCTGCCCCCTCACTTTAAATGTGGAGGCATCTTGGGGTCTAAAATGAGTCTCTCGCAAACAGCATATCAATGGGTCTTGTTTTTTTATCCATTCTGATACCCCGTGTCTTTTCATTGGGCATTTAACCTATTTACATTCATGGTAACTACTGAAAGATACGAATTTAGTGCCATTATATTGACTGTAAGGTGATTGTTACTGTCTATTGACCCTGTTCCTGTCTGGTCTATGTTACTTTTAGGCTGTCCCTTTGCTTACAGGACCCGTTTCAATATTTCCTGTAGGGGTGGTTTGGGGTTTGCAAATTCTTTTATTTTTTGTTTGTCCTGGAAGCTTTTTATCTCTCCTTTTATTTTCAATGACAGCCTAGCTAGATATAGTATTTTTGGCTGCATATTTTTTTCATTTAGTGCTCTGAATATATCATATCAATCGTTTCTGGCCTGTCAGGTCTCTGTGGATAGATGAGCTGCCAGTCTAATATTTCTACCATTGTAGGTTACAGATCTCTTGTCCTGAGCTGCTTTCAGGATTTTCTCTTTGTCTCTGAGACTTGTAAGTTGTACTATTAGGTGATGGGGTGTTGACCTAATTTTATTAATTTTGAGGGGGGGTTCTCTGTGCCTCCTAGATTTTGATGACTGTTTCCTTCCCCACATTAGGGAAGTTCTCTGCTATAATTTGCCCCAGTATACCTTCTGCCCTGTCTTTCTTTCTTCTTCTGGGATCCCAGTTACTCTAATATTGTTTCATCTTATGGTATCACTTATCTCTTGAATTCTCCCCTTGTAATCCAGTAGTTGTTTATGTCTCTTTTCCTCAGCTTCTTTATTTTCCATCATTTCGTCTTCTTTGTCACTAATTCTATCTCATTTATCGTAGCAATAAAAGCCTCTATTTTTGATTGCACCTTATTAATAGCTTTTTTTATTTCAACTTGGTTAGATTTTAGTTCTTTTATTTCTCCAGAAAGGGATTCTCTAGTATCTTCTATGCTTTATTCAAGCCCAGCTAGTATCTTTTTTTTTTTTTTTAAGATTTTATATATTTGAGAGAGATACCACAAGTAGGCAGAGCAGCAGGCAGAGGGAGAGAGAGAAGCAGGCTCTCTGCTGAGAGGGAGCCCAATGCGGGGCTTGTTCCCAGGGTCCTTGGATCATGACCTGAGCTGAAGGCAGATGCTTAACCCATTGAGCCACCCAGGCGCCCCTCCCACCTTACCCCCCACCGCTAATATCTGTGTAATTGTCATTCTGAACTCTACTTCTGATATTTTACTAATGTCCATATTGATTAGGTCCCTAGCAGTTGTTACTGCTTTCTTTTTTTTTTGACGTGTTTTCTTCTTTGTCATTTTGTCCAGAGAATAGTTGAATGAGAGAACAAAATGCTAAAAAGGTAACAATGACCCCAGAAAAATATACACTAAACAAATCAGAAGAGACTTGAAACTGCGTGGTAAAGAAAGGGAAAAAAAATATGATGAGGCTGGTGAATAGAACAGAGCTATGCACCTGATTTTGGGTGTATTTTGGTCTGTTAGAAGAAACTGCCTCCCAGAATTTTAAAGAAAGAACAACATATATATACAAAAATAAGGGTAAATATGATGAAGAGATGGAATATGACTGTAAAGATGAAAATTTAAAAATATTTTAAAAAAGGAATTGATAAATTGGTTGGAAAAAAAGAAAAAAATAAAAAAAGAATGTGATTAGGCGGGAGACTAGAACAAAGCCACACACTAGATAAGGGTACATTTTGGTTTGTTAAAAGAAACTGTATCCCAAAATTTTAAAGAAAGAAAAACATATATGTACATAAAATAAGGTTAAATACAATGAAGGGATAGAATATAATTATAAAAATGAGATTACAAAAAGATTTTTAAAAAGATCTTGATAAGATAAGGTGTTGGTGAAAATAGGAAAGGAAAAATTCAAAAGAAAACAGAAAAATAAAGAAAATTTTAAAAATTTAACTTCGAAAGACTAAAGAACCATGGGGGGGAAGCCATATATTTTGTGTACTCTGTTCTCCTAGGGCTGGCATTTTGCCATTCTCATTGATTGGTGAGCTTGGTCGTGGATGGATGTTCTTGCTGATCTTCTGGGGAAGGGGCCTCTTGTAGTGATTCTCAAATATCTTTTCCCAAGGCAGAATTGCACCACACTTGCCAGGGGCCAGGCTAATCAATCTGCAGGGAGTTACTCTCGGTAGCTTTTGTTCCCTGAAAGTTTTCTGTATAGCTTTGGAGGATGAGAGTGAAAATGGCAGCCTCCCATTCCCTGCCCCTGAAGGAGCTGAGACCTCACCTCCCACATTCAGTGAGCCATCAGAGAAAAGCAGTCAATCACTCCTGTCTCCCTGGTCTCCAGCTGTGCTCTGTACTCCCCTAGCTGTTACCATGATCTCTGGTTCATGGCCCCGTTTGGAATATCCAAACCCAGCAGATTCCTGCATCACACTCCTGTGCCACTCCTCCCCGTGGAGGAAGTGGGGGGTCTCTCCAGATCTACCACGTGTGGGGTCCCTGCTTGAAGAGTAGTGGCCCAACTGTGCCACTGATCATGGTTTATGGCAACCCTGAGTTGAGAGCCCACTCCTTGGCTCCGTCTTTGTAGCTGGCCTCCCTGTTTTGATACCTGGGAGCTCTGCCATAGTCAGGCATTCCTGGTCTTTCTCTGACCCAAGGGTCCTACGACCACACTGTCCCAGCAAGGATTCCACTGGAGCAATGTCCCTCCATGGAGCAGACTTCTAAAGTTCTGATTTTTGTCCTCCACTCGTCTATCACTTTCTTAGCCACTGGAGCAATGTCCCTCCATGGAGCCAACTTCTAAAAGTTCTGATTTTTGTCCTCCACTGGTCTGGTGAATAGAACAGAGCTACACACTTGATTTTGGGTGTATTTTGGTCTGTTAGAAGAAACTGCCTCCCAAACTGATAGCTGGTGATAGCAAGTGATAACTGGCTGATGGAGCAACCCGCCCCTCCCCCCACACTGAGTCTGTTTTACCAGATATTGCTTCAGATTCATTTCTCTGCGTGTCCTGCCTTCCAGAAAGTGGTCGCTTTTCTATTCATAGAATTGTTGCTATTCTTTTCTTTGGTCTCCTGTTGAGTTTGTAGGTGTTCAGAATGGTTTGGTGTAACTATCTAGCTGAATTCCTGGGACCGCAGGAAATTAGGTCTCCTATTCCTCTGCCATCTTGCTCCTTCCCTACTTTTTCTTTTTTCCTTGTTTTTATTTTTTTAAAGATTTTTTAAAAAAGATTTTATTTATTTATTTGACAGGGAGAGATCACAAGTAGGCAGAGAGGCAGGCAGAGAGAGAGGGGAAGCAGGCTCCCTGCTGAGCAGAGAGCCCGATGCAGAGCTCAATTCCTGGACCCTGAGATCATTACCTGAGCTGAAGGCAGAGGCTTTAACCCACTGAGCCACTGAGGCACCCCTCCCCTACTTTTTCTTTTAAGATTTTATTTATTTGAGAGAGAGAAAGAGACAGAAAGAGACCATGAGCAGGGGAGAGTAGGAGAGGGAGAGGGAGAAGCAGGCTCCTTGCTGAGCAGGGACCCTGACACAGGGCTCATTCCCAGGAACATGGGATCATGACCTGAGCCACTGACGCTTAAGTGACTGAGCCTCCCAGGAGCCCCTGCATTTACTTTTTGACCCAGCAGTCGCACTTCTGGCAATTTATGCTGAAGATCTAGCAATTCAAGTATACATATGGATAAGCTTATTCATGGCAGCATTATTTATAATTGCAGAATATTGGAAACAACCTACATGTCAATACAGAATGATTAAACTGTAGTGCATCACACACCATACACGTATAGAAAGGAGGGAGGCAACCTCTGTGAATTGATAAGGAGTGATTTTTAGGGTTATATGTTTGCACAAGCAAAGTACAAAAGAGTAGCCATATTATACTACTTCATTTAAGAAAGAAGGCAACATAAGAAAATACACATATATCTGCAGATGAGTTACAGGAAGAATAAACCAGAATCCACTAACACAGTAAGAACAGGGTAGAAAGAATGAGGAGTGGGCATGAGATTAAAGTAATGGAGGAGGTTGTGACATACTGTGTATACCTTCTTCTAAGATTCTGACATTTAGAACTGTGTTAATGTTTCATATGTTTAAAAAAATCTGTAAAGTTAGAAAAAATGAAAACAGATGGACTAAAATAGAAATGAATGAGCGGACTCAACTAATTTCAAATGAGTAGCATGTGGGTTAGAGGAGGATACTAACACAAATAACTTTATTTATTTTTTTTAAGGAATTTATTTATTAGAGAGTGTGAGCGAAGGCATGGTGGCAGACGGGGAGGGAGAGAGAGAATCTTAAGCAGACTCCACACTTGAAGCCTGATGTGGGGTTGAATCACAGAACCCTGAGATCACAACCTAAACTGAAAGCAAGAGTTGAATGCTTAACCAGCTGAGCCACCCAGGTGCCCCAACCAAGTACCTTTAGAACATAGTATTAGGACTATATTCCTCAAGGTTGAAGACAGAAAGAACCCTTAAAAAAATATTGAACTCTGGTTTGTTAGGCTTTCTTTTTTGTGTAGAGTTCTGGGTCATCAAATCCAAAAGTACATTTTTTGTATACCAGGATTAAGAAAATAGGCAAATAAGTATTTTATGAATAATGGAAGCCAGATTTCTTATTGAGGAGACACTTTTAAATATGAAGGGGGGGGAGGCTGGAAGGACAGAATACTGGAGTGTTCAATTAGAATATGAAGTAGCAATATAAACTCATCATTCTTCCTTCCATGCATGCACGTATCCATCCATCCATCTGTCCATCTAAGAATTAGTTATAGGTAAGATGTGTGAGTATACATGTATGAACATATGTGTGTTCATGTATATATGAAATTCATATATATATATGAATTTATTTCATACGTTTCTATACCAACTTCCTTTGCACAGATCTTGATGATTTTTAGTCGATAAATTTACCATTGACGAAACTTGCTA
Organism: Procyon lotor; assembly: GCA_028646535.1. Classification (NCBI taxonomy): domain Eukaryota; kingdom Metazoa; phylum Chordata; class Mammalia; order Carnivora; family Procyonidae; genus Procyon; species Procyon lotor. The sequence goes on along the minus strand of CM053609.1, from coordinate 37,655,186 downwards.
GGTAATATATTATGAAATTATTTAGGTGCTATTTTTGTTTTTGTAGTTGAACCATTTACTGAAAGTATTTATCAGGTATATTTGCTAAAACATTAGACTTCTGCCTGTTTAGTTGTGAATAGTAGTGACCTCCTTAAAATATATTTGGCTTAATTTTGTAAATGTTCGTTCAAATTTTCTTTTAAGAAAGATGTTTGCAATATTGATAAAATGTTAGTAAAGGACCTCCTGTAGCAAACAGTTTTAGCTTAAATGCAAATGGAAAACATGTCTGTAGCTATCTTTTGTGATTAATAGATTGAATTCATTTTGACATTTGCATTTATGTACTAGCATCTGGCTTGTGACCATGATCTAATAATAATTAAGATATGGTAATGGGTCATTTGAAATAGTAGTAATCAATATGCTTTTATCTGTAGTTTAGAAATATAGTCTAAAGCAAGAATTAAAGATATATTGGAAATTGCTAGTAAACCCTACTTTTAAAATTATATTAAAAATATATAATTATATATATGGTTATAATCATACTCCCATATCTTGTATATAATCATACTACTATACTGTAAAAAAAAGTGTGAACTGTAGGTATTTTAGTGATTGCCAATAAATGATGTAAGAATTGAATTTTGGTGATTTCAAGTTACTAGAATCCATTCTAAAAATTTTTGAATTACCTAATAAAATCTGCTTTTCTCTACAATCCATGTGAAAATGTTAAAATATGCTAGTAACAAAAAACTGGCTTTTTGTTTCCGATTATTTAATATGAGGCAGTTCTAAGCATTTATAGCAGTTAACTGACAAAGAGCCAATTATAAATAACAATTTTAATAAAAGCTTAGAATTCAGTTTTTAAAGAAAAATTTTTAATGTCTAAATTGAGGTCTCTACACATTAATTTCTCATTAAAAGTAATCTGAGATACTTGGAGAAAATGGACAATCTCATATTTGAGGCAGGAAAATTTCAAAATAAGCCTGAAAAATCTTGTCTTATGAGATAATAAGAAAGTTTCAAGGACTACAGAGTCTTGTCAAAAAGACTCAGGGTCCAGTTTGAAGAGCTTTCTACTGGCTAAAAATGGGGCAATTTGAGCTTTAAATAAAGGTAATATCTATGATGGATTAAGACACAACATACATGTTTAAATGCTTCATTTCATAATGATTCCTAAAAAATTACTGCTCATACTGGTGGGGATGCTAATAAACCATTTATTATTTTTGCAAGTAGAAAGATTTGAATGTTTATATTGCCTTTCCTCTAAGATCAGTACCATTGGGCAACTAAATAGTAGATGAAAAGTTTCTCATTATATAACTATTCTAGTTAACATATGGGAAAGGAATCATAAAATTAGAGTACCACCATTTTTGTAAGCCCTAATAAATTAAGGAATATAAGTGAACATTGTAGATACTGACACCAGAGAAAGAAATCCAGAACATTTGCCTCTTGATAGAAGACAAAATACTACCCAGAGAGTAGTCTTGCTCTCCATCCCCAAGAAAAATGAATTGAACTTCAATCTGAGAAAATATCTAAATTCAACTACTAACTTAGAGAAAATACAGAAGAGGAAAACGTTAAGTAAGAGCAAGTAGATATAATCAGAAAAACCTAGACTATGGTAAACTTACCAGTTTCTTTATTCTTCCCCATAAAAATCTCAAAGAAAAAAACGTGACAAAAAACCTTTGAAAATTTACACATTTCTGGTGCTCAACAGCCACATGTGGTTAGTGACTACCGTATTGGACACTGCAGATATATAACATTTGCATTATTGCTGAAAGTTCTTTTGGATCTTGATGCAAACATACAAGTTATAAAATTAAAAATTATGAGATTATTTGAATGCTAGATACTTATATTTAATTTGAATTAAATATACATTTGAATGCTAGATACTTATATTGAAAAGTTTTTGTTGGGACGCCTAGGTGGCTCATTGGGTTGAGTCGGTCTCTGTCTTCGGCTCGGGTCATAATCTCAGGGTCCTGGGATAAAGCCCCACGTCGGGCTCTCTGCTCCGCGAAGAGCCTGCTTCCCACCTTCTCTGCCTGTCTCTTCTGCCTACTTGTGATATCTCTCTCTCTCTCTGTTAAATAAATAAACAAAATCTTTAAAAAAAAGTTTTTGTTAACTCTTTCATGTAGTAATGATATTGTGATTATGTTTAAAGGAAGAGCCTTTATCTTTTAGAGGTACAGCAGTATTTACAGTTGAAATGGTATATTGGAGGTTCTTCAAAATAATACAGAAAGGAAGTAGGGAGGGTTATAGATCAGGAACTATACGCTACACCCTATTTAGCTTGTAACCTGTTTAGTAAATAAAGTTTTACGGGAACATAGCCACACATTCATTTACATACGGTCTATGGCTGCTTTGGGATACAGAAGCAGAATTGAGTGATTGGAACAGAGATCCATGGGCCTACAAAAACCTGAAATATTTACTGTGTGGCATTTTATGGAAAGTTTTTTGACCCCTGGTACAGATGTGAAACAAGGTAGGACACAAATTGATAATACTTAAAACCTTTTTATATATGTTCGAAATTTCCCATATGTCAAACTTTCTGAAAAATAAATTTGACTATTGGTCTGATTTTAGAGTAAGAAAAAACTAAGCCTAAAAAAGAAAAATTCAGGGTGCCTGGGTGGCTCAGTCATTTAAGCATCTGCCTTCGGTTCAGGTCATGATCCCTGGGTCCTAGGATTGAGTCCCACATTGGGCTCCCAGCTCAGCAGGGAATCTGCTTCTCCCTCTCCTCTTCCCCCCTGATTGTGCTGTGTTTCTCTCTCTCGCTCAAATAAATAAATAAAATCTTAAAAAAAATCTTAAAGGAAAAATATGGAAAGATTTTACTCTACGAAAAATTCTGTCGTCTATAATATTCTGTCTTAAAGTCTGAAATGAATATAGTAAGATGTTAACATCTGGATGGTTAACCTGAATTTTATATTATTTTGTCTTTATATGCTAGAATATTTTTAGTTTAAAAAAGCCAAACTTTATAAATCTAAGTTAAAATAATGTATAAAGGCAAACTACACATTTGGGAAAGTATTTGCTGTATATAACAATGGGTTGAGAGCCTTAATATATACAGAGCCTTTAAAAAGTTGTCAAGGAAAAAAAAAATATCCCTGTTTAGGAATAAAGGACACATAGATGGTATTTGCCAAAGAAAGGCAACTGGCCAAGGTGCATATGGGGAAAATGGTTTAAAAAAGAGAGAGACCATAATTAGAAAATGGCTAATTAAAAAAAATTGGCCAGTCTTAGAATGAAAACTATATATAGAGAGGGAGAGGGTTGGGGAGAGAAGGAGGGAAGGAGACAGAGAGAAAGTAAACTATAAGTATGCATATGTAGTTAAGATGGTAACTTTGTTTTTCGTAATTGGCCAATTAAGTTATTTTGAATATAATGTTTTAGAGTAAGTTGAAGTTTGTAAAATTCAGCAAATGGAAAAAAGGGTAATCGATTTTTGGTAACTGAGTTTATTGGTTAATTGTTAGAAATTAATTTGTACATGTGTTTAACACCTTGTCTATACTGATTGTTGAAATACTTTTCTAGATGTTCTTAAACTTTGGCATACATCAGAATCACCTAGAGGGCTTGTTAAAATGAATACTGCCTGACCCCATCCCTAGAGATTTTGATTCAATGGATTTGGGTTGGGTCAGAGATTTGTCTTTCTAACAAGTTCCCCTGTGATCTGATGCTGCTAGTTGTGGAAACCTACTTTGATAACCACTGCTCTACAATTAAAAAGAGAACAGAAAAGATATATTTATGTGTAGCAACTAAGATCTGTCTTTGATGCCCAAGAAAGTTTTTCTCTGTTCATGAGCAGTTCCGTGTATATGAGAAAACATTCATTTGTTTTATAGGGAATCATTTGAAACCTTTAGCCTTCTGTTTGTAATTTATACAGCTTTGATATATAGGTGGTAATTTCATTGGTTTAGGTCTAGCTTTTCTGAATAAAATTGAGCTCTTTGTAGTGTAGTATATCAAATAGCAGAGTTATTTAGATGGATGAGTGTAAACTTCAGAGTAAGTGGAAATAGTGAAAAGAGCAAATGGTGTAAAGAAAAAGTGTAATTCTCCTTATATAAAATTAAGCAGGCAAAACAAAACAATACATTTTTAGGGAAATATATTTGGTAAAATTATTTTCAGATAGCAAGGGAATGATAAAGCTTTATTCAGTGTTTTGGTTACCTCCAAGGGGATAGTATACATTCATGATATAAATACTCTTTTTTTAGAGTATTGAGTATGATTAATAAAATACTAAAGTAAAACACTCTATTTCTTATAGGAAAAAAAATCTAAATAAGAATAAAACTCCCTTAGAGCTTTTAAGTTGGGCCTGCTGAATAACTTAGGCCAGCACTGTCTGATAGAATTTCTGCAGTGATGAAAAATTTTTTTTTCTATCTGTGCTGTCGAATAGGGCTAGTAAGCATTTGAAATATGGCTAGTTAAATTGAGGAACTGAATTTTGAATTTTAATTATTTAAAATTTACATATAAACAAGCACATGTACCTGGTATCTACTGTATTGGACAGTATAACTCTATGCACTTCAGAACATGGGTTTTCCCTTGCGTTCTTAATGTGTTAATAATTCTCGTATGGAATATTCAGTTTTGCTTTGCTGATATTTTGCTTATTAGGTCACTGATTTTTTACTGTTATCTTATATTTTTTGACTCCTACTTCTGCTTCTTGGGTTCAGTGGTAGCACTTTGATTTACTTTCTCATGGCTTATATTCCTAAAATGAGTCTTCAGGATCAGAAGCTGCTGTACTATAAAGATTATTGGAAGCATAGTAGTATTTACTAATAGTATTTGAAATTCTTACAGAATCACTTTTTTTTGTATGTCAGAGATTTATTACTTTGATTTTCTCTTGATTTTATTGAAAATATCTCTCTAGTGACTATTCTGAGCCTCCAAGCAAAATTCTTTTTAATTTTAATTTAATTAAAATGTTAAGTCATTCAGTAGGTATTACTTATTGTGAACTATGCATTCCTGAGAAATGGGGAATGATAGAGGAGATAGACTCTGACTTATGATGAGAGTATATTTGGAAGCATTTTTAGGAAGCAGAATGCACCTGAGAAAATACATTGAAGAGTCATACAAAATAGCTGGAGGAATGAGAATAAGAAAGTATATGACTGGGAAGGGACCAACCAAAAATGTTTATATATTTTTACTTTGTTATGTTGTCTCTTAATGGTAATGGAGATTATGCATCAAAATTCTTAGCCCTGTTCCTATTACTATGTAAATGTTTTGAATTTTTAATATGCACAATATTATATTTCAAAAAAGACTTATAATATGGAAAGAACATAAAAAAAGGACAACCAAATTGGGAAAAAAGATAAAGGATTAAAGGAGACACTCCATCAAAGAAGGTAGATGAATGGCCAACAATATTTGTAAATATGCTCAATGTCATTAACATTATTATCAGCAAAATGAAAAGCAAATTAAAAACACAATGAGATAACATTGCACATTGATTAGAATGGCTAAATTAATAACAACAATAGCAAATGATAATTCCAAGTGTTCCTGAGGATGTGGAACAATTGGAACTCTTTATGTTGCAAGCAGAAATGAAAAATGACATAGCCATCCTGGAAATCAGTTTGGCATTTTCTTAAAAGTCAACATACATCTACCATATGACTCAACATTCCCACTCCCTGGCATTTATTCAAGAGAAATGAAACACATGTACACAATTTTTTGTTGTTCATAATGCCCTTATTCTGATAATACCAAATGAGAACCAACCTAAGTATTTATCATCTGGTGAATGAATTTTTAAAAATCATGTGACATTGTGAACAACACATCCATATAAAGGAAAATTACTCAGCAACAAAAAGGAATAAAATATTGACACATCCTTACATGATTGAATCTCAAAAGCATCAAGCCAGGGGAAAAAAAAGGCACTACATATGGTATGAGTCCATCTACATGAAAATTCTCTATCTTAATGATTCTCATATCCTTTCTGCTACCTCTGTGGTGGTTATCTACTTTACCTATTTAATTTCAATATCTACTTTACCTATTTAATATTTACTAATACTGGGTTGATAGCTTATTACAGAGCTACCTGTTTCCAAATGTCTGATACTTGTCGTATAGTGCTTAGAAGATCATTTTTAGATTTTTAGAGTTACCTACATAGGTACATAGGGGTAGATGCTAATTGAAACCTTAAGAGTTTTTTATTTATGGAGAATGAAAATAGCCATGGAAGTATAAAATTGTTCCAGTAAAGGCTCACATGTTTGCCAATAATAATAATAAAATAAAAGGACCACTTAGTCTTGTTCAAGTAAAGATAGACATCGGGAATCCAACGTGAATACAAATAGAGTTAGGTCTTACAGGCATTGAAAACTAGGAATAGAATCTGTTTTCTCTGTCTTTTAGGGACCCGTGGTGTGGCTTAAAATCAGGTTCCCAGGTGGATGTCTACTTTTTGCTCCTGTTCCTTTTACAGACCAGCTTCCTTTACTTCTTTTTTGCTTTGCCCAATTTACAAGACCTCTAGCTTAAGCATTTTCTTTGTGTCTGACTCTTGGGTCTAAATTACAGCAAAGCATTTGGTGATTATTAAGCCAGTGGAGTAACTAGTCTTGGATTGGCCACTCATGTCTCATCCATTTGGTTGGGGTTAGGGACATGATGTTAATTCATACAAACATGTCTACCTAGATTTTTTCAATACTTTCAGTTCTAGTGTAATCTTTGTTTTTGAAAGATTGTGATTTTTCCTACTATTCTGCTGAGGAGGACATATCATCTTCTTGAGACTTGATTTTTTTTTTTTAAGAGCCCAGTGCAGTGCTTGAACTCATGACCCTGTATTTATTGTTCCTTTTCTTTTTTAATTGAACATTTTAACTTTCATACAAATATTTGAAGCTATAATTTTATATGTAAGCATTCTTTGAACACATATATTTCCACTAAACTTTAATTTTTAAGTAAAATTTATCTTGTTGATTTTTTTTTTACATTAATTCAAGTTTATGTTGGTAAGTCAGTGTTAAATGATTAGTGTGGAGGAAATGTACCTCTTACTTGTGTGATTGTGAGTCTATGTATCAGCTTACAGATTTTATTGTATAAAAGCCACACATTTTACGCTTTAAAGTTATGTTACTTTTTGAAATAAATTCTTTTGGGAGATCTGAAAAAGATTTTGTTTCTCAGTTGAGGCAGATACATGCCACTGACTGTTAAATCACCTACTATTAAATAAAGTGCTCACAAGTTATTAGATGAGTGAGTATTCTACTTAATTTTTCTGTTGACACTTTAAGACAGCCATTACCAAAATTAGTTCTTCAAAAAGGCAGCTGACAAATACATACTACACTTGATCTTAGCCAAAAGGCCGAGAAGCGATGACAAATACATATTATTTATTATGTGTATATTATGGAATGAATTATGTGGTATAGTTACGGATTCTGGAATTTAAAAAATGTCATTCTTATGTTTTGGAGGAAAGCATATATATTTTTTCCTCAGATTATATTTCCAACTTTGCGAAAGCAGTATATACATAAATACATACAGAAAGTTAAAAGAATAAATAAGAAATAAAAAATACCATATTCCTACCAGCCAGAGATGACATCATTAATACTTTTATATATATTTGAGGTGTTTTTCTGTATGTATGTATATACACATGTATTTCTTTACTAAAATTATACTATTGTATTTGTTACTTTAGTATATGCCTTTTTTAGTGAAGAGCTTTGGCTTTCCCATGTCAGCAGATTTTTATCTTATCTAATACCTAATATATACCCCCATTTTTTCAGTTTTCTGAAAAATATTATTTGCGGTTGATCTGTCCAGTCTGGGTCCAATCCAAGATGACTCATTGCATATGATAATTATTTCTCCTCATGTCTTTCAAATCTAACATAGTTCTCTCCCTCCACTCCTACCTTTTTCATGGTATTAACTTGATTAGACCTTGCCTTTTATTGTGCATGTCTGTTTTTTTAGGGGGACAGGTGGGCATATCTGGTTGCTTCCTACTGGTGCCATTGAGCTTTTTCCTTCATATCTCGTTGTATCTTTTTTTCTCTCAGCTCTCTGTATCTTGAAAATGTATCATGAAAATTTTACACATTTCTAATTAGGTGAACAGCATTCAGTTAATTTCTGTTTATTTTACTTATTTATTTATTATTTACTTTATTTCTGGTTACTAAAAACATTTCAGGGCTCCTTCCCTGAAATGGGTTTTAGTGGAGTGGTTATATTCATTTGTGCCTCAGGCAAATTGAATGGTTCCTGTCTTCTCCTTCATTCAGCTGCTTACTACCTTTCTGATATTTATGACTTAAAAGTAATTGATGTCACCTCCTGCCTCATTATGGACCAAGAGACAAATTTGCATATGTGAGCAAGGAAGAGACTTTGGAAGATCTTCAATTATTCAGTGATTATTTCTGATCCTTTACTGTGCTTTTTAGGAGGATAGCTGAGTTCTCTGACTTATATCAGAATATCCTATCCAAATCTAAATTCCCATTCACATCAGACATAGGGGTCTCATTTCTAAGACCTGGTTTTAATATTCTTTCCTAAGCCTGAGTTTCAAAAACTTCTGCACCGGTTTGGTTATCTATTTTGTTTCATATGTATTTTTAAACAATCTTTAGGTACCTCATTTTCTAAGTACGCCTTACTTAAATAACTGAATTTGAATCTCTTTATTGAGAGAAAGCAATCAGAAGTGACTCTGCGTGTAGACAATTAATTAATTGCCCATTAGCTGGTAAGGAGAGAATATGGTTTGGAAAAAATATATTTATTTTTTATTTATTTTATTTATTTTTTATTTTTTATAAAACATTCTATTGAGGTGTGAAAAGGGATCTTGATTTTTCAAGTTATAAAAACGGCATTATAAGAACAAAAACAAAGGGAAGCCCATCCAACTTAATCTAACCGAATTAAGCAGTTTAATTTTTATTTATTGAAAATGAGCTTTTAGCTGTTTTCTTAAATACACATTTTTCTTCATATCTGTGATTTAAATGAATTACCCACCTCAGGTTGCCCTCATCTATTCTAATTATTGACCCCCAACCATCCTTAAAAATATGCTCTCATTTTAGAAAATGGAGGGTAAAAAGGTCACCTGTGCTAATAGCAGCTATGATGGAAGTTGCCTAGTCTACCAGAAATTCTTGGGATTTTATAGCCCTTCCACCAAAGTCCAATTTTGGAAATATTTCCTCATTTGTATTTGAGTATTCTTAGTAGTTTAGTCTGGCTTCAAGTTTGAACACTGGCTGTTTTGGAGGAAGTTAATCTTAGTGTAGGGTGTGATGAGCAGAGTGATAAGAAATATAGAATGTGTTGGAATGAAAGAAGGTAAGATACGAGTTAACCTCCAGAAGGGCAGAGCTCAGAAAATACTGATTTCAGTTAACATTTTGGAAACATCCCTCTTCTAATCCCCCTGAATCTTAACTTGGAGATATTTTTTTTCAGGAGGAAGTTTGGACGTTATACAACTTAATGTATTTCTAAAAAATATTCATGGCCTTTAACACATTTTTACCCATAGTCGTAGCAAATAAGAAGCCTGAAAATGGTCTACTTCCAGACCTATTACTTTTGTTCCATCATCCATACCCCTGGGTCTCTTAAAGGTTCACTTCCACCCTATAAATTCTCAGTGTTGATTTAAAAATACAAAAGAAAGGGGGCGCCTGGGTGGGTCAACGGGTTAAGCCTCTGCCTTTGGCTTGGGTCATGATCTCAGGGTCCTGGGATCGAGCCCCACATCGGGTTCTCTCTGCCCAGTGGGGAGCCTGCTTCCCCCCTCTTTCTGCCTGCCTCTCTGTCTACTTGTGATCTCTCTCTGTCAAATAAATAAAATCTTTAAAAAAAAATACAAAAGAAAGAAAAATGCAGGGGGGTTTGATTTAAGGAAACATTAGACTAGAGGAGCTGATAGGAAGGAAAGCTGAAAAATCCGGGTCAAGAGTACTAATCCAGTGTTTATACAGTAATGAGAGTGATTTCTTTATGTGATTAGTAAATTTTCTATGATGGAGATTTCTGAAAGGTAAGTTCTGAAATTATTTGAAAAGTGGCAACATAAGTTAAATAAGTATTAAGCTTTTCAAGAAGACAATTTTGAAGAACAGCATAGTTTTGGGATAAGTGTTGACATGCTTATTTAGAAAAGAATTAGTCTTGCTACAGATCATATTAAATGGTTTAAAATAGCCGGTGAGTGGAACAGCTGTTGGATGCAATTCATGATTCCATGATGAAGTACAGAAGTCTTGGTATAGTTTTCAGGATCAAGCTAAGTTTTCTTTGCCTTTGATTTCAGCTACCTCTTAAGTCAAACATTTTGGAACTCGTTGAGGTTTCAGAAATAACAGTGTGGAGGAATCAGAGATGACTAGTTTAATAAAAATAAAAGTTGGCTTATGTATTTTGAAGTGAGGTATTATACGTTCTGTAGCATCTGAAACAAAATTGAAGCTTCCTAGTGTTTATGAGATGGCAGCTTAAAAGAACAGACTCTACTGTTTCTGAGGTAGTAATTATATAGCAACAGTCTGGCTTGCTGGAAAACGAAAGCTAGCTCTGTAGACCCAGGTCAGTTTCATTTATGTGTAAGATATTCCTTCCATAGATAGATCATGGCATAAATTGAGTGGAAGTGGACACTGGCTATATTTTCAGAAACTCATGGTTATATTATTGCATAAACCGTGTAATCCTTTTTAAAAGATACTTTTTTTTTTTTTTTAACTTCATGAAGGGTAGGCCCTAGTTTCTTTATCATTAAGAATTTTCAGAGGATAACAAAGACAAAACAAATCAAGACTTTAAGTGTAGCCAGCTATAGCCAGGGCTATTTAAAAAATTTTATTTATTTGACAGAGAAAGAGAGAGAGAGATCACAAGTGGGTGGAGAGGCAGGCAGAGAGATGGGGAAGCAGGCTCCCTGCTGAGCAGAGAGCCCGATGCAGGGGGCTCCATCCCAGTACCTTGAGATCATGACCTGAGCAGAAGGCAGAGGCTTTAACCCACTGAGCTACTGAGGTGCCCCTAGCCAGGGCTATTGTATAAATAATCAGTTGAAATAAACTGCTCAAGAAGCTCAAACCTTGATTTTTTTTTTTTTTTTTAAGAGTGGACTTGGGTTGGAGCCATCAATAGAATGGAAAGATTAGAATGAAATTCTCATAATGTATTCCAAGAGTAAAAGTCTAAATAATCATCAGAAAGCTTCCATATTCACAGATTGTCTTTTTCCTTTAATAGTTTTGCCATAGATTTTGTTCATAATTTTTAATCTTTCAACCTTTTTGTTCTTTTAAATTCGGTCCTGTAATATTTAAAAATTGTTATTAAAATTAATGAGAATTTTCTCTATTGAAATCACTTTATAGACAGTTTCTAGGATATTTTTATTTCTAGAAGCAAAGCACACATATAATCAAAATTTTTTAATAAATGAATTCATTCCCTTCTAGGGAAATATCCTTAGTTTCATATTCTTCAAATTTATACTGCTGTGTATTATTTCACACACATTCTTAGCAATGTTTACCTCAACTTGTTCCTTTTTTTTTAAAAAAATACACCAGTAATATTCATGGATTACTAGCTGATATTCCAAATATAATCACCTCTATCTACAATTAGTACATTTATCCATCTGTCATAAAAAGAATAGTTCCTTTTATTGCTGAATCTCACCAAGTACACTTTTCCCTGCCAAATGTTTTTGAAGTGATCATTTATTATCTGCATAGTCTAAGTGCATTTTTAATTCCAGTTATATTTATTTACTTCTTCAGTAAATATTTTGAGATGTCTTCTGTTTGTGCCTTTCTACAGAAAAGTTAAGACTCTTTTTATCTTACATTTTTCTTTAGTTTTTCATGATGGTGTGAGAATTGGCAAGCATAAAAACATTTAAACTTCAGTGTTGCATTATTTTATTTACAGTGTTTGCTTAGTGTGTAAACTACAGGTTGCAAACCTCACTGTTAGGGTCTCACCTGTGTTTGCTCTAGGTTAAGCTGGTTACTAATAGAATTGTCTGTGAAGGACAAGGTTATAATCAAACCTTTTGCCCAGTTGTGATGATAGAATGCAGATTAAAAATTCTTAAAAGACTAACTTCCGCTGTTTTCTGGTTTTCTTAGACAGTGTGGTCAACTAGAAGGAAAAGCTGCAAGTCTGTATAATGTCAAGTATATTTTAAAATAGCATGTGCTGGGGCACCTGGGTGGCTCAGTCGTTAAGTGTCTGCCTTCGGCTCAGGTCATGATCCCAGCGTCCTGGGATCGAGCCCCGCATCGGGCTCTCTGCTCGGCCAGAAGCCTGCTTCTCCCGCTTCCATTCCCTCTGCTTGTGTTCCCTCTCTCGCTGTGTTTCTCGCTGTCAAATAAATAAAATCTTTAAAAATAAAATAAAATAGCATGTGCTTTAAAAAGGTAAAAATCACAATCTCAATAAACATGTAGTCAATAAATATTTAATTGAACATCCACTATATAGATCTGTGGATATTCAAAAACTATTAAGAAATGTTTATTTATTTTTAAATTTATTTTTTATTAACATATATTGTATTATTTGCCCCAGGGTACATGTCTGTGAATCGTCAGGCTTACACATTTCACAACACTTACCATAGCACATACCCTCCCCAATGTCCATAACCCAGCCACCCTATCCCTAACCCCCCACCTCCCAGCCACTCTTAGTTCGTTTCGTGAGTTTAGGAGTCTCTTATGGTTTGTCTCCTTCCCCATCCCATCTTGTTTCAAAGAAATGTTTTTTTGCCTTTAAGGAAATTATGGTCCTTTTTGAAGAGACAAGGTTAATAGCTGTGAAAGAGTTGAAATTCATGAGTTGTAGAATAAGTGACATGACATGAGGTTCATGAGAGTGGTAAAATGAAAGGTAAGGATTTGAAGCTATTGCTCGTGTGGTTTTGACTTGAGCTTAAACATCAAAGGAAATGATGTAAGAGCTGTTCTCCTTATTTTAGATAATAGATGGAGTTACTTTTCTGGGACTATTTATAAATTTTACACTAGTCCTAGAATTTTAGATTCCAAAGAGAATAAATTTGGTTAAAATTATTTTGTTAAATGCTTTTGTAAGAATGTTTTACAAAAAGGGATGTCCACATCAAAATAGCTTGATGTTATTTTGTTTTTTAAAAAGTTTTATTCTTTCTCCTATATGTGTGTGTATTCTTCTGTACCTTTACTCATGCTGTGCCCTCTGTTCACAATGCCTTTCTTTGACACCTTAGGCTTAGCAGTTTCTCAACACCCATATCCTACTCCACATTCCTGTGACAGCCAGATCAGTTGTCATCTCATCTGTAAACATGACCTCCAATTTCAGTCTTTTTTTTTTTTCTGTAAAATTTTGTTCATCCTGCCAGTCATCTTTGGTTATTTACTCGTGTGGCTCTCCTCTCTCACATTTGTACTTTTCTTGAGGATAGATATTATTTATAGAAGTATTTGGGGTGCATAATACTGGCCATGAGGTAGGTAATTGTTAAATAAATTATTGAGTTACCTAAATTCTTAATACTCAGAGCTAGAGTTTGGTTTTTGGCATTTGTGGAAGATTAAGCTATGACATGGTCATCATTTTAATGGATTTATTTATATTGAGAGCTATAAGTCTTCATCTTTCTGTATTTTCAGTAATCAGGCCCAATGGTGATTCACCTAACAACATGAACTTATATAAGTCATTTGATAAGACACTAAACTCATCGGAGTTTGCTGAAATAATAAGCTTCAAATAGTAGATTTCTGTTTTACAGAATGTTATACAGGTATTTATAAAGCATTCTAAATTTAGATATAAATGTATTAAGTAAAGACTTCATGTCTACTAAGCTCCAGGCGCTCATGTAGACTTTGGAGATACAGTGGTGAGCAGGACATATAAAAGTCCATGGAGCTGCTTAAAAAGTAAAAAGAATAAAGAAAAAGCATCATTATACTGAATAATGAAGATTTTTAAGCTTCTTGGTTGATATCACTAGATTAAATTTAATTTAGATAATCACATTTTATATGTCTAATGTATTTTAAAAGCTGTAAACAATGTTTAGAATCCTTATGCTTTAAAAATATAGGTAAATTCAGAATTTCTATTGATTTTTATGGTGATTACATCTAGTACAGATGTAATTATAGATTTCCATAAAATCAGTAATTAGCCTGTTGAATTTCAGGAGCTGGTTTTCCTTGCAATGACATAGTACCTGCTTCATTTACTTTTGTGAATGAAATAGTCAAGTCATTAAATTTCAGACAGATTTGCAGAATTAACTTCAGTAAATATTAAAACATGTTATTATTGCTTTAAGTGTTACTACATTTTAAAGAAAGAAAATCCTATATCTTTATCTTCATTATGTAGAACATACTTTAATGTTTCAAGGAGAAGAATGCATTCTTTGTAGAAAACAGATGAAATGGAATCTCCTTGACTAGTGACTTAAGTTGATTTAATTCAAAACAAAATCTTATCTGAGAGGTAAGCAGTATCATTTAATCCCAAAGTAACTGTTAATGGAAAACTTTTTATATTCTTTCTTATAATACATTGTCTGGTGTTCTTTCTGTAGATATGCCTTCTGAATTATCTTTGGGGTAAGTATTAGATATGTTGTAGGGCTTAGATAGTTTGGGATTAAAATAGGTAACAGTTCTACAAATGAGTTATATACAGTGTCTATAGATTGACTACAGAGTATGAAGGTCAAATGACATATTTGAAGTTAAACAGTCAAAATAAAGCATTGTTATTAATGCAAAGTTGTTATTATTAGAAATAATAGTAACATTAAGAATATGGGGAACTCTGAGGAGTTAAGATTCCTGGCCTGAGTATTTTCTGTGAACTTTAAGATGTATTCAGCCTTCTTCTTTTACTTCTGTCTCTCCTGGTAACCCTTTGGCTGCTATTGCTGCCTGTAGTCCAAGGTGATCCTTCCTTGACAAAAGGGAGATTAATAAGCATTAAAGAGAGGAGTTAAAAACAGGAATTTTATTGTGGCTTCCTACCTTCTTCTCTTCCTTCCTTTAGAATTTATGGAAGATTGCAATTCATGAAAGCTGTGGAGGGGAAGCAGATAATGATATAAATCATATTTTTTAATATAAATATATTACTTGGGAGTACCTGGCTGCCTCAGTCAGTTAAGTGTTCAGCTCCTGGATTTGGCTCAGGTCCTTATCTCAGGGTCTTGAGATCGAGCCCCACATCAGTCTCTGCACTCAGTACAAAGTCTGCCTGAGACTCTCTCCCTCTCCCAATCCCACATTCCCTTTCCCTCTCCCCCTGCTCTAACATGCACGTGCACATGGCACTCTCTCTCTCTCTCTGAAATAAATAAATAAAATCTTAAAAAATATTTAAAATTAAAAGTATTACTCCACAGTTGCTTAGCCCCAAACCTTAAAGTTGAATTTGCTTTAGAATCCAGAATTTCTTGAAATTCAAAAACTGAATTAGTAGGGGTGCCTGGGTGGCTCAGTGGGTTAAAGCCTCTCCCTTTGGCTCAGGTCATGATCTCAGCAGGGGGCCTGATCCCCCTCTCTCTGCCTGCCTCTCTGCCTACTTGTGATCTCTCTCTCTGTCAAGTAAATAAATAAAATCTTTTAAAAAAACCCCTGAATTAGCAGTGTATACTATGTATTACGTAACGTCCCCTAGAGGAATCTATGGTAAAACCTTATAATCAAATACATCAGTATTTCTGAATCAAAACATATTGACATGCACATTGAGTGGAATAAACGAGGGCTATAATTATTCTCATTTCAGTTCATTTCAGGTTTTACCACTAAATAAGTTATGTAAAACTTGGGTTTTAGAAATTTTTGGATTTTAAGTTTTTTGAATAAGGGATTTGGACCTCTCTGTTTTGATATTCCCAAGGATCTGTAGAACCTATTTCTGTGAAGAAAGATATACTGTTTTTCTGTTTTGATCTTTATGAATCATATATGTGTCTGATTGAGATAATGTGTATATACAGAAATAAATATGTAGTATGCATACATGTACGTATACATGTATACAGATTTAGGGAAGCATGTGCATATTGTGTTTGTGTATGTGTGTTGGAGAGAGTGAGGGAAAATGTGTGTGTGGCTGTGGATGATAAGGACAGAAAGTGGCGAACTGGATCCGTTTAGCTATGTTTCATTCTTTTGGTTGCTCAGGTTTGGTTACTAATATGGTGTGAAATAAAACCTTAATTGAAGTTTCATAGCTTTGTTAGCATTTAAGCTCATCATTGACAAAGTCTGTTGACATAGATAAAACCTAGAAATTCTATGTAAAGTTGTAATCAGAATAATCTGTGTGTCATACAAAATGATAGTAAAAAAAATTGAAACAAACAGTTAAGATAGACTTGGCTTAAACTTCTGTTTTATTAATCCTCAAGGAGTATGAAATTTTTTTTTTAAGATTTATTTATTTTAGAGAGAGAGAGAATAAGTGGGAGGGGCAGAAGGAGGAGAGAGAATCTCAGGCAGACTCCCTGCTGAGCGCAGAGCCTGACTTAGGGCTAAGTCCCAGGACCCTGAGATCATGAGCTGAGCCAAAACCAAGAGTTGAACGCTCAACCAACTATACCACCCAGGTGCCCCTGTATGAAATGTTTTTGGTGGTGTTTAGGCACCCAAAGAAGCCATTTCACTTTGCCTATTTAACAATTAGTACACAGACTGTGGTTCAAGATAGGAAGTGACAAATACCTAAGCCAGCTGGAATGGTAATGGGAATTTAGGTAAGCAGAAACTAATGATCCATATTGGAAATAGGCCAGGGCATTGGGGATTAACACCCTCCCATTATGAAAAGTCCCATGAGATCTTAGGTGACCTCAAGAGGCTTGCACTTTTGTTTGTAAGAACCTTTTAAGATGGTTCTAAGACACTGTGAAAAATACTCAGGCTTTCATAATGTAAATACCAGTAAATGTGGTTAGAAATTACCTTTCTTTCCACTCAGTTGTATAAACTAAATATCAGATGAAATCAGCTGAAATGAAGTCTTGGGTTGGAATGTTCTGTTTTCTTTTGCAGTATTCACAGTCTTCAGTATTTTCTTCCAAATTTCTGTTTGAGTTCTGGTTAGTTTACATATAGTGTAATACTGATTTCAGGAACAGTCTTCATTATTTACTAAATTTAAGATCCCAGATCTTTATAGACATTACTGTATGAGAAGCTACACTTTCATACCCTTCCAGTGCTTCTGTGATGCTTTTCTCCAAACTCTGTGTTCTTTGCTGACAACAGCAATTGTGTGTACTTTGTGAGGTCAGTAAATGCTGATTCCTGCAAGAAGAAAGCTCTTAGGAAGCGAGCTGAGACATTGTGAAGAGGAAGCCCTAATGAGGCAATTGAATGAGGAGTATTGCAAAGGACTATAAAGTGTGAGTCAGAAGGCAAATTAATATTACTTCCCTCGGGTCTACCAGTCTTCGTATGTATGATTTTTTTTTCTTACCTGGTGGGTTTTTCCAGATATGTAGAATTATCAAATTCCCTTCTTTTTCATATCAAAAAAGCTCAATTAGTATTCTTGTAACTATAGTTCTTATTTTCATAAAAAAATACAAATGAACTTGAGCCATGTAATTTAAGGTTATAAGATAGATGGCATTTAGTGAAGAAAAACTTGTTCTTAGAGTGTATCTTTATTTACCCCATGATGCCTACTTAATAAATTCTATTTTTTATTATTCCTTTTAAAATACAAAGCTTAGGAATTCTATAACCTGTTTAATTCTCAACAGTTATTTTTCCTGTTTAAATGAGGAGCTCACCAACTAAAAAGTTATTTCCTGCAGTTTTTCTGAAATGATAGAATTTAGAAGCTATATGTGGTAAAACCAATAGGACCAACTATGAGCCTGAGGGAATTTCAGTTATGGGGTTTTTGTTTTTTTATTAATTTAAACTGTATGTTTTACAGAGTGGGCAGAAAGGGAAGAGGAACTTTCTGAAATTATACCCAACAGTTTTCAATCTTTTGTCAGCCTTTTGTGATACTATAGATGACTGCAGTTTGAAATGTATGTTTCATATACTGTTGGGTTTTTCCACATGGCTTACATGATCACAAGATCATATTTATTCTGTAGGACTGGAAAACCAGTGACTTGTGTTCTAGAAAGATGAAAATGTGGTTTTATTCAACTTTATAAATTGTCTTACATTACTACTTACATTTCAGTTTTCTGGTATGCATATTATCAGTTGACTAAAATTAATATGATGACAGAATCAGAGGAAAAAATTGGGCTTATGTTGCTCAATAAAATTTAAATGCTACTTTTTAAAATAAAACTTTACCCGTATAGACTGTTATGTATGATCTGTGTTTCCATGAGGAAATGTTGATTAAGTAGTTTCCATTTTGGTATTACAGTATGTCCTGTTATAAGTTGCTGACTGTGAAAAAATCTTTAAAGTCAAAAAAGCAGCTCAGCTTAAACCCCTGGTATTTAGTATGGCAGATACCAGAAATAGAAAGCTACCAGCAGTTTTATAATCTATTGAATTCCTGTATATCTTTGAAGTAAATTAGTTTTAAAAGTTTTTAAAAGAACTAAGTGAGTTACTTTGTATATCCTTATACACAAAGGGCCTTTTTTTACTTGATTTACTAAATACATGTCTTCAGTTTTGTTTTTCATTTTTAAAAGGAGGCCCTAGCTTAGAGTAAGTGACAAAATTGTCTGTGTTTAGTATATCTGTTAGAGATGTCAGTAACCTGTAAAATACATTAATTAAATATTTTTTTAATTATAATTTTGACAAGACTTATTTGTATGGAATATTTAGCAGAATAGACTTCTTTTGGGAGAAACAAAAGGTCTTTAGAATCTTAAATAAGTAACTTGTTTTTGGATTTTTTGAGGATATTTGACCATCCTTGATAAAAGAAAAAAGAATTAAGATATGTTAATAAAAGTATAAATATAAAAAGCTGTAAGAAAACGGGGAAAAAAGAAGAAAGAATTTGGATTTGTAATATTGGTCTACCTAAGTAAGACAAATTTTTGAGGATAAGGCCAATACTTGAATTTTGGTGTCTACTTACATGCAAAGTGCGGTAATTCAATAGTACGTGATAGTAAGTCTTTGCCTTTAAATTATTTCTGATAGAGGCTGTGGAATGTGGTTTGTTTTTTCTGAATAAAAAGTTTCTCTCTCAGGGCTTGCTTCTGTCATCCAGAAGAGAGGGAGAGGAAGAAAACTCTTGTAACTGCTACTTTATTAAGTTAGGACTCTAGTCAATGTTAAGCGGCTGTGGAATCTTTTACTACCTCGCAGTTTTGGCACATGGCATGATCAATACTTTCTACGTTTTTTTTTTTAAGTATTTTATTTATTTATTTGATAGAGAAATAGAGAGCACAAGTAGGCAGAGCAGCAGGCAGAGGGAGAGGGAGAAGCAGGCTCTCCCCCAGGCAGGGAGCCCAATGGCAGCCGCTTAACCAACTGAGCCATCCAGGTGCCCCAGTACTTTTTACTTTTAAAAAGTTGCTATTTTTACATTTTAATGAGATTACATTTAATAAGATTAAAGGGAACAGAGATATTTTGTGGCACTTGAAAAGCTGTTGTTTGTAGTCTGATAGGTTGTATTTTAATTTAAATTTGTGCTTTGGGAGAATTAAATTTGGACTTTAACATCTTCCTAAGTAAGATTTATGTGCATTTTTGAGATAAACCCAGGAAATAAACTATTAAGCAAAGGATGGTTTTTGTTTCAGAACACAACTGAAGATGCGACTTTTAAAATGTCTTCTAACCATTCAAAATAAACTATCAAGTTAGAGTTACATTGGTTGTAATATATCATATACCATGTATTTAGTATATTGTCTTATGTTTACAAATTTAGTGTTTCAAAATAACAACTGAAACATTTAAGCCGTAATTATTGAACAAGAAAATTAAAATACTGTTTATGAAAACAGCCAAGATGGTTTCATTGTACCTCAATGTGAGCAGAATACCTGTCTGGTTTTTAAACAGTAACATATTATATCAGGAAAAATAATTTTGTTTGAACTGATTAGTGACTTAATAAGAAATTGTACTGTATAGTATGATTTTAAATGTTAATACTATAGTTATAAAGAGTATGTGGAGTGTATATAGTGTTTTAGTCAAAGTTTTTTAAACCATGTTTTGAAAGAAATACTGAAGCTAACTGAAATAGTAGCCAGTTAATACTTGAATTGAACTTTAAATTATATTGAATGTTTTGTAATGTGACCAAACATTAATTCCAAAGCAGTGACTTTTAGAGTCCAAATCAATAGTTCTAACTTGTGATAACTAAAACAGAGGGCCTTATCTTTTTTATGTATGGTGAAAGATGTAAAGATACCATTTTAATTTGTAACAGTTTGATTTATAGTCAGTGGTAAATACCAAAGTTTTACTGAACCTACATGTGAGCAACCATATAACTACAATTCAAGTCACTATAATCTTAAAAAGTATGACTGTAGGGGCGCCTGGGTGGCTCAGTCGTTAAGCGTCTGCCTTTGGCTCAGGTCATGATCCCAGCATCCTGGGATCGAGCCCCGCATCCGGCTCTTTGCTCGGCAGGAAGCCTGCTTCTCCCGCTACCATTCCCTCTGCTTGTGTTCCCTCTCTCGCTGTGTTTCTCTCTGTCAAATAAATAAAATCTTAAAAAAAAAAAAAGTGCACTGTAATCTTTTAAAACTATTTCCTGATTGTAGCAGTGATAGGCTCACTTAAGATTTGGAAAGTATGGAAAAAATAAAGGTGAAAATAACATTTACCGAGCTATGTTAACTTTATACTGACATTTTGGTGTTGATTTCCTTCTTGCCCTTTTTCATGCATATGAATGCATGGAAAAAAATATATATATATATTATATACTATGCATGTTTATACCAACGTTTAAATTGGGATTATAGTACTTCTGTAATGGTATTCAATTTTAACATAAAATATATTAGTTTTTTTAATCATATTTGCATCCTATAGCTAGAATTTTTAGGGGAACATAGTTTTTGCTTTAGGGCAGTCAGCAAAAATTTTCTAAAAGGGTCAAATAGTAAAATATTGTAGGCTTTGTAGGTAAGATGCAAAATTTATGATACAGTTTTTCATAACCATTTAAAAATGTGAAAGCTATTCTTAAGTTGAGTGACTTTAAAAAAAAACAGAAAAAAACAGAACTGACTGGATTTGGCTTATCCTCTATAGTCTGCAACCTCTGCTTCAGAAGATTATTTGCTTATATTGTGTGTGTAAATCTTTAACAGTTCTTGACATTCCTACCGCAAAGGCAGTGAATTAGCCTGGGTGTTAAAACCCAAGGATCCAGATTGTAATTCCAGTGCTACTGCTGCAGGAATGAGTTTGGAGGCTCCTAGAAGGAGGGCTAACCTTGACTTCGTAAAATACGGTACTTGCTGTCTCTGTAGTAGAACTAACTTGAGCTTAGAAGTGAACATAATTCATCCTTTGCAGGAAACTATTGTACTTGGGCCTGATGCTAGGAGATGAGGATACTATGTAGGAGGTGTAGACCTACCTAAAAGTGTTATTTAGCTTTAAAATGTCAGGGCCATGCTCCCAAATCTAATTTTCCTTGACTTGGTTATATTCTCTTTTTAGTATCCATTTTTCTAAGTTCAAAGATGGAACTAAATAATAAAAACTTTATTATTCTATATGTATGTAAAGGAGTAAAGGTGGAAAAGATAGAAACAATAAAGTAGTTAAAAACAAGTGTCAAAAAACATTTTATCTTTTCTTAGGATAAAAATTGTATTTTAAAATGTATCCAGCAGGGCTGCTTTGGTATTGCAGTAATACAGTTTATTGCTAGGTATAGTTTGTGTGTATGTGTATGTATGTATCAGTTTATGTACAAAGTTTTTCCAATTAACTCTTGTCTGTTTCTTGTACTTTATGATGTCTTCAGTGAAAGAAAATATTTGGAGCAGAGCAGTAGATGTAACTTAAGATTTCATGCTGTTGTTTCAAGCTGTATCCCTAATGATATGATATAAAACCAAAGTGTTGTACCTCTTTTTTGGGGGACTGGTTTATAAACATACTTCTAGACTTGTGGTTATTGGGCAGTTATATACTGAAACTTTATTCAAACAAAGCTCCATCATTTTCCTTTGTGGTGCTTGTATTTTACAGGAACATTTGGAGGGACACAGCACTGTATTTTCCTTTCCCCTTTTAATCATTTTATAAATACTGGAACCACACATTTGAGTTGGTGAATTCTAGATTGCATTTCATAGCTTGGTTTCCTGAAACACTGAATGTACTTATTTTAATAAGGAAGGGGTGATAATTAGCTTCTAACATGGGCAGTTGTGCTGTTATTTATGTGCCTTATATGTCTGTTAGCCTGCACCATGCATACTGCAGAATTTGGAGCAGAGATAGTTTTGGTGGGTCAATGTGTTTTTCTTGGAATATGTTTTAGGATACTGCTGAACTTTCAAAAGTTTCTTAGCAACTTTGACCAGAAGACCTAAATTAAAAATCTTTACTATGTTGTACACCCAAAACGAATAGAACATTTTATGTCAGCTATATTTCAACAAAAATGAAAATTATAAAAAGCCTATAAAAATCTCCATATCACTCTTCTGCTTTGTTAACTAAATTGTCGGGTGTTTGCTTTAATTTTCCAGGCCCCTTATTATGGGAGTAGGTCATGGAATGAAAGATGATATTCCTTACCTACCATCTTCCTCTAACAGTGAAGGATTTGCACTGACCTAAGCATCCATTCTCCTCTGATTTCGTTGCCTTTTTTCTCTCCTTTTCCCTTATTGACCCTCTCTTTCCACTGACTAGATAAAACGATTGACCAGATCTACAAACATAGAAAGCTGAATATTGAACTTGCATTCAAAAGAATCAAGCTTATGACCTTATGTTATCTTCCATGTAATTCTAATAGCTGCCTTATAATGTGTTAACTTATTTAATTCAGACTTTTAATTCATTAACAATAAAAGATGGGTCTATTTAAATAAAGTTTGGGGGTAATAAGGAGCGCCTGGGTGGCTCAGTCGTTGGGTGTCTGCCTTCGGCTCAGGTCATGATCCCAGGGTTCTGGGATCGAGCCCCGCATCGGGCTCCTTGCTCAGCGGGAAGCCTGCTTCTCCCCCTACCATTCCCTCTGCTTGTGTCCCCTCTCTCACTGTGTTTCTCTCTGTCAAATAAATAAAATCTTAAAAAAAAAAAAAAAAAGTTGGGGGTAATAAGATCTCATCAGCACACATTTTGAAAAATATCCTTTTTAGTCTGTGGGTATAGTGACTTACCTACTGCTTAAATGGTCCAAAGATTTAAAACACATTTGGGGTTAATAGTTTTTCACGGCAGAGCATTTAATATTTTTTAAAGAAATGAAAATCAATACAAATTTTTGTGTATCTTAATTCTTTTGAAATGCTTTTGTTAGGACCATGAAGTTGAATCTTAAACAAATAAATAATTTTATTATAGTCCCATTTTAAATGTATATTTGTTACTAATGCACTGTACAAGAGTTAACAGTTTTATAATATTCAGAGTACAGAATATCTGCTTTTGATCTTTTGTTGTTGTTTTAAAGATTTATTTATTTTAGAGAGAAGAGGGGGTGAGAGAGGGAGGGAAAGAGACAGAGAATCTTGAAGCAGACTCCCTGCTAAGTGTGGAGCACAGTGCAGGAGTTGATCCCAAAACTCTGAGCTCATCATACAGCTGAAATTAAGAGTTGGCTGCTTAACTGATTGATCCACCCAGGTGCCCCTTTTCTGTTATTGTTTTTTTTTTTAAAGGAAATTTTAAAACTTTAATTTTTCTGTCATTTAGCAGTCAAGAGTTTAGAAGAGTTTATGGGCCAATATTTTGAAAGGAAATTTGTCCTTAATGATTTAGTTTGAGTCTGCTATGAAAAGTATTTAACATTTCTTTGAATGATGATTCTTAACTAATTAACCTGTAAAATGAACCATTCACATAGATACCCTGTGGTTTAACCATCATGTCATTGTGATTTTCATAGAGTGGGGAAGCAGATTCCTTTTTTAATTTTTAAAATATTTTATGTTGAAAAATTCTCTCTAAAATAGGAAAGAATATAGGAGGATATAAAGTTGGATGAGTTGCATTACTTAGGTTTAACTACGAATACCATTTTGTATTTATTTGTATTTGTAATTTGTTTTTGTATTGTTACTTTTTTGTATTTGTATCTATATTATTTTGTATCATATTGCATTTTAATTTTATAATTATAGTTCTATAGCTTTAATAATAGCATTTCAGATTTTTTTTTTTTTTTTTAAGATTTTATTTATTTGACAGAGAGAAACACAGCGAGAGAGGGAACACAAGCAGAGGGAATGGTAGCGGGAGAAGCAGGCTTCCTGCCAAGCAGGGAGCCCGATGCGGGGCTTGATCCCAGGACCCTGGGATCTGACCTGGGCCGAAGGCAGACGCTCAACGACTGAGCCACCCAGGCGCCCCCAGACATTTTTCTTATTAAAATTGTTTTCTTTCAGCTTTATTGATATGTAATTGACAAAGTTTAAGGTATACAGCATAATGACTTGACCTAATTAAGACTACTGTAATAAGTTTAGTTAACATATATTATCTTCTGTAGGTACAAAAGAGGAAAAAGGAAAAAAAATATTTTTTTCCTTATGATGAAAACTTTTAGAATTTCCTCTTTCAGAAACTTTTAAATATACCACATAGCAGTGTTAACTATATCATCATGTTGTACATTACATCCCCAGTACTTATTTATCTTGTAACTGAAAGTCTGTACTTTTTGACTGCCTTGGTCTTATTTCCCCTTTTCCCATCCCCTACCTCTGGTAACCCTGAATCTGATCTCTTTCTATGAGTTTTTGTTTTTTATATTCGACATGTAAGTGAGGTAATATAGTATTTATCATTCTCTAACTTTTTTCACTTACTATAAGGCCTTCAAGCTCTATTTCACTTACTATAAGGCCCTCAAAGCCTTTGAATATTGAACTGATATTGGAACCATGGCTGTAACAACCATTTTAGAACTTGTGGCCTAAACTTAAATGTTGATCAGCTATTAAAATACTAACATTATCCATAGGATTTAAACAAGAACCAAAGTTTCATATTTAAAATATTCAGGTTATAATCCAAAATTATCTAACATATAAAGAACCAGGAAAATTTCATTCACGTGGGAAGTGATGATATATATATACCATTGTGATACGAATATTGGAATTACATGGTAGAGACATTATAGTAGCTATTGTACATATGTTCCAGTGAGCAATTGTGAATGCTCTAGAAATAAATGGAAATAGTGGGAAAGAGAAGATGTAAAAAAAGAGGTGGAATTGTTAGAACTGAAATATACAACAGGTGAAAAAAAACCACTGGAAGACCCTCAATAGCAGAGAGGAAAGAAATTTTTAAAAATTGAACAGAGCCTCAGGGTACTATGAGAATATAACAAAGCTTCAGGGTACTATGAGAAAATAACAAAGTGCTAGGCATTTTAAGACATTTTGAGAAAGAATTGTGGTGTTAAAATATTTGAGGAAATAATGGCCTTAAAATATCACAAATGTAGGTAAAGATGTAAACAGAACAGATTTGAAGAATCCAAAATAGGATAAACCCAAAGAAACTCATGCCCAGACAGGTCATAATAAATCAGAAACTAAAAGCAAGAAAAAAATCTGAAAAAAAAAAAAAAAAAAAAAAAAAAAAAAAAAAAAAAAAAAAAAAAAAAAAAAAAAGAAATCCTGAAAGCAACCAGAAAAAAATGACACATTACTTCTGGAGGAACAGTGATTTGAATGATTGAGGAATTCTTGTCAGAAATCATGGGGCAGGGTAAGAAGAGGCAGGCAAAACACTCAAAGTGCTGAAAGAGAAGACCTATCCATACCAGCAAAACTATTTTTCAGAGATGAGGGTGACATAAAGACTTATTCAGATGAAGGGAAACTTAAGACAGAGGGAAAAATGATACCAGATGGAAAGTCAGACATCAGGAATGAAAGAAGAGCAACAGGAATAGGACATATCTGTGTAAATGTCAGACTGATGAGTTCTTTAAAATATTGACAGTTTGAAGTAAAAATTGTGACACTGATGTGGTTTTCAGTGGGTGTGGTATATAATATATGATATCTCTAGTCCACTTGAAGTAATAAAATACTAAAAGTTAAGTATGTATTTTGCTATCCCTAGAGCCACTACTTACACAGTTAGAAGATATGTTAGGATCACAATGAATAAATTAAAATGGAATATTAAAAAAGATAGTCTGAAAGAAGGCAGAAAAGGGAAAACAAAGGGAACAAGTAGAAAACAAATAATAAAATGATAGATGTAAATTCTTACAAATCAATAATTTCATTAAAATTGCTGATGCTCCAAACATCAGTTAAAATTGATTTTAATTGATTTTCAGTGCAAAAAATATGCCATTGTATATTAGAAACTTAATACAAATGTAATAATATTGGTAGATTAAAAGTGAAAGGATGAGAAAAGGTACACCATGCAAACACCAATCAAAACTGTAGTTGCTTTAGTACTAATAAAGTAGACCTCAGAGCAAAGATAATTATCTAGGATAAAGAGGAGCATTATACATTGATGTGATGATTGATTTACCTGTCCTGAATGTGTGCATATCTAATAACAGAACTTAAAAATACATGAAGCAGGATCTGACAGAATTTAAGGGAGAAATAGAGAGCTTAACAGTTATAGTTGAGGACTTCATCTCTTTCTTAGGAATAGATAAATGAGCAGATAGATATATCATCAAGGATACAGAATGCCTGAATAACACTATCTACCAGCCAGAGCTAATTGGTATTTATAATATACTTTACTCAAAATCAACAACAAAATATGCATTCTTTTCAAATACACATGGAACATTACCAAGATAGAACATATCTTGGTCATAATACAAGTCTTAATAAATTTAAAAGAATTGAACTCAAAGTGTTCTTCATACCAAATGAACTAGAAATCAGTAACAGAGAGATAAAAATCTCCAAGCTCTTGGAAATTAAATAGCAGACTTCTAAATAATCTGTTGGGTAAAAGAGGAAGCTTTAGGGGAAATTAAAAAAGATACTTTGAACTAAACAAAGATGAAAATATAACATCAATATTTATGCAGCTCAGGCAGTGTTCACAAGAAGACTTATTGTATTCAGTACTTATATTAGAAAAAAAGAAAGCACTCAAGTCAATAATCTATGTTTCTCAAGAAACAGAAAAAGGAACATAAATCCCAAATAAGAAGATAAATCAACAAAATTCAAAGTGGAAATACATGGGGTGCCTGGGTGGCTCAATTGTTGGGCATCTGCCTTTGGCTCAGGTCATGATCCTAAAGTGTAGGATCGAGCCCCACATCGGACTCTCTACACAGAGGAAGGCCTGCTTCTTCCTTCCCACTCCCCCTGCTTGTTTGTGTTTCGTCTCTCCCTGTCTCTCTGTCAAATAAATAAAATCTTAAAACAAAACAAAACAAAACAAAACCAAAACCCAAAGTGGACATACAGTAGTGAAAATCAATACAGCCAAAAGTTGAGGGATTTTTTTTGCAATGATTAATAAAATTGTTGTTTCTAGCAAAATTGACAAAAAGAAAAGAGAAGATGTGTAGAACTAGTATCAGCTATGAAAGAGAGAGGTTATCGTTACAGACTTTACAGGAATTCAAAGGACAGTAGGAGGGCTAAGATCAACTCTCTGCAGGTAAACTTGACAAATGAGGTGAAATGGACCAATCCCTTGAAATGAACTAATTCCTCAGCAAACTAAACTCACCCAAGAAGAAAAAGATTAGTGTGAATAGTCTTATAACTATGAAAAAAATTGAATTCATAGTTGAAAACCTTCCAAAAAGGAAATATTCAGACCCAGTTTACTGGTAAATTCTACCAAATACTTAAAGAAGAACTAAACTAACATTCTCTACTATTTCTTCCAAAAAATAGAAGAGGAGAGAACGTTTTCCAACTCTTTTTATGAAGCCAGAATTAACCTGATATCCAAACTAGACAATGCCAGTAAGTAATAAAGAAAGAAGAAAGAAAGGAGAAAAGAAGGAAAGAAGAAAAAAAACTATGGACCGTATACCTTATGAAGAAAGTTACAGAAATCTTCAATAAAAGATTAGCAAATTAAAGTTTATTATCCACAAAAAAGGATAAATATACAATGACCAAAAACCGTACCAAGAAATCTGCATCTAACAGTATACATTATGCTGAGAGACTCCGTACTTTGTTCCATGAATAAAAACAAGGCAAGGATGTCTACTTTTACTTCTCCTATTCAGTATTTTACTGAAAGTCTTGGTTATTGTTCATATGGTAACAAAAGGAAGTATAAGGCATACAGATTAGAAAGGAAGAAATAAAACTGTCCCTATTTACAGACATGATCGTCTATGTATAAAATCCCAAAGAAATCTTTAGAGACCTAGAATAAGTGATTTTAGCAAGGTCACTGGATACAAGACCAACACACACACAAGTTGTATTTCTGTATACTGGCAGTGTACAATGGGACTATGACATAATGAATACAATTTATATTAGTTCCAAAGGAATGTAGTATTTTTGTTTAAGTATAATATACATGTGTACATGATCTACATGCTGCAAACTATTAAACAATGATGAAGGAAATCATAGAAGACTTATGTAAATATGGCATACTGTGTTCATGGATTGGTAGACTCAAAATAGTAAAAATGTCAATCCTTCCAATTTGATTTATAAATCTAACACAATTCCAGTGAAAACTCAAGCAGTGTATCTTGTAGATATAGGCAATCTGACTTTAAACTTTATATGAAAATGTAAAGGAACTAGAATAACTAAATTTGGAAAAAAATAAAGTTAGAAGAATTATACTTTTTAATTTTGAGTTACTATGAATCTATAGTAAAGAAGACAGTACTGTATTTGTGAAGAGATGGGGACATAGATCAATGGACCATAATAGAGTGCTGAGGAACAATGACGTAGATATGGCAAAGGTGTGAAAGATACTCAGTAGATAAAGGATAGTCTTATCAACAAATGATTTTTAAAAGACCATACTTCTTTTTTTTTTTTTAAGATTTTATTTATCTATTTGATAGGAGAGAGATCACAAGTAGGCAGAGAGGCAGGTAGAGAGAGAAGAGGAAGCAGGCTCCCCGTTGAGCAGAGAGCCCCATGCGGGGCTCAATCCCAGGACCCAGAGATCATGACCTGAGCCGAAGGCAGAGGCTTTAATCCATTGAGCCACGCAGGTGCCCCAAAAGATCATACTTCTCAAGGTAAAAATAAAACAAAACACTGATGTTGCAATAATTAGACATTTATTTACAAAAACACTTCATTTTAAATTTCCATCTTCCATAAAAACTAACTCAAAACCCCCTGTAGACCTAAATGTAAAATGTAAACTATTAAACTTTTAGTAGAAAACCTTCGCAATCTGGAGTTAGGCAGAATTCTTAGGCATGACTTAAAAAGCAGGAGTCCTAAAAGAAGTTAATAAATTGGACTTCATTAAAATAAAAATTTTGCTCTACAAAAGACAATATTGAGAAACAAAAAGACATGCTAGAGATTAGGCAATGATATTTGCAAAAAAGTATCTCACAAAAGACTTATTTAGAAACATATAAGTAACTCTCGAAACTCAACACTAAGAAAACTAACAACCCAATTTAAAAACGGGCATAAGATTGAGCAGACATACCACTAAAGAGAATAAAAGGTTGGCAATATACATCTGGAAAGATGTTCAGCATCATTAGCCATTAGGGAAATGCTAGTTAAAACCACGTTGAAATAAATACCCCCACATAGCTATTCGAACAGCTAAAATTAAAAAAAATCTTCTGATAATATACCAAGTACTACTGAGAATGGAGATCAGTGGAGTTTCTTACATATTGTTGGTGTGGATGCAAAATGACATAACCAGTTTGGAAAGAAGTTTGACAGTTTCTTATAGAGTTAACTGTACACTTAACCTATGACCCAACAACTCTACTCCTTGATATTTACCTTAGAGAAATGAAAATTTATGTTTACACAAAAATCTGTATACAAATATTTACAGAAGCTGTATTCATAGTTGGAAAGGACTGGAGGCAACCTAGCTGTCCTTCAGTAGGTAAAGGGTTACCCAGAGTGCCGGCAAATCATACAATAATATAATATAATCAGCAGTTAAAACGAAAAACTGCTTATACATGCAACAAATTGAATGAATCTCAAATGCAGTATACAAACTAAGGAAACCACTTTAAAGATTCAATACTGTGTGATTCCATTTATACAACATTCTGAAAAGACAAAACTATAGTGATAGAAAACATACCAGTCCTTGTCACAGTTAGCTTTAGGGGGACCGTGTGGCTACAAAGGCATGAAGGTGGTTTTTGTGTAATGTAACTGTTCTCTCAGTTCATAGACTTGCACACAACAATTTTAAATTAATTTTATTCTATGACAATTTGCCAAGTATAATTTTAAGAAGAACTAAAAATAGAACTTAGGGAAAATGGGTAGGAAAGGTGGTGATAGAGACCAAAATTGCACCAAAATTCAGGAATTTGTTTCTGGATGAAAATAAAGCACTGGTTTCAATGGTTGTATTTTCTACATAATGTCTGAAAGCCAAATACAAGTTACTATTTTCAAAAATATATTTTAAAATGTTTCTTCTCATAATTGCTAAACTTGCTCATTGTGTTTTTAATTTGGGATATTCATTCTACCTACTTAGTAAAATTTGAGAGAAAATATATTCCATATATATAAAATCTACCAATTTTCATTTTGGTCTTTTTTGCTTCTTGAAATTTTTTTAATGTATATAGTAAGCAATGATAACACACTTCTAAATAAAACAGAATTGAAGAAGAAACCTCAAAAGTAAAAAATATTATGAACTAAATGAAAAAGAAAACCCAAGTTGGCAAAATTTGTGGCATGCAGGGAAAACAGTGTTTAGAGATTTATAGCATTGAATGTATATATTAGAAGAAAGATATAAAATCAGTAATGTAAACTTTACCTTAGGAAACTAGAAAAAGAATAGGAAATTAAATCCAAAGTAAGCAGAAGAAAAAATAGAAAAATTTGATCAGAAATCTATGAAATTGAAAATAGGAACTCAGTGGAGAAAATCAGTGAAGCCAAAAGTCGATTCTTCAGATAGATGAAATAAAAAATGATGAAGGTGATGGTTTTCCAGTGCCACTTTTCAGGGTCCAGTTTTGTTTTAATTATGTCTCTCTCTTAACGATTTTTAGTTCTGTGTATCTTAAGTCTAATTATTTTTTCCACTGAGGTATCATCTGTGTAAATACTTGCTTCGACCAGGGCTTGCGTTTTTTTCTCCATTTTAGTCTTTCATGGCTGAAATTCTACCTTAGTACTTTATTTTGCAGGTGTGCATTTAATATGCCTCTATAGCTATATTTTTTCTAGTCATAAATCATACATTTCTTATAATTCTTCTAATCCTTTTATTTATATTTCACTGTCCAGATATACACAAAATTGTTTTGATTTTTATAGGTTTCACAGTTGAAAATCAGCCTGCAGTACTACAGTAAACTTTTCAGAAAAAAGAGTTCTTATCCTACATAACCATACTACCCTTTTCATGACAAAGAAAATTAACTGCAATTCCTCTAACACTGTTCCTATTTACACTTAACCAATTCTCACCCAAAATGTCTTTCTTGGGTTTAAAAAAATAGCCTTTGCATTTGATTGCTACATATTTTTATTTTGTGTTTCTTTTAATTTAAAAATTTCCCTTATAACTGACTTTTTAAAGAAAGCAGAACAGCTGTATGAGAGAATGTCTTACATTCTGCATTTGTGTGATTTTTCCTGAAGTTCATTAAACTGTGTTCCACTATCCCATTTTTTCCCTAAAACAAGCATATTTTGTCAATAAAACTTTATAATTGATGCTCTTATCAAGAGGTGCGTAATATTGAATAACTTGTTTTTAACTTGTTCCCATAGTTTGTTCTGTGGGTTGTCTTTCTTGTCAGAATTCAAGGGAAAAGGTAGGAGGGAAGGATTGCCACTGTCCTTAGAAATTCATAGGAGTAAAAGAATGTGTCTGAGTATGGAAGATATAATAACAACCCTAGCATAACTGAATTGAGGAGAATATGAAACTGTTTCTAGAAAAAGAGGGACCAGTGAGATTTGGTTTTGTGGAATGGGTATGTTGGGCTTGAGGAGCATTATCTGTCTAGTTCTTCTGTAGGGTTTTCTTTGTCTTTGTGTTCCAGTTCTGGAGCACAAGGTGACCTACACTGTTGCTCCAGAAGACAAGAACTGGAAGGTCTGGCTTTATTTATAGGCAGAGACATGGGGGTAATAGTGGGATGTGTGGGGGGGGATTTGAGGGTTGGGAAGGGGGGTGTTCAACAGCTCCATGAGAAACACACACTTTGTTTACTTTTCACTCTTCAGAAAACTGAGTACAAAGAGGAATAACCAAATATGCCTTCAAAGAAAGAGCATTCTCATTTTCCTCCCTAGGTGAGTGCATGTAAAGTCATATTTAATCACAATTAGTGTTAGGATTACTTAACATATCAAGTCTCTTAAAACAAATATAATCCACATGTATTTTTGTATTCATAAACCTGAGATATCTGTCTGCGTTGACATCCACCAGTGTTGATAGCCTACAATTAATTGATTCCTTCATATATTTTTTGACACACCCCAGAGTATTCAACTCACAAAAGACAGTCAAGCATGTCATTTCGAGAGTCCTACACAGATATACCCCAATCTGAGAAGGAGACTGATTTGAGAGAATGTCCTAAAAGCTTTTCTTTTGACTGACAAGCTATCAATCTAAAGGGAAATTCAATTTTCACTCAGAATGTCTCTATAAAAGCCTCAAGTTTAAACAGATAAAATAAAACAAGCATAGTCTATGGATAGTCTCATGATGCACAACTCACGCATAATACTCAACAGTTTGTGGATAATGAATGATTCAGATTAATCCTTTATCATGTTCACACCTGGGAAACCAGCAGGTAATATGAACTCTGCATCGAAGAAAAGAGGATCAATTCTAAAGTCCGTGAATTGGATTTACAAGTGAGCTTGAGGGTTCACCAGTTAAAACTACTATACTTCTCATGACTGCATCACTTAGTTAATAGTGTACTTAGAAAAATTTATTCTTCTAGAAGAGGATCATGATTATTTCCTAAGGGCTTTTATATTAGAAATTTAGCATTCATTCATTCCTGGAAACTTTCAGATCCCCACTTTCCATCGGTTGAGGTAACCTGAAAATGGTTTGGTGTAGGGTAATGGGTAACTATAGTCAGTTTTCATTCAAGAGAGTTATGTTCTGTAAAGTTATCATGGATGCTAAGTTAATGAATAATGAACCATTGCACCTAGTAGAAATATAGAATTTGGTTCCTGCAAGCCTCTGGTCACAGAACTTTTGTTAATTAGTCAACATATAAACTTGTTTTATGTTTTATTTGTGTTTCTGTTTAATGACTTACTTAATGTATTGATTCATAAACATCGAACTCACGATCAACAGTACTGTAACTCATACCTGAATGAAGCTAAGCATATTTTCTCCATAAGACATGTCCTAACCCTCTTGTGCTTTAGGAACTCTAGAAAGCACTTAAAATGGCTTGGGAGCCATTTTGAATAGTGAAATCAACAAAAAGGGCAAAAACCCAGTAAACATGGCACTAAATAGTCTGCAAGAAGGATGCTTTTTTATAGTCTGAGAGCTAAAACAAGAAGGCCTTGTTTGACCTCAGCTGAGAACATGTATGGCAGGTATGCCCAGTTCTTTGCGGCTCGGCACATGTCCATAAATAGCTGAAAGCCCAACCAGTATATGAATTAATTTTAGTAAGTAGGCAAATTTGCATATACAGAACCTGTGAGTAATGAAGTTCAATGGAATTGAATGATCCTTGGGTACCTGTGCAGACTGAGAAAGGGAGCTAAATAATGTTATTTCTCTTCTCCACTTTTTTCTCTTTACTTGGTCTCACAAGCACGCTTAGAATCAAATGGAACTTTTCCTTTTCTTAGAAGCTTGTTGGCTCTGGCTCCTCATGTGGTAAGACATCAATCTTCCTTCATTTTGAGGAGGATATGGGCTGCCGACCTTTCATGAGGAATATAGCTTTTGTTGTCAGTGATAAAATTTCTATAAAGATTGATTCTCACTCCAAGGTTATGATAAAGTAAAATTCTGCCTTTATGTTAAAAATTACGTAGATTTTTTCCATCCTTTCCTCAGAATATTGATGATTAAAAATCAACTAAATCCTAAACATGGAACATAACATTTATTCACGTGTTGTGTGGCTCATTTATTCTTTTTTTTAAAATTGTGAGTTTATACTCAGTTCTCTAACTTTTCAGGGAAGTTTAGAAATTCATTTTAATTCTTTTTTTTTTTTTTTTTAAGATTTTATTTTTTTGACAGAGAGAAACACAGCGAGAGAGGGAACACAAGCAGAGGGACTGGTAGCGGGAGAAGCAGGCTTCCTGCAGAGCAGAGAGCCTGATGCGGGGCTCGATCCCAGGCCCCTGGGATCTGACCTGGGCTGAAGGCAGACGCTTAACAACTGAGCCACCCAGGCGCCCCTTGAAATTCATTTTAATTCTTAAACTATTAGCTATACCATATGTGTCTTTTATGGAACTGTTTTTCTTCTGTTCATTAAAAATGTTTTGTGCTTAATACTTAGTGCCTAGAAGATAGATTCCAGCCAAATAATATGAATATCTGTTTATTATTCTTTAGGAACTTCATCTATAGTTCTAAGGATTTATGATCAGTGTATTATTCTTAGAAAAGCATCATTATATTGACACTTCTAAATATTTCTAGGGATTACTTAAATAAAAATAGTTATAAATACAACAAAACTCATGGTAAAAATGGTAAAAATTTGGAGAATACTTGATTTAATAAAAGTTAAATAGACTGTCTTAGGACTTTCTAGTACTCATGTACTAAAAAGTTTTGTATATACTCTATAAATAGTATTGCATATACTATATAAACACATTGTATATACTATATTGTGTATATTATATATACTATATAAACACATTGCATATGTTGCCCAAATTTATGTGAAAATGGAATTCTTGAGAGGTCACTTGGTGGGTCAGTCAGTGGTCTATGGAATAAATGGGGAAATACTGGCTTTGACAGTCTCCTTACAACTTCCTCCTGTGGATCTCATTTCTGCTCTTATGGCAAAATGAAGTGAATTTATTTCCTCTTCTATATAATAGTCCTTTGAGTATTTTAAAGAAGCTAAATATCACTCTTAAGGTTTTTATTTTCCAGGTAAAATGTCCTTTGCCCTTTAAAGGATTCTTATCATAGTCCTACCTCTAGACCGTTTACCAAACCTTTGATATTTAATTAGACATATTAATATCACCTTTATTGGACTATAAGGTTATGACAAGTTCTGATTTATTTGTTTATCTGATTGTATTTACCTTTGCATGCAGTATCTGTTTTACTTAATTGTTCCTCCTGCCTGCCTTCTCCCTGTCTCCACCACGGGCACACAAAACTCCTTGACAGTAAGTGAAGGCCAGGAAAGGTGAGAAGTGTAAAAATACATGGACCCAAATAAAGAACATTGGTAACACGCATTTCATTTGTTGGTGGGGTAATGTGAGACAGCGTAGTTGGTGAACTCTGAGACTTAAATGCAAAATGTATAACCTAACTTTTAGTAAAAAAAAAATGAAGATTTCTTCAGCAAATTCTTTATAAGAATAAAATTTTAAAGCAAATCCACCTTAACTCTGACATGACAAAAGAACAAGAAGAAGGAGCAGCACAGGAGAATCAGTTAACTTTCATTTGCAGAAGAGTTTTTAACTCATAGCTGGTCAAAGCTGATCTTATTTATAAGGAAAGGGTTTTTTTTTCTATTTTTGAAGCAAGAGTAAGGAAAATAGTTATTGCCTGATTTGCTGATTATCTAAAAACAGCACCGGGGCAAGGGAGATCCCCTTGGCTATTAGGGTGTATGGATAGAGCTATTCTGGAAATTTCAAGTTTGGAGACTTGCTTAATTTTGGAGGGTGGTTATCAAGCATTCTTGTGGATGAGTCCTCAGATGTTCTTGATTCCTTAAAAACAGAATTTCTGGCCGTTCATGTGGCCCCATTTTTATTTAGTCATAATGTTGTAGGTCTAAGAACTGGGCAGGAAGAGCCATGAGCTTGTGGGTTTTTTTAAAGTTTTAGGAGTCAGAAAAATTCCTAGGATCCTTCTTCAGGTAAAGGGAGATGACCTTTGAGTTTGTGCTGGCTTTCTATTGGACTTACCTTGATAACAGCATATAGACAGTGTATAAAATGGTTACTAAAAGTTTTGTTCACCACAGTAGTCATTTTAAGATTTTGGAATGATTAAATATTAAACAAACCCAACTGTCTTTTACCAAAGAATGCTCTCCTTTCTTCTATAATCCACATTCCCTATTACTTGTGTTGGCAAAAACTAATTTTCAGTTCGGATATTTACAGAGTCTAAAGACTTTCTATCAGTTTTTAAAGAATTTTATGATTTCAAGGACTTCTAAGAGAAGAAATTACATTTTAAGAGCCAGCTATGAAAGTAGACCTAGGAAGTATTTTCCTTCATTTCTCCATGTAATTAATTCATATTCTAACTTTGCTTCTTATAATGAGATTTATATGAAATGATACTTTTACTAATTTGACTAAATCATTTCTGAATGTTTGCTTTTTGCTGTTACATTTCAGTAAAGTATTTTCTTCCTCATAAGGTCTTAACAGGCAGACTTTCTGAATTTTAATTTATTTGGAGAAAACAATATTTAAATGGGGAATTTCTATTATGATTAGAAATTAAAATATGAAAATCACATAAAATGTAAGACCATGTTAATAACCTCATGTTTAATATACTAAATTAATATGTTTAATAACTGTTACTTGGGTTTAGAAGGAAAGAAGTGTTGTCCCAGCCTGGAAAACAGTGCTAATGGTGTAAAAACTGAGGTCTTTAACATGTTCATAACTTGCAGTGTATCGATTATTTTTTTTTTAATGGAAAATATTTTGGTTCACTTAGGACTATCAGAGAAAAAGTGATTTTTTTTTTTTTTACAATGTTGTTTCTCCACCTATTAGAAAATATGAGTGGAAACTGTTAAAGGCTTATATGTCCTACAAATATAAGTGTTGCTCTTGGGAATTATTGCAGATTGCTTGGGAAGCCTGAGATAGAGCTTAGCTTATAGGATGTTCATTGAATATTCTTGGGATCAATATCTGAAAAGGAAAGGAAGGAAGCAGATTGGGGCATGTGATAAAGTTGAATTATGATTCAGGCCCAGTGACATTCTTAACCTACTCTGCTATGATTTCAGTAGATAGATTGTCCCTTCAGAGTTGATTGCAGGCCTTCGTAGCTTTTCATGGATGTCATTGGATGGGAGCTGCCTAGGAAGGGACATACGCTTGGACAAAACTGCTCTCTATAGCTCAGACACGGCAGCAGAGGTGGTGATTCCGTTATTAAGAGGGGCTCAGTGGCAAACCAGAGTATTCATTACAGGAAAATTTTGTTGAATCTGGTGTGGTTTCTTCTTTTTTTGCTTATTTTTCTTTATGGTTACCTTTGTGCCTCTGTGATGTTATATCACTTTTTTCTCCTCGGAGCAAGGGCAAGAGGCTTGGCTTACTTTAATTGCCTTAAAGAATTACTGAGAACCTTTAAGTATTCTTGGAGTATCCTTTTTAAATTTAGAATTAAAGATTATTTATTAAAAAATTTTTATTCACGTGTAGTTGACACACAGTGTTACATTAGTTCCAGGTATATAGCATGGTGATTCAGCAACTCTGTATGTTATGCTATGTTCACCGTAAGTGTTGTCACTGTGCAATACTATTATAATACCATTGATTATGTT
Source organism: Procyon lotor (assembly GCA_028646535.1). Taxonomy (NCBI): domain Eukaryota; kingdom Metazoa; phylum Chordata; class Mammalia; order Carnivora; family Procyonidae; genus Procyon; species Procyon lotor. The sequence continues at coordinate 37,616,969 of CM053609.1, read as the reverse complement.
TCCTTTGTGGTACCTTTCAGCCTTCCCAAGTGGCATTTATTCCATAACTGGAAGCCTGTACTTCCCACTCCCCTTCACCTATTTTGTCCACCCCCAATAACTCCCCCTCTGTCAACCACCACTTTGTTTTCTGTATTTATGGGTCCATTATTTGTTGATGTTGTTGTTGTTGTTTTTAGATTCCATATGTAAGTGAAATCATATTGTACATGTCTTTGACTTATTTCACTTAGCATAATCCCTTTAGATCTATCCATGTTGTTGCAGTGGTAAGATCTCATCTTTTTTATGGCTGAGTAATATTCCATTGTATCATATTACCACATCTTTATCCATTCATCTTTTGATGGACACTTGTGTTGTTTCCACATCTATTGTAAATAATGTTACAGTAAACATAGGAGTGCATATATCTTTTCAACTTAGTACTTTTGTTTTCTTTGGGTAAATACTCCTTAGTAAAGGTTAGAATGGTATGGTATTTCTAATTTTTTTGAGGAATCTCCATATTGTTTTCCATAGTGGTTGCACCTTTGTACATTCCTACCAACAGTGCACAAGGATTCCCTTTTCTTTTCTTTTTTTTTTTTTTTTAGGATTCCCTTTTCTAAGAATAAAATACCCTAATATAGAAATGCCATAATATAGGCAAATTCTTTAG